>JAIOJX010000003.1:164896272-166096272 GCA_022376925.1 Tragulus kanchil | reverse complement strand
TGATCTCAATTCTTTGCAAAAAGCCTTCTCTAATTCACTCAGTGGGTCCTGATTCTTTCCTCTCTACGATTCTATAGCTCATGACTTCCTCTTCAATTACGGTATTTATAGCAGTTGTGTGCTGGCTTACTAGTAATTGTGGAATTCTTCTCCACAAGAGCAAAAGAAAAAGAAACAGCTCTCTCTTTTTCGTGTCTTCCTGTATTGTTTCCAGTCCCATTGTCAGTGTCAAAAAGAATAGCCTTGGTAGCAGTGGAAACTGACATTGCAGTCTTCTTTCTTCCTTGGACTCCTTTAACCAACCCAAGCACCAGCCACAACCACCATCATAAGCCACACTGTCTCTTCACCTCACCTCCGAAAAGGTGTTCAGGAGAACTTATGTTTTCCATCTTTGAGAGACATGCATAAAAATATGTTAGAAAACTCCTGTTTTTATCATTTAGACACTATACCACTTTTAAAATAATATACCTTGGGAGCAAACAATTCCACCTCCCACATCTCATCTGAGTATGTCTTTGGCCATTTCTCCCCCAGCTTAAGCAGTTTGACAATAGAGCTACCTGACACGGCCTCTTTAAGCTTCAGCTCTCTCACTGGGGTGGGGCGACGTTTAACTGACATAATTAAGCACTTAATTCAGTGGCTGTCTTTGAGTTAAATTTTAATGAATTTACTTTTTGTTAGTAGACTATTACAAAAGAATCCATGTACCTGGTTTAAGGGAAATGGCCTCATGGATACCCACTGGAGGGAACTTTCATTACATGTGCATGTGTGTTAAGTCACTTCAGTCACGTCTATCTTTGTGTGACCCCATGGAGTGTAGCCCACCAGGCTCCCCTGTCTGTGGAATTCTCCAGGCAAGATTACTAGAACAAGTCACCATGCCCTCTTCCAAGGGATCTATCTTCTCAACCCAGGGATTGAACCCATGTCTCTTACATCTCCTATATTCGAAGGCATGTTCTTTACCACTATTACCATTTGGGAAGCCCATGTTTTGTTATAATCACAATTAAATATGTTACTATAAAAGGAGAAATAGACTTCTTAAATTTCTATAATTATGAAAATACAGTAAATTTCAAAATAACCCAACAGTTAAATTAGCAAATGTATTTAATGTAAGAGACGCTAAAATCTGTTTTCTCTTCCAAAACTGCCTCTGGGCCTAGTGTCATGATCTCTGTGTGGTGACCGAGTTCTGCCACTTGTTTCTCCATGAGCTTCAGAGAAGTAGGATCAGCACACCATGTCGGGACATTATTTGACTTCAGTTGGCTTAAATCAATGGTACTACAGTTCTCCTCTCTTTACAAGAGAATCCAAAAAATTCGTCAACACAAATGAATCAAGAACAATAAAAATATCTGATAGAGTTTGGATAGAGAACAGTCATCCAGATGATCTAAAATGATAGTATTCTCTGTTCATTGTTCTGATTTGATAATATGCTTTTTCACTATGAATATGTTCTTGTGATACATTACATTGTTATAGATCTAATTCATTTTTACAATGTAACGTATTTTTAGGTAATTGTTCCCTATTAGTAAAATTTTAAATTGTTCCAGAACTTCATTTTTAAAATGTTGCTGTTCGTGAAAAGATGCTGAACATTGCTAATTATTAGAGAAATTCAAATAAAAGTACAAGGAGTTACCGCTTCACACGTGTCAGAATGACCATCATTAAAAAGCCAACAAATAACAAAAGCTGGAGGGGGTGTGGAGGAAAAGGAACCCACCTGCACTATTGCTAAGTCTGTAAATTAGGGTGACCATTATAGGGCTCTTTTTTGAATTTACTTTTTGTTAGTAGACTATTACAAAAGAATCCATGTACCTGGTTTAAGGGAAATGGCCTCATGGATACCCACTGGAGGGAACTTTCATTACATGTGCATGTGTGTTAAGTCACTTCAGTCACGTCTATCTTTGTGTGACCCCATGGAGTGTAGCCCACCAGGCTCCCCTGTCTGTGGAATTCTCCAGGCAAGATTACTAGAACAAGTCACCATGCCCTCTTCCAAGGGATCTATCTTCTCAACCCAGGGATTGAACCCATGTCTCTTACATCTCCTATATTCGAAGGCATGTTCTTTACCACTATTACCATTTGGGAAGCCCATGTTTTGTTATAATCACAATTAAATATGTTACTATAAAAGGAGAAATAGACTTCTTAAATTTCTATAATTATGAAAATACAGTAAATTTCAAAATAACCCAACAGTTAAATTAGCAAATGTATTTAATGTAAGAGACGCTAAAATCTGTTTTCTCTTCCAAAACTGCCTCTGGGCCTAGTGTCATGATCTCTGTGTGGTGACCGAGTTCTGCCACTTGTTTCTCCATGAGCTTCAGAGAAGTAGGATCAGCACACCATGTCGGGACATTATTTGACTTCAGTTGGCTTAAATCAATGGTACTACAGTTCTCCTCTCTTTACAAGAGAATCCAAAAAATTCGTCAACACAAATGAATCAAGAACAATAAAAATATCTGATAGAGTTTGGATAGAGAACAGTCATCCAGATGATCTAAAATGATAGTATTCTCTGTTCATTGTTCTGATTTGATAATATGCTTTTTCACTATGAATATGTTCTTGTGATACATTACATTGTTATAGATCTAATTCATTTTTACAATGTAACGTATTTTTAGGTAATTGTTCCCTATTAGTAAAATTTTAAATTGTTCCAGAACTTCATTTTTAAAATGTTGCTGTTCGTGAAAAGATGCTGAACATTGCTAATTATTAGAGAAATTCAAATAAAAGTACAAGGAGTTACCGCTTCACACGTGTCAGAATGACCATCATTAAAAAGCCAACAAATAACAAAAGCTGGAGGGGGTGTGGAGGAAAAGGAACCCACCTGCACTATTGCTAAGTCTGTAAATTAGGGTGACCATTATGGAGAACGGTATGGAGATTCCTCAAAAAATTATAAGTAGAATTGCCTTATGATCCAAAAATCCCACTCCCGGACCTATATCTGGACATAATATAACTCAAAAGGATCCATGCACCCTTAAGTTAATTTCAGCACTGTTTACATCAACCAAGACCTGGAAAAAGCCTTAATGTCGATCAACAGATGAATAGATAAAGAATATATGATACATAAATACAATGGACTACTATTCAGCCATAAAAAAGCAATGGAATGATGCCATCTGTGGTACCATGCAGGGACCTGGAAACTATCACATGGAGTGAGGTAAGTCAGAAAGAGAAAGATAAATACCACAGATTATCACTTGTATGTGCTTCCCAGGTGACGTCCGTGGAAAGAGCCTGCCTGCCAAAGAAGGCAACATAAGGGACACAGGTTTGATCCCTAGGTCAGGAAGATCCCCTGGAGAAGGGCATGGCACCCCATTCCAGTCTTCTGTTTTTTTAAAAAACGTTTATTTTACTTTTAACTTTTACAGAGTTTCGTTGTTTACAGACACTTCAGTCTTCTTGCCTGGAGAACCCAATGGACAGAGGAGCCTGGTGGGCTACAGTCCATGGGGTCACAAAGAGTCAGACGTGACTGAAGTGACCGCGGCATGCTCTCACCACTGACCTATATGTGAAATCTAAAATATGCCACAAATGATCTTACCTATGAAACAGAAACAGACTCCTATCAACAGAGAACAGACTGTTGTTGCCAAGGGGCAAGGAATTGGGAGAAGGATGAATTGGGAGTTAGAATTTGTAGATGTAAATTATTATATATATGTGCAATTGAATTCACCAGAAATTAACACAGCATATAAATCAACTATACTTCAATAAGATGAATTCAAAAAGTGCTGCTGTGAGTATCCTCATGTGGGTTTCTTTGTCTTAACTGCCAGGTGTACAGCAGGGCGTGTTTACCTCCAGGTTCACAGCTCACACTGTCTCTTACTTGTCTCTCTGTCTCTCTCTAATTACTTCCAGTTCACCCCACGTGTAGTTCATATCTAATGCATTCATACACCAAGTGTTAGGTCACTGCTTTATAAAATAAAAATCATACTACATGTAAGTTAGGATGGCTACTATAAAAAAACTCAAACAAAAAACAAGTAATTCTTGATTGTAGAGGTATAATGTTCTCTGAACCAGTTTCTGATGAACCTGATATGACTAGCAGTTTGACTATGCAATAATAAAATATCTTGATTTCCATGGTAAGCCTACACTGGAGACCTGCCTTTGCTGGGAATAACCACTTGGATGGACAGCTAGTTGCTGGATGAAAATGCCCTTTAATAAACTGTCTGCAATTTCGTAAATGACAGGCATGCGGGTGGAATATAATTACACCTCCTCCCTAAACGACGGGAAGATGCTCACTAATCAGGCCTAAATGCTTTTATGTATTAATGTCATTAGTAGAAAATAATTTAAAAACACTTTAAGGGTTAAGCGTACGTGAGGATAGGAAGGCCATCGCTGAATCCAGCCGCCCGTTGCTCTTTGTAGCCGGATTCCTGTACGTTAAACCGCAAGAGGAACATGCTCAGGTCAGGCAACAGCATTAACACTGTGAGCAGCGGAGGAGAGCCCTGGCTTCCTGCTCTTCCAAGCTGGCTGCTTCTTAAAGGACAGCTTGGAACTCCCCCAGGGCCGCTTCTTCCATGTTGGATTCACTGACTGAAAGACAAACTCAGCTTCTATCTACATGAAAAGACATGAAATTATATATGGGACAATTGAGAAAAGTGACTTGATATTATTCTGTCTTCAGAACTGTGCTTTGGGGCTTCCCTGGTGGTCCAGTGGGTAAAGAGTCCACCTTGCAGAGCAACGGGCGCGTTCCACCCCTGGCCTGGGAAGATCCCACGTGCCGCAGAGCCGCTGGACTGGTGTGTTCAGTTACGAGCCAGTGCTCTGGGCGCGTGCTCTCAGAGTCAGTGCTCTGCAAGAGAGGCCGCTGCAATGGGAGGCCCACACAGGCTAGTCGATTCGTGTGGGGCTAAACTTCCAGTTCACGCTCACACTGTCTCTTACTTGTCTCTCTGTCTCTCTCTAATTACTTCCAGTTCACCCCACGTGTAGTTCATATCTAATGCATTCATACACCAAGTGTTAGGTCACTGCTTTATAAAATAAAAATCATACTACATGTAAGTTAGGATGGCTACTATAAAAAAACTCAAACAAAAAACAAGTAATTCTTGATTGTAGAGGTATAATGTTCTCTGAACCAGTTTCTGATGAACCTGATATGACTAGCAGTTTGACTATGCAATAATAAAATATCTTGATTTCCATGGTAAGCCTACACTGGAGACCTGCCTTTGCTGGGAATAACCACTTGGATGGACAGCTAGTTGCTGGATGAAAATGCCCTTTAATAAACTGTCTGCAATTTCGTAAATGACAGGCATGCGGGTGGAATATAATTACACCTCCTCCCTAAACGAGGGGAAGATGCTCACTAATCAGGCCTAAATGCTTCTATGTATTAATGTCATTAGTAGAAAATAATTTAAAAACACTTTAAGGGTTAAGCGTACGTGAGGATAGGAAGGCCATCGCTGAATCCAGCCGCCCGTTGCTCTTTGTAGCCGGATTCCTGTACGTTAAACCGCAAGAGGAACATGCTCAGGTCAGGCAACAGCATTAACACTGTGAGCAGCGGAGGAGAGCCCTGGCTTCCTGCTCTTCCAAGCTGGCTGCTTCTTAAAGGACAGCTTGGAACTCCCCCAGGGCCGCTTCTTCCATGTTGGATTCACTGACTGAAAGACAAACTCAGCTTCTATCTACATGAAAAGACATGAAATTATATATGGGACAATTGAGAAAAGTGACTTGATATTATTCTGTCTTCAGAACTGTGCTTTGGGGCTTCCCTGGTGATCCAGTGGGTAAAGAGTCTGCCTTGCAGAGCAACGGGCGCCGGTTCCACCCCTGGCCTGGGAAGATCCCACGTGCCGCAGAGCCGCTGGACTGGTGTGTTCAGTTACGAGCCAGTGCTCTGGAGCGCGTGCTCTCAGAGTCAGTGCTCTGCAACGAGAGAGGCCGCTGCAATGGGAGGCCCACACAGGCTAAAGAATAAAGATGGATGAAAACAAACAAAAAACCAATAAGAGAGACCAAAATTAAAAAAAAAAAAATTGAGCTTCTCTTAAGTAAGAAATTGGCGAGGCCGCTTGCCAGGCAAAGTGAAGACAGAAATCCCTGGATGGAGTTGTTGTGTGACATCCTCACCTTCATAGCCTTCTGGTCCCTCACCAGTGGCCAGGCTGGTTGGATCATGCCCCATGTGTATTGAATTCACCTTATTCACAGATCAGAACAATCTGTATGATTGTACAAAGCATCTCTGCTTCTCCATTCTTATTTAAACATCATACTTCTAAAGCTCAGAATCTCCCTGATCTGTGTTTACAGTGATCTCCTTTCCCCTTTGCACAGCTGTGGTCATTTTCTCCTTTACTGTCTTTTGGTTTTCAGGTGCACTGGCGATGGGCCACGGCAACCTCTCTGGCTGGTTCTGTCTCCCCGAGGTGACCAGTGACAACAGACGTGGCCGTGGAGCACTGGACAAGGGTGGGGAGGAACACCTGCAGGAGGAGGACTCAGACAAAGGGCCCCTCGTGCAGAAATAAAGGAATTTGAGGACCCTCCTGAGTCAAACGCTACTTTTCATGCTTAACAAAGAAGCTGACTATTTCATTATTTTACAATGTAATACCCCCAATTGACAAAAATAATTTTTCAGCTATGAAAGGCTCTATGGAAAAACAGGGGCCGTGTTCAAATTTATGTTCATCCCAAAGCCACAGTCTGGACCAATGTATAAGCTTGTTCTAACGTGAAGAACAAACTGAACATGTTTAGTCACTCAGTCATGTCTGACTGCTTCTTAAAGGACAGCTTGGAACTCCCCCAGGGCCGCTTCTTCCATGTTGGATTCACTGACTGAAAGACAAACTCAGCTTCTATCTACATGAAAAGACATGAAATTATATATGGGACAATTGAGAAAAGTGACTTGATATTATTCTGTCTTCAGAACTGTGCTTTGGGGCTTCCCTGGTGATCCAGTGGGTAAAGAGTCTGCCTTGCAGAGCAACGGGCGCCGGTTCCACCCCTGGCCTGGGAAGATCCCACGTGCCGCAGAGCCGCTGGACTGGTGTGTTCAGTTACGAGCCAGTGCTCTGGAGCGCGTGCTCTCAGAGTCAGTGCTCTGCAACGAGAGAGGCCGCTGCAATGGGAGGCCCACACAGGCTAAAGAATAAAGATGGATGAAAACAAACAAAAAACCAATAAGAGAGACCAAAATTAAAAAAAAAAAAATTGAGCTTCTCTTAAGTAAGAAATTGGCGAGGCCGCTTGCCAGGCAAAGTGAAGACAGAAATCCCTGGATGGAGTTGTTGTGTGACATCCTCACCTTCATAGCCTTCTGGTCCCTCACCAGTGGCCAGGCTGGTTGGATCATGCCCCATGTGTATTGAATTCACCTTATTCACAGATCAGAACAATCTGTATGATTGTACAAAGCATCTCTGCTTCTCCATTCTTATTTAAACATCATACTTCTAAAGCTCAGAATCTCCCTGATCTGTGTTTACAGTGATCTCCTTTCCCCTTTGCACAGCTGTGGTCATTTTCTCCTTTACTGTCTTTTGGTTTTCAGGTGCACTGGCGATGGGCCACGGCAACCTCTCTGGCTGGTTCTGTCTCCCCGAGGTGACCAGTGACAACAGACGTGGCCGTGGAGCACTGGACAAGGGTGGGGAGGAACACCTGCAGGAGGAGGACTCAGACAAAGGGCCCCTCGTGCAGAAATAAAGGAATTTGAGGACCCTCCTGAGTCAAACGCTACTTTTCATGCTTAACAAAGAAGCTGACTATTTCATTATTTTACAATGTAATACCCCCAATTGACAAAAATAATTTTTCAGCTATGAAAGGCTCTATGGAAAAAACAGGGGCCGTGTTCAAATTTATGTTCATCCCAAAGCCACAGTCTGGACCAATGTATAAGCTTGTTCTAACTAATATTTGATTAGAAAATTAAAAGGAAGAACAAACTGAACATGTTTAGTCACTCAGTCATGTCTGACTCTTTGCTAACCCATGGAAAGTAGCCTGCCAGGCTCCTCTGTCCATGGGATTCTTCAGGCAAGAAGACTGGAATGGGTTGTCATGCCCTTCTCCGGGGGATCTTCTGGACCCAGGGGTCCAACCTGAGTCTCCTTTACCTCAGGCAGATTGTTTACCATCTGAGTCACCAAAGAAGCCTCAAATGGGGGAGGGAGCTTTTAATTTTACAGATTTAAGTGATAAGAAGCAGTCTTACTTTGAGGAAGAGAATTTCTAAGCCCTACTCAGTGGAACTTCTAAGAGCCCGCACCCTGCTGGGAGAGCCTGGAGCCATTTTAATTCCCAAAATGAGCCTACAGGAAGACCCAAAGCTGACCCGGATTTGAGGGCCTGCGCCCTGGAAGAAGCTGTGCCTGAGAACACTGTCCCCTTTCCAGGTGTGGGAGTCAATAAATGACCTTTAGTTATTAAATACATTTTATTTATTGTCTCTGCTGTGTGTAAACACGTGACTTCCAAAATACATTTGGAAATGGCTTGTCCTCTTACTATGACCCAGCGTGCCCTGATGGGTGCTTCTGTGCAAGTAATAGGCACTGTTCTGATCAAAAGATGTGAAACAGAAAGTAACCGATTTCCCAACCCAGACTGTTTTTGCCAGCTCACCTGGGAATATGATTTTTGAATGTTAGTACAATCTTAAAGAACAATTTATATGGGCAGCGCTCAGTTGCTGTGTATATAATTTCACGGATTCAGATGCTTGATTTGAGTAAAGTAAGTCTGGGCCTCAGAAAACTTTGTTTCCTCAGAGACGATTCAGTGCATTCCTGCATTGAGTGGCAGGAGGTGATGAGTGATTAGGAAATGATTAGATGAATGTGACAAAGGGTTCCAATGTAAGTCCTAGAGCCTCAGAGAAAAGCAAGCCCAAATGGAATGGTTCGGGTTTTTCTTTTATCCTTCTTTCTATAGATTATGTGGGCTTCCCTGGTAGTTCAGCAGTAAAGCATCTGCCTGCCGGTGCACAAGACATGGTTTGACCTCTGGGTGGGGAAGATCTCCTGGAGTAGGAGAGGGCAACCCACTCCAGTATCCTTGCCTGGGGACATCGCATGGACAGAGGAGCCTGGCAGGTATGGTCCATGGGGTCGCAAAGAGTTGGGCACAACTGGGTGACTAAACCACAACTATAGATTAAGTAAGGCCTACCGTACAGTTTGTTAATGTGGCCTGAGGCAGAGAGACTTAACAAATAAGTCAGGGGGGAAATGGGATAGAACATTCTTTCTTTTTTTTTTTTTTTTTTGTTAGGTAAGAGATATCGTTGATCTGACTACCTTTCTATGTTGCTAATCTGCTGATCTGCAGATAAATAACACATTAGCCTATTTTTAATATATCAGTGACTTCCAGCAAGATGTTATTTGGATATTTAATGAAATTTGAACAAGAGTACAATTATTTTGTAGCTCCCCAAGTAGATTCAGTAACCTAACCTTGGTGCATAAAGTACATTGGAAGGTTCTGTGCTCAGATACACATAAGTATATTTGCCAGAATGTCCTGCTCAGTGTAACAGGAACAGAGCAGATCCTGGTGCCCCTTTGCTTCTTCAGCAAGTCCCTTTGCGTACTAAAGGAATGTAAGGATCACATATTACTTGTGATCCCCTCACATGCCAAGTACATCTGTTTCAACTCAGAATCTTTGCTTTCAACAGGATGGAATAACAGAAAATAGGAAAAATAGCATTAAATTATTTTTCTAATTAGATTAACATTCTAATTGTTTCCTATCATGAATTTGATTAATTATGCAGGAAGGCCAAGCTAAATAAGCCGTAAGAACAATTTATATGGGCACCCTCAGTTGCTGTGTATATAATTTCACGGATTCAGATGCTTGATTTGAGTAAAGTAAGTCTGGGCCTCAGAAAACTTTGTTTCCTCAGAGACGATTCAGTGCATTCCTGCATTGAGTGGCAGGAGGTGATGAGTGATTAGGAAATGATTAGATGAATGTGACAAAGGGTTCCAATGTAAGTCCTAGAGCCTCAGAGAAAAGCAAGCCCAAATGGAATGGTTCGGGTTTTTCTTTTATCCTTCTTTCTATAGATTATGTGGGCTTCCCTGGTAGTTCAGCAGTAAAGCATCTGCCTGCCGGTGCACAAGACATGGTTTGACCTCTGGGTGGGGAAGATCTCCTGGAGTAGGAGGGGGCAACCCACTCCAGTATCCTTGCCTGGGGACATCGCATGGACAGAGGAGCCTGGCAGGTATGGTCCATGGGGTCGCAAAGAGTTGGGCACAACTGGGTGACTAAACCACAACTATAGATTAAGTAAGGCCTACCGTACAGTTTGTTAATGTGGCCTGAGGCAGAGAGACTTAACAAATAAGTCAGGGGGGAAATGGGATAGAACATTCTTTCTTTTTTTTTTTTTTTTTTGTTAGGTAAGAGATATCGTTGATCTGACTACCTTTCTATGTTGCTAATCTGCTGATCTGCAGATAAATAACACATTAGCCTATTTTTAATATATCAGTGACTTCCAGCAAGATGTTATTTGGATATTTAATGAAATTTGAACAAGAGTACAATTATTTTTGTAGCTCCCCAAGTAGATTCAGTAACCTAACCTTGGTGCATAAAGTACATTGGAAGGTTCTGTGCTCAGATACACATAAGTATATTTGCCAGAATGTCCTGCTCAGTGTAACAGGAACAGAGCAGATCCTGGTGCCCCTTTGCTTCTTCAGCAAGTCCCTTTGCGTACTAAAGGAATGTAAGGATCACATATTACTTGTGATCCCCTCACATGCCAAGTACATCTGTTTCAACTCAGAATCTTTGCTTTCAACAGGATGGAATAACAGAAAATAGGAAAAATAGCATTAAATTATTTTTCTAATTAGATTAACATTCTAATTGTTTCCTATCATGAATTTGATTAATTATGCAGGAAGGCCAAGCTAAATAAGCCTTAAGAAGCTCATTTGATGCTGCAAATACCACTTAGGACTGATTTGCTAATTAGCTCGGGAACAGGCTGCACTGACGATGCTCTTGTTTTATGGGTGAATCCTCTTCAATGTCATTATTCTCAAGATCATGAAAGTAACTAATACATATCTTATCAGACTACTTCTTTAAGTGCAGTATAAGAGCATTGTACAACTTTTATTATATTCCAGCCACATTCTGTTTAAGAAAAGTGGTAAGTTTATTTTTGCCTCAACATATCCTACTTTTATTATCTCCATTGTAATAATACCCTGAGACAAAGAAAAAGCAATGTTTAGTACATGTTTATAGACCTTTTTTTTTCTTTTTGAACTTAAACATCCATTGTTCTTAACTTATGGATTTGTTTTTTATTATGTGTGCTGAGGCACTTCAGTCATGTCTGACTCTTTGAGACCCTATGGACTGTAGCCCACCAGGCTCCTCTGTCCATGGGATTTTCCAGACAAGAATATGGGAGTGGGTTGCCATGCCCTTCTCCAGGGGATCTTCCCAGCCCAGGGATTGAACTCGTATCTCTTGGATCTCCTGCACTGGCAGGCAGGTTCTTTACCACTAGTGCTACCTGGAAAGTCCATCTTTATTATTAAAAAGCCCATCTTATTATTAAAAATCACAGTGATTTACTTGCTTGTATGTCTTCAATAGCTTGTATAAGCTATTAAGACATCAACATTTTAAGATGCATTTTTGTTCAGTTTGAAATGAGTCATATGAGGCAAGTATTGAAGATGATCAATATTATATCTATCTATAGTGATGACAATCAAATCTTTCAGGAGTTCCATTCAGAATGGCATTTCAGCATGAGACCACAAACAGGAAGGAAGGAAGGAAGGATTGATTCTCCAACCAGCATAGACCTCAGAGTTCATTATTCCAAAGGTAAGTCTGTCTTTTTCCCGGTGTACTCCCGTTACCTTAGCTTGGGCAGTGAAGAAGTTCTAGAAGACACAATGAAAGAGAAACAAAACCACTATGAACCCAGTACAAACAAATGTTGAGATGGAAGTTTTGGCCTTCTAATCTAGCAGTAAGGGAAAGCATGATGCCAAAGGCTACTGCAGGAGATAATATCAGTGCTGGAGTTAGAAATGTTGTTGTTCAGTCGCCAAGTCCTGTCTGACTCTGACGGCATGGATTGGAGCACACCAGGCTTCCCTGTCCTTCACCATCTTCCTAAGCTGGAAGATTTTTATGGGTGAATCCTCTTCAATGTCATTATTCTCAAGATCATGAAAGTAACTAATACATATCTTATCAGACTACTTCTTTAAGTGCAGTATAAGAGCATTGTACAACTTTTATTATATTCCAGCCACATTCTGTTTAAGAAAAGTGGTAAGTTTATTTTTGCCTCAACATATCCTACTTTTATTATCTCCATTGTAATAATACCCTGAGACAAAGAAAAAGCAATGTTTAGTACATGTTTATAGACCTTTTTTTTTCTTTTTGAACTTAAACATCCATTGTTCTTAACTTATGGATTTGTTTTTTATTATGTGTGCTGAGGCACTTCAGTCATGTCTGACTCTTTGAGACCCTATGGACTGTAGCCCACCAGGCTCCTCTGTCCATGGGATTTTCCAGACAAGAATATGGGAGTGGGTTGCCATGCCCTTCTCCAGGGGATCTTCCCAGCCCAGGGATTGAACTCGTATCTCTTGGATCTCCTGCACTGGCAGGCAGGTTCTTTACCACTAGTGCTACCTGGAAAGTCCATCTTTATTATTAAAAAGCCCATCTTATTATTAAAAATCACAGTGATTTACTTGCTTGTATGTCTTCAATAGCTTGTATAAGCTATTAAGACATCAACATTTTAAGATGCATTTTTGTTCAGTTTGAAATGAGTCATATGAGGCAAGTATTGAAGATGATCAATATTATATCTATCTATAGTGATGACAATCAAATCTTTCAGGAGTTCCATTCAGAATGGCATTTCAGCATGAGACCACAAACAGGAAGGAAGGAAGGAAGGATTGATTCTCCAACCAGCATAGACCTCAGAGTTCATTATTCCAAAGGTAAGTCTGTCTTTTTCCCGGTGTACTCCCGTTACCTTAGCTTGGGCAGTGAAGAAGTTCTAGAAGACACAATGAAAGAGAAACAAAACCACTATGAACCCAGTACAAACAAATGTTGAGATGGAAGTTTTGGCCTTCTAATCTAGCAGTAAGGGAAAGCATGATGCCAAAGGCTACTGCAGGAGATAATATCAGTGCTGGAGTTAGAAATGTTGTTGTTCAGTCGCCAAGTCCTGTCTGACTCTGACGGCATGGATTGGAGCACACCAGGCTTCCCTGTCCTTCACCATCTTCCCGAGCTTGTTCAAACTCATGTTTGCTGCATTGATGATGCCATCCAACCATCTCATTCTCTGTGACTCCCTTCTCCTTCTGCTGTCTATCTTTCCCAGTATCAGGGTCTTTTCCAGTGACTCGATTCTTCATACCAGGTGACCAAAGTATCAGAGCTTCATCTTCAGCATCAGTCCTTCCAATGAATATTCAGGGCTGACTTCCTTTAGGATTGACTGGTTTGATCTCCTTGCCATCAAAGGGACTCTCAAGAGTCTTTTCTAGTACCACAGTTCGAAGCATCAATTCTTTGGCACTCAGCCTCCTTTATGGTCCAACTCTCATATGAGTACATGGCTACTGGAAAAACCATAGCTTTTACTATGTGGAGCTTTGTCGCAAAGTGATGTCTGTTTTTAACATACTGTGTAGGTTTTCATAGCTTTTCTTCTAAGTAACAAGCATCTTTTAATTTCCTGGCTGTAGTCACCATCTGCAGTGAGTTTGAGCCCAATAAAATAAAATCTATCAGTTTCCACTTCTATTCGCTGCAAAGTGATCCCAGGTATGCTGTTACTTTAGCCATAATACCAACTCCTGCATCAGAGAGCAAACCTTTGACTCCATGAGGAATGTTGGAGTCACACTTGAGGCTATACCATGGATATGCTGCTTGATGATTCATTGAGCATTGGCAAGTGATGAAGATGCACACTGATTTAAAATTCCAAGAGGTACAAACTTCCAGTTATGAAATGAATAAGCCACAGGGATGGATTATACAGCATCAGGAATATGGTGAATAATATTGTAATAGCTTAATGGGGACACATGGTTACTAGACTTCTTGTGGTGTGAATTCCATTACATGTCTAAATATTGAATTACTGAACAGCAGAGGGCCAAATGAAAGAGAAACAAAACCACTATGAACCCAGTACAAACAAATGTTGAGATGGAAGTTTTGGCCTTCTAATCTAGCAGTAAGGGAAAGCATGATGCCAAAGGCTACTGCAGGAGATAATATCAGTGCTGGAGTTAGAAATGTTGTTGTTCAGTCGCCAAGTCCTGTCTGACTCTGACGGCATGGATTGGAGCACACCAGGCTTCCCTGTCCTTCACCATCTTCCCGAGCTTGTTCAAACTCATGTTTGCTGCATTGATGATGCCATCCAACCATCTCATTCTCTGTGACTCCCTTCTCCTTCTGCTGTCTATCTTTCCCAGTATCAGGGTCTTTTCCAGTGACTCGATTCTTCATACCAGGTGACCAAAGTATCAGAGCTTCATCTTCAGCATCAGTCCTTCCAATGAATATTCAGGGCTGACTTCCTTTAGGATTGACTGGTTTGATCTCCTTGCCATCAAAGGGACTCTCAAGAGTCTTTTCTAGTACCACAGTTCGAAGCATCAATTCTTTGGCACTCAGCCTCCTTTATGGTCCAACTCTCATATGAGTACATGGCTACTGGAAAAACCATAGCTTTTACTATGTGGAGCTTTGTCGCAAAGTGATGTCTGTTTTTAACATACTGTGTAGGTTTTTCATAGCTTTTCTTCTAAGTAACAAGCATCTTTTAATTTCCTGGCTGTAGTCACCATCTGCAGTGAGTTTGAGCCCAATAAAATAAAATCTATCAGTTTCCACTTCTATTCGCTGCAAAGTGATCCCAGGTATGCTGTTACTTTAGCCATAATACCAACTCCTGCATCAGAGAGCAAACCTTTGACTCCATGAGGAATGTTGGAGTCACACTTGAGGCTATACCATGGATATGCTGCTTGATGATTCATTGAGCATTGGCAAGTGATGAAGATGCACACTGATTTAAAATTCCAAGAGGTACAAACTTCCAGTTATGAAATGAATAAGCCACAGGGATGGATTATACAGCATCAGGAATATGGTGAATAATATTGTAATAGCTTAATGGGGACACATGGTTACTAGACTTCTTGTGGTGTGAATTCCATTACATGTCTAAATATTGAATTACTGTGTAGTACTTGAAACTAACATACTATTGTATGTCAATGATATTTCAATGAAACAAATAACAATCCCAAGAAGTAAATAATTACCTTATGTGAAGTCACTATGACAGAGCTGTCTGGTTACATTTGCAAGGCATCCTCAGTCTCCTCTGTCTATTCCTTAGAGCATTTTGGGATTCTCTAGCAATCTCAACATGTCTGAACAAATATATTGACAGAGCAGACTACCTAGAACGACTCAGCTGGAGGCAGATGGAAAAGAAAAGAGAAGAGGAAGCTATTTTTGAGAGTGACCGCTCCAAGAGAAGCAGCAGCTGCTCTTCTGTCTCTGAGCATCACAGTGACACCCAGTTCACCTCTACCACACAATGCCAGAGCTTCTGGGAAATTCTTATGCAGCACACTAACTAGTGTGATAGGTCTCTTTCCATGTTGCAGCTTTTGTGGGTTTTATTTTCTCTAAATAATTCCTTTGTGTTAATATCAGATAACAAGTCGGAGAAATAAAGTCAACCTTCAGACTGAGATCAATCAACAAAATGTGATCAAATGCGTCACAAGAGCTAAGTAACTTGAGCTCTGCAGAAATGAGATATTTATGTCTACCCAGGCTTGAGGATTAGTCCAAGCTTGGCCTGAGGCACATGCCTTTTAAAGATTTGTTGACATCACATCTCTTTGAATTTTCCGTAATTTTATGACCTGTTCTGAAGCTCCAGGAAGCTGAGTTTGAGCCCAATAAAATAAAATCTATCAGTTTCCACTTCTATTCGCTGCAAAGTGATCCCAGGTATGCTGTTACTTTAGCCATAATACCAACTCCTGCATCAGAGAGCAAACCTTTGACTCCATGAGGAATGTTGGAGTCACACTTGAGGCTATACCATGGATATGCTGCTTGATGATTCATTGAGCATTGGCAAGTGATGAAGATGCACACTGATTTAAAATTCCAAGAGGTACAAACTTCCAGTTATGAAATGAATAAGCCACAGGGATGGATTATACAGCATCAGGAATATGGTGAATAATATTGTAATAGCTTAATGGGGACACATGGTTACTAGACTTCTTGTGGTGTGAATTCCATTACATGTCTAAATATTGAATTACTGTGTAGTACTTGAAACTAACATACTATTGTATGTCAATGATATTTCAATGAAACAAATAACAATCCCAAGAAGTAAATAATTACCTTATGTGAAGTCACTATGACAGAGCTGTCTGGTTACATTTGCAAGGCATCCTCAGTCTCCTCTGTCTATTCCTTAGAGCATTTTGGGATTCTCTAGCAATCTCAACATGTCTGAACAAATATATTGACAGAGCAGACTACCTAGAACGACTCAGCTGGAGGCAGATGGAAAAGAAAAGAGAAGAGGAAGCTATTTTTGAGAGTGACCGCTCCAAGAGAAGCAGCAGCTGCTCTTCTGTCTCTGAGCATCACAGTGACACCCAGTTCACCTCTACCACACAATGCCAGAGCTTCTGGGAAATTCTTATGCAGCACACTAACTAGTGTGATAGGTCTCTTTCCATGTTGCAGCTTTTGTGGGTTTTATTTTCTCTAAATAATTCCTTTGTGTTAATATCAGATAACAAGTCGGAGAAATAAAGTCAACCTTCAGACTGAGATCAATCAACAAAATGTGATCAAATGCGTCACAAGAGCTAAGTAACTTGAGCTCTGCAGAAATGAGATATTTATGTCTACCCAGGCTTGAGGATTAGTCCAAGCTTGGCCTGAGGCACATGCCTTTTAAAGATTTGTTGACATCACATCTCTTTGAATTTTCCGTAATTTTATGACCTGTTCTGAAGCTCCAGGAAGTTTTCATTACTACGAGGTTAGCCTGTGTTGTGGAAATGTTTGAAAAATTAGCCTATCATCAACTTAGCGTAACTAAGGGAACATTGCAAAAATCTGCTTAGTTAACAGGCGTACATTAACACCATGCAAATTTTATTCAGCACTGGCAGCTATACATTTTCCTCCCTACACCAGTGCTCACAATGTCAAGAAAGGTTTAACGGAATTTTAAAATCATTTTCACCCTTTTAATGATCCTAGAAAAACTTAGCACGTGGGTTTCCCTCCTAGTTTCTTATTTGCCTGGATGCCTCTAGTTACACCAGCTGAAATCGCCCTTGGTTGAAGCTGGGAGTCCAGTGAATCTAGCTGGTCCAGTTACAAAATGCTAGGATGGATTTGTATGGGGAAGTAGTCCGTGCATGCTCAGTCACTGTAGTCATGTCCCACTCTTTGCGACACTATGGACTGTAGATCGCCAGGCTCCTCTGTCCGTGGAGTTCTTCAGGCAACAATATTGGAGTGAGTTGCCATGCCCTCCTCCAGGGAATCTTCCCAATCCAGGGATCGAACCCAGGTCTTCCACATTGCCAGTGGATTCTTTATCGTCTGAGCTGCCAGGGAAGCTCTCATTTTTGGAATAACCTTGATTTTGCAATTTCTTGATCCAAGTTGTTTGCCTTTGGTTTTGTTTGATTCTCACAGCATAAAAAGATTTACAATGTGGGCGAGAAAACTTTTTTTTTTTTTTTTTTAACAAATAGAAATATTCTTGTCACTCTGGTGTTGGATGTAGCCTGATTTTAAAAACAAAGACATCTTGTTTAGTATTGGCAGTATGCTTGCCTTTCTGTTCATGAGTCTGGGGTTTAATCTCATAGCTCTGTGGTGGTGATGGTCTCAATGAGGTTTGTTTTTGCCAGATCAAGTCGGAGAAATAAAGTCAACCTTCAGACTGAGATCAATCAACAAAATGTGATCAAATGCGTCACAAGAGCTAAGTAACTTGAGCTCTGCAGAAATGAGATATTTATGTCTACCCAGGCTTGAGGATTAGTCCAAGCTTGGCCTGAGGCACATGCCTTTTAAAGATTTGTTGACATCACATCTCTTTGAATTTTCCGTAATTTTATGACCTGTTCTGAAGCTCCAGGAAGTTTTCATTACTACGAGGTTAGCCTGTGTTGTGGAAATGTTTGAAAAATTAGCCTATCATCAACTTAGCGTAACTAAGGGAACATTGCAAAAATCTGCTTAGTTAACAGGCGTACATTAACACCATGCAAATTTTATTCAGCACTGGCAGCTATACATTTTCCTCCCTACACCAGTGCTCACAATGTCAAGAAAGGTTTAACGGAATTTTAAAAATCATTTTCACCCTTTTAATGATCCTAGAAAAACTTAGCACGTGGGTTTCCCTCCTAGTTTCTTATTTGCCTGGATGCCTCTAGTTACACCAGCTGAAATCGCCCTTGGTTGAAGCTGGGAGTCCAGTGAATCTAGCTGGTCCAGTTACAAAATGCTAGGATGGATTTGTATGGGGAAGTAGTCCGTGCATGCTCAGTCACTGTAGTCATGTCCCACTCTTTGCGACACTATGGACTGTAGATCGCCAGGCTCCTCTGTCCGTGGAGTTCTTCAGGCAACAATATTGGAGTGAGTTGCCATGCCCTCCTCCAGGGAATCTTCCCAATCCAGGGATCGAACCCAGGTCTTCCACATTGCCAGTGGATTCTTTATCGTCTGAGCTGCCAGGGAAGCTCTCATTTTTGGAATAACCTTGATTTTGCAATTTCTTGATCCAAGTTGTTTGCCTTTGGTTTTGTTTGATTCTCACAGCATAAAAAGATTTACAATGTGGGCGAGAAAACTTTTTTTTTTTTTTTTTTTAACAAATAGAAATATTCTTGTCACTCTGGTGTTGGATGTAGCCTGATTTTAAAAACAAAGACATCTTGTTTAGTATTGGCAGTATGCTTGCCTTTCTGTTCATGAGTCTGGGGTTTAATCTCATAGCTCTGTGGTGGTGATGGTCTCATATATGGGAATATAAATTGTAAGCTGGTATTCACCTTTCGCTTTATCATTATGAAAGTGCCAGAGAAAATGGTGCCTGGAAAATGATTTCGTATTCATGCTGGCTTCTCGTATGTTTTTTTTGACGTAGCTCCCTTGTACAAGTAGATGCATTTTCATTGAAAATAGATTCCGGGGTCTTTTCTCAGGGATTGGAAATGGTGCTCAATCATATGCTCTAATCTCAGTCTTCTTCCTGGAAAGAGCTACTCTCATCATGATGAATTATAATCTTCCAAATAGAAATACATATGCACAACAACAGATATTTCTGTATCTATCAGTCATCCACATACCTGTTTGTATAAACTGTCATATTTTACTTTTTAAGTATAGATGATATTGCATTGCGCCTCACTTTTTTTCACTTAACCAATAGTATGTTGTAGAGATCTTTTCTATTTCTATGTATGAAATGTCATATATTTCAGATATGCAAACATTTCTCTTCATAGAAATTCAGATAATTTACAACTTTCCTGTTTCAATCAATCATACAGTGTATCTCATTGTAAACATCTGTGGAAGTATTTTTTTCCCAAATAGGTACACAATTTTTGAAATTTTTGAATCTTTGCATGATACGTGAGTAATGTGTTGTTTTGGGAAACTTTTAATAGGTTAGGAAAACCTTCACAGTAAAAGATATTTAACTTTTAAAAAATGTATCACATTATCACAGATAACTTTTATCTTCAAAATTCTTATTATTTTCTAACGTGGCAGTTAAAAAAAAATTCTATCCCACTAGTTGTTTTCATTTTACTGATGATTACGAAGATTGAGTATCTTTCTTCTAGGGTTCTTAGTGATGTGTTAGTGAAGCGTTCTTTTGCCTATTTCTTTTATGGGTGTTTTGCAAGCATAAAAGATTTACAATGTGGGCGAGAAAACTTTTTTTTTTTTTAACAAATAGTTCACTCTGGTGTTGGATGTAGCCTGATTTTAAAAACAAAGACATCTTGTTTAGTATTGGCAGTATGCTTGCCTTTCTGTTCATGAGTCTGGGGTTTAATCTCATAGCTCTGTGGTGGTGATGGTCTCATATATGGGAATATAAATTGTAAGCTGGTATTCCCCTTTTCGCTTTATCATTATGAAAGTGCCAGAGAAAATGGTGCCTGGAAAATGATTTCGTATTCATGCTGGCTTCTCGTATGTTTTTTTTGACGTAGCTCCCTTGTACAAGTAGATGCATTTTCATTGAAAATAGATTCCGGGGTCTTTTCTCAGGGATTGGAAATGGTGCTCAATCATATGCTCTAATCTCAGTCTTCTTCCTGGAAAGAGCTACTCTCATCATGATGAATTATAATCTTCCAAATAGAAATACATATGCACAACAACAGATATTTCTGTATCTATCAGTCATCCACATACCTGTTTGTATAAACTGTCATATTTTACTTTTTAAGTATAGATGATATTGCATTGCGCCTCACTTTTTTTCACTTAACCAATAGTATGTTGTAGAGATCTTTTCTATTTCTATGTATGAAATGTCATATATTTCAGATATGCAAACATTTCTCTTCATAGAAATTCAGATAATTTACAACTTTCCTGTTTCAATCAATCATACAGTGTATCTCATTGTAAACATCTGTGGAAGTATTTTTTTCCCAAATAGGTACACAATTTTTGAAATTTTTGAATCTTTGCATGATACGTGAGTAATGTGTTGTTTTGGGAAACTTTTAATAGGTTAGGAAAACCTTCACAGTAAAAGATATTTAACTTTTAAAAAATGTATCACATTATCACAGATAACTTTTATCTTCAAAATTCTTATTATTTTCTAACGTGGCAGTTAAAAAAAAATTCTATCCCACTAGTTGTTTTCATTTTACTGATGATTACGAAGATTGAGTATCTTTCTTCTAGGGTTCTTAGTGATGTGTTAGTGAACCAGTCATTCTGTTCTTTTGCCTATTTCTTTTATGGGTTGTTTTTGCAAAAAGATATGTAGAATTTTGAAAATACTCTGCATATGAATTCTTTGATATTTATTTATTTTACTTTTAAATTTACCTACAATATATTTTGTTGTGAAGACATTTTAAAATTTGAAGCAGGGCTTCCCTGGTGGTCCAGTGGGTAAGGACACTGCCTAGCAGTGCAAGGGGTGCTGGTTTGATCCCTGGCCTGGGAAGATCCCACATGCCGTGGAGCAGCTGGACCCATGTGTCCAATTACTGAGCCAGAACTCTGGAGTGCACGCGCCCAGAGCCGGTGCTCTGCGACAACAGAGGCCACTGCGATGGGAGGCCCACACAGGGCAAAGGACAACAAAAAAAGATGGATGAAAATAGATAAATGAAAGACCAATAGAAGTGGCCCTCCCGCCTCCCTCCCTCCCCAACCCACCCCCCCACACACACACACAAAAAATTGAAGCAATAAATAACATTAATCTTTTTTTCTTTGTGGATTTTAGGTTTGTGTTTAGGCTAAGTGCCTAAACAAGCATGCCAGTATTTTCTCTCTACACCTTTAAGAAAACTTTTATTGAAATACAGTTGGTTTGCAATGTTGTGATAGTTCTAAATGTAGAACAAAGTGAGTCAGCTATACATACACATGTAAACTTTCCTAAATTCTTTTCTCCTATAACAGGCCACTCCTGAGGACTGAGTAGAGTTCCCTGTGCTAAACAGGAGGCCCTTATTAGTTATCTATCTAATATCAATATACAGTATTGTGTATATGTTCATTGCAATCTCCAAGTTTATCCTTCCCTCTGTTCCCCTCTCCCCAGTAACTATAAGTTGTTTTCTACATCTGCAATTCTATTTCTATTTTGTAGATAAATTTATTTGTGCCCATTTTGTGCACTCTACTTGTAAGCAATATACAATATTTGTCTTCCTCTATCTGACCTAACATCACTCAGCACGACTCCCTAACTTCCTATAACCCTGTAACTTTGTTTTGTGATATTTTAAATTGATCTGGAATGTTTTTAATGGCATAATGAGTGACTTTGCTCTCATATTTCACATTGCTGTTGTTTATTTGCTAAGTCATGTCTGATTCTTCTGTGACCCCATAGACTGTAGCCCTCCAGGCTCCTCTGAACATGAGACTCCCCAGGCAAGCATATTGGAGTGGGTTGTCATTTCCTTCCTCAGGGGATCTTCCCAACCCAGGCATTGAACCCACATCTCTTGCATTGTCAGGCAGATTCTTTATAGGTAAGTCACTACATTTTATATATGAACATATAATTGTATAAATTCAGTGATTTCAAGGGTTCCCCATTGATCTGAATGCCCTGTTTTACTAAGTTGGAAGAAGAGGGCCAAGGCTCTGATGACATCACTGAACCAATGTTTTCACTGCTGAACCTTAACCATAATTTATTAATGCTCTATAGTTAGGATGCAGTCAAATAAGATCTCAACTATTAGAAATATAAACAAATTTGAATGTATTCCCCTAGCTCCATTTTCAGTTTCTCTCTGTTGCCATTCTGTGGTTGTTTATTCCTCTACCAACACCATAATTAATTCATACATAGCTCATGTAGATTTTAGGTTTGTGTTTAGGCTAAACAAGCATGCAGTACCTTACACCTTTAAGAAAACTTTTATTGAAATACAGTTGGTTTGCAATGTTGTGATAGTTCTAAATGTAGAACAAAGTGAGTCAGCTATACATACACATGTAAACTTTCCTAAATTCTTTTCTCCTATAACAGGCCACTCCTGAGGACTGAGTAGAGTTCCCTGTGCTAAACAGGAGGCCCTTATTAGTTATCTATCTAATATCAATATACAGTATTGTGTATATGTTCATTGCAATCCCCAAGTTTATCCTTCCCTCTGTTCCCCTCTCCCCAGTAACTATAAGTTGTTTTCTACATCTGCAATTCTATTTCTATTTTGTAGATAAATTTATTTGTGCCCATTTTGTGCACTCTACTTGTAAGCAATATACAATATTTGTCTTCCTCTATCTGACCTAACATCACTCAGCACGACTCCCTAACTTCCTATAACCCTGTAACTTTGTTTTGTGATATTTTAAATTGATCTGGAATGTTTTTAATGGCATAATGAGTGACTTTGCTCTCATATTTCACATTGCTGTTGTTTATTTGCTAAGTCATGTCTGATTCTTCTGTGACCCCATAGACTGTAGCCCTCCAGGCTCCTCTGAACATGAGACTCCCCAGGCAAGCATATTGGAGTGGGTTGTCATTTCCTTCCTCAGGGGATCTTCCCAACCCAGGCATTGAACCCACATCTCTTGCATTGTCAGGCAGATTCTTTATAGGTAAGTCACTACATTTTATATATGAACATATAATTGTATAAATTCAGTGATTTCAAGGGTTCCCCATTGATCTGAATGCCCTGTTTTACTAAGTTGGAAGAAGAGGGCCAAGGCTCTGATGACATCACTGAACCAATGTTTTCACTGCTGAACCTTAACCATAATTTATTAATGCTCTATAGTTAGGATGCAGTCAAATAAGATCTCAACTATTAGAAATATAAACAAATTTGAATGTATTCCCCTAGCTCCATTTTCAGTTTCTCTCTGTTGCCATTCTGTGGTTGTTTATTCCTCTACCAACACCATAATTAATTCATACATAGCTCATGTAGATTTATATATATGTATTTTTTAGTGTCTAGAAAGACATAACCTCATCCTATGGTTATTTATTATAATTTTCATAAACATTTCTGCTTTCA
This sequence comes from Tragulus kanchil, assembly GCA_022376925.1. NCBI lineage: Eukaryota > Metazoa > Chordata > Mammalia > Artiodactyla > Tragulidae > Tragulus > Tragulus kanchil. Next base: position 166,072,303 of record JAIOJX010000003.1, on the reverse strand, counting down.
TTCAATTATTAAGTATATTACTTTTTATGTTTCCAAAATAACCCTTCTTAGATATGATATGCATTGAACATCATTGAATGCTTATTTGTTTGGTTTTTGTACCTAAAGTGATCATGGTTGTTCCTAAATTTAATGTAGAAGATTACAATATTAGATTATCTTCTTTGAATGGTCTTGGATTACAGACCTAAATCCTAGCTGATCATAGAGTATTTAATTTGAATACATTTTGATAAAATACGTAAGATTGTACACCCCTGTGTGTTACTAAGATTGAACTGTACTTTTCTTTCTTTATCTGTACTTTTCTGACACAATGCCATGGTTATTTAGGTTTCAGGAAATTATTTGGGTATTTTTCCATTGTTTTCTCTGGAGTACTTTGTATAAGTTGAGAATTATCTGTTCTTTGAACATTTGGCAGAATTTGTTCATAAACTATTTAGGCGTTATGTGTAGGCTTAGTTCTTCAACTTCAAGGGTAGAATTTTTATTTAGAATGCATCCTTCAAGCATCTTATATAATAATAATTTCAAAGTTGTTAAGTTGCTGATTTTACAATTTATACTTCTTAATTCCCAGATAAACAAAGAAAATAAAATGATTAAGTAGATATAAATTTTATGGATTAACATTTTTTTAAAAAAGTATAACATGGAGGTTTTGAGTTTAAATAATCAAGGAAGATCCTTATCACAAAGTAGAATTTCTTTTAAGAAACTGTTCTTAGAATTAATGATTTTATTAGGAACTTATAATTGAAAGTAATGATTCTAAATTTTATTTATCACTGTCACAATGTTCAGTTGTTCAATGACTCTTTGTGACCCCATGAACTGCAGCACACCAGGCTTCCCTCTCTTCCTATATCTCCTGGAGTTTGCTCAAACTCATGTCCAGTGAGTCAATGATGCCATCCAACCATCTCATCCCACCCTTTCTCCTCCTGCCCTCAACCTTCCCTAGCATCAGGGTCTTTTCCAATGAGTCGGCTCCTTGCATCAGGTGGCCAAAGTAATAGAGCTTCAGCTTCAGCAGCAGTCCTTCCAATGAATATTCAAGGTTTATCTCCTTTAGGATGGCCTGGTTTGATCTCCTTGCAGTCCAAGGGACTCTCAAGAGTCTTCTCTGGCACCACAGTTTGAAAGCACTAATTCTTTGGTGCTCAACCTTTTTTACGGTTCAACACTCACTTTTGTACATGACTACCAGAAAAACCATAGCTTTGACTGCAGCGACCTTTGTTGGCAAAGTGACGTCTCCACTTTTTAATACACTGTCTAGGCTTGTCGTAGCTTTTACCTGAATAACAGATACAGGTTATTATTCAAACCGAGGGTGACACCCTGCACTGCGGAATTCACAGCCATTGAAGCTTGTGTCTGAAAGGTGGCAAGAGGTAAGTCAGGGAAGATGAGCTGCCTGCCCTGGGGAGAGAGAGCAAACAGGTAAGGGGGTTTGCTCTCGTTGATTCCTGGAGATGAATTCCACTGTGATGTCAGGGATTAAAACTCCTGGGAGCCTGGGCACTGCAAGAGGGAATCTGGTGGCCCTGCACAGCACCTGTGCCATCAGACCCAGAAAGATGGAGTCAGAGGATCCTGCTTACGCATCAGCTGTGGCAGGGCTTAGGAAGAGGACCATGAAGAATGACATCTGGATTTTGCTCTGAGAAACTAATGAGTAGATGGTGGATTTTTAAAAATCGATGTTATAGCCTCTATTTGTGAGAATTAGCCAAACATTCTTTGAATAAATTATGTTTTCAAGTTCCTGTTTCCTTTTACATTTCTATAATTATTTTCAAAGTTAAAAAATGGCCCAGTCTGTCTTTTAAGATTCCTTGCATTGACTCGTGCATAGAAAGTCATTCACCATCTATAGAAAATATCTGCTTCAATTTTTGTCTTTTAAAAACTATGCTTTGGACTTCCGTGGTGGTCCAGTGGGTAAAGTGTCTGCCTTGCAGTGCAAGGGGCACTGGTTCAATCCCTGGCCCAGGAAAATCCCACGTGCCACGGAGAAGCTGGACCCATGTGTCCAATTACAAGCCAGCACTCTGGAGCGAGTGTGCTTAGAACGAGTGCTCTGGAACGAGAGAGGCCACTGCAATGGGAGGCCCACACAGGCCAAAGAATAAAGATGAATGAAAATAAATAAATAAAGAATCAATTAAAAAAGGCCAAAATTTTTAAAAAGAAAAAAAAAAGCCATGCTTTAATATGTAGCCCTTTAATTTAGCAGAAAAATACTCTGTGGTATGATGTAATCCTTAGAATCACATATCTTTTATGACGTGAAATCGCTTGACTACAGGGTACTTGAAAATAAGATGGTAAAGTCAAAATTCTCAGGCTCTCTGGAATTTCATCTCATGTATCATGAACAAAGAGAACAGGGTTTCTCCCGTGTTTTCACTGTAGGAAGTAGTATTCCTTCTCTCTTCCTTTACCCTCTTGTGTGGCTGTCTTCTCACCCTGGCAAGAGGTAAAGGGTCAGGGAATTCACAGCCATTGAAGCTTGTGTCTGAAAGGTGGCAAGAGGTAAGTCAGGGAAGATGAGCTGCCTGCCCTGGGAGAGAGCAAACAGGTAAGGGGGTTTGCTCTCGTTGATTCCTGGAGATGAATTCCACTGTGATGTCAGGGATTAAAACTCCTGGGAGCCTGGGCACTGCAAGAGGGAATCTGGTGGCCCTGCACAGCACCTGTGCCATCAGACCCAGAAAGATGGAGTCAGAGGATCCTGCTTACGCATCAGCTGTGGCAGGGCTTAGGAAGAGGACCATGAAGAATGACATCTGGATTTTGCTCTGAGAAACTAATGAGTAGATGGTGGATTTTTAAAAATCGATGTTATAGCCTCTATTTGTGAGAATTAGCCAAACATTCTTTGAATAAATTATGTTTTCAAGTTCCTGTTTCCTTTTACATTTCTATAATTATTTTCAAAGTTAAAAAATGGCCCAGTCTGTCTTTTAAGATTCCTTGCATTGACTCGTGCATAGAAAGTCATTCACCATCTATAGAAAGTATCTTCTTAAATTTTTTGTTTTTTAAAAAACTATGCTTTGGGCTTCCGTGGTGGTCCAGTGGGTAAAGTGTCTGCCTTGCAGTGCAAGGGGCACTGGTTCAATCCCTGGCCCAGGAAAATCCCACGTGCCACGGAGAAGCTGGACCCATGTGTCCAATTACAAGCCAGCACTCTGGAGCGAGTGTGCTTAGAACGAGTGCTCTGGAACGAGAGAGGCCACTGCAATGGGAGGCCCACACAGGCCAAAGAATAAAGATGAATGAAAATAAATAAATAAAGAATCAATTAAAAAAGGCCAAAAATTTTTAAAAAGAAAAAAAAAAGCCATGCTTTAATATGTAGCCCTTTAATTTAGCAGAAAAATACTCTGTGGTATGATGTAATCCTTAGAATCACATATCTTTTATGACGTGAAATCGCTTGACTACAGGGTACTTGAAAATAAGATGGTAAAGTCAAAATTCTCAGGCTCTCTGGAATTTCATCTCATGTATCATGAACAAAGAGAACAGGGTTTCTCCCGTGTTTTCACTGTAGGAAGTAGTATTCCTTCTCTCTTCCTTTACCCTCTTGTGTGGCTGTCTTCTCACCCTCACACATGGGCTTCCCAGGCGGCTCAGGGGTGGAGTCCACCTGCTCTGCAGGAGGAACAGGAGTCGTGGGTTTGATCAGTCCAGAGAAGAAAATGGCAACCCACTCCAGCAGGCTCGACCAGGAAAACCCCACGGTCAGAACAGCTTGGCAGGCAGCAATTGACGGGATCACAGGGAGATGGACATGACTAAGCACTCATGCCATGCCACCCTCCAACCTGATCTCCCAATACCCACCATTCACTTTCTCATTCTTACTACAGCCGTATCCCCCAAACCCAGCTCTTCCTATTTAATCATCCCAGTTTGATTGCTTAGGGTCTGAGAAGTCCTTGCAATCCCTCCCTCTGATGGGATGATGGAGACCACTGGAAGAACACAGATCATTTCCAGTGGAGTCATAGAGGCTTCCCTGTGCTTCAGTGGTAAAGAAAACACCTACTCATGCAGGAGATGCAAGTAAGATCCCTGGCTTGGGAAGATCCCCTGGAGAAGGAAATGGCAACATGCTCCAGCATTCTTGCCTGGGAAATCCCATCAACAGAGGAACCTGGGGGGCTACAGTCTATGGGGTCACAAAAGATTCAGACACAACTTAGTACTAAACACCAATAATTATGAATATTATTATTATATGGGAAAGTCAGTGATAGAGATACGGCTAGTTGCCATAAGGGGATATGGAAGGTCAGATTCCCCAGATTGAAGGACATGGTTAGAAACTCTACCTGACAGAAAATCTCACGTATTACTTCTGGTGTGCTCCCCTTAAACAAAGGGATACGTGGAAGTAGCAACATTTGTGAAGGGAGAAGCCCAGAATAATCTAATCCTGCGTGTTGTTCAGATTCTTAAGCTAAAAACACCGTTTGAGATTTATCAAATGTGATCCCAAGTACTGAACTCTGGTCATAGAGTCAGAAAACTTGCATTCTTGAGCCTGCTTTCTTTTTTTTTTCTAACGGGGTTTTGTTGTTTACTGTCACACATCCACCCGAATCACGTTCTTCCCCAACCCAAACCTTCCCCATCTCCCTCCTCATATCACCCCTCTAGGTTTCACTGTGCACCTGTCTGAGATCCCCTAGTCCCACAGTATGTTCCCCTCCCTCACCCCAATATCCATAAGACTGTTCTCTATGTCCGCCTTTCCATTGCTGATCCGCATATTCATTTATCAGCACCATCTTTCTAGATTCCATACACGTGTAAATATACAGTATTTGTCTTTCTCTCTCTCTGACATACCTCACTCTGTTTAATAGGTTCTAGATTCATCCACATCATTAGAACTGATTCAAATGCATTTATTTTTATGGCTGACTAATGTTCCTTTGTATATATGGACCACAGCTTCTTTATCCATTCATGTGTTGATGGATATCTAGGTTGCTTCCATGTCCTGGCTATTGTAAATAGTGCTTCAGTGAACAACGGGGTACAATTTTGATTTCCTCAGGGTATGTCTCATAGTGGGATTGCTGGGTCATATGGTGGTAGAGCCTGCTTTGTGCCTCTATTCTGCTGGGGGTCACAGGATTCGGTCTAGCCTGAGGTGATGCAGACTGGCCTTTGCAGTTTGCAAAACAGAGCCAAACTTCATTCAAAGGTAATAAAGATTAATGCCCATTTTGGCTAACACAGTTGTGAACACACAAATTATAACATGATATTTTAAAAGTGTATAGGTACTATGAACAAATTTACAAATGTGTATAAAGAAACAGAAATTTCTTATTTTTCTGCAACAGCGAGGTGTGTTTCCCTCATCAGAATATGAATATTTCCTGCCTATGTCTAGGCAGAGTCATCACAGGAGTTATCACATTTCTACCTTGTGGTTTATGATATGAACAACTGGATATCTTCAAGTTCAATTCTAATTAAGAGATTGCATGACATTTGAAAAAAAGACTAAAATCAATTAATGTTCTGTCAGAAAAAAAAATCCAGTTTTCCTGTTGATAAATCCAGGCCATTGAGTTGTTTCTTTGTGTATTTTAGATGAATATGATACCCCTTCAAATCACTTGTAAAATGTCTGAATAGTTTTATTACATTTAACCTCTGACCAAGGAGTACAGCAATGCCTTAGTATTAGAGTAAGAGGAAGCATTAAGCTCTTAGAAGAACATTCTCTTCTCTGAAGTTTTAAAGATTAAATATATTCTTGTCACACTGACTGAAAAATGACCTTTTTCATGTTCTTCCTAATAGCTTCCAGAGATATTTGATTCTCTGAAATTGAACAAAAGGAAACCTAAACATTCTCTTTCTCTCTCCCATCTCATTATGAGTTTCTCTGACTTTTCAACTTGTTCTTCAAGCTTCTCAAATTAAAGTCAGACTAAAGTCTAGCATGTCAAACAACCAGAGAGTTCCCATGGACCAACACACCAGCCCACAACTGGATGATCTAGAAAAGACCAATCTCTAACCTGATTCCCTTAAAGTTGGTGTTGAGAAGTCCCACTTTATTATTATTGTAACATCAGGGTATGTGATTGTGCATCATATGAAGTTCAGAGAGAGAGTTTGCCCCTTTATAAACTCAGAAGTGACCACGTGGAATTTCTTTTACTAGCACTTTCTCTAGCAAACTTGGATCTTTTTTTAAAACACGTTTTTCTCACATCCACCCCATTTTTTCAGTATGGTTTACCTGGATCTGTAGTTTCTTGGTGGAGTTTTTGTTGCTGTGGTTGCATTTTTGCTTATAGCAGGCGTCCATTCTAGAGTGCAGCAGAGTGGAATCAGAACGCAGGACATCCAGAGAAGGCCTGGCTTTGTCACAAACAGCCATGCCCTGAGGCAAAGCATTTAGCTTAGGTTTATATGCAAGACTGCGACCTCATGAAGGTTAGTTTAACTTCTGATTCAGACATGAATGAGCTTGTTCCTGTTTTTCTCATCTGCAACACAACTTGAACAATCGTGTTTATGGCATAAGGATGTTGGGGAGCTGGAATGAGGTACTGCGTGCAGAGCATGAGGGTAATGCCTGCCTCGTAAGAAGTCTCTTTACGTGTTAGATATGACACCGGGTTAGACAGAAACTGGGCATGCCTGGACCCAAGGCGCTCCCGGAAGGATCGGATGCACTTGTAAAATGTCTGAATAGTTTTATTACATTTAACCTCTGACCAAGGAGTACAGCAATGCCTTAGTATTAGAGTAAGAGGAAGCATTAAGCTCTTAGAAGAACATTCTCTTCTCTGAAGTTTTAAAGATTAAATATATTCTTGTCACACTGACTGAAAAATGACCTTTTTCATGTTCTTCCTAATAGCTTCCAGAGATATTTGATTCTCTGAAATTGAACAAAAGGAAACCTAAACATTCTCTTTCTCTCTCCCATCTCATTATGAGTTTCTCTGACTTTTCAACTTGTTCTTCAAGCTTCTCAAATTAAAGTCAGACTAAAGTCTAGCATGTCAAACAACCAGAGAGTTCCCATGGACCAACACACCAGCCCACAACTGGATGATCTAGAAAAGACCAATCTCTAACCTGATTCCCTTAAAGTTGGTGTTGAGAAGTCCCACTTTATTATTATTGTAACATCAGGGTATGTGATTGTGCATCATATGAAGTTCAGAGAGAGAGTTTGCCCCTTTATAAACTCAGAAGTGACCACGTGGAATTTCTTTTACTAGCACTTTCTCTAGCAAACTTGGATCTTTTTTTAAAACACGTTTTTCTCACATCCACCCCATTTTTTCAGTATGGTTTACCTGGATCTGTAGTTTCTTGGTGGAGTTTTTGTTGCTGTGGTTGCATTTTTGCTTATAGCAGGCGTCCATTCTAGAGTGCAGCAGAGTGGAATCAGAACGCAGGACATCCAGAGAAGGCCTGGCTTTGTCACAAACAGCCATGCCCTGAGGCAAAGCATTTAGCTTAGGTTTATATGCAAGACTGCGACCTCATGAAGGTTAGTTTAACTTCTGATTCAGACATGAATGAGCTTGTTCCTGTTTTTCTCATCTGCAACACAACTTGAACAATCGTGTTTATGGCATAAGGATGTTGGGGAGCTGGAATGAGGTACTGCGTGCAGAGCATGAGGGTAATGCCTGCCTCGTAAGAAGTCTCTTTTACGTGTTAGATATGACACCGGGGTTAGACAGAAACTGGGCATGCCTGGACCCAGGCGCTCAGGAAGGATCGGGATGCAGCCAAGGTCACCCAGGCAGAGCGTGTAGAATGAGCACAGACCCCAGGACCACAGGGACTGGTGCAGCAGCCATTAGGCACTCTGGCTATATCTGCTTAAATGCATAAAACAAAAACTCCCGCTCCTCAGCCGCACTAGCAGCGTTTCAAGGGCCCAACATTCTCATGGGTTCAGTGTTGACTCCTCTGGACAGTGTGGGCATGGAACATTTTCACCATCACAGAAAGTTCTGTGGGAAGCTATGTTCATTCCTCTGTGTAAGTTCATGATTTATTTCTAGAATTTCTGTAATCTTAAGTGGTGACAAAGATTGGTGAGAATAACGAAACAAATATTTTTAAAATGATTCTTTTAAAACATATTTATTTGTCTGCATCAGCATTTCGTTGTGACATGTGGGATTTTTTTTTTTTAAAGTTGGGGCACGTGGGATCGTATAGTTGCTGCACACAGGCTCTTATTTGTGGCATGTGGGATTTGGTTCCTTGACCAGGGATTGAACCCAGACTCTCTGCATTAGGAGCATGGAATCATAGCCACAGGACCACCACCGAAGTCCCTAAAAATATTTCTGGCTTTTCTAATCTTCTAATCCAAAAGATGTTGAAGAGTTAATTTACCCAATTGTGAATTTTTCCAGTTTTATTGAGATATAACTGACAAATAAAGGCCTTTTAACGTGTACACATGATGATTGGTTATATGCATACATTGTAAAATGATGATCACAATCAAGCTATGAGCACATCCATTTCCTCATGTGTTTACCTCTTTTTTTTGGTGGTAAGAAGATGAGATCTACTCTGTTAGCAAATTTCAAGTATAGAATGCATGTTTTTAACTGTGTTCATCATACAGCAATTGGCCTGGCTTACTTCACTACGCGTAACATCCTCTGTGTTCATCCATGCTGTTGCAGATGGGAGGTCCTTCTTGCATATGACTGAATAATAGCCCAATTTACACATAGAGATATTGATACAAACATCACATTTTCTTTATCCACTCACCCATTAATAGACTCTCAGGTTGTTTCAGTAACTTGGCTATTGTGAATAATCCAATCACCCGTGTTAGTATCAGACTTGGCAGTCAAATCCACACTTTAGGTGACAGGGTTAACGCTGGAGGGTTTCTCTGTCTTTAAGGCTGAGGCTTCTCCCTCCTGTCAGCTCCCTTGGTATCTCCCTGAGACGTTTAGTCACACCCAGAGTCCCCCTGATGCAGCCACCTTTGGTTATGAAGCCTGTTATCCAACATGGTGCATGCAAGCTCAGTCTTGGCCAACTCTTTGCAACCCCATGGACTGTAGCCCATAAGACTCTTCCATGGGATTCTCCAGGCAAGGATACTGGAGTGGGTTGCCATTTCCTTCTCCAGGGGATCTTCCTGACAGAGGGATCAAACCCACATCTCCTGTATTGGGAGGCAGATTCTTACCACTGCCCCACCTTGGAATAAGTCCTGTGTCAAACAGTCCCTAACTATATTTTAAATGGAGTCTAAACCATTGCCTTTCCTTTGTCTACCTGAAATAGATCCTCAAGGCAGTGGCTTGATTGTCCTGACCTCTTTGTATTTGCCTCCTCCTATTTTGCAATACATCAATAGTAAAAACTGTTTAATGCTTTTGTTTGCTGATGTTTTGACAACACTGTAGATTTATCATCCACCACACTAGAGGATAAACAATGCCATCAAACTGTATTGTAGTCACTCTGAAGTAAAAAGCAAATCCTTTCCAGGGACAATCCAAGTTTCTTTCCAAAACACTGCTTCCTCCCTCTTCTGTCATCTCGTCCACTCGACAAACTTTTGCTTTTTTTTTTTTTTTTTTCTTTAAGTGACATGCTGATGAAACATGTGATTCATGGGATGATAATAATACTTTTCATATTCAGCTCATTTTAGCCTCTATATACTTACATAAGCAGAAAATTACCGTATTTGTGTAGAACCAGTCTACAGCATTATCTGTGAACTTAGAGAATTATGATGTCAATTTCACACTAAAAATGTCACTGTTGGATTATTCCTGCCATCCTACCAATCATCCTCTGGGATGTCATCTCATGGTAAGAGAGGAAAACGGTGTACTTAAACACTAAACACAGCAAAAACCAGTCATTTATACCTCAGCAAAACCATGGCACCAGTCCCATGCATCAGGACTACCTAACAGAAGAGGCATGCCATTTATTCTCATAGGAAAACGTATCACACCAAGAAATCTACTGTTGAAAATGCTAAAATGAGGAACTTCCCTGGTGGTTCAGAATCCCCCTTGCGATGCAGGGGGCACAGATTTGATCGCTAGTCGTGGAACTAAGGTCCCACATGCCTTGGAACAACTAAGCCCGGGTGCCAGATTACAGAGTCCATGTGCCGTAATGAAAGATCCCATGAGTTGCAGGTCAGACTCAATACAGTCGAATAAATAAATAATTAAATATTTAAAATGCTAAAATGATTTATAGCATTCTTCCCTCTATATGTTCAATAAAGGCTTCTCGACGAACTAACATATGCCAGTTTTTATGCAAAAGTACTTTTTTTCTGTAACAACAGAAAAAACAATGTAACTATATGACAACTGTAGCAAAATATCTCTGTAATCTTGATGTTAGAATAATTATTTTATGTTCATAAAGTATTCTGATACTCTTCAGATGAATATAAAATCTGAACTGGAATTTTAACTTTCCTTTGAGTTTTTGTATTTTTAAAAATGAAAACCTTACCGAGCAACCCTATTTTGTTGTGTAACCTTTACTATATATATATATATATATATATATATATATATATATGATTAACTAGAAAATTGTACGTATATGCTGCTCTGTGCCTTATCTCATGCAAAAAAAGAAGCAAAATAAGGACTTCCTTGGTGGTTCAGTGGCTAAGGCTTTGACTTCCAGTGCAGGAGGTGTGGGTTTGACCCCGGTCAAGGAGTTCTGATCCTACATGCCTTGCCACCAAGAAACCAAAACATAAAACAGAAATAATATTGTAGCAAATTCAATAAAGATTTTAAAAATGATGGACATCAAAAAAAATTTTTTTTAGAAATAGAGATCCTGATCTCTGCAGTCAATGATCTTGCGAAAACAAAACAAAAAAAAAGTTGCTTGGTCATGTCCAACTCTTTGTACTATAGTCCATGTACTATAGCCCTTCACACGTCTCTATCCCTAGTATTCTCCAGTCAAGAATACTGCAGTGGGGGCTTCCCTGGTGGTCCAGTGGGTAAGGACACCAACTTGCAGTGCAAGGGGTGCCAGTTTGATCCCTGGCCTGGGAAGATCCCACGTGCTGCGGAGCAGCTGGACCAATGTGTCCAATCACCGAGCCGGAGCTCTGGAGGGCATGCGCCCAGAGCCGGTGCTCTGCAACGACAGAGGTCACTGCGATGGGAGGCCCACACAGGCCAAAGAACAAAGATGGATGAAAATAGATAAATGAAAGACCAATAGAAGTGGCCCGCCTGCCCCTCCCTCCCCAACCCACCTCCCAAAATAAATAAATAATAAATATTAAAAAAAAAAGAAAGAAAGAATACTGCAGTGGGTTGCCATTCCCTTCTCCAGGGGATCTTCCAGACCCAGGGCTCCAAGTGGGTCCCTTGCAATGCAGGCAGATTCTTTACTACCTGAGCCACCACGGAAGCCCACAGTCAAATAATGAAAAATGTTTCAAAAAATAAAAATTGAACATAAAATGTGTCAGGAAATAATTTCTAAACTACTTAAAGTAGCAATTTATGGGATTGCAAAGTTGGACACAATTGAGCAACTGCACCAAACTCACTTAAAGATATACCATTACCCTTTTTAATTGTCATTAAAATTGTTTGAGAAGGACGTACGAAGGATTTGGTGCTTAATATAGACCTAAAGGAAGTGCTAAAATTTGGGAGAAAGTCTACAAAACATGTGAAAAAAATTTAACTGATTAGAGACAAACAGTTAGTTATTTAAAACATCTAAGAACCCCCCCAAAAAAATCATAAAACATGACACTTGTCAACAGAGTTATGGTTACAAGAATTGGCTCTCTAATGTATGTATGCAAAGGAAAGTTAATTTGATTTTGACTATTTATTTCCAACCAAAGGAAATTCATGTAATTCACAATGACATAATGGTTACCATTAAAACAAACTGGGAAGAAGTATTTAGATCCCTCTGACTATTTAACCTGATCATAAACATTTTCATACGTAGTACAACGTGGACACAAATTATGTTTATATCATCCAGTTTGCCTTTGTGAAAAGTCTTCTTTGCCACACTTGAGCCCTTTTGGTCCTTGTTGTGAGCTTTTGCCAGCTTCCTTTTTGAGACTCAAAATGCCTGGAGAAGGAAAGTTTCAGTAGTTGTATATTTTGATGCTATTATACAACCACATGTACCAAGGGACGTGAAGAGGCTGAGGTAGCTGTCAGGGACTCACTTTGACTGACTTGAGAGAGAATTAGCTGACTTTACAATTATTAATAAAAATTAAAAGTAAAGGTGAGCGAGTCATAGAGGACACAACCCTTTCTAATGTTGGGATAAATTATTAACAACTGTAAAAGGGTATAAGGAGGAAACCTCATTGATAATAAATGAAATCAATCCTTAAAAGAGCTGTGTATTCGACACTGACAACTAGTACGTGACTGTGTTTACTGGCTGAGAAGTTGTCTGTGCTGAAAATCCAAAGAGGCAGTTTCTGCTGAGACGAGAAGAAAAGGAAAACCTCTGAGGACGACTCCCCATTAACACAATCCTGGGTAGGCTGTGACTGGACACAGCACTGAGTGGTATCTGGGGCTAACCTCAGAACTAGGAGAATCCACTGGGGAGAAAGAAGGCTAAGGCCTTCTTTCCTAGGGCTGCCAAGCACAGCAACACAAACAAACACAACAGAAGTCAGCTGTCTTCCGTTTTGGAGGCCAGAAATCCAAGATAAAGGCGTCAACAGATTGGCTTCCTTCCTGGGGCCATTCTTTGTGCCCAGCTTCCGGTGGCTTGCTTGCAACCATTGGCTTTCCTTGGCTGGCAGGCACACCGCCCCGGCTTCATGTTCACAAAGAGGTGCCTGTGGGTCTGAGTCCAAGTGATCCCCTTTTAGAAGGACACCAGTCACATTGGAACAGGGACCCACTTCACTCCAGGAAGACTTTATCGTAATGAATTACATCTACGATGACCCTCTGTCCAAATAAGTCAGAGTGTGAGGCTCTGGAATTTAGGACTTCAGTATACAGATTTGGGGGAATACCCTTCCACCCATAACACAGGGAAATGGGAGATGAGATCCACAGGGCACCAGCACCCTGCGTGAGAGCACAGAGTCAGGGAGAAAGAGACTTTCCCTCTTCCCTGTCGCTCCAAGGAGATGACAGACAGCCCGGTGCCTTCACCAGCCCAGCATCCACTAGAGGTGGCGGCGTATGTTAGCTTGTTATTGCTGCTGTAACAAATTACCGGAGATCTGTGGCTTAGAACAGAACGAATTTATTGTTCATTGGAAAAGACCTTGATGCTGGGAAAGACTGAAGGCAAAAGGAGAAGAGGGCATCAGAAGATGAGATGGTTGGACGGCACCATGGACTCAATGAAGAAGACTTTGGGCTCTAGGCGAGCGTGAGAGACTGGGGGGGGGGGGCATGCTGCAGCCCACAGGGTCACAGAAAAGTGGACAAGACTTTGCAACTGAAGAACAACGATCACTCTGTATACTGCATCTATATGTTTTCCTTGTCAAATATTATCTTTTAACCTGGTTATCATAAGAAAACCGTAGCCCATAGGGTCACAAAGAATTAGACGTGACTGAAGCAACTTAGTTCGCGGACAAGCTAAAAAGGAAGCAATGGTTTTTTTCTGGGTAATTCTGAATTATTTTGGACCTTGATTCTTATTAGTTTCATTAACATCGGGATACCCTGTATCATTGGATTGATTTTATTTTTCTTAGTATCTTAGCCAAGACCATCCAGTGCTAAGAGAGGGCAAGGGTATGCGTTAAAGTTTACATCTTCATGGAGAAGAGAGTGTCAGAGTCAGACTATGCTGCTGGTGATAACTAGGAAATTAGATTTTCTGCAAGGCTCTGATGAGCTCATCAAATATTTAGAAGGTCCTGTGTGTATAGTCGGATCAAGGATTTGCTGCGTTCAGCATTACGGGTTCTGGTCACCAAGTATCCCGTTTTCCCTTTTTTAGAAGGACACCAGTCACATTGGAACAGGGACCCACTTCACTCCAGGAAGACTTTATCGTAATGAATTACATCTACGATGACCCTCTGTCCAAATAAGTCAGAGTGTGAGGCTCTGGAATTTAGGACTTCAGTATACAGATTTGGGGGAATACCCTTCCACCCATAACACAGGGAAATGGGAGATGAGATCCACAGGGCACCAGCACCCTGCGTGAGAGCACAGAGTCAGGGAGAAAGAGACTTTCCCTCTTCCCTGTCGCTCCAAGGAGATGACAGACAGCCCGGTGCCTTCACCAGCCCAGCATCCACTAGAGGTGGCGGCGTATGTTAGCTTGTTATTGCTGCTGTAACAAATTACCGGAGATCTGTGGCTTAGAACAGAACGAATTTATTGTTCATTGGAAAAGACCTTGATGCTGGGAAAGACTGAAGGCAAAAGGAGAAGAGGGCATCAGAAGATGAGATGGTTGGACGGCACCATGGACTCAATGAAGAAGACTTTGGGCTCTAGGCGAGCGTGAGAGACTGGGGGGGGGGGGCATGCTGCAGCCCACAGGGTCACAGAAAAGTGGACAAGACTTTGCAACTGAAGAACAACGATCACTCTGTATACTGCATCTATATGTTTTCCTTGTCAAATATTATCTTTTAACCTGGTTATCATAAGAAAACCGTAGCCCATAGGGTCACAAAGAATTAGACGTGACTGAAGCAACTTAGTTCGCGGACAAGCTAAAAAAGGAAGCAATGGTTTTTTTCTGGGTAATTCTGAATTATTTTGGACCTTGATTCTTATTAGTTTCATTAACATCGGGATACCCTGTATCATTGGATTGATTTTATTTTTCTTAGTATCTTAGCCAAGACCATCCAGTGCTAAGAGAGGGCAAGGGTATGCGTTAAAGTTTACATCTTCATGGAGAAGAGAGTGTCAGAGTCAGACTATGCTGCTGGTGATAACTAGGAAATTAGATTTTCTGCAAGGCTCTGATGAGCTCATCAAATATTTAGAAGGTCCTGTGTGTATAGTCGGATCAAGGATTTGCTGCGTTCAGCATTACGGGTTCTGGTCACCAAGTAGATGAAACCAAAGAACAGCTCTTCCATTTTCTTTTATTATTTTTGTCCTTTTATGGTCAAAATGTTATTTATCAAATAACTATTTTATGTTGATCATCACAGCCAGGAAAAATCCAGGGCGGGCAGTTCCCCATGTCTTGGACTTGCCTGACTCTGAGAAAAGCCGTTGGTTCTTCCAGCCACTCCAATGCCATGAGCTCAGGCACACTGTCAGGTCTGTTGGTGAACAGAATGACATTTCCCTGTCCCAAGGAGACTGCTGTCACTGCAACAAGGAAGCTCTTTCTTCTCCCCCCGCCCCACCCCTACCCAAAGCTAAATCTCCTGTTCTCACCTTTGCTCCAAGAAAGAGATCAAAGTGGTTCAGAATATTCTACCCCAACAGTGCCACTCTGGCATAACCATTAATCTAAGCTAAAGATGATACAGGAAGAAATAGACAAAAGATGATCTCTCCACCCTCCCGATCTGCTTGGAAGAAGTGAAAGTCACCCAGTTGGGTCTGACTTTGCGACCCCTGGACAAGCCATGGAATTCTCTAGGCAAGAAAACTGCAATGGGTGGCCTTTCCCTTTCCAGGGGATGTTCCCAACCCAGGGATTGAACCTAGGTCTTCCACATTGCAGGTGGATTCTTTACCATCTTAGCCACCAGGGAAGTCCATGTGGCTGGAAGCAGACCCTAAATCCCCTGCGGAGTGACCCGCAGCCAGCCCTTACTGGACTGAAAGGGAGGTGACAATTCTACACTGAGACACTTTGCATGGAGAAGACTCTACACAAACAAGCCTTGCTCCATGTGCCTCATCTTCCATTAGTCTCCTCCATATCTTTACCTTCTCACAGCCTGCACCCCTAAGGCCTGATTGATTTTATTTTTCTTAGTATCTTAGCCAAGACCATCCAGTGCTAAGAGAGGGCAAGGGTATGCGTTAAAGTTTACATCTTCATGGAGAAGAGAGTGTCAGAGTCAGACTATGCTGCTGGTGATAACTAGGAAATTAGATTTTCTGCAAGGCTCTGATGAGCTCATCAAATATTTAGAAGGTCCTGTGTGTATAGTCGGATCAAGGATTTGCTGCGTTCAGCATTACGGGTTCTGGTCACCAAGTAGATGAAACCAAAGAACAGCTCTTCCATTTTCTTTTATTATTTTTGTCCTTTTATGGTCAAAATGTTATTTATCAAATAACTATTTTATGTTGATCATCACAGCCAGGAAAAATCCAGGGCGGGCAGTTCCCCATGTCTTGGACTTGCCTGACTCTGAGAAAAGCCGTTGGTTCTTCCAGCCACTCCAATGCCATGAGCTCAGGCACACTGTCAGGTCTGTTGGTGAACAGAATGACATTTCCCTGTCCCAAGGAGACTGCTGTCACTGCAACAAGGAAGCTCTTTCTTCTCCCCCCGCCCCACCCCTACCCAAAGCTAAATCTCCTGTTCTCACCTTTGCTCCAAGAAAGAGATCAAAGTGGTTCAGAATATTCTACCCCAACAGTGCCACTCTGGCATAACCATTAATCTAAGCTAAAGATGATACAGGAAGAAATAGACAAAAGATGATCTCTCCACCCCCTCCCCGATCTGCTTGGAAGAAGTGAAAGTCACCCAGTTGGGTCTGACTTTGCGACCCCTGGACAAGCCATGGAATTCTCTAGGCAAGAAAACTGCAATGGGTGGCCTTTCCCTTTCCAGGGGATGTTCCCAACCCAGGGATTGAACCTAGGTCTTCCACATTGCAGGTGGATTCTTTACCATCTTAGCCACCAGGGAAGTCCATGTGGCTGGAAGCAGACCCTAAATCCCCTGCGGAGTGACCCGCAGCCAGCCCTTACTGGACTGAAAGGGAGGTGACAATTCTACACTGAGACACTTTGCATGGAGAAGACTCTACACAAACAAGCCTTGCTCCATGTGCCTCATCTTCCATTAGTCTCCTCCATATCTTTACCTTCTCACAGCCTGCACCCCTAAGGCCTGAGCCCCCTTACCTACATCTTCTACTAACATGTTCTTTGTTAAGGTGTTATACAGCCCCAGGTTCCAAGCACCCCTTTAAGCTATGCATCACTAGGTTTTTTCCCTTGTGTATACCTGGTACACATGCTAATAAATTCTGTTTTTCTCGTGTTAATCTGCCCCTTGTCAGTCTTATTTGTAGCGCTCAGTCACAGAACTTGTGGGAAGACAGGAGAAAGTTTTCTTTTTCCATTTTCTATAAAAGTAATGGGCTTCACAGGAGGGTTAGTCGTAAAGAATCTGCCTGCCAATGTAAGAGATATGAGTTCAATCCCTGAGTCAGGAAGATTGCTTGGAGAATAAAATGGCAACTCACTTCAGTAATCTTGCCTGGGATTGCCTGGGAAATCCCATGGACAGAGGAGCCTAGTGGGCTACAGTTCATGGGGTTGCAAAACATCAGACTCAACTTAGCAACTAAACAACAACAACAATAAAAGTAATGGGGAAATAATGGAATAGAACTAAAATATTTTCTTGCATCTATGAGTGGGAGACTGTATAAGTAAAATGAATTCTGAAGGGAGATGGTGTTTCATTATCTCTATAAATAAGGCTTCATAAACTAGCATGATCTCGAGCCATAAAGTGGCAGGACATTCTGCGCTGAAGGCACAGAATTTATAATGGTCCATGAGGAACTCTTAAGAATGCTCAGTGATGGGAATTTGAAGCTGTAAGAATCCAGGGCTCTTTTATTCCCTAGAGAGATTGCCTAATAGAAGTCCATGTACAGTTTCAATCAGCTGGCAGCCTCCTCTCAGGACTGGGGACATAGCTCAGCTGCAGAGCATATGCTTTGCATGCATGAGGCCCCGGGTTCAATCCCTGGCATCTCCACGTCCTTCAACCAGCAGTGTTAATTTGTTCTTTGGCCTCATTTATTTAATCACACAACTTCATAATAGGACCCTTCACCAGCATTACACATTAATATAAATTACAGGTACCATCTTACCACTTAAAATGAACTATATGGGCTTCCCTGGTAGCTCAGTGGTAAAGAGTTTGCCTGGCAATGTGGGAGACACGAGCTCAATCCCTGGTCTGGGAAGATCCCACATGCTGCGGAGCAACTAAGTCCGTGAGCCACAACTATGGAGCCTGTGCTCTAGAGCCTTGGAGCCACAACTATGGAGCCCGTGTGCCCTAGAACCTGAGTTTCATGACAGGAGAAGTCACCGCAACAAGAAGGCTGCTCACCTCAGCGAGAGAGTAGCCCCCACTCCCTGCAACTAGAGAAGAGCCTGTGGCAGTAGTGAAAACCCAGAATAGCCAAAAATAAATAAATAAATGAAATTTAAAAGAAATGTGTAACGCTAGTGATGTGATAATATTTTCTTTCAGTATTCATAACATTGTCTTTATTAATCCAAAATAGAAACCTAGCCTTTCCAGCAAATCTTTATTATTCTATTTGATTTATATAAATTGCTGCTAATATCCAAGTTCTTTTTTTTTTTTTAAACTTTGGCCTCTTTTATTGGTCTTTCATTTGTTTATTTTCATCCATCTTTGTTCTTCGACCTATCCAAGTTCTTTTACTAAAACCGTATAAATGGCCAGACAGAAATTTACCTGTTATGCTATGGGCATGACCCACTTAAAGAATAAACAGTACCACAACTATATTTATAGCACTCTTTATTTCTAAAGTATTTGCACCTGTGATGCAGGCATGCTCAGTCACTCGATCGTGTCTGATTCTTTGCCCCTATACCATCGTGCTACTGTTCCCAGTAAAGCTGTATAAGCCAACTATGCTGGGGCTGCCTTGTGTGATTCACACAGTTTTGTTATTTCTTTGTTACCCTAGATAATGGTGTGATTTAGCTACAGTGTAATTCATGGAATTAAAGTGGATTCATTGAGATCAAACATTTTATAGCTATTCCAGTTTTGATCTCCGTGTATAAAGGCGTCTGGACTAATAGCCTTTTAAAAAGCTCCCGTATGTCTTTGGTGGAGAGGAAATTGACTTAAATCTCAGGGTAAGTTTTGGATTCTCTTCACCCACACAAGGGAGCCCTGCAGACCCTGGACCTTGCCAAGACAGCCAAGACTGAGGTGGTCGGCCTCCCGCACGCCCTGGAGGCCATCGCAGATGGTCACACAGAAGTACGCACGGTTCACTCTCTACTCTGAAGTACTGTCTGTTTTGAAAATTATACCATCTTTTTCTGGGGAAACATTAGTGACATGAGTTCAGTTTGCATGATGAGATGACAGAGTCAAGCGACGTCTCTGACAGTCCTCCCTTTCTGTATCCTGGGTTGTGTCTTCTCACCCTGACGTCGGTTGAGGTGTAATTATGGTTCTCCTGAGAGCAGAATTAAGGTAACCCTCACGATGCCAATCAGCCTCTCTTCTTGGATCAGACCTGATGATATGTGAAATGAGGGAAGCTTCAGTGTCCCCTCCGGGCTGAACCTCATCCAAAAGCTGGCACTTCACTTGTTTACATTATGAACAAAACCTCGAGATGCGCTGTTCACCATTTAATTTGCTAGGATAAATCTAAGTCCGGCGAATCAAAGACATTTTTAATTATATAATACAAGGTAGTGTACATGGGTTCATATTTCAGAGGAATATTAAAAACTCCCTTATTTGCAATCTTTGAGAAGCTCTTCAGCCTGAGACAAGAAACAAGCAGTTTCACTAATGACTAGCATCTATTACACATTATATTGCTTCATGTGCAATCCTATCTCTTCTCAGAATGGTCTCTGTGTCAGGATTCCTTCTTGTAGTCCCCTGAGACGTTTAGAAAGGAGGAGAAGGGTTACCGACACCGGCTCGGCCCCTGTCACTACCTGCCTGCACTGTGACAATCCCCGTATTTTCCTGACAGCCTTAACTACCTCCTTCTCCTTCTCTCAGCACTTAGGTGTGACTCCACTGTCAAGCTCTTGAAGTGGAGTCAAATGCTGTTTCATTTTTTGTATTCCGGAAAATGAGAGGACTGTCACAGAAGTAAAAGCCGAAACCATAAAACAAATACATAACTGTGGGATGTTTTCTAGGCCGCGGAGGGAGCTGACAAGAAAAAAGGAAAGGGCGTGACATCTGGTGCAGTGACGGTCCTCATGATGGCGAAAAGGCTTGCTGCGTGTCGGCTTTCACGTCCGCCGCCTCGTTCACTGGAGAGCATCCTTAGGAGTTTACGCCCCATTTTAAAGCTGAGAAAACTGGTGAACCAGGGTGCTGAAAAACTGCCTCCAGTGGTACCTCTAGCGAGGAGCGCGGCCGCCACACAGACGTGAGAGGCAATCTGGCTTTGAGGCTAGAGAGCATTATACTGTTAGGAACTACATTCGCTTTTAGGGATCTCAGTTCCTGTGCTTAGACTGAGGAGGCAGTAGATGCCCGAGCAGAGGGAGTTTGGGCTTTGTGGCTCGTTGGAGTCCACGCTAGGGATTCTGACATGTCCGGGTAGATGTTACAGCTGCCTGCATGTGTGTGCTAAGTCGCTTCAGTCGTGTCCAACTCTGTGCCGCCCTGTGGACTTCGACTGGCCAGGCTCCTCAGTCCATGGGATTCTCCAGGCAAGAATACTGAAGTGGGTGCCATGTCCACCTCCAGGGGATCTGCCAGACCCAGGGATCGAACGCATGTCTCTTCTGTCTCCTGCACTGGCAGGCGGGTGCTGACCCCTAGCGCCACCTGGAGAACCCAACCTACAGCTACGGCAACCCTGAAGAGCTATAATTCACAGAAAAGGGCATTTGTGGAGATTTGAAAAGTTAACACATTTTACAGGCCTTGCAGAGTTCTTGATACTTTGGCAATAAATACCTGAGTTCCTATTCTTTCTATCAAATAATAGGAAGATGGTATCCATGGAGCTTTATTCTAAAACAAAGATTCCAAATCAAATCTAGGATTTGGAGAATTCTAGAGTATAACTGATGAATATATATATGTATATATATATATACACGGAAAGGCAAATGATCCCCAAATGAAACATTTTAAGAAAAAGAAGAATGATTCACATGGGATTCAGAGCATGGTAAAAGTGTTTTTGAGTTTGGAAAAGGTTGGAAACTTGTGAAAAGGTTTGGGAGCTTTCCAGGAGTAGGGCGACGGGCTGCAGAGCCATTTAAGGAGGCGGAAGTGCACCCACCGTCCCCAGAGGGAGGGACAACAGGTACCGAAGAGGCTGGAGAGGGCGAGGCCTGTTGACGAGAGACGGACACGCCCCCGTCGGGTAGGACCAGGGAGCTAGTGAAGGCGCAGGGTCAGAGTGCCCGAGATGAAGCGCAGCAGGAAACTTTCCTTCAGAGTCGGGATGACTGTAGAAGTCCGGGGAATTTGCTCCCGAGCTGGGTGATCAAGGAAGCCAGCCATTCAAGGTGAAACTTCATTGCCTCTTGCATTTTTTCTTTTCTTCTTAACTCCTGGTTCCTGTAACGTTAGTTCAGGCTCGTTCTCTCCTCTACGCTTGCTGAGGTCTGCAGGCTGTTAGTTTGAGCATCACAACTGAACTCTTGATTACCCCATGCTTCCTTTCATCACAAAACTGACCACACCAGACTGCAGTTTCCTGGCTGTGTGTCTCCTCCTGCTGCTGAGCTCCAAGAGGACAAGAATCATCTCTTCCTCGCCTGTGTTTTCTATGAACCATTGTAGATCTACAGAAAAATGGAGATGTAAGAGTCCCCACAGATGTCACACAGTACATATCTTTTCAAACTGGCCTGTTTTATCCAGCCATCAGATTCTTCATGTTTTCCATGGCCTTGTAGCTCATGAATAATTAAAATGCGACAGAAATAAAGTTTATAGGATGGGGTATGGTTTCATCTGCAGTGGTTATCATGAGGCGTTGGGAGACACTACGAGTTTTACTACTATTATTTTTAGTTATTTGCTTTGTTCTTTTGCTACGGTAGATGTTACCCACTCCAGTATTCTTGCCTGGAGAATGGACAGAGAGCCTGACAGGCTACGGTTCATGGGGTTGCAAAGAATCAGACATGCCTGAGGAACTAAACAACAAGTATTGATCACTAGAGGAAAGAGCGGCTGCTTAGCGTGATTTTGATCTCCTGTTGTTTTAACTGTAATGATAAAAAATACTCTGAATGTGTTCCGTAATTATTGAAACACACCTGTAGAAATACGTCTGTCTTAAATAATGCCATAAAACAGTCACCCTCAAGCACCCTTTAGAAAACTGCCAATTATTGTCTATTACAGTGTCCAGAAACGTCAGCTTCAGAAAAGGAGATGATTCTCCTGGGAATTGCGTCCCTGGACTGGTGATGCAGACGAGCCTCTTCCTTTAGCAGAGCCACGCCCCGTCGGGTAGGACCAGGGAGCTAGTGAAGGCGCAGGGTCAGAGTGCCCGAGATGAAGCGCAGCAGGAAACTTTCCTTCAGAGTCGGGATGACTGTAGAAGTCCGGGGAATTTGCTCCCGAGCTGGGTGATCAAGGAAGCCAGCCATTCAAGGTGAAACTTCATTGCCTCTTGCATTTTTTCTTTTCTTCTTAACTCCTGGTTCCTGTAACGTTAGTTCAGGCTCGTTCTCTCCTCTACGCTTGCTGAGGTCTGCAGGCTGTTAGTTTGAGCATCACAACTGAACTCTTGATTACCCCATGCTTCCTTTCATCACAAAACTGACCACACCAGACTGCAGTTTCCTGGCTGTGTGTCTCCTCCTGCTGCTGAGCTCCAAGAGGACAAGAATCATCTCTTCCTCGCCTGTGTTTTCTATGAACCATTGTAGATCTACAGAAAAATGGAGATGTAAGAGTCCCCACAGATGTCACACAGTACATATCTTTTCAAACTGGCCTGTTTTATCCAGCCATCAGATTCTTCATGTTTTCCATGGCCTTGTAGCTCATGAATAATTAAAATGCGACAGAAATAAAGTTTATAGGATGGGGTATGGTTTCATCTGCAGTGGTTATCATGAGGCGTTGGGAGACACTACGAGTTTTACTACTATTATTTTTAGTTATTTGCTTTGTTCTTTTGCTACGGTAGATGTTACCCACTCCAGTATTCTTGCCTGGAGAATGGACAGAGAGCCTGACAGGCTACGGTTCATGGGGTTGCAAAGAATCAGACATGCCTGAGGAACTAAACAACAAGTATTGATCACTAGAGGAAAGAGCGGCTGCTTAGCGTGATTTTGATCTCCTGTTGTTTTAACTGTAATGATAAAAAATACTCTGAATGTGTTCCGTAATTATTGAAACACACCTGTAGAAATACGTCTGTCTTAAATAATGCCATAAAACAGTCACCCTCAAGCACCCTTTAGAAAACTGCCAATTATTGTCTATTACAGTGTCCAGAAACGTCAGCTTCAGAAAAGGAGATGATTCTCCTGGGAATTGCGTCCCTGGACTGGTGATGCAGACGAGCCTCTTCCTCATCTGAGCACACCCGTGCCCGAGGCCCAGACGGCAGCCACGAGTGAGGAAGTGGGTCAGGGCGTCACTCAGAACAGGATTTTCCCACTCACTTCAAATGCCTCTCGGGGAAAAAAACTATTCTCGGCCTTATCTGCTTATCTTTACCTTAATTTGATTGCTCTTCTTTTATGGAATCACAAAAATCTGGGCTCTGGTTAATTATCTCTTTATCAGTAACTCAAAAGCATGCTGATACTCAGATTTGAGGTGTTTACAGAGGAGAATGTGTGTATTCGTGCAGGGGCTGTGACTAGCCCGATGCTGAGTGAGGTCCCGGGGAACTAGCAGGCCCGCTGTCCAGGTGATCCACGGGCTCTCCACCGGCTTTCACTCTGCAGCTTTCTTGGGCATGACGCCACTTAAATCTTCCTTCACTCTCTGGTTCTTTCTTATTTCTATAACTTGTAGTGGCTTTTTCTTTCTGATTTGCTCAGATTGATGTCCCGAAAATTAACATAGCTTTTTCCAAGTAGTTGAGGATTTATTTGCACATTTGTAAACTGTCATAGGCTTCCCAGGTGGCTCAGTGGTAAAGAATCTTTTTGCCAATGCAAGAGGTGCAAGACACACGAGTTCAATCCTTGAGTCAGGAAGACCACCTGGAGGAGGAAATGGCAACCCACTCTAATAGTCTTGCCTGGAAAATTCCATGGAAGAGAGGAGCCCGGTGCACTACAGTCCATAGGGTCACAGAGAGTCAAGTTGGACATAACTGAGCACACACACATACACACACACACAGAGTTAGTTGTGTTTGTATATGTATTTACTAAAGAGCAGAAAAAAGTAAGACTCAAATTACATAGGGGGTTATTTTTTTTTCTTAAATTTACACTCAGGTGCAAAAAAATTAAAAATGCCAGAGGTTTTATGTTGTTTCATATGAAATGTAAACACTTCACAAGTCAAAATTATAAAAGAGTAAAACAAACTTAAAATAATTATAAAAGAGTAATTAAATAGTCTTACCTGATACAGAATAAATACCTCATGGTGCATTTATAGTCTTGCAGAAACCAAATACATATAAACGAATGCAATTAATATGGTGTAATGTTGTATGTTAATAAGTACATTATATATTATATAAACATATTATATAAATACAATAAACATAATATAATAGTAGTTCATAATGTGCAGCCAATGTCATACATCCATTGTAAACTGTTTGCAAGGTAGAAAGTTTAATCAATCATTTAAACCTGTGGTCTCCAAATATTTTGGCACCAGGGATGGATTTCTTGGAAGACAGTTTTCCACGCACCGAGGTGGGGGGATGGCTTCAGGATGATTCAGGTGCATTAAATGGATTATGTGCTTTGTTTCTGCTCCCAACCCAGGGATAGAACCCAGGTCTCCTGCATTGCAGGCAGATTCTTTACTATCTAAGCCACCAGGGAAACCCTTGTGATCGATAATAAAATAATTATACAGTTCACCACAATGCAGAATCAGTGGGAGCCCTGAGATTGTTTTCCTGCAGCTGGATGGTTCCATCTGGGGAGATGGGACAATGATGGGGAGGGATTGTAGGTACAGATGAAGCTTCGCTCAGTCGCTGGCCACTCACCGCCTACCATATGGTCCTGTACTGGTCCACTCACCTCGTGCCGTGTGGTCCACTCACCTCCTGCCGTGTGGTCCACTCACCGCCTGCCATGTGGTCCTGTACTGCTCCACTCACCTCCCACCACGTGGTCTTGTACTGTTTCATGGCCTGGGGTCTAGGGACTCCTGTTAAACAATGTTATTCAGATGTGGGTCTGGAAGAAATTCTTCCTAACCATTTTAAATACTGGCTTTGTCTGTAAATATCTTTCATGTGCACAAAGAATGCTCAAATTCAAGACTTCAGTGTACATGTCTACTGTTCAGTTTGCTTCTTTAAGAAACAGTTAATGGACCTTTTTTTGTGATGTAGACCATTTTAAAGAATCTTTATCGAGTTTGTTACCATACTGCTCTGTTTTAAGTTTCGGTCTTTTGGCCATGAGTCATGGGGGATCTTAGGTCTCTGACCAGGGATTGAACCCACACCTCTTGCATGGGAGGGTGAAGTCGTAACCACTGAATTGCCAGGGAAGTCTCAATTACTTCGGGTTTTACTTAGCAATCCTTGCGATCCAACCTGTAAAAGGAGAGTGCTAGACGCATCAGCATGGTGAGAAAGGTTTAATTTCTAGCTGTCAAAGTTGCAACAAAGTCTGTCCTACAGCATTGTTCGGGGTATGCCCTGAGTACGTGTTCTTTTGCTATTTGTCACATTTGAAGCTGCCACCTATGATGACGTCAACTAGACTTGATGCTATCGCTCAGAACCCATTTCACAAACAGCTATGGATGGGGTGGAAGGTGGGACAAAAAGCATCTTCCAAGAGGAGCTGGACGGTTGTGCACCGTCATATACTTCTTTTGGCCATAGGTGAGTGTGTGAAGCTGGGAAAGAGTTACATACTTGATGACTGTGTGGGTCGGGAGGTCTTCACGGTTTCACCTTCACATGGTGCCCCTCGGGGTGCCTCTCAATGTCTTCAGAGTAAAATCCATTAAACTTTGTGATGTTTGTCTACCTAAAGATCACTTAATGCCTCATTCAAGGATAATAGTCTGGACTTTGTGACTCTGAGGTTGGTGACTGTGAAAGCCTCCAATTACAAGGCTTTATCAAGCCTCTATTTCTCTATGATGCAAGAGTAGCTGGAAAAAAGCATTTGAGAAGTGAAGTCTCTGGAATAATAACACGTTTTAATACCACTTCTCTATGCTATTAATTTCGGATTTCTTGAGACAGCAATTCTGTTATCATGCTGCTTCGTATCGCTCTAAGTCTTCTCTAAGAATATCCAATTAATATTCAAAAAAATACAGTTCTTTACATTCTTCAGAAAACACTGATTTACTGGGATCTGACTTTTTGGACTGATATTTGCAGTTCTGAGCAGTTCAGCTTTTACCATTTATGTTAGAAATAAATTGGTCCTTCTGAAGTTGTGACACATTTGTAAGTAATCTGTCATGTAGAAAATTACATATAAATGCATGCCTTCTCAATATATCATTCCTTAATTCCTAGAGTAAATAAGAAGTAAGAACACTGAGGCAACTTTACATTTCTCACTGAAGTACGTAGATTTACATGATTAACGTAATCATTATTTCCCCCTCTCGAAAAAAATGTTAAGCAGCAAACTACTCAAAATACAAAGGCAGTAGAATGTTTCCCTTTTTCTATGTTAGGAAATGGAGAGACAAGTAATTTGTCCAGAATAGGATGAATGACAAGTACAGAGAATGTTAAAACTCTTAACCAGTTTCCTCCTGTACTTTGCTGAGAAGCAAATGTCAGTGATGACCATGCCTTTAAGAGAAAACTCAACCCATATATGGAAATAGCAACCCACCCCAGTATTCTTGCCTGGGAAATCCCATGGACAGAGGGGCCTGGTGGGCTACAGTCCATGGGGTTGCAAGAGTAGGACATGACTGAGCGACTAAACTGCAGCAACAAATCATAAGAGTACACCCTTTTAAGTCTATCTGTTGTGAGCCTGAAATTCATTTTCTGCTCTTGCAATGTTTTGACAAAATATTACTTCATTGCAAGTAAACAGCTGCTTAAATCTAAAACTCATGAATGATCTTCTTTGGTTGGATGTCTTCCATACACCTATCTACTCAAACTGAAGCAGCAAAGCAATTAAACTGTTACAGGATCATCTTTTTCAAAATTTCCCGGATTAGTCTGGACTCTGTGACTCTGAGGTTGGTGACTGTGAAAGCCTCCAATTACAAGGCTTTATCAAGCCTCTATTTCTCTATGATGCAAGAGTAGCTGGAAAAAAGCATTTGAGAAGTGAAGTCTCTGGAATAATAACACGTTTTAATACCACTTCTCTATGCTATTAATTTCGGATTTCTTGAGACAGCAATTCTGTTATCATGCTGCTTCGTATCGCTCTAAGTCTTCTCTAAGAATATCCAATTAATATTCAAAAAAATACAGTTCTTTACATTCTTCAGAAAACACTGATTTACTGGGATCTGACTTTTTGGACTGATATTTGCAGTTCTGAGCAGTTCAGCTTTTACCATTTATGTTAGAAATAAATTGGTCCTTCTGAAGTTGTGACACATTTGTAAGTAATCTGTCATGTAGAAAATTACATATAAATGCATGCCTTCTCAATATATCATTCCTTAATTCCTAGAGTAAATAAGAAGTAAGAACACTGAGGCAACTTTACATTTCTCACTGAAGTACGTAGATTTACATGATTAACGTAATCATTATTTCCCCTCTCTCGAAAAAAAATGTTAAGCAGCAAACTACTCAAAATACAAAGGCAGTAGAATGTTTCCCTTTTTCTATGTTAGGAAATGGAGAGACAAGTAATTTGTCCAGAATAGGATGAATGACAAGTACAGAGAATGTTAAAACTCTTAACCAGTTTCCTCCTGTACTTTGCTGAGAAGCAAATGTCAGTGATGACCATGCCTTTAAGAGAAAACTCAACCCATATATGGAAATAGCAACCCACCCCAGTATTCTTGCCTGGGAAATCCCATGGACAGAGGGGCCTGGTGGGCTACAGTCCATGGGGTTGCAAGAGTAGGACATGACTGAGCGACTAAACTGCAGCAACAAATCATAAGAGTACACCCTTTTAAGTCTATCTGTTGTGAGCCTGAAATTCATTTTCTGCTCTTGCAATGTTTTGACAAAATATTACTTCATTGCAAGTAAACAGCTGCTTAAATCTAAAACTCATGAATGATCTTCTTTGGTTGGATGTCTTCCATACACCTATCTGCTCAAACTGAAGCAGCAAAGCAATTAAACTGTTACAGACTCTTCGTGGATTATCCATGTGGTTGACTTCTTTGTGGTTGTGGTGGGTATTGTATATACTCTAATTTCTCAGAAGTGTCATTTATGTGGGCAGAAATCTATACCAAAAGTGACTAACCTTTGAAAAAGTTTGTTTTTAGGTATGATTACAATTTTATGCACGCATCTGATCTCATGAACAAGCAGATATGAATGTTAAAGCCTCACCAAGGGCAGGAACTCTGGAATCAGAATTCAAGCGCCTCCTTTAATAGCTGTGACCTTAAGCTAGTTATTTATTATTTTTTTGTATTTCTGCTTTTTATTTTTTAAGAGATGGGAAATGATAGTATCTGTCTCATAGAGTTGTTGGAAGATTCAATGAGTTAATAAATGTAAAACATTTGAAGAGTGATTGGAACATAGTATTTTATAATTGTTAATTCTGTTATCTCATTTAAATTTATCAAAACTCTATGAGTTAGTAATTTTACTTTTCCATTTTGTTTGAGATGAAAATCTCCTGAGATTTAGCAATTTTAATGAACTTGCTCAAGGTCATACATCTTGTAAGTATTTTTGCCAGAATTATAGCCTAGACTTTATGATCCAAGTCCATGGATTTTATTTCTACACTATAATTTCTCAATCCATATACATTTTTCATCTCCCTCTTTCATTATTCCTACATTTCTCTAAAATTTCCACTACTGATAATGCTGTGGCACTAGACTTTAAATACTTTCCTTTATGCTAATTTCCATGTGTTTTAATTTTGTTTGTCCAATTACCAAAGACGTGGACTCTCAAGACCACAAATATAATGCCTTTAAGAGAAAACTCAACCCATATATGGAAATAGCAACCCACCCCAGTATTCTTGCCTGGGAAATCCCATGGACAGAGGGGCCTGGTGGGCTACAGTCCATGGGGTTGCAAGAGTAGGACATGACTGAGCGACTAAACTGCAGCAACAAATCATAAGAGTACACCCTTTTAAGTCTATCTGTTGTGAGCCTGAAATTCATTTTCTGCTCTTGCAATGTTTTGACAAAATATTACTTCATTGCAAGTAAACAGCTGCTTAAATCTAAAACTCATGAATGATCTTCTTTGGTTGGATGTCTTCCATACACCTATCTGCTCAAACTGAAGCAGCAAAGCAATTAAACTGTTACAGACTCTTCGTGGATTATCCATGTGGTTGACTTCTTTGTGGTTGTGGTGGGTATTGTATATACTCTAATTTCTCAGAAGTGTCATTTATGTGGGCAGAAATCTATACCAAAAGTGACTAACCTTTGAAAAAGTTTGTTTTTAGGTATGATTACAATTTTATGCACGCATCTGATCTCATGAACAAGCAGATATGAATGTTAAAGCCTCACCAAGGGCAGGAACTCTGGAATCAGAATTCAAGCGCCTCCTTTAATAGCTGTGACCTTAAGCTAGTTATTTATTTTCTTGTATTTCTGCTTTTTATTTTTTAAGAGATGGGAAATGATAGTATCTGTCTCATAGAGTTGTTGGAAGATTCAATGAGTTAATAAATGTAAAACATTTGAAGAGTGATTGGAACATAGTATTTTATAATTGTTAATTCTGTTATCTCATTTAAATTTATCAAAACTCTATGAGTTAGTAATTTTACTTTTCCATTTTGTTTGAGATGAAAATCTCCTGAGATTTAGCAATTTTAATGAACTTGCTCAAGGTCATACATCTTGTAAGTATTTTTGCCAGAATTATAGCCTAGACTTTATGATCCAAGTCCATGGATTTTATTTCTACACTATAATTTCTCAATCCATATACATTTTTCATCTCCCTCTTTCATTATTCCTACATTTCTCTAAAATTTCCACTACTGATAATGCTGTGGCACAGACTAGAACTTATTTAAATACTGCTTTCCTTTATGCTAATTTCCATGTGTTTTAATTTTGTTTGTCCAGATCGGTTAGAGTGTCACCAAAGACGTGGACTTAAATAATAAGACTCCAAGGGAATAGTGTTTGCTTAATAAACGTGATCTGATTGGAGCAATTCTGGAAAGCCATGCTAGAAATGTGCACAAATGCAATTTCAAATTTCTGTAGAAATTTTATGAAATATTGGCAGATACATTCAGCAAAATATTTTACCTCAATCTGCAGTCATTATTCCATTCCTGAAAGTTCCTGATGCTTAGGTTAAAGGTTGAACAGAGGAGTCCTACCTAGTGCTAGCAAGAGGTCAAAAGAAAAAGTGCGTGGACCATGCCGCCTGGCCAAAAGGCATGTGTGCAGTGCCAATGGCATTCGAAATCTGCGTTCTCTCTCGTTGCCAAGTTCAAGCTTCCTTCACAAAACTAGAGTTACTTGGAGTGACTCTGAATTATAAAATGATAGTCTGCAAAGAACATCTGTGGTCTAACCTCTAGTATAATAAACGTGGAACGTGTTCCTACAGGGTAATCTAGAGTAAAATGCGCTTGCTTGAGTTAGTACTCTTGGATATAAAAGGGACAGACATTTGCCTCATCTTAGGCAGCTGAATATTTCCTATATCGTATTTTGCACTGTAGAGGCTACAGATCAAAGTCTCTGGTGGGACTGCAAGTGTCACATGGTGGAACACTTGCTGCCAGTAACCTATAACGTGATCCCTTTCCTAAACTTAGGGTAAGTGTCTATGTTCAACAATCCTTCTGACAGCTTGAGTGGATCCCAAGGTACACTTATACCAAGAGAAAATGAATATGTAACTTGACGTTTCTAATAGTACATGCTATATTTTCTTTATGAGCTTCCAGGTGCACTGGTGCTAAAGAATCCGCCTGCCAATTCAGAAGACGCAGATTTGATCACTGGATCAGGAAGATCCCTTGGAGTAGGAAATGGCAACCCACTCCAATATTCTTGCTTGGAAAATTCATGAGCAGAGGAACCTGGCAGGCTGTAGTCCATGGGGTCGCGGAGAGTTGGACACAAATGAGCGTGCACACGCATCTTCTTTATAAAAAATATTTTAATAAGGCTATGCACAAATATAATTGTGATAAAGTATGATTATAGTGTATGTGGTTCTCTTGAACTAATTTATATACATAGATTAAACATGATCTGTTTCCTGAAGCTCCCTACTGAAGACAAAGGGGATGTTAACATTTATGCAAACAATGTCATTTGTGTCTCAGCCTGAAAATAGAGGAAATTTTTAAAAACATGTACAGTCTGAATTATAGCGTGTTCACTCACTACAATGTGTGAAGCCCTTGATTGATAAAGTACTTCCTCCCCATCAACAAGGTTTAATGTTACAATAAACTATTTCCAATACTGAACTACCTCTGACAAAAGACACAGTAAATCTCACTAACCAGAATTTTACATCACTAAATTCAGCCATTAGCGGTGCTTTATGGGTCAGTAAAAGGTTTAAAATGGACTCCAATAGCCCAATGTGGTCCACTGGGACAAACATTCTCTTCTTACCTAAATTTTAACACTTCTACCTTGAAACAAAAATCCTACATCACACAATTATTTTCAATAACACAGTATTCTGTGACACCACCACTTCTGAGAGGTTGTAATATATCCTTCTCACAACTTGAGGATAGGATATTTATTTAATGTAATTTAGTGACTAGATTTGACACTGTAAACTTGCTTGGCAAGGTCAAGGTTTAATTTAACTTGCTATATAAGTATGAATCACAATTTTATTGAAGATACGGATGCATTTACTGCCTCCTTGACTATCAAAAAAAGTGAAGATAGCAATGACAATGACAAATTATTTAAACATATTTTAAAAGGAGCTATAATAAATAAGAAGCTTCGCAGAGATTCTGACTTTTGAAAAGACTAAAGAAAAGGGTAAGATTAAGATGGTATTGGACAATTCCATTTTTCTGTAGCTCGCTGCCATTTTTAGAAAGAATTTGTTTCCATGAAGTTCACACCACAGCAAACTCTAAAGATCCCTTGGAGTAATAAATGGCAACCCACTCCAATATTCTTGCTTGAAAAATTACATGGGCAAAGGAACCTGGCAGGCTGTAGTCCATGGGGTCGCAGAGAGTTGGACACAAATGAGCGTGCACACGCATCTTCTTTATAAAAAATATTTTAATAAGGCTATGCACAAATATAATTGTGATAAAGTATGATTATAGTGTATGTGGTTCTCTTGAACTAATTTATATACATAGATTAAACATGATCTGTTTCCTGAAGCTCCCTACTGAAGACAAAGGGGATGTTAACATTTATGCAAACAATGTCATTTGTGTCTCAGCCTGAAAATAGAGGAAATTTTTAAAAACATGTACAGTCTGAATTATAGCGTGTTCACTCACTACAATGTGTGAAGCCCTTGATTGATAAAGTACTTCCTCCCCATCAACAAGGTTTAATGTTACAATAAACTATTTCCAATACTGAACTACCTCTGACAAAAGACACAGTAAATCTCACTAACCAGAATTTTACATCACTAAATTCAGCCATTAGCGGTGCTTTATGGGTCAGTAAAAGGTTTAAAATGGACTCCAATAGCCCAATGTGGTCCACTGGGACAAACATTCTCTTCTTACCTAAATTTTAACACTTCTACCTTGAAACAAAAATCCTACATCACACAATTATTTTCAATAACACAGTATTCTGTGACACCACCACTTCTGAGAGGTTGTAATATATCCTTCTCACAACTTGAGGATAGGATATTTATTTAATGTAATTTAGTGACTAGATTTGACACTGTAAACTTGCTTGGCAAGGTCAAGGTTTAATTTAACTTGCTATATAAGTATGAATCACAATTTTATTGAAGATACGGATGCATTTACTGCCTCCTTGACTATCAAAAAAAGTGAAGATAGCAATGACAATGACAAATTATTTAAACATATTTTAAAAGGAGCTATAATAAATAAGAAGCTTCGCAGAGATTCTGACTTTTGAAAAGACTAAAGAAAAGGGTAAGATTAAGATGGTATTGGACAATTCCATTTTTTCTGTAGCTCGCTGCCATTTTTTAGAAAGAATTTGTTTCCATGAAGTTCACACCACAGCAAACTCTGCCACTCTCACCTAGCCTGGAACCATTGGGTTTTATATTCTTCATGCATTGATCGTAAAACTTCCCACTAAAGATGCTTACTGCCTATCTTTGCTTGTCTCAAGCCGTGGAAGAAAATGACTCTCCCTCACAGTACAGAAGCTCTGTACCACCACTAGCTCAATCTCCACACCTACGAACTTGTCAGCTTCCCACTATCTCCTGTATCTTGTGTGTGCTCACTTGCTCGGTGTGTCAGACTCTTTGAGACTCCCTAGACTGTCGCCCACCAGGCTCCTCTGTCCATGGGATTTCCCAGGCAAGAATACTGGAGTGGATTGTCATGCCTTCCTTCAGGGAATCTTCCCGATCCAAAAATTGAACCTGAGTCTTTGCATTGCAGGTGGATTTTTTGCCACTGGGTCATCTGGGAAGCCCTGCTGTGAACCCAACTCTTCTCAGAAAATTACTTTTTTTTTTATTATTAAAAATGGTCTAATCTGGGCTTCCCTGGTGGTCCAGTGGGTAAGGACACCGCCTTGCAGTGCAAGGGGCGCCAGTTTGATCCCTGGCCTGGGAAGATCCCACATGCCGTGGAGTGGCTGGACCGATGCGTTCAATTACCAAGCCGGAGCTCTGGAGCGCATGCGCCCAGAGCTGGTGCTCTGCAACAACAGAGGCCATCGCGATGGGAGGCTCACACGGGCCAAAGAACAAAAATGGATGAAAATAGATAAAGGAAGGACCAATAGAAGTGGCCCACCCGCCCTCCTCCCTCCCCCCACACACCTCCCCAAAATGGTCTAATCCCATCTCTGTAGACAGAACTCTAATTACAAGTGATACCTAAAATTTTGCTTTGCTTGTTTTGTTCATTATTATTCATTAAAAAATATATGAGACTTCCCTGGTGTTTCAATGGCTAAGACTCCAAGTTCCCAGTGCACCAGTGCAGGGGGCCTGGATTTGATCCCTGATTAGGGAACTAGATTCCACTTGCCACAACTAAAAAAAAAAACAAAAACAAACCAACAACAGCCACATACAAAGAAGATTCTGTATACCACAACAAAGACCCAGTACACCCAAATAAATGAATGAATTTATACAATCTACATGAATTTACAACTAAAACAAATAAAAATTGAGAAGTTTCATTTAGAACATTGCAGTGTAAAAACCAAATAGGGTAAGAGGGAAAAAGTCTTGACTCTAAAAAACAAATAACCACCACAACAAAAACACCAGAACCCTGTCTTGAGAGATAAAGACTTTAGTTAAGAATAACCATGAATATCCAGCAAATCTCTTGCTCTTTTATGTTCAAAGTCCTGGACTGATGTGATAAATAATTTTCCTAGCTGAGTTATAGTAGCTAGAAACAAGAGCATGTCAGAGGATTTAAAATCACGTGTATATTGTACATCATCCTCTCTCCTCGAGTTGTATTTGTTTTACTTCGTAAAGAGGAACAAAACCCTGAACATCTTTCACCAATATAAAATAAGCGAATAGTGACTTATATGTGTGAAATTTTTCATTCACTTCCATCACATCCCTCCTTTCTTAGAATATTTGAGGAATGAGCATGTGTTTCCGAATTCTCACTTTAGGACTGTTCACTCACAGGGTTTTACTTAAAATTAGATCTGGATCCATCTGGTATAGCAGAAGTAAAAGATCTTGCCTTCAGTTGCAAGGGAAAACACATTGATCATATGCTTCTGCCCTGCTGGAAAGCAGCATGTTTTTCCCCTTTTATTAAGTAGGAACCCATTGAGCTGCACGATCAGGATACAGCTTATGGTCCTGAGCCACAGGACTTGGCAACTGTAGCCCCTCATGGATTTTGGAGCACTTGTGCTCCCAGGATGAATGTAAACGGAAAGCTGTCTAACTTGCCAAATGATACACCAAATACCCATGAAACGCTACCCCAAGGGTGGGCATGCCTTAAGGCCCATATGTTCCGGCATCTGTCTTAACTCATCTTCCAACCTCCAGGGTAAACAGCAAACTGTTACCTGGGTCACACGAAGGAGTTTTCAAACTTTTTCTCTGCCCTAGTACTTCTTAAAACTAGAGACAAAGCAAGCGACAGAGAGAATGGAAAGGCCTAACGGGAACATTATCTTCCTTACCTTGGTATTTCTAATTAGGAGGAGGGAATTATCCTGCTTTAGAAAATAAAGGCCTACTTTGCAGATGGAATTTTTGCATTGGCTGATGGTAATCTGCCTGCAATGCTGGAGACCTGGGTTCAATCCCTGGTCCCAGAAGATCCCCTATGGAAGGGAATAGCTACCCACTCCAGTATTCATGCCTGAGAAATCCCACAGACAGAGGAGCCTGGCAGTCTACAGTCCACGGGTAGAAAAGTCAGACACAGCTGAGTGACTAACACTTTTTTTCACTTTTCATTAGTAGGCATCAGTGTGACTTTCTTTTACTTTTTTGAAGTAATTAGTGGGAAGATACTTTATTTGAATAATCAGCTAGAAGGATGGTGCAGGGAGACTGTTGGAGGGAGGCATTAAGAAGACTCTCCCTGGTGGGTTCTGCTGCTTCTCCTAAGTCTTTTCATCACCGAATAGGTCATAGCACGTTTAGTCCCTAGTTCTCCCAAAGTGAAGTTTCAGTCTCTTCTCTCAACCCTAGGATTGCACTGATGCCATATTGAATGGACAACCTGCTTGGGAAAGACTTTGGTTGGCAGAGTTGTGTTTCTTCTCATTGATATGAAGCATGGGACATTTAGAATACAGCCCTTGTGCTTACTACAGGTCGGCTTCTGGTAGCCGATCGGACATTGGAGCTTGCCTTCAGTTGCAAGAAAACACATTGATCATATGCTTCTGCCCTGCTGAAAGCAGCATGTTTTTCCCCTTTTATTAAGTAGGAACCCATTGAGCTGCACGATCAGGATACAGCTTATGGTCCTGAGCCACAGGACTTGGCAACTGTAGCCCCTCATGGATTTTGGAGCACTTGTGCTCCCAGGATGAATGTAAACGGAAAGCTGTCTAACTTGCCAAATGATACACCAAATACCCATGAAACGCTACCCCAAGGGTGGGCATGCCTTAAGGCCCATATGTTCCGGCATCTGTCTTAACTCATCTTCCAACCTCCAGGGTAAACAGCAAACTGTTACCTGGGTCACACGAAGGAGTTTTCAAACTTTTTCTCTGCCCTAGTACTTCTTAAAACTAGAGACAAAGCAAGCGACAGAGAGAATGGAAAGGCCTAACGGGAACATTATCTTCCTTACCTTGGTATTTCTAATTAGGAGGAGGGAATTATCCTGCTTTAGAAAATAAAGGCCTACTTTGCAGATGGAATTTTTGCATTGGCTGATGGTAATCTGCCTGCAATGCTGGAGACCTGGGTTCAATCCCTGGTCCCAGAAGATCCCCTATGGAAGGGAATAGCTACCCACTCCAGTATTCATGCCTGAGAAATCCCACAGACAGAGGAGCCTGGCAGTCTACAGTCCACGGGGTAGAAAAAGTCAGACACAGCTGAGTGACTAACACTTTTTTTCACTTTTCATTAGTAGGCATCAGTGTGACTTTCTTTTACTTTTTTGAAGTAATTAGTGGGAAGATACTTTATTTGAATAATCAGCTAGAAGGATGGTGCAGGGAGACTGTTGGAGGGAGGCATTAAGAAGACTCTCCCTGGTGGGTTCTGCTGCTTCTCCTAAGTCTTTTCATCACCGAATAGGTCATAGCACGTTTAGTCCCTAGTTCTCCCAAAGTGAAGTTTCAGTCTCTTCTCTCAACCCTAGGATTGCACTGATGCCATATTGAATGGACAACCTGCTTGGGAAAGACTTTGGTTGGCAGAGTTGTGTTTCTTCTCATTGATATGAAGCATGGGACATTTAGAATACAGCCCTTGTGCTTACTACAGGTCGGCTTCTGGTAGCACACATCTTGGTAGATCAAGGGGAATGCATGTTAAGGAGCTCCCAAAGCCCTGGGTCTGGGGGCTTCCCCGGGTGCTTCCCCTGGTGGTCCAGTGGGTAAGGACACTGCCTAGCAGTGCAAGGGGCGCTGGTTCGATCCCTAGCCTCGGAAGATCCCACGTGCCACGGAGTGGCTGGACCGATGTGTCCAATCACCGAGCCGGAGCTCTGGAGCGCATGCGCCCAAAGCCGGTGCTCTGCAACAACAGACGCCACCGCGATGGGAGGCCCATAAGAGCCAAAGAACAAAGATGGATGGAAATATAGAAATGAAAGACCAATAGAAGTGGCCCGCCCACTCCCCTCCCTCCCTCCCCAACCCGACCCCCGCCTTTAAAAAAAGGAAAAAAAAAAAAAAACTCTGGGTCTGGACAAGGAAGAAAGAACAGGCAGAAGTGTATCTGCAGCAGTTGTGAAAACGTGTCTACCGGATGCTACAGCTCTGGTGGGTGGAAGCTTCCAGTGCTCCTTATCCGTCCGCCAGCATCACACAGCTATTTTTACTGCTGCATGTGGCCCTTTCTTTGCATGTTCCCCAGCTTTCTTTCCTTCCTGATCTCCATGCCACAGGACTCCCCAAGCCCTTTCAGAGCCTTTTGACACTCCCTTGGTCCTTTTTGCTTGACCCTGTCCTCCTTCCGGCCTGTAGACCCTGCTGTTCTTGGTGATGCCCCCTCATGCTGGTCCCTTCGAGTCTTTCATGCATTCATAATCTGACTTCAGGGCGCCTTAAGCATTCCACTTCTGACTTGTCTAAAAATGGAAGACTTTCTTTGCCTCTGTCCTTCGCCTCCCAGCCCAAACCGACTCTCCCGGTGGTCCTTCTCAGGATTGATGGTGGCCCCCAGAGCACAATCATTTAAACTGAAACCTTTGACATCCGCATACACTTTTCCTCCTCGGATTTCTCCCCTGAATTGATGTTTATAAAGCTTTGCTGCTTTATCCTGCATATTTCTGAGCCCCGTGACCTCCTCTTCAACTCTGTTGCTCATGGCTAAGACCGTTTCTTCTTCCGTTAGGCTCTTTCACCTGACCCCTCTGCTGCTAATACCATATATTCATAATTGTTAACATTTAAGTAATGTTTGTTAAATACAGATTGACTCATCCAGTCACTCTTTCTGAAATCTGTATTATGTCCCGTTGCATTTGAGTTAGGTTTTAGTGTCCTCCATGTGAGCTCTACGGGGTCATTATCATCTGCCTTGATCTAATCATAATAGCTATCTATTACTGCATAAAACATTATTCCAAAGTTTAGCGGATTAAAGCAACAAACCTGCTCCTAGCTTCTGGATCGAGCATGCTGTCCATTTAGCTCGTGCTTCCGGCAGACTGCCTTTAAGTTTCCATGGCCTGGAATCGCCTTAAAGGCTGGCTGGTT
The DNA here is from genome assembly GCA_022376925.1 of Tragulus kanchil. Lineage (NCBI taxonomy): Eukaryota > Metazoa > Chordata > Mammalia > Artiodactyla > Tragulidae > Tragulus > Tragulus kanchil. The sequence continues at coordinate 166,033,522 of JAIOJX010000003.1, read as the reverse complement.
TGGGGGTTCCCGCAGAGCTCAGATCCTCAGACGTTCTGGAACAGATACTTTAGTTTTTTGCCACTTTGGTCTTGTTAAGGCTACTCACAAAATGACAGCTTTTCCCCTGAGAATTAAGTCTCTGAGAAAGAATGAGAAACGATCAGCAAGATGGGAATCAAGCTGTGTCTGGAGCCCGCTCTCAGGAATGACATGCCATCACTTTCACGATCTTCTACTGGTCAGAAAACAGGAAAGAGGTCTAACCGCAAAAAAGATATGTGTGTGGGGGGGAGGGGGGATGTACTCCATCGTGTTTGACTCTTTGTGACCCCGTGGACTGTAGCCCACAGGGCTCCTCTATCCATGGAATTTCCCAGGCAAGAATACTGGCATGGGTTGGCATTTCCTCCTCCAGGGCATCTTCCCAACCCAGGGTTTAAACCAGCATCTCTTTTGTCTCCTGCCTTGGCAGGTGGGTTCTTTACCACCAGCACCACCTGGGAAGCCTCAGCCGCAGTAAGGAGGGCAGTCAAAGAGGCATTAACACCAGCAGGGTTATCTTAGAGGCTGCTCACCACATTTGCAGTCTGGCCTAATTTTTTATCACTCCCTCTGGTCCATGACTTTTGTAAGGAGATATTTAAGCAGACTCCACTGTTTGTCTTGAGTCTGCTTGTGCACATACTGTTTCTTTTTTCTGAACACATTGCTTTCCCTGGACAGAATGAACCACTTACATTTACACTTCCAGTTCAGGACCATCTCCTTGGGAAGATCTTGGCTGGACTTTCCCTGTATGTCTTCTGTTCCCTTGTGGTCCTCTATTATGGGATGCTGAATTGATTAGTTCATCATTTCTCCATTCGAAGATGAGATCCTTGAAATTATGGACTCTGTTACATTCAGAGCTCCTTGAATAAATATCAATAAAGTATAAAGTCAACTGAATAGTCTAATGGAGAGTTAGCCCATGATGTTCATGGTTTTTTGTGTCTAGCTTTATGTTGTTTCATTGTAATACCATCAATTCTATGAAAATAAGACATAGTATGAGTGAGAAGATAAATTCAGCAAATTATCATTACCTTGTATGCATTGTGTTGATGACTGGGCAAAAAGATACTGTGTGAATTATGGTCTCTTCAAGGAACTCATAATTTAATGGTGGCAGTGTGTTAAAGATAAACCTGCAAATTTCAGCTTTATCATCTTTAGCTATGCTTCTTGGATGACTCTCAAGTTTTTCAGCCCTCATAACAACAATATTGATATCTCCTTCAGGGAGTTACTGTAAGCATTAATTTTAGTCCTCTTCTTAATATAATATCTTTTGTGTTATCTTTGGTATCGATCATTTTACGGTGAAGTATCCTATAAATCTTTTTTCTGCCAGTCTTATTCTCTGCTATGAATGCAAAATTAAATGTGGTATGACTTTCAGCAATTAAAGAAATGTTAAATGACAATATTATTTTCCTTGATCTGACTCTTTGTGACCCTATGGACCATAGCCCACCAGGCTCCTCTCTCCATGGGATTTCCCAGGCAAGAGTACTGGAGTGGGCTGCCATTCCCTGCTCCAGGGGATCTTCTTGACCCAGGGGTCAAGCCCACATCTCTTGTGTCTCCAACATTGCAGGCAAATTCAAGTGCCACCTGGAAAGTCCCTTCTCTGATATAATAAACAGGTTTATTGTAAGGAGATCATTGCTAAGAGGCTGCTCACCACATTTGCAGTCTGGCCTAATTTTTTATCACTCCCTCTGGTCCATGACTTTTGTAAGGAGATATTTAAGCAGACTCCACTGTTTGTCTTGAGTCTGCTTGTGCACATACTGTTTCTTTTTTCTGAACACATTGCTTTCCCTGGACAGAATGAACCACTTACATTTACACTTCCAGTTCAGGACCATCTCCTTGGGAAGATCTTGGCTGGACTTTCCCTGTATGTCTTCTGTTCCCTTGTGGTCCTCTATTATGGGATGCTGAATTGATTAGTTCATCATTTCTCCATTCGAAGATGAGATCCTTGAAATTATGGACTCTGTTACATTCAGAGCTCCTTGAATAAATATCAATAAAGTATAAAGTCAACTGAATAGTCTAATGGAGAGTTAGCCCATGATGTTCATGGTTTTTTGTGTCTAGCTTTATGTTGTTTCATTGTAATACCATCAATTCTATGAAAATAAGACATAGTATGAGTGAGAAGATAAATTCAGCAAATTATCATTACCTTGTATGCATTGTGTTGATGACTGGGCAAAAAGATACTGTGTGAATTATGGTCTCTTCAAGGAACTCATAATTTAATGGTGGCAGTGTGTTAAAGATAAACCTGCAAATTTCAGCTTTATCATCTTTAGCTATGCTTCTTGGATGACTCTCAAGTTTTTCAGCCCTCATAACAACAATATTGATATCTCCTTCAGGGAGTTACTGTAAGCATTAATTTTAGTCCTCTTCTTAATATAATATCTTTTGTGTTATCTTTGGTATCGATCATTTTACGGTGAAGTATCCTATAAATCTTTTTTCTGCCAGTCTTATTCTCTGCTATGAATGCAAAATTAAATGTGGTATGACTTTCAGCAATTAAAGAAATGTTAAATGACAATATTATTTTCCTTGATCTGACTCTTTGTGACCCTATGGACCATAGCCCACCAGGCTCCTCTCTCCATGGGATTTCCCAGGCAAGAGTACTGGAGTGGGCTGCCATTCCCTGCTCCAGGGGATCTTCTTGACCCAGGGGTCAAGCCCACATCTCTTGTGTCTCCAACATTGCAGGCAAATTCAAGTGCCACCTGGAAAGTCCCTTCTCTGATATAATAAACAGGTTTATTGGTATGTACAGTATTGGTAAACAGTATAATTAAAGATAGCATGACTTAATATAATAAAAATATAACATTTATAATATGATACAATATAATATAATATAAATGTACTAAAATATATTTTAACAATGTTTGGCTCAAAAAATGACAAATATTTCTTAGCAATTTCTGTTTAAAATAAATGATTTAAATATTAGAAAATTTAGATATTTCAAAGACAAATAATTGAGTATAAAATCATTATTTAGTGTTTTTTATAGAACAGAATATAAATTATATCAAGGACCTTTACATTGAAAAAATAAAGTCATAAAGAGGAAAAATGTTGGGGTGAGCAGTGTTAAAGAGATGTATAGCAAGCCGTATCTTCATTTGAAATTGATAAGTCACTGAACTTTTCTGAGCCTGTTTGCATATATAAATTGGTGTTAACACCAGTCGCACAGGGTACAGTAAAGATTAATTTCGATAATTTAAATAAACTGTCTTTACATGACAACCATTCATAAAACATTAGTTTTCTGATATCTTTGCCTCACTAATTGACTTTGAGAAGATAAATTGGATCCACTATAATATGAGCGTGGCAAGATCAGACGATGTCAAGGCCCTTGAGAACAAGAATCATCAGCTATATTATGATTAGGACGATGCACACTTTTAATCCTCATTTAATATAAAACTCCTTCAAAATTTAATAATAATTTTGACTAGGTCACTCTGAAAGATACAATATTCTTTTTTTGTGTGTATATCAGTATATACATATTTATGTATGTATATGAAAAGTTAGTTATTCGGTCAGTCATGTCCAACCCTTTGTGACCCTATGGACTGTAGCCCCCCAGGCTCCTCTGTCCATGGAATTCTCCAGGCAAGAGTACTCGAGTGGGTTGCCATTTCCTTCTCCAGGGCTACTTTCTGACCCAAGGACTGAAGCCAGGGCTCCTGCATTGGCGGGCAGATTCTTTACCATCTGAGCCACCTGGGAAGCACCATATACATGTGTGTGTATGTATGTGTGTGTATATATATATTTTTTCCCATTGATTAGCCTGAATTTTTTAGAGTAGCTGGTATAAATTAGAGATTAGTGTATTCTTCTTACCACAAATAAGATCACATTTTTATCACTTCACTGATTCGACCCTCCTTCAGGGTGTTCACAGTTCAGTTAGATGAATGAACACAGGTTTTTCTGAACTAGGTAGGAAACTTGACTCTGAGAATGTAGAACCCGAATCCCAATGTACTCAGTGTGACTATGAGCCCTTGCACTGCTTCCCTCTCCATTGTTCCATCTCCAGAATGTTTATTTTTTGAAGTTTTTGGGTTTTTAGAAAAATGAGGAAGGAGGAACATTTACATGGAAATTAGGATTTAATGTTATCTAGAGTACTTTTGCCTTTTCATACATGGGGTTCTCATGGGGTCTCTAGTATACTAGAGTGGCTCCTCTGCCCATGGAATTCTCCAGGCAAGAATGCTGGAGTGGGTGACCATTCCCTTCTCCGGGGGATCTTCCTGACCCCGGAATCAAACCAGGGTCTCCACGTTGGCAGGTGGATTCTTTACCATCTGAGCTATCAGGGAAGCCATCATACCTAATTCTGTTCCAAGTCATAGATCTATAGTTTTCTAAAAAAGATACTTTCTCATATCTTCAGCAGAATATTATGAGATACATTAAATGTAAAATGTATTATTTTCATAGGACTTGGTAGAAATTCCAAGGTATTATTGGTGTTCTAAAAAATGACTTTTACTAAGTTTGTTTTTGCTACATTCACAACCTGTAGTAATAACTCATCAGGTTTCTTTGTGCTTTGTTAATTTTAATTAATGCAATTGTTTAATTATCTGCTCTGTTGAAGTGGCAAAGTCTCAGTATTGTATACTCACCTTTGGAAAATATATCTAGTTTTCAGCATATTCTCCTGTTTGTTTCATGAAAATTGAACCAAGACTCTCTGAAGTGCAAAATTTCTTAGGTCTTGTCTTTTTAATAGTCCTGGAAAGATCCCTGCATACTGCATATATGTATTTTCCATTTCAAATATTATCTTTAAATGTGGTTATCATAGAAAACTATAGTCCATAGAGTCGCAAAGGGTCAGACATGACTGAAGCAACTTAGCACACACAAGGCACCAGAAGAAAACAGGAGGATATATCAATTCCTTTTTAGTTTTATTATAACCTGGCTACAAGTGTGGTTGTTTGTAATACAGGTGCTCCATAATATGAGTGAAAAATCAGTCTTTATCACTTGGCCAGTTTCATTAAAGCAATGAGTTTGGGTGATGCTTCATGGTACAAATAAGTCACAGTGAGGAGGAGCTACCTCAGAGCCTGGAGTCTGGTATGGATCTTTAGTAGATGGACAGATAGACAGACAGGCAGCAAAATACATAATGACGTATCACGGCAGCTTCAGTTTTGCCCTCTGTCTCTCATGCAACATATTTCCTATTGCCGACACTAACTGGAAACCATACAAGGAAAAGAATTCCGAGGAACAGTATGCCGCCCAATACAAATTGATACATTACAATGCAACCACAATCATACATATTTCAACATCGATGAATTTTTATTTTCCTCCACTTATTTAGGACTCTTTAATTGTTCTCAATAATGTGTTGTGGTTTACTCTGTAGAGATCTTGGGCATCATTTATTAGATTTATTTCTGGGCACATAGTCATTACAATCCTCTTTAAACAGTATCTTTTTGTTTTGTGTTCCAAATTTTATTGTTGATACATGGAAACACGACTGGTATTTGCATATGGATCTTGTACCTAATAGTTTTCTAAGCTTGTTTATACTTATAATCGGCTATACAATTTTAGATATTTTTTTCATCAGAAATTCCAAGTTTTTTCTTTTGTGCTTTGTTAATAACTCATCAGGTTTCTTTGTGCTTTGTTAATTTTAATTAATGCAATTGTTTAATTATCTGCTCTGTTGAAGTGGCAAAGTCTCAGTATTGTATACTCACCTTTGGAAAATATATCTAGTTTTCAGCATATTCTCCTGTTTGTTTCATGAAAATTGAACCAAGACTCTCTGAAGTGCAAAATTTCTTAGGTCTTGTCTTTTTAATAGTCCTGGAAAGATCCCTGCATACTGCATATATGTATTTTCCATTTCAAATATTATCTTTAAATGTGGTTATCATAGAAAACTATAGTCCATAGAGTCGCAAAGGGTCAGACATGACTGAAGCAACTTAGCACACACAAGGCACCAGAAGAAAACAGGAGGATATATCAATTCCTTTTTAGTTTTATTATAACCTGGCTACAAGTGTGGTTGTTTGTAATACAGGTGCTCCATAATATGAGTGAAAAATCAGTCTTTATCACTTGGCCAGTTTCATTAAAGCAATGAGTTTGGGTGATGCTTCATGGTACAAATAAGTCACAGTGAGGAGGAGCTACCTCAGAGCCTGGAGTCTGGTATGGATCTTTAGTAGATGGACAGATAGACAGACAGGCAGCAAAATACATAATGACGTATCACGGCAGCTTCAGTTTTGCCCTCTGTCTCTCATGCAACATATTTCCTATTGCCGACACTAACTGGAAACCATACAAGGAAAAGAATTCCGAGGAACAGTATGCCGCCCAATACAAATTGATACATTACAATGCAACCACAATCATACATATTTCAACATCGATGAATTTTTATTTTCCTCCACTTATTTAGGACTCTTTAATTGTTCTCAATAATGTGTTGTGGTTTACTCTGTAGAGATCTTGGGCATCATTTATTAGATTTATTTCTGGGCACATAGTCATTACAATCCTCTTTAAACAGTATCTTTTTGTTTTGTGTTCCAAATTTTATTGTTGATACATGGAAACACGACTGGTATTTGCATATGGATCTTGTACCTAATAGTTTTCTAAGCTTGTTTATACTTATAATCGGCTATACAATTTTTAATGTTCTAATTATAAGATGTTATAATTTCAAAACAGTAAATTATCTTATTCCCTTCTGAGTCTCATAATGTTTATTTCTAAACATTTGTAAACAAAAATACAGATTCCTTTAGAAGTTTATAGAAAAACAATTTGCTTGAGGATTTCTTTCTTTTTTTGCTTGAAATAGTACTTCAAATTCTTCTTTTTTTTTAACTTTTTTTTGGGCGAGTTGGGGAGTGGGTGGCGGGTGGGGGGTGAGGGGGACGGGTGGGCCACGTCTATTGGTCTTTCATTTCTCTATTTTCATCCATTTTTGTTCTTTGGCCCTTGTGGGCCTCCCATCGCAGTGGCCTCTGTTGTCGCAGAGCACCGGCTCTGGGCGCATGCGCTCCAGAACTCCATCTCGGCAATTGGACACATCGGTCCAGCTGCTCCGCGGCACGAGCGGTCTTCCCAGGCCAGGGATCGAACAAGTGCCCCTTGCACTGCAAGGCAGTGTCCTTACCCACTGGACCACCAGGGGAAGCCTGCAAATTATTCTTAAAAAATAGCCTTAAATAATTTAAATGTTAAACCAAACCCAATGTATTGCTTTCTTATATGTTCTATGTGTCACTAAAATATGTGAAAATAAGAGCAAAGCTTATTTTAAAATATTTATTTAATATATTTGTAACATATAAAATTTATTTAACGCTAAAATAGAAAAGCAGTCTAAATAACTTATTTTTCTTCCAAGCTAGTTTTTGCTCTATCCTTGGTTCTGAGATCCATCTGCAAAGATTCCAAGTCTTAAAATTAAAAAAATACACTTTCAAAAGATACATTTAGAAACTTAAAATGGTGGTAATAGAAAAAAAAATTCTTTCATTTAACAATTTCCTAAAGTCAACATGAGCAAGAGCCACCATAATTTGCTAAGATAAACAGATAATGTGTTCTGCTCTAAAATGGGTGGGTATGGAGTGGAATACCAAAAACCTGAAGAAGGAAGAAGACCTTGGACACCATGCAGGCAACGACTAAGCCGATCAGGCGGAGAAGGACCACTCAGGGCCCCGACTGGGACAGCGGTGTCTGCACTCGAGTGTGAGGACAGAGCTGGAGATGGAGGAGAAGACTTAAGCTGGAAATCAACCTGTTTTAAAGACTGAAATCTATTAGGTGATGTGCGCCTCCTTGTCAGGGAATTTAGATGCTCCTCATATGACAGGGCACTCTCAGAAGCAATAGGAAAACTGCTGTTGGACCTCAGTGCAATGACTCATGTATGTCTATCATTAGACGGTTAGAACAGCCGAAAGGCAGCACATCCTATTGTGGCTAAATATAGCTCTGCACATCTAATTGTATTTTTTAAATAAACGAAGGATAAAAGGAAATATTGTTGCCTGGGGTTGAAAAAAGAAAATTGCAACTACCCTACTGGCAACATGAGTGAGAGAGAGGAAACTTAAATGAAACTGGTTTATGGTAACATTGTGTATTACAGGTAATTCTGCGAAGAATGCTATTATTCACAATCTTTACTATAAACGATTGCATCCAAACCATTCTGTTAAAGTAGATCATAAGATTTCTTTAACCTTAGTCTTTATTTCCCACTTCAAAATAGAAAAGAAAAAATATGTTGGCTATGTAAGTTTTCAGGAAGGGGATTTATTATTTAAATTTTCATATATTCTTGATGGGTTTCTAATCATTCTTCCACACAAATTGAAACAGAGAGGGAGAGCTTTCTCCTCAGAGTTGTCTTATCTGTGAATGACGTTAATCTATGATAGAACATGTAAGGCATATGAGTTGCAGCAATTCTGAATAAAATCACAAGTTAATCAAATGGCAAATATTTATGCTCCTACTCACAGTTCAGAACTGTGAAGGAGCTTAGTATCCATAGCAACTATCATAGCATAACAGTCTATTTTTTTCCATGCCACTTTTTTGTTTGTTTTGTTTTAGATTAAGAAGAATTCCCTAGGCTTTTTCTTAATATTTTGAGCTAGCAAACTACTGAACCAAAGAAAGAATCTTGCCAGCAACTGTGCCTGAGATTAGCTTCTGAAAAAAATTAATTTACAAAAGACCAGAGTGAAAGGGAAATAATTACAATAAGTATAAGACAATAAAATATAAGAAATTTATAGAGTCATCAAAAGGCCAGATTTAGAATCACCTGCTGTGAACTTAATTGAAAAAAAAGCATACATTTCTTTCTAGTTTTCTGAGCAATTTGATATGTATGCAAAAGCATACATTAGATAGGAAACCAGTTGATGCTAATTGATCATAGCTAGTCAATATATTTACAGAAATAATATTTATAGGAATATTTGAACCCAAATTAATAGTAATACTTAATTATTTACTTTTTGAAACTTGAAGTTCCCCAAAAGCATGCGCGATAGTATGTGCTATCATTAGACGGTTAGAACAGCCGAAAGGCAGCACATCCTATTGTGGCTAAATATAGCTCTGCACATCTAATTGTATTTTTTAAATAAACGAAGGATAAAAGGAAATATTGTTGCCTGGGGTTGAAAAAAGAAAATTGCAACTACCCTACTGGCAACATGAGTGAGAGAGAGGAAACTTAAATGAAACTGGTTTATGGTAACATTGTGTATTACAGGTAATTCTGCGAAGAATGCTATTATTCACAATCTTTACTATAAACGATTGCATCCAAACCATTCTGTTAAAGTAGATCATAAGATTTCTTTAACCTTAGTCTTTATTTCCCACTTCAAAATAGAAAAGAAAAAAATATGTTGGCTATGTAAGTTTTCAGGAAGGGGATTTATTATTTAAATTTTCATATATTCTTGATGGGTTTCTAATCATTCTTCCACACAAATTGAAACAGAGAGGGAGAGCTTTCTCCTCAGAGTTGTCTTATCTGTGAATGACGTTAATCTATGATAGAACATGTAAGGCATATGAGTTGCAGCAATTCTGAATAAAATCACAAGTTAATCAAATGGCAAATATTTATGCTCCTACTCACAGTTCAGAACTGTGAAGGAGCTTAGTATCCATAGCAACTATCATAGCATAACAGTCTATTTTTTTCCATGCCACTTTTTTGTTTGTTTTGTTTTAGATTAAGAAGAATTCCCTAGGCTTTTTCTTAATATTTTGAGCTAGCAAACTACTGAACCAAAGAAAGAATCTTGCCAGCAACTGTGCCTGAGATTAGCTTCTGAAAAAAATTAATTTACAAAAGACCAGAGTGAAAGGGAAATAATTACAATAAGTATAAGACAATAAAATATAAGAAATTTATAGAGTCATCAAAAGGCCAGATTTAGAATCACCTGCTGTGAACTTAATTGAAAAAAAAGCATACATTTCTTTCTAGTTTTCTGAGCAATTTGATATGTATGCAAAAGCATACATTAGATAGGAAACCAGTTGATGCTAATTGATCATAGCTAGTCAATATATTTACAGAAATAATATTTATAGGAATATTTGAACCCAAATTAATAGTAATACTTAATTATTTACTTTTTGAAACTTGAAGTTCCCCCCAAAAGCAAACCTTTTGACCTTCTACATGGTAAATGTCTAATTTAGGCCTTTATATTTCTGAAAAGTTGCTGCTGAGATAGAAAATGATTTGAATCTGACACTAATGATAGCTTTGACCCCTCATCTTTATTTTGAAGTAAAGGATCAGTTGACCAATGAACATCACAGAACTTATCAGAGAGGAGAAATATATGTCATTATCTCCTTTGTATATGACATAAGCACCTTAGACCAGTAGCTGTCAAACTTAAGCCTGTGTCAAATTTACAGATGGAATTATTAAATTCCAGATGGCAGCCCCCTCTCTCATCCCCAGAAATTCTGCTTTGGTGGATCTGAGGTAAGGATGGAGAACGTGCATTTCTGACACATATCCAAGGGTGCAGAAGCTGTGGGCTGCAGACCGCTGACAGCCACTGCCATAAAGCGTGAAATGCCTCCTCCCTCCCACAACTATTAAAATTAAATGCAAGAACTTCCTGGTGGTTCTGTGGCTAAGACTCCACACGCCCAGTGCAGGGACCCAGGGTTCCATCCCTGATCAGAGAACTAGACCCCACATGCGGCAACTAAGATCCTCCTGGTGGCGGTGGGCAGGGTGGGTCACAGATGGAGGGAAGGCTGTTTGCCAGCTAGAATTCTATGGACAGAGGAGCCTGGTGGGCTACAGCCCATGGGGTGGCAAGGAGTTGGTTATGACTAAGTGACTAAGCAGTGACAGTCAGCTGGCCTTAGGGAGGTTACTTTGGTTTAGCCCAGCGGATCTAATAAATCGATTACAAGAGTTTTAAATGGGGAAGAGGGAAACCTAAGACCCTCACCCCACAGTGTTGTAACATGACAAAGACTCATGGTCATGACCATAAGACAAGGCAGCCAGTCCCTATGAGCTGGAAAAGGCAAGACAAAGTTTCCCTGGAGCCTCTAAAAGGGAAGGCAGCCCCACCAACACCTGGATTTTAGCCCCACAAGACCTATTTCAGAATTCTGACCCCTGGAACTGTAAGATAATCCGTTTGTGTTGTTTTAAGCCAGTCAGTTTGTGGTCATTTATTATAGCAGTAATTGGAAAAATATAGCCTCAAAACAGTACTTATATAACAAGATTATCTCCATCTTCTTGATTCCTGTAGTATTGCACCAGCAGGTTCTTTTATAAAAATGTCAAGAATTACAGGTGCACATTAGATAGGTGAGGATAAGTGTGATGATAAAGTAAGTGACCTTGAAAACCAAGCAGTACAACTGCTCAGAACGGTGGTCTCCTCCCTCCCACCCATCTCTACTTAGTTGTTCCTTTTCCCATGTAACAATCCTGTCTTGTTCGTCCATGGACTTACTCGATTTGGAAAAGCAGTCGTGGCACATGCTCAATTCTCAGGTAAAAGTAGGTGCTTTGATGGGAGAAGTTTGGCTGTGAGTCGCGCCTTCCTCATTTACTAGAGAGTGGCTCAGAGCCTTCAGTGGGTGCTTCATTATATAGTGATCATACCACTTTACAATGAAAAGTCTATTTTTCAGAAGAACCAAGCTGAAGGCAATGATTGCTGGGTATTTTTTCCTCCACATTTTCTGTAACAATCAGGAAAAAAAAAAAAAAAAAAAACACAACTTCTTTTTAAAAGAGACTCTAAATGAGTAGCACTTAAAAGCTGATAGCAAAGGACTTATCAAAGAAAACATGATAAGGGGTTTAACTTAATCTGCAATTTACAACTCCTTTCAGATGTCCTCCTTGACCTTCTGGGTTCACAGCCAGAAGAAAACGTAATTCTTTCTTCAGCTCTTGTGGCTGTCTCATTAAGGTGCCTTGCTGTGATAATCTCACTAGAGTGAGAACTTTCTGCAGATCTCTTTCTGTTCCTTGGAGGTTTCTCAAACCAGACAAAGGACCGGGACCACTTAAATGACAATTTTGTCAAGGTCTCATTTTTACATCCGTAATTCAGCTCTTTTCATGGTTCTGAGTTTCGCCCTTTTTTCAACTTCAGATATGAAGACATGAATTGTTTCATTCACTGCCTGGTAATTCTCTCCTGAAACTGACCACTGCTTTCTATGCCTTGGATGTTACAAAACTGGATGGAATCAAAATAACCAAGAAACGGTTTGCAGATTTATTGAAGAAAAAAAAAGGTTGTTTTTTTTAAAACGTTTATGTTTAGAGGATTATCCATACAGTTTATTGCTTGCTTAATATCTAACTGAACAAGGACCCTGTCAAGCACTGTTCTAAGTTCTTTGAATACATCTTTTTAATCAAAATACAACTGTGACACTTCTATTGTAAATACATAGTGTGAAATACTATATACTGAATACAAAGTATGTGGGTGCTTGTACTCAGTCAAGTTCAACTCTGTGCACCTCAACCCCATGGATTGTAGTCCGCCAGGCTCCTCAGTCCATGGAACTTTTCCAGGCAAGAATATTGATGTGGTTTGCCGTTTCCTACTCCTGGGGATCTTTCTGACTCAGGAATTGAACCCACCTCTATTGAGTTTCCTGAATTGGCAGGCATATGCTTTTCAACTGCACCTCCTGGGAATACAAGGTACACAGATTAGCAAAATATGATTTCATTGCTCACCTGATACAGAGTGCTTCAATTAAGACTTCGCTCATTTTATATAATATAAAATGTTGAGTAAAAAGTGTTTTAAAATAAGATACAGATGATTGCGTACACATGCGTTAAAATATCTCTTTAATTTCCTTTTTGGAACACTAATCAGTATATTCTCCTTTGATGAATCTTAATGCCTTAATTGTAGCACACCTCCCCAAACCTTTATAGGCATTTATTTATCTATAGTCAGTGCAGTTAGGAAGTGTAACAGTCCAAGAGCTAGAACTATAGATCCCCCAGACCAGAAATACTTAGAATAAAATTATGATCAGTATGAGTCAAGGCTAGTTTAGAAGGTTCTAGTATTGTAGCCAGGGAGACCCAGGAATAGCAGTCAGGGAGACGCAAACACACAAGAGTCACATTTTCTTATGAGATATAAAAAAGAAAAAGTTAAAGTGTCGATGGCTTAGTCGTGTCCGATGCTGTGACCTCATGGACTGTAGCCTGCCAGGCTCCTCTGTCCATGGAATTCTCAAGGCAAGAATACTCCAGTGGGTAGCTACTCCCTTCTCCAAGGGATCTTCCTGACCCAGGGCTTGAACCTGCCTCTCCTGCATTGACAGGCAGATTCTTTATCACTGAGCCACCTGGGAAGCCCAAAATGGAAAATAGGACCAACTTATTTGACTAATTTCAGTCAACAGTTACCCAGCGTGGCACTACCTTTCTGCGCATGAACACACTCAGTGCATCCAGACCCAGAAGCCATGGGATGTATGTAAAGCTTTGCAAACAAAGGGGAAGCAAGAAAGAAGGAAATGACGAACCAGATTTAGACAAAAGAGACGGTTCTGGCTTCTATACACAGAATAAAAAAGCGTGTGCAGCCTTTCTAGGGGAAGAACACGGGTGACCTGTAGGATGTTGCTTTTCCTTTTTGTGTCTTCTCTGCCAGGCTGTGTCCAAGAAGCTGTGTCCTTTTTAGTTCAGCCTTTTTTGTTTACATTTTCGAGCTCTATAAAGACAGCTGGGTATACCACCAGATTCTGATTCCATTTTTATCTGACAGACTCCTTATCTGTCCATTCATATGTCCATTACAAAAATATTAAGGAACAACTACATTGAGGGATTATGCCAGAGTAGAATATAATTAGGGAAAATTAAAGCAAAAAATACATGGAATTTTAGGATGTAATATCCATCCCCAAAGAAAACTTCCCACTTAACAGCACAGTTTAACAGCTTAAGTAAAGTCTTGCTCTTAACTCTGTAGTCTTAGTAAAGCATAGACTTATGCATTCCACTACTGACATGAGACCAAAATGGAGTCTAATTCCTATTTCAAGTTAAAAGAGTCTCGGGAAGGTTTAGAATCTATTTATATATTGCCTGAGCAAGGTGCTGTATAATGTCACCTACTGTGGCCCATTGTAAGGAGCCTCACCTGTCACGAGAGGTGCGTGGCTGGCTGTGGGGCTGTGGACGGCTTTCGGCTCTGAACGGGGCAACTATTCTATTTTTATTCTGGAATCAACCTCAACAACACATATTTCATACTTAGAGGTAATCTTGAGTCGAGCTGAATTCAAACTGCTGACCTGGAAGTGAATAGTCTCATTTTTCTTTATAACAGATTCTGAAGATATCAATTCCTTGGTCCACTTAGAAAATGAGCTTAGGAAAATCTGTACCTTCTTCATTGTCTCTGTCTCTCTCACACACATGCATAGATTCACTCTTTCTCTCCTAAGACTATATCACTCCAAAGTTAGACATTTATAAGTGTGAGGAAAAACAAAAATGGGGAATATGAAAATATAAGGTCCTTAAGAAATGTATTTTTTAAGGATGATGGACTGCTAGCCTCCAGGAAATTCCCAGTGACCTGATATTGGTCCTGGGTTAACTCAGCCAAGTTCAATATTGCTGATGAGTTTCATCAACCAGGGAAGATTTTACTCATGGAGAGGAGATAGGAAATGGGCACTAGACAAGTTCACAACATATCATATCTCCCATCTCTGCTAAAGGCTTATTCATCTTGTCTAAAATTCATTGATTCTCCCCTAAGAGGGCTTCCCGTGTGGCTGAGTGGTAAAGAATTTGCCTGTGGGCTTCCCCTGGTGGTCCAGTGGATAAGGACACCACCTTGCAGTGCAAGGGGCGCCGGTTCCATCCCTGGCCTGGGAAGATCCCACGTGCCGTGGAGCAGCTGGACCGATGTGTCCAATCACCGAGCCGGAGCTCTGGAGTGCATGCACCCAGAGCCGGTGCTCTGCAACGACAGACGCCACCGCGATGGGAGGCCCACAGGAGCCAAAGAACAAAGACGGATAAAAACAGAGAAATGAAAGACCAATAGAAGTGGCCCACCTGCTCCCCTCCCTCCCCAACCCGACCCCCGCCCAAAATAAATAAACAAATAAATCTTAAAAAAAAAAAAAAAAAAAAGAATTTGCCTGTAATGTTGGAGACCTGGGTTGGATCTATGGGTTGGGAGGATTCCCTGGAGAAAGAACTAGCAACCCACTCCAGTGTTCTTGCCTGAGGAATCTCATGCACTGAAGAGCCTAGCGAGCTACAGTTCACGGAGTTGCAGAGAGTTGGACATGATTGAATGACAAAAAACAACAAAGAGGTTTATGTTTTTATTAAGACAATATTTGATCCTCAGAGCTCAAACGCCTGGGGAGTTACTCACTCTGCTCTATGTCTCTTCCAGGTGATCTCAAGGGAGACATTTTAACAAATCTGCTTGCTTTTCTCTTATTAACCTGCTTTTATTACAGGCGCCTCAGCTAAGAACTCAAAAGGTAGAGGGAATGACTGAAAATATGATTCACTCTTTCTCTCTAAGACTATATCACTCCAAAGTTAGACATTTATAAGTGTGAGGAAAAACAAAAATGGGGAATATGAAAATATAAGGTCCTTAAGAAATGTATTTTTTAAGGATGATGGACTGCTAGCCTCCAGGAAATTCCCAGTGACCTGATATTGGTCCTGGGTTAACTCAGCCAAGTTCAATATTGCTGATGAGTTTCATCAACCAGGGAAGATTTTACTCATGGAGAGGAGATAGGAAATGGGCACTAGACAAGTTCACAACATATCATATCTCCCATCTCTGCTAAAGGCTTATTCATCTTGTCTAAAATTCATTGATTCTCCCCTAAGAGGGCTTCCCGTGTGGCTGAGTGGTAAAGAATTTGCCTGTGGGCTTCCCCTGGTGGTCCAGTGGATAAGGACACCACCTTGCAGTGCAAGGGGCGCCGGTTCCATCCCTGGCCTGGGAAGATCCCACGTGCCGTGGAGCAGCTGGACCGATGTGTCCAATCACCGAGCCGGAGCTCTGGAGTGCATGCACCCAGAGCCGGTGCTCTGCAACGACAGACGCCACCGCGATGGGAGGCCCACAGGAGCCAAAGAACAAAGACGGATAAAAACAGAGAAATGAAAGACCAATAGAAGTGGCCCGCCCTCTCTCCTCCCTCCCCAACCCGACCCCCGCCCAAAATAAATAAACAAATAAATCTTAAAAAAAAAAAAAAAAAAGAATTTGCCTGTAATGTTGGAGACCTGGGTTGGATCTATGGGTTGGGAGGATTCCCTGGAGAAAGAACTAGCAACCCACTCCAGTGTTCTTGCCTGAGGAATCTCATGCACTGAAGAGCCTAGCGAGCTACAGTTCACGGAGTTGCAGAGAGTTGGACATGATTGAATGACAAAAAACAACAAAGAGGTTTATGTTTTTATTAAGACAATATTTGATCCTCAGAGCTCAAACGCCTGGGGAGTTACTCACTCTGCTCTATGTCTCTTCCAGGTGATCTCAAGGGAGACATTTTAACAAATCTGCTTGCTTTTCTCTTATTAACCTGCTTTTATTACAGGCGCCTCAGCTAAGAACTCAAAAAGGTAGAGGGAATTTTTCCTTCCCTGCAATAAAACAATTAAAAAATCATACAATGAGAAAACACTTTAATTGTTCCAATGGAATCGTATATATATATAGACACATAATAGTATAAACATATACATATATATATATATAGTGTCATATACTGTGCACTGGAATAAGTTTTAAACACCTAGACATGTTAAATATATAGTAGAAGAAACAGCTTAAACATTTAAACTACTTACCAATTTGGGGGCTGGATTTTTATTTTAGTTTTGGTTTCTTAGCAGCAACAATACAATTAATCTTGCTGAAAGTTGAAAAGTGTGGAAATTCAACAGTAAAAATCCAAGAATAATAAAAGTTTATATTTGGGGAAGGTAAAATATCTTAACATATGGAAAAAAATAATTCCTTTTTTTTTCTTTTGTTTTTAATTTTTGGCCTTTTTTTTTTATTCATTCCCGTCCATCTTCACTCTTCCACCTGTGTGGGCCTCCTATTGCAGTGGCCTCTGTCGCTGCAGAGCACCAGCCCAGAGTGCATGTACTCCAGGGCGCTGGCTCCTCGTTGGACACACCGATCCAGCAGCTCCACGGCACGTGGGATCCTCCCAGGCCAGGGATTGTACCCGTGCCCTTGCACTGCAAGGCTGTGTCCTTACCCACTGGACCACCAGGGAAGCCCAAGAATTCATTTTTAGTAGCACTCACTCTATTAAGTTACAATTTCAGGAAAAAAAGATTTACTCTAATCCATAAAATTCCAATTCAAACCACTAGGTTTATTCCAGTCTTCCCTTTTCCATACTTGTTGTTACTTGGTTACTAAGTCTAGACCGCTTCTTTTTGCGATCCATGGACTGTAGCCTGCCAGGCTCCTCTGTCCAATGGATTTTCTTTGTAAACTTATTTCTAAAATAGTAAACACACACACACACACACACACACACACACACACGACCCTCTGATTTCCAATTATCCTTCACATATACTTGCTTGTTTAATGCTAGAATGCACAGTAAGTAGTTTTAGAATTCTTGCCTCATACTACTGTGGAAAAATGATGCACCAAGGTTCAATATTTTGAAACGGTTATTTCTGTATTTACCTTGAGGGCATAGAGATAATAAACTGCATCCATAGGGTAGTTAAGCTACTTTTCTTTTTCGTTTTTCGTTTTTGTTAGTTCTTTCGCCTTAACATTAGTTTTATCAATTAGGCTTATTTATTTCTGCTTGAATTTGATTTCAGATTTTACCCTATCCTCCTTCATTGTATTATTTTTGTATGTGTACAATATGAACAATATTCTAAATGTCAAAACTTTGGAAAAAGGAATTCTCATGAAAATATTACCCCCCCCACCCCCGCCGCCTCACCCCAACCCTTCATGCCTTTAGCAGCTCCACCCTCCACCCCCACCCCCGCCCCCGCCACGCCTTTAGCAAGTCCATCCATTTTTCCTAAGTGACCAGCGGAATTCGTTTCTGCGTCACCTTCCAGTCTCTCTCTTAAAGCACATCTGTATTTTCTTCCTTTTTTTAAATGATTTTGCTCTTTGTTTCTTTCCACTTAATAATATACCCTAGACATTATTCTTTTAGTTCATAGAAAAATTTTTCTACAGCTGAATACTGGTGTGCTTTGTGTGTATATATCTTCAGTAAAAATTCCTGAGAGAAATATGGCTGGGCTATTCTCCTGTAGTTTTAGTAGGTAGGCTGCTTACTCTGCATTTGGTTGACATTACCCTTTCTCTCTCTTTTTAAAATATTTATTTAGCGGCATCTTCGTTGCAGCACGTGGGGTCTTTTGTTGTAATACACGGACTCTCTATTTGAGGCCAAGTGGCCTTAGTTCCTCCTGGGGAAAGTGGGATCTAGTTCCCCAACCAGGGATCAAACCCTTGTCTCCTGCAGTGCAGGGTGGATTCTTAACCACTGGACTACCTGTGAAGTTCCTCTCTTTCAGTTTTTTTCCTCCAGTGCACCCGAGAATTCAAAGAATGCGTCTCCTGTCCTTTTACTAAGAACTCCCATCTCTCCCATAGTTTTCCCTTTCCAGGATATTTTGAGTATGCTCCAGTCCCTTCTCTTTAGCTGGTGATTTTATCCATAGAAAATTTCACGTTTTCTGGTGGGTCATTTTAACCCACACTTCGGCTCTTTGATTTTTTCTGTCATGAAAATTTGCACTGACCTCATCCTTTGCAAAGACTGTTTTGAAAGACAGAGAGAATGCCAGTGAAAATTAAAGTGTATTTCTCCTACTCATAATTTTAATACTGTTCTCTGTGTTCCTGTTGATCTGAAGATGTGGTTTATTTGTTACTGTATTTGTTCTCATGTTAAGGGATTCAGATTTAGGCAGCTGCATTATGTACCCAGATGTGCTCAAAATAATTTTAAAATTCATGCGTGCTAGGATAATCTGATAAATTCGGAGTTCAGGGTTTTACATCCTATTTTTCATAAGATATGTATTCAGTAATCCTCTGAGGGATTATTACATGTTTCCTTTTAAGGAGCAGCAAAATTTTAGTTTTCTAATCGCTCTACTACTGTTATTAGTAGAAATACCTCTATTTTTACTGTAACCCAGCTGAAGAGACCAAAGATAGCTTGTTACAGAATTAAAACACACTCTACTGAAAGGACGTTCAGTGTCAAAATCAGTAATGAAGTCGGTGATTCCTTTGATGTGCAGAGGAAGGCGAGAGTCCTAAGAACTCAGTATTGGGGAAAAGCCTCGTAGAAGAAACGGGGTCAGGAAAGTAATGAGGGTTTTAATTGCTGGAGGAAATGAGAAAGGGCATTACTGTCATGAATTAGTTAGGAGCAATTAAAATGTTAATTCAATTTTATTTAGATTTCGTTTCGTGCGCCGTGGGTCTTTGTTGTAATACACGGACTCTCTATTTGAGGCCAAGTGGCCTTAGTTCCTCCTGGGGAAAGTGGGATCTAGTTCCCCAACCAGGATCAAACCCTTGTCTCCTGCAGTGCAGGGTGGATTCTTAACCACTGGACTACCTGTGAAGTTCCTCTCTTTCAGTTTTTTTCCTCCAGTGCACCCGAGAATTCAAAGAATGCGTCTCCTGTCCTTTTACTAAGAACTCCCATCTCTCCCATAGTTTTCCCTTTCCAGGATATTTTGAGTATGCTCCAGTCCCTTCTCTTTAGCTGGTGATTTTATCCATAGAAAATTTCACGTTTTCTGGTGGGTCATTTTAACCCACACTTCGGCTCTTTGATTTTTTCTGTCATGAAAATTTGCACTGACCTCATCCTTTGCAAAGACTGTTTTGAAAGACAGAGAGAATGCCAGTGAAAATTAAAGTGTATTTCTCCTACTCATAATTTTAATACTGTTCTCTGTGTTCCTGTTGATCTGAAGATGTGGTTTATTTGTTACTGTATTTGTTCTCATGTTAAGGGATTCAGATTTAGGCAGCTGCATTATGTACCCAGATGTGCTCAAAATAATTTTAAAATTCATGCGTGCTAGGATAATCTGATAAATTCGGAGTTCAGGGTTTTACATCCTATTTTTCATAAGATATGTATTCAGTAATCCTCTGAGGGATTATTACATGTTTCCTTTTAAGGAGCAGCAAAATTTTAGTTTTCTAATCGCTCTACTACTGTTATTAGTAGAAATACCTCTATTTTTACTGTAACCCAGCTGAAGAGACCAAAGATAGCTTGTTACAGAATTAAAACACACTCTACTGAAAGGACGTTCAGTGTCAAAATCAGTAATGAAGTCGGTGATTCCTTTGATGTGCAGAGGAAGGCGAGAGTCCTAAGAACTCAGTATTGGGGAAAAGCCTCGTAGAAGAAACGGGGTCAGGAAAGTAATGAGGGTTTTAATTGCTGGAGGAAATGAGAAAGGGCATTACTGTCATGAATTAGTTAGGAGCACTTAATTGAAAATAAATCTGTGTAAAATAAACAAATACATTTCACTTCAATGAATTAGAAAATGCATTACTTATTTTTATGATCTGTATGGAAAGCAGCGATGTCTCATCAAATTCAAACACCGCAGGGATTTTCTGAATTATGGAACTCGAATGTGTTTCAAGACCCAGGGTGTATCCTGTGCCACCTCTTGCCTTTCTCCTGTGGTCTCTGCACAGAAATCTTGTTTTCTCTCTCTGCAGACCTGCACTCTCTGTTCCTTGGTCACTCAGTGTCTGTGCTTCGGCTTGCAGAGCTTCCTATCACCATTCTAGGAACATCCTTGGAGTCATACCAGTCAGGTCATCATACAAATGTTTGTTGACCTAAGACTCAGTCTTGGGTATTTGGGAAATCTTATCACACCACAATGGAAATTTAAGCATATAGCTATAGAGTAAACTCAATCACAATATCATATGCTCCTGTGGGATATTATTATCTACATGCTTTCGCCCTTAGTGAGGTAACCTCAGAGCTAATTCTCCGAGAACAATCTCTCTCTGTGTCTCCCTTTCCCTCATCTAAAGTGATTTCTGAGTTAATTATCCCTGAAATATGAGACATAAGGATTTCAAAGTTTTGTAAAAGAAATAAGTGATACCTAAGAGCATTAATACAGATTGTTAAAAATCTATGGATATAGAGATCAGATTAGTCGTTACTGGGAGGGAAGGGTATTGGGAGTGAGCAAAATGGGTGGGAGGGATCAACGGTGGTGACAGATGGCGACTGCATCTGTAGCGATGGTCAGTGTGTAGTGCAGACAGGGACTGAGCTGAAGTGCTGTGCCCCGGCCTCTTCCCCGCGGCTCAGACAGCAAAGACTCTGCTTGGAATACTGGAGACCTGGCTTCGATCCCTGGGTCAGGAAGATCCCCTGGAGGAGGACATGGCAACCCACTCCAGTATTCTTGCCTGGGAAATCCCATGGACAGAGGAGTCCAGAGGGCTACAGTCCACGGGTCACAAAAGGGTTGGCTATGATTGAGGGCACGTGTACACACACACACACACACACACACACACAGAGACACCCCCCACACACACACACCGTTGCTATATCTAGAACTATTTGACACACTTGTTTGCTCTTATTTGATGCTGTGTTTACTCCTGTTACTCGTGTGTATGCTCAGTCATGTCTGACTCTTTGCAACCCTGTGAAATATAGCCCACCTGGCTCCTCTGTGCATGCAATTTCCCAGGCAAGAATACTGGAGTGGGTGGCCATTTCCTTCTCCAGGGGGTGTTCCCAACACAAGGATTGAACCCATGTCTACTGTCTGCATCTCCTGCATTGGCCAGCAGATGTTTTACCACTTGACAACCTAGGAAACCAGCAGTAAGATGGGGTGTCTGCTATTGTTTCTGCCAACTGTGGAGTAATTTTTGAGCAAGCTATCTCTGCCTCTCAGCTTCTTTGTGTTTAAAATGGAAGCACTGTATTTCAGCTGTGCTGTTTAAGGCATAGACAGCCACACCTAGCTATTTAAATTTGAATTAAATGAAAACCTCGGCTTTTCATTTGCACTAGTCGCCTTTCCTGATGTGCAGCAGCCAAATTTGGAGAAGGCTTCTATTGCATGGTGAATGTTTTAGACTATTTCTACTATCACAGCAATTTCTGGAGCTGCTATAGATTTATTGTCCTCCTCTCTGGCTATGTTGTACCATAATTGGGGTCCAGTTTATCATTTGACATACATAAATGATACATTAAATTTTACATGCACAATGGAAAAAATCACTTTTTCAAGTCTCTACAATTCTAAGCAAAAGGTCACTGATATAAGCTTAGAATTACATTGTCATCTTCAGAATTAAACAGTCCAAAGGATGATGTATAACAGAAAGATATTTAATTTGTCAACCATTTTCTCATTTTGTACTGTTTAATACTCCTAAGGGAATAAAGAACATACTTTTCTTAGTTTCAACATAAAGTCTTGTTTTCTTTTTTTTGGGGGGGGAGAACCTTTTTCTATTCCTTCCATTTCCTTGTTCTTCCTTTTCTGATAATAAATATCATCTTTTCAAAGACTGAAGTGACCTTAGCTTTTACAGTGAAGCATATAAATGAACATATAATAAAAACTCAGCAGTGATAGATGCAGACATTTTGGAATGTTAACATGGTCCTCAAAGTTATAAACAATTTTATATTCCTTTCCAAATTTCATTTAATGTCAAAACAATGCTTTTACGATAGTCTTACCATATTCTCTTGTAGAAAATGTACTGAGATGTATTACTGATTTCTGGAAGATTTCTAAATTCTCCTTCCTTTCTCCATTGCTGTTAAGTACTCAAACAACCTTATACAATATTTTGGTTTAATATGTAATCATTATGCAAAAAACCCACAAAAATCTATTTGCAGGTTCTGATCATCTTTCTTTTGATGAGAATAATTGAATTTAAATATTTAAATTATATGACAGAGATGTAGAGACAGAATAACTTCTAATTTATCAGAATGCATAGAGAAGTATATTGTTACTCAGTGCACAATTTATTTATTTATTTATTTTTGCCTCTAAGTCATCATTTAATTTTCATCCATCTTTATTATTCTTTGGCCTGTGTGGGCCTCCCATAGCAGCAGCCTCTCTCCTCTCAGTGCACTGGCTCTGGGCACATGCATTCCAGAGTGCTGGCTCATAGTTGGACACACTGGTTCAGCCACTCCGTGGCATGTGGGATCTTCCTGGGCTAGGGATTGAACTGGTGCCCCTTGCACTGCAAGGCGGACTCTTTACCCACTGTACCACCAGGGAAGCCCCCATCAGAGCACAATTTAATATTTCACCCTGGCCTTTAAAAAATTTTTTGTAAAGCTATGATACCCCACTTCCTCATCAACATTTTTTGCCATACTAGTGTACATATTTGTAACTCACTACAGATTTTATTTGCATTTCCCTGATGAATTATGCTTTTTCCATGTGTTAATGACCATTTATATCTTTTATGAAGGTTCTGGTGAAGTATCTTGTTTATTTTTTTTAATTTTGGCCTCTTTTATGGTTTTTTTAATTTATTTATTTTCATCCATCTTTATTCTCTGGCCTGTGTGGGCCTTCCATCACAGTGGTCTCTCTTGCTGCAGAGCACTGGCTCTGGGCGCCTGTGCTCCAGAGCACTGGCTCGCAATTGGACACACCAGTCCAGTTGCTCCATGGCACGTTATATCTTCCCAGGCCAGAGATGGAACCAGTGATCGAACCAGTGCCCCTTGCACTGCAAGGCAGACTCTTCACCCACTCAACCACCAGGGAAACCCTCTTGTTTATTTTTATTGGGTTATTTGTCTTATTTTAAAATTTTAGTACACATGTATTTACAACTTAGTATATGATTTTAGTTCTTTATAAAAATAAAGGCAGCATATATACTGTTTCTGGGATTCCTGAATTCTCCAAAAACACATTTGTCTACAAAAAATTCACTAGTTTATCCTAACAGAAAGTCCTAAAAGCACTCTTGGCTTTTCGACCTCAACTTGGTTGACTTGGCCCAATAAGACTTGCAAGGGAAGAAGACTAAGAATCCTCTTAGTTCAGAAGACGTTAAGTCAGCATTTCTATCAGATTCTCTCTGTCACTGACGTCGCTCTCAGCCTTACTTTGTCACTCTTGCTCAAATAGGGTAGTAGCATTTCATGCTATTTTAATAAAGTTCAAAAATGGTATGCTGAAAGTCATTTCTGAGAAGTTTATACTCCTACAACTGTATGCTAATCCATTTGAAATATCTACTGACTACTGATTATATATGATGAAGATGTGAACTTAGATCATGTTGCTAATTCCTCACGAAGAAAATGAAATACAGTATTTCACGAGTCAGAAGGGCTATTCCAATCATTAAGGTGGTAACTATCCCAGAATACCATCATATAATTCAAATATATTTGGCATACAAATCTTGATGTGCAATACACACTTAATAGAATGCATAGTTAAAAACATACCAACCCTGGGAAGTTCTGTATCTGTACTCTATCTTTCTTTTTTACTTAGTTATTTAAATTATTGAAGTCATCCAAAAGTTTCTTAAACACTGCCAAGAGGTCACTTCTTACTAGTCCCAACCTTGAGAGTTAACTGAAAAATGATGCCATTCCTGGAATTCAGAAGAATGTGATCTTCATGTATCATTGGAAATTTCCAGTGGCCATAGAAATTCTGCAGCGAATACCCATGACTTATACCGTCTGTCAGTGAGTGATCGCTGCTTGAGCAGCCTACGCCACGTCAGCCATGACTGATTGTGCATGCGCCGAATCAAGGTCAAACTCTGCATATTGAGGAACAATACTTCAGTTGTTCCTCAAAATGTTATGCAGAATTAGCACAACTCTACTTTTAGCTATATACCCTGAAGAATTGAAAACAGGTACTCAAACAAATATTTACACACATTTGTTCATAGCAGCACTATTTCCAGTAGACAATAATGTGGAAATATATCTATCAGTGGATTAATGGATAAACAAAATGTACATACAATCAACGGAGGACCAAATGGCAACCCACTCCAGTATTCTTGCCTGGAAAATCTCATGGACAGAGGAGCCTGGCAAACTACAGTCCGCAGGGTGGTAAGAAGTTGGACAGGACTGAGGATCCATTAAGAATTAAGAAACATACAATAGAATACCAGCCAACCATAAATATGAGGGGAGAGTCCATACATTTGACAGTATGGAAGAATCTTTAAATATTATGCTAAATTATGGAAGTCAGATACAGAAGGCCAGGTGTTAAATGATCTCATTTTTATGAAATATCTCAAACAGGTCAAATCAGAGGAGGCAGGGCCACTAGCGGATGAAAGAGGCAGGCTGGAATGAGTGCTTATTTGCTGTGCGGTTTTTCTTTGGGGTGACAGAAACATTTGAAACTAAATAGAATGGTGTTTGCACCACACTGCGGGTGTAGTACATGCAACCAAACTCTTTTATCAAGAGTAGTGTGAGTAATAAATATTGAACTTCTCACCCAGTCCCTGGAAATTTTATAAGGCTGAGTATTCGTTCTCATTTGCACTGGCCTTTTCCTAAGCAGCATCTTTTCCTGGTTGTGAGATCTCTGAGCTGTGTTCCAACAAACCTTGAGCTGCCTGAGTGGAAACTGGCTAATCTTGACTGATCCAAGGATACAATGGATCATGCGCTTTCTGATTTTGCTGACCCTCTGAGCACAAGGTCTCTGTTTACTATTTAAAATGAAGATTTATATTACATACTGTGCCTGCAGTTTTCTCTGACTTGTCAGGGACCTCTCGGGGTGAGGTGGGGGTGGGGTGTAGTTCAACTTGTCAAAAATTGGTTGTGAACAAACACCATGGAAGACTTCGTTGCTAATGTGGGTCTTTTATTTTTTTTCATGACATATAATGATCTACCTCTAAACAGACTGGAGGTGGCTTTCAATACAAATACAAATAAATCATGGTTGCTGAAATTAATTAAACAAAATGACTATTCTGTTTTGCTCTAAGGGAGCTAATCTATCATATATTTCACATGGCTCTGGTCTGCTTGCTCATAAGTCTCTCTTCTGTTCGCCTTATACCATTTTTGTTTTGGTTGTTAAGCTATGTCTGTTTCGACACTATTTAATTCTTCCTCTCATCCTGTTTTCATGCACCCATATGTGCTTTGTTTTGGACCCCTCGCTGTAACCACAGTTACCAGCAAGCCTTGATTCTCTGCTCCCGAGTGCCTGACAGCAAGAAAAGGGCTGGTATGAATGTGACTCCATTTCTTCCCTTCTATTCAAGGATTGTCACTCAGATACAAACCAGGTCTCAGATTGGTTGATCTGGGGTAAATTTTGGTTTTGCCTAATCAGAAGGAACACATCTCTATATTCAAGATGAATATACAAATTCACATTGTGCATTTCTCACACCCCTTGGTTCATAGACAGAGGATTAGAAGGAGGGCACATGCCCTGATCTTATCCTTCAGAGAAGCGCTATCCACGCTGAGCAAGGGAGAGCAGCAGGGGGGGTGCGGCTGGGTTCAGAGGCCTGCGGTCCCAGCAAGACCATTCACAAGGCTTACAGAAATCACCAAGATAGTTAGAAGGAAGAATTTAAAATTTATTTAATTAGATCATGTTCCATACGAAAACAATGGGAAAAAAATAATTTACTAACTCTTGGTGAATAGAAAATTCAGCAAATAACTAGTGTTTCCAACCACAGCAATGGCCAAATAGGAAATCAGGGTAAATCATGCATAAATCCCTAGAAGCTACTCAAACTACAAGGCTCTTGTGGATGACTGAGGGGCTTCCCGGGTGGTGCTAGTGGTTAAGAATCCACCTGCCAAGGAGACACCAGTTTAATCCCTGGTCAGGAAGACGCCCTGGAGGAGGGCATTGACGACCCACTCCAGTATTCTCACCTGGAGAATCCCCTCACAGAGGAGCCGGGCAGGTGACAGTCCACAGGGCAGCACAGAGTCAGACACGACCGAAGCAACTTGGCCCACCCCCCCCCCCCTACACACCCACCCACACACCCCCACACATACAAAGAGTGGAACAAGGTCTTCACAGATAGCGCCTTTCAAAGAAACCACAGTGAGATCTAGACAGGAAAGCCACTTTGGAAGTTAGAATGGGTTGAAAGGAGGCTTTTTCCTAAGGAATTTTTTAATATTAATTTCTGTCCTCTCTATCCTGTTCGCCTTATACCATTTTTGTTTTGGTTGTTAAGCTATGTCTGTTTCGACACTATTTAATTCTTCCTCTCATCCTGTTTTCATGCACCCATATGTGCTTTGTTTTGGACCCCTCGCTGTAACCACAGTTACCAGCAAGCCTTGATTCTCTGCTCCCGAGTGCCTGACAGCAAGAAAAGGGCTGGTATGAATGTGACTCCATTTCTTCCCTTCTATTCAAGGATTGTCACTCAGATACAAACCAGGTCTCAGATTGGTTGATCTGGGGTAAATTTTGGTTTTGCCTAATCAGAAGGAACACATCTCTATATTCAAGATGAATATACAAATTCACATTGTGCATTTCTCACACCCCTTGGTTCATAGACAGAGGATTAGAAGGAGGGCACATGCCCTGATCTTATCCTTCAGAGAAGCGCTATCCACGCTGAGCAAGGGAGAGCAGCAGGGGGGGTGCGGCTGGGTTCAGAGGCCTGCGGTCCCAGCAAGACCATTCACAAGGCTTACAGAAATCACCAAGATAGTTAGAAGGAAGAATTTAAAATTTATTTAATTAGATCATGTTCCATACGAAAACAATGGGAAAAAAATAATTTACTAACTCTTGGTGAATAGAAAATTCAGCAAATAACTAGTGTTTCCAACCACAGCAATGGCCAAATAGGAAATCAGGGTAAATCATGCATAAATCCCTAGAAGCTACTCTAACTACAAGGCTCTTGTGGATGACTGAGGGCTTCCCGGTGGTGCTAGTGGTTAAGAATCCACCTGCCAAGGAGACACCAGTTTAATCCCTGGTCAGGAAGACGCCCTGGAGGAGGGCATTGACGACCCACTCCAGTATTCTCACCTGGAGAATCCCCTCACAGAGGAGCCGGGCAGGTGACAGTCCACAGGGCAGCACAGAGTCAGACACGACCGAAGCAACTTGGCCCACCCCCTACACACCCACCCACACACCCCCACACATACAAAGAGTGGAACAAGGTCTTCACAGATAGCGCCTTTCAAAGAAACCACAGTGAGATCTAGACAGGAAAGCCACTTTGGAAAGTTAGAATGGGTTGAAAGGAGGCTTTTTCCTAAGGAAGGAATTTACAAAGCTCTGAAACAAAGTGGAGTGACTGAAGAAAACTGCAGTGAAAGGGAAAATGATGGCAAGATTAAAATGAGAAAAGAGATAGTCTACCCTGAGTGCTAAATCCTTGAGACCACAGAAGTATGTTGAATAAGCAAGGGAGGCAGTGCAGTGTCAAGCTAATCAGGGCAAAGTTCCTTTAGAAGATTTGTGTCTAATCCTCTGTCCACACCTGGGCTCTGAAAATGCTGCCCATCACTCCCATTCCCGTTCCTCCAGGTTGACAGCATGCAAAATGAGGTTAGTGGTGCTTGTCATGTCCTAAGGCACAACATCATTACCAAGGTTAATGCGATATGTTACAGGTTATTTTGGACTAGTAAGTTAGTTTTACTGACTTTAAATAACATTGTTTGAAATGAACTTGTCTTCACAAATTCATTTCATAGGATATTCAAGTCACAGACTGTAAGCCACTCTAGGTGGTGACTTTGAGGCTGGATTGAACTGTGTGTTGATCAATGATGATGGCGAAGAGAAAAGGAACACTTATTTCCTTGGGTATCACAGTGATTATGGGTGATGGAGCCTGGCGGCCTGGGGTCGAGTTCCAGCTCCGTGTATGTTACCAAAGGGGACAATTTGAATGAGACATTTGGTAGTTCATTTTCCTTATTGGTAAAATGAAGATAGTATTAATACTTTCCACATATAGTTATTATAAGTATTATATCACAGAATGCTTTAAACTCTGATGAGTACACAGTTAGTATTGCTATTACATGACAAATAACAATATTAAATGCAGGACTAGAGTTGGATTGGGAAGCACAAATTTAAGTCAAAGAAAGGCTCCTATAATGGTTGTAAAAAGCAAGACAGAAACGACAGTGTAGTGACTTAGGATGCGGGATAAAACTTTTAAATTGTACTTGAGCTTTAAGACTCTGTGACAAAGATGGACTTAGCCTGAAGGCCTTCTTCGCTGGAAGTTTTTAAAGCAACTTCGATTTAGCTCTAGGTACGCTCTCTCTACCTGTCAACATCTGGTCTTTTCCATCCACTCTGTGGTTCTCTGTAACTGATCAGAACATTTCCTCTCTGTACCCACACCTTTCTTCCGGCTGCATGCACAAATTTCTCTTTTGAACATTTACTGTTTTCGAATTTGAACAGTTTGTTTCTTCCTGTGTCACATGATAGATTGGAGGTTCACAAGCGTAGCCTATAGTGACTTCCAGGGAACACTGCCGAGAAATTTTGGGTTATCTCAGCTGGAGGTGAGGGGTGTTCCTGGCATGGGTCGCTAGAGGCCACGGATGCTTCCAGATGCGTTTGTGTGCTCAGTTGCTCAGTCATGTCTGACTCTGCAACCCCATGGGCTGTAGCCCACCAGGCTCCTCTGTCATGGGGTTTTCCAGGCAAGAACACTGGAGTGAATCATTGTTTTCTCCCCACATTCTAGATACTCTCCACCAAGTAGAGCAGACCTCTGCTGCAAGAATGTCAAGAGTGCTTCTTTGAGAAACTGTGCTAAATTATAAAGTCATTTTCGATGGCAGAGAAAGTCACAGACTGTAAGCCACTCTAGGTGGTGACTTTGAGGCTGGATTGAACTGTGTGTTGATCAATGATGATGGCGAAGAGAAAAGGAACACTTATTTCCTTGGGTATCACAGTGATTATGGGTGATGGAGCCTGGCGGCCTGGGGTCGAGTTCCAGCTCCGTGTATGTTACCAAAGGGGACAATTTGAATGAGACATTTGGTAGTTCATTTTCCTTATTGGTAAAATGAAGATAGTATTAATACTTTCCACATATAGTTATTATAAGTATTATATCACAGAATGCTTTAAACTCTGATGAGTACACAGTTAGTATTGCTATTACATGACAAATAACAATATTAAATGCAGGACTAGAGTTGGATTGGGAAGCACAAATTTAAGTCAAAGAAAGGCTCCTATAATGGTTGTAAAACCAAGACAGAAACGACAGTGTAGTGACTTAGGATGCGGGATAAAACTTTTAAATTGTACTTGAGCTTTAAGACTCTGTGACAAAGATGGACTTAGCCTGAAGGCCTTCTTCGCTGGAAGTTTTTAAAGCAACTTCGATTTAGCTCTAGGTACGCTCTCTCTACCTGTCAACATCTGGTCTTTTCCATCCACTCTGTGGTTCTCTGTAACTGATCAGAACATTTCCTCTCTGTACCCACACCTTTCTTCCGGCTGCATGCACAAATTTCTCTTTTGAACATTTACTGTTTTCGAATTTGAACAGTTTGTTTCTTCCTGTGTCACATGATAGATTGGAGGTTCACAAGCGTAGCCTATAGTGACTTCCAGGGAACACTGCCGAGAAATTTTGGGTTATCTCAGCTGGAGGTGAGGGGTGTTCCTGGCATGGGTCGCTAGAGGCCACGGATGCTTCCAGATGCGTTTGTGTGCTCAGTTGCTCAGTCATGTCTGACTCTGCAACCCCATGGGCTGTAGCCCACCAGGCTCCTCTGTCATGGGGTTTTCCAGGCAAGAACACTGGAGTGAATCATTGTTTTCTCCCCAGATTCTAGATACTCTCCACCAAATAGAGCAGACCTCTGCTGCAAGAATGTCAAGAGTGCTTCTTTGAGAAACTGTGCTAAATTATAAAGTCATTTTCGATGGCAGAGAAAGTGTCTTTTTACCTTTATTATCTATATCTGGTAGATCTTTCACACAGATTTTTCAATAAAGATTTATTAATTTTTGGACATATAGTAATTGCATAAACAAACTCTTTGGGGGAAAAATGTTTTCACATGAAACATTTGATGCTACAACAATGTCTTGTAGAAGATGCATATCTCAAAGTGCTAATACACAGGGTAGGAATCAAAATGTTTCGTAGAACAAGCGGCTCAGCAGGAGCAGTGTGGGGGCTTGGACAGAGCATCACTGTTGCACTGGGGGCTGCAGGCTGAGTGCTGGTTGTGCATCTACATGGAACACAGCCACAGTGCCCTGGAGAGAGCATTAGCTCCTTTAATAAGCCTCCATTAGAGAAGGGGTATTTTATGACACAGATACTCCAATGTAAGTGAAGTAGATCCTCCTTCTAAAAATAAGGGCAAAAATCATTAGAAACATGAGTTTTGAACTTAGCTTCCATCAACCTCTTAACCAGATTTTTTCCCTGTCCATAGGCTTTAATTACATCGTTCCAAAGAGAGTAGCAATTTCAAGGTTTAAGGCACTTTTACTCTTTTTCATTTCTCCATTTATCATACCACCACACATGATACTATTTAATCATCTGATAAATTGAGTTAATAATGCTGTTTACACAGCAGAAGGATAAATGAATGGAAGTTTTATTCCTTCTGAAAGGTAAAACTTTCCTCAGAGTTATCTCAGAATGTATCTCAGAATGTATCATATCATGGACTTTATGATAAAATAATTAAGTATTCCACATGGGTCACTGAATCTTTTTGTGAGAATTAAAAATTGGTTTGAATTATTTCTTCTCCTTAGACAACTATTACATTTCCTGGTGATCACAGATTTAGGAGTCATTGCCTAGCTGTGAGGGCTTCACTTCTTCATTCAGGCTGGCTCCAATGCCTCAAAGAAGAACCAAGTATTTACATGTAAAGTTTTAAGTGGGGATGTCTTAACTAGGTTTTAATAAGAGAAAAAAATATTAGGACCTGCATGTCATTCTTTTTATTCAGAGAAAAGTAGGAAGTTATAATGCTAAACACCATCATTCTAAATTCTTTTGGAATCCTCAAGAACAAGCCATTGAACTGATAATGAAAGACATAGGAATTTGTAAGAAATAAGATTACTACTTCCCATTCATAGAGTTTGCATGCTTTGAAATTAGAGTTGATAGGGCATTTATGAAACCTAATTAATATATACCTTTCCTGTACAGTGAAGATGAAAATATGAACAGACATAACAGAATGTATGTTTTGATATTACTGCAAGTGGGTGGCCCTAAGTAAATTTAACTTTAATACAAAGGTATGTTGCAATGTTTCCTTATGTCACTTAACAAGACTTTGAACTTGTAAGTTGCAGTACACTGTGTGGAATAGAGAATTACAATGAAGTGCAAGCCATGTAACCTTCCCCAAGTAGTTTATCTACTTAATGTATTATTCAAATTCCATATATTCATACCTTATAGTTTTGCTACTTCCAGCACATAGTTCAAAGTTTTCTTTCCCATCTCTCTATCTCTCCTGCCCTAAAGATCACCATAATCTTTTCATTGCATTTGGAATTGGAATGTTTCACATCTAAATCCCCTCTTCACCTCATTCCCAGATGTTTTCTGACTCTTTGAAGTAAGCAAGTTATCACACATTTAAAATACAGAGGCAATAAGACAGCTGCCTTTAAAATCAGAAAGTAAATGGAGAGTTCTCTCAAGATAAGGAAAACCAGGGAATCAGCACAGATCATTTTATCAGTAAGTATACTTAAAAAGTCTCATCTATCGGACAACGTCATTTATTCCTACTTTTCAGTAACTTTGACAAATGTAGAAAGGCAACTTTCTCATGAATCCCATTGTTTGTTAGTTAAAAGTTTATCAGGATAACAGCCTAGAGGGGTGAGATGGGGAGGTAGATGGCAGGGAAGTTCAAGTGGGAAGGGTCATGTGTATACTTATGTCTGATTAGGGTTTATGTATGGCAGTAAGCAACAAAACTCTGTAAAAGTAAAACAAAAATAAATTAATTTAAACAATGCTTATCACATCTTTTACAGAAGACACTAACTTTCCCCCTCTTTACTGCATTCGGAAAGTCTTTATTAGAATATAAAGAATAATCAAAACATTAGTTATATTGTATTTAAAAATTTTATAAGGGTATGTGCTTTACAAAGCAATTAATCAAATTTCAGGATATACCTTAAATTTTACTTCAGACATTAGTATCAGTGGCACAATGAATAAATGAAATGAAGATCACACAGCGTGTCTCAGAATTCCTGAGGATTATTTAGTCTTTTTGTAAAACTTGTATGTATGTACTATCTTTCATTTGCATTTCATGATGAGTATAATAAGTAAAAATTATAACAAAGTTGATGTCTCATTAACAATAGTTAATTTTTTATGGAGATAAGCCAGTACATGAATAATAAGTAAGATATTTATTTTTTCATACATTTATGATTTCTTTATAGGAGAAGAAATATAACTTTCAGAAACATAAAAAAGGGTCAAACACGAATCAGGCATCTCATGATTTGTTCCCTTAGTTTCCTTATCAATAAGATCAAAGAGAAATTTGCAATTAATTTCAAGTTTGAACAATCTGGTTCTCTTATCATTAAAATCCCAAAGAATGGATATATACCAGTTGTGCATTTCATCAGTTTTTTCTTGATACTGGAACATTTTTAAACATGACTGCCCTTCTGCAATAATTCTTAACCAATCCTTTGTTTCCTTTTTTCTCCTTTATTCTTTGACCAAACCAGATTAGACACCTCAAAGCACAACTCTAATCATATTATTCTCCCAAGAAAAAGCCTTCATGGATGCAATAGCATGAAGTCAAGTCTTCTCTACTGAGGCATTGATCTAGCAATTAAGATCTTTCAACGTTTAGAACCACCCTTGATCGATGGGCATTTTACTTTCTCAGCAAACAGTCATGCAAGGCTGTTTCTCCTTCTGATGAACTCTGTGCTTTGCTGCTTCTCAGCGGCGTTCACCACAGATTTCTACCCGTTGAGCCATTACTCCTGTATGTGTTGTGCTTAGTTGCTCAGTCACATCTGACTCTCTGCGACCTCACGGACTATAGCCCGCCAGGCTCCTCTGTCCTTGGAGATTCGCCAGGCAAGAATCCTGGAGTGGGTTGCCATTTCCTTCTCTAGCTTTTCACATATAAACAAAGCTAGATCTCCATTGTACATTTCCTTGGCATTATTGGTGTTTATAGATTGCTCAAGCCCTGTTTAGCAAATGAGGGGCCCAGATCACTGATTTGACAAAAATGAATGACCTCTTAACTATGTAACTAGACATTTGCAACTGACCTGTATGAATGAGAAGGCCATTCACTGAGAAGGCTATTAAGAGCATTTGGTAAACTTTAATATAGTCTAATTACTTGTGCTAATTGACTACTCATAACGGTTATTGGTGGGAGAATGTATTGGTTAGTGAAGACTTTCCTTGGCTTTCCCATCTTTGCTGGTAATTATTCCATATGCACCTTTGTTTGCTGGTGGTCAGGATCATGGCAAATCCAGGGGGGAACGAAAGCAGAATGTAGCCTTTGCCTCAGAAGCAGGCAAAACAAGGGGCAACCAGGATCCTGTCCTCCCTGTGCCATAAGGGATGCTCTTGGAGTGAAGCAGGCACTCCTAACAGTGGAAATCACAGAGTAACTAGACAATTTACCACCTTGGTTCTTTCTGAGTACAGATGCCTTCGCTCCCCAAACATTTTTCTTTACTTTTTCTGAATATTTCTCTGATATCAGTTCTAGTTTACTAATGGGTTCTGGATTTTTTGAAGTCTTTATTGAATTTGTTACAATATTTCTATTTCTGTTTTGGTTTTTTGGCCAAGAGGCATGTGGGATCTTAGTCCCAGGGATTGAGCCCACATGCCCTGCATTGGAAGGTGAAATCTTAACTACTGGATGACCATGGAAGTCTGTGGGTCCTGTATTTTTAAATAAAGTATTACATAAGCCAAAAGGAATCATTAAGTCCAAAAAAAAAAAAAAACACCTAAAGATGGGGGAAAATTTTCCTATCATTGTACCACCCAGGGAAAAACCATATATGATGTATTTTCTAAATCTTTTTCATTTTTTTATGTATATATACAAATAAGGATATTTTTCTTTCTCTTTTTTTCATTTCAGGATAGCCCCTACTGTACATACTATTACCCAGCATTTGTTTTTTGCATAGAGTAGTACATTGTGAATAATTTTTGCATCAGTACAGTTGAAGCTAATTTGTCATTTAAGAACCATGTTGTATTTGGTTGTAGGACGGAATCATATGGACTTAATGAATCCCCTTTTACATTTTAATTTCTATATTTTCTCCTATTTCAAACCACATTGTGGTAAATAGATTTGGTTGTTTTTAAAATTATACTGCTCTATTGATACTATTGTATTGAACATATTATTTCTCTAGCCAGTATGTCAGATGGTTGCCTCAAAGCCTAGTTTCAAATGCTGTGTCAAAAGTACCTGGGCATTTTCTTCTTAGAAAGATAAACCGGCCCCTATCCTGGGGATCAGAACCAGCAATTCTGGGGTAAGGTTCAGCTGCATGAGCCAAACCAGAGAAGCCTTCACACAGGCAGAGACTGTCCAGTGGGGATTTTAAAGTATCTGAAGCTGCTGTCTGAAAGCATTTGTGTTGACAAGCTCCAAAGTTACCCCCACGGTCTCACTTCCTATCAGGGACCTTTCACTTTTCAATTTCCATCATCCTTATTCTCAATGCCCTTTCTGATCTTTTGTTCATCTGAATTCATAGTCTGTGATCTCTCCTTTGTAATTGCAGTTTTGCTCATTATTGGGTGTATGCCCTTGACTGAAGTTTAAACATCACATCCTGAGTGAAGGGGTTTATTCCTCACATCCCAAGTGAGGAGTGCAGACGTCCTCAGATGTCTCACAAATGATTCCCAGTTGGGTTCAGATTTTCCTGGTAAATATACTTCAGACAGGCCTGGCACAAGAACATTCTTGATAAATCAATGTTAAAGAAACACATTTTTTTTTTAAAGCTAAAGGAGAAAAGTGTTTTCCCATATTGTTAGACAATAAACGAAAATTCAAAACTAT
Source organism: Tragulus kanchil (assembly GCA_022376925.1). Taxonomy (NCBI): domain Eukaryota; kingdom Metazoa; phylum Chordata; class Mammalia; order Artiodactyla; family Tragulidae; genus Tragulus; species Tragulus kanchil. The sequence goes on along the minus strand of JAIOJX010000003.1, from coordinate 165,997,183 downwards.
GGAGAACATGAAAAAGTAAGAGTAAAAGTATATTCAAACAGCTTAAAAATCATCCCCTACCTTTCTTTACCATTCTCCTGAGAATCTTTTTCATTTTTTATGTATATATACAAATAAGGATATTTTTCTTTCTCTTTTTTTCATTTCAGGATAGCCCCTACTGTACATACTATTACCCAGCATTTGTTTTTTGCATAGAGTAGTACATTGTGAATAATTTTTGCATCAGTACAGTTGAAGCTAATTTGTCATTTAAGAACCATGTTGTATTTGGTTGTAGGACGGAATCATATGGACTTAATGAATCCCCTTTTACATTTTAATTTCTATATTTTCTCCTATTTCAAACCACATTGTGGTAAATAGATTTGGTTGTTTTTAAAATTATACTGCTCTATTGATACTATTGTATTGAACATATTATTTCTCTAGCCAGTATGTCAGATGGTTGCCTCAAAGCCTAGTTTCAAATGCTGTGTCAAAAGTACCTGGGCATTTTCTTCTTAGAAAGATAAACCGGCCCCTATCCTGGGGATCAGAACCAGCAATTCTGGGGTAAGGTTCAGCTGCATGAGCCAAACCAGAGAAGCCTTCACACAGGCAGAGACTGTCCAGTGGGGATTTTAAAGTATCTGAAGCTGCTGTCTGAAAGCATTTGTGTTGACAAGCTCCAAAGTTACCCCCACGGTCTCACTTCCTATCAGGGACCTTTCACTTTTCAATTTCCATCATCCTTATTCTCAATGCCCTTTCTGATCTTTTGTTCATCTGAATTCATAGTCTGTGATCTCTCCTTTGTAATTGCAGTTTTGCTCATTATTGGGTGTATGCCCTTGACTGAAGTTTAAACATCACATCCTGAGTGAAGGGGTTTATTCCTCACATCCCAAGTGAGGAGTGCAGACGTCCTCAGATGTCTCACAAATGATTCCCAGTTGGGTTCAGATTTTCCTGGTAAATATACTTCAGACAGGCCTGGCACAAGAACATTCTTGATAAATCAATGTTAAAGAAACACATTTTTTTTTTAAAGCTAAAGGAGAAAAGTGTTTTCCCATATTGTTAGACAATAAACGAAAATTCAAAACTATGGAGAACATGAAAAAGTAAGAGTAAAAGTATATTCAAACAGCTTAAAAATCATCCCTACCTTTCTTTACCATTCTCCTGAGAATCTGAGCTGCTCTGGATGGTTTCCCAGGAGGCTCAGTAGTAAAGAATCCGCCTGCAATGCAGGACACAGAGGCGATGTGGGTTTGATCTCTTGGTTGGGAAGATCCCCTGTGGAAGGAAATGGCAGCCCACTCCAGTATTCTGCCTGGAGAATCCCATGGACAGAGGAGCCTGGTGGGCTACAGTCCATGAGATGGCAAAAGAGTCGGACATGACTTGATGACACAACAACAAAAAAAGAGAAAAATGTTTTCCCCCATACTTTTAGACAATGAAAGAAAATTCAAAACTGTGGATAACATGAAAAAAGAGGAGTAAAAGTGTGTTCAAACAGCTGGAAAAACCATCTCTTCCCTTCCTTTATTCTGTCAAGAATCTGAGTGGCCCTGTATGGTGATTTATTTCATGCCCATGAGTCAGGAGATTTCTTTGGTGAAGCTGCCTCCTTTCATTATTAATCTAATCAACAAGCTTGAAATTTTTTGGATAAGGAATGTAATCACTGTTGTATTGAGGTTTCGCTTGACAATCCCTTCAACAAATGGACATGCGGTGTAATTACTCTTGACGTTGAGGTCTACCAGTGCACCAGGAAGCTGAAGATAAAAGTATGTGCATTCTCAGCAGGTGAATGCTCAAGGCTGAATTCCAAGGAAACACTGGCTCCAAGGAATGGGGGCACAATTCATGTACCTTCGTATCTGTATGCTTTGAAATAGTGTATGCCTTTGACTGAAGTTTAAACATCACATCCTGAGTGAAGGGGTTTATTCCTCACATCCCAAGTGAGGAGTGCAGACGTCCTCAGATGTCTCACAAATGATTCCCAGTTGGGTTCAGATTTTCCTGGTAAATATACTTCAGACAGGCCTGGCACAAGAACATTCTTGATAAATCAATGTTAAAGAAACACATTTTTTTTTTAAAGCTAAAGGAGAAAAGTGTTTTCCCATATTGTTAGACAATAAACGAAAATTCAAAACTATGGAGAACATGAAAAAGTAAGAGTAAAAGTATATTCAAACAGCTTAAAAATCATCCCCTACCTTTCTTTACCATTCTCCTGAGAATCTGAGCTGCTCTGGATGGTTTCCCAGGAGGCTCAGTAGTAAAGAATCCGCCTGCAATGCAGGACACAGAGGCGATGTGGGTTTGATCTCTTGGTTGGGAAGATCCCCTGTGGAAGGAAATGGCAGCCCACTCCAGTATTCTGCCTGGAGAATCCCATGGACAGAGGAGCCTGGTGGGCTACAGTCCATGAGATGGCAAAAGAGTCGGACATGACTTGATGACACAACAACAAAAAAAGAGAAAAATGTTTTCCCCCATACTTTTAGACAATGAAAGAAAATTCAAAACTGTGGATAACATGAAAAAAGAGGAGTAAAAGTGTGTTCAAACAGCTGGAAAAACCATCTCTTCCCTTCCTTTATTCTGTCAAGAATCTGAGTGGCCCTGTATGGTGATTTATTTCATGCCCATGAGTCAGGAGATTTCTTTGGTGAAGCTGCCTCCTTTCATTATTAATCTAATCAACAAGCTTGAAATTTTTTGGATAAGGAATGTAATCACTGTTGTATTGAGGTTTCGCTTGACAATCCCTTCAACAAATGGACATGCGGTGTAATTACTCTTGACGTTGAGGTCTACCAGTGCACCAGGAAGCTGAAGATAAAAGTATGTGCATTCTCAGCAGGTGAATGCTCAAGGCTGAATTCCAAGGAAACACTGGCTCCAAGGAATGGGGGCACAATTCATGTACCTTCGTATCTGTATGCTTTGAAATAGTGTATGCCTTTGCCCATACATTATTATCAGTGTGATGTATTTTGTCTATCGACTGGTAGGAAGTTGCTGTCGTCATCCCTGGTTTCCTTCCCTCTTTCAGGCTGTAGGTATTGGCTATCTTGGTGGCACCTTCAGCTTCTCCCAGTTCACCACGCTTTGTTACATGTAAAGGTTCTCCTCCTCTGGAATTAACCGTACTGTTCTGAGAGCATAACTTGAGATGGCTTCTGCTGTTTGCACAGCAACCTAGCTGTGAGCACTGTGTGTTCTCGCCTCTGAGGCTGGTCTCATTGCAAATGGAAAACTGCGTTCCCATGTCCCTTACCAAATGGAACTCTCTGGGTTCTATAGCTGTTTGAGTCAAGCCAGAGTTTCCTAGGTCCCCTGAGCTGTTCTAATGGGCACTGTTCATTAGGCAGTGGCTATGCCATCTCCCATGTCTCTGACACTCCCGGGTCCTCAAGTTTCCATTTGGCCATTGATACTGTGTTATCCAGTGCACGCATGTATGCTCAGTCATGTCCAGCTCTTCGCTGTACACTTGATGTGGGAATGTAGCCCACTGTTCCTCTGTTTATGGAATTTTCCAGGCAAGAATACTTGAGTGGATTGCCATTTCCTTCTCCAGGGGATCTTCCTGACCAGGGGCTGAACTTATGTCTCTTATATCTTCTGCACTGGCAGATGAGTTTCTTACCAGCTAAGCCATCAGGGAAGCCCCAGCACTCCATTGATATCCCAGTATATCATGTAAGTTTGTCCAGGAGATATTTTGTATTTGGAGATTCTAGGGGTGAATCTAGGATTCGCTTAACCAGCTTGTAAGACCTGGTCCCACTCATGCCACCCACCAGTCTGGGATGTATTTAAACCTGTGATGGTCTCAAGAGCTCAGACTAAATGCCTGGAAAGCACAGGTCATGGTCTGGTGCTCCCTTGGCACCCTGCCTCCCAGGTGGACATGCGGATGACTCCCAAACCCCTGACTCCCCAGGAAGTTAGCGTCCTAAATGCCCAGGTTCCTCCAGTGTGTAAACTCTTCTTGTGGAAACTGAGAGCCTCAGATGGACTCATGGCTGCCTGCAGAGCTCTCATTAGGCAGCAAAACCATGACTTTTACCAGTAGGTCATTGATGAGGTAACATGGGATTTCCCCTGTGTCTTTTGTTTGCTCTTGATGTTTCCTCCCTCCCCAGAATATTCTGGCCTGAGATGGAGGTGGGGTGGACAGTGAATATCCGTTTTGTGCTTCAGATCCAATTGGGCACCTCCAAAACACTTCTTTGAAGAGGTTACAGGCCCATCAAAGGATTAATCAGGGACCTAAAACAGCAGTCCCCCACATATGTTTTGGCACCAGAGACCAGTTCTGTGGAAGACAATTTTTCCATGGATGAGGGGCAAGGGGGGAGATGGTTTGGGGATGATTCAAACCCATTACATTTATTGTGGACTTTATTTCTATTATTATTACATCAGCTCCACCTCAGATGATCTGGCATTAGATCTTGGAGGTTGGGGACTCCTGCCCAAAGAGAGAGACCCTTGGATTAATTGAGGCACATGTCCCCCCAGTGTGGTTAGGGAAGTGACATGCCCAAACTGGTCTAGACCTCAGATTATTGGCACCCCCAAGTCAATCATAGTGATAACTGACTGGGATTATGCTTTTAAAAAAACACCAAAACTACTGTTTTTTTTAATTTTAAAATGAAATTTAAAAGTTTGATATAATATATCAAAATCTACAATGCTTAGAATTTTAACTTCAGCCATCCAGAACTGAAATAGATCTATTTTCTGTCATCTTGGCAGATGAGTTTCTTACCAGCTAAGCCATCAGGGAAGCCCCAGCACTCCATTGATATCCCAGTATATCATGTAAGTTTGTCCAGGAGATATTTTGTATTTGGAGATTCTAGGGGTGAATCTAGGATTCGCTTAACCAGCTTGTAAGACCTGGTCCCTCATGCCACCCACCAGTCTGGGATGTATTTAAACCTGTGATGGTCTCAAGAGCTCAGACTAAATGCCTGGAAAGCACAGGTCATGGTCTGGTGCTCCCTTGGCACCCTGCCTCCCAGGTGGACATGCGGATGACTCCCAAACCCCTGACTCCCCAGGAAGTTAGCGTCCTAAATGCCCAGGTTCCTCCAGTGTGTAAACTCTTCTTGTGGAAACTGAGAGCCTCAGATGGACTCATGGCTGCCTGCAGAGCTCTCATTAGGCAGCAAAACCATGACTTTTACCAGTAGGTCATTGATGAGGTAACATGGGATTTCCCCTGTGTCTTTTGTTTGCTCTTGATGTTTCCTCCCTCCCCAGAATATTCTGGCCTGAGATGGAGGTGGGGTGGACAGTGAATATCCGTTTTGTGCTTCAGATCCAATTGGGCACCTCCAAAACACTTCTTTGAAGAGGTTACAGGCCCATCAAAGGATTAATCAGGGACCTAAAACAGCAGTCCCCCACATATGTTTTGGCACCAGAGACCAGTTCTGTGGAAGACAATTTTTCCATGGATGAGGGGCAAGGGGGGAGATGGTTTGGGGATGATTCAAACCCATTACATTTATTGTGGACTTTATTTCTATTATTATTACATCAGCTCCACCTCAGATGATCTGGCATTAGATCTTGGAGGTTGGGGACTCCTGCCCAAAGAGAGAGACCCTTGGATTAATTGAGGCACATGTCCCCCCAGTGTGGTTAGGGAAGTGACATGCCCAAACTGGTCTAGACCTCAGATTATTGGCACCCCCAAGTCAATCATAGTGATAACTGACTGGGATTATGCTTTTAAAAAAACACCAAAACTACTGTTTTTTTTTTTTAATTTTAAAATGAAATTTAAAAGTTTGATATAATATATCAAAATCTACAATGCTTAGAATTTTAACTTCAGCCATCCGAGGAACTGTAAAGTCAGATTCTTACCAGTACCTAATATGTTCTGGAAGCAAAACTGTTATTTCAGGAGGTACTTTTTTGACACTAGCTTGCAACTTTTATGGCTTTGCTTGAGAATACGGAGTGAATGAAGAATTAGGAGAAAGATCAGGTGCCTCACATGCTATCTGCATATATTCTGTCATTCCGTAAATGGCAGAACCCCACAGTCATGAATACAGCCTCTCGGGAGATGAACTTTAAAGCTGTGAACTGAGGGTCTTCCCTGTGAGACCCAGAGCATAATGCAAGCTATTCGCTCACCTCTTTCAACCAAACATGGCTTGTTTTTGTTTTGCTTTGTTTTGGGGGTTTTTTGTTGCTTTTTGGTTACACCATGCAGCATGTGAGATCTTAATTCCCAACCCAGGCATTGAACCCAAGTGCCCTGCATTGGAGAGTAGAGAGGAGTCCACCACTGGACTGCCAGGGAAGTTACAACCAAATGCAGTCTTGAAACGCCTATGGAAACAGCCACGGAAATGCCCACATTATCTGAGCAACATGTCCATTTATAACTCATCTGTCAGATGTATAAAATGAACAGACATTTTCTGTATTAATTATCCATGGAGCTTTAAAGATAGTATCAAAACAAAGTCACATATTTTGTTGTGAAAAAGAAAAGTGATTTTAAGATACTTCGGGAAAGCATGGTCATATTTTCTAATCATGTTGTTTAAAATTGAGACACACATTTTGTGAAATTTAAATATATCTCTTTCAGGGCTTGCAGAATTTAGCTATTCTCTTCTGTGACTAAATGAAACAGTATAAGATTTGAGACAAATTACTTAGGACCATTCTAAGCTAAGCAGTTGCTACTGCTTGTGTAGGTAACAGGTAGAGCGATTTGAATCTATATAAGGATGTTTGGAGTTAATAAAAAAATAGCAAACAAGGGAGAATTAAAAAGTGATATGCTTATCTTTGTCTAAAATAAGCTAGAAATATACATAGAAAGTAGAAATATTCGTTGCTCAGTCTTGTCCAACTCTGCATCCCCATGGATGATAGCCCACCAGTCACCTCATGGGACTATCCAGGTCAGAATACTGGAGTGGGTATCCATTCCCTTCTCCAGAGGGTTTTCCCAACGCAGGGTTTAAACCCAGCTCTCTCACATTGCAGGCAGATTCTTTACCATCTAAGCAAAGACAATTAGCAATGTCAATTCTGTGTGTCTGAATTGCTGTTACTGGCAGATCTCAGAGATATGGTGAGTTTGGGTCCAGACCACCATAAACCTGGTTTTCTAAACCATTAATTATAAAAGAGAAAGAACAAAATACATTATGTTTTGTAGGAAAAAATGGAGAAACACTGGAGCATAAAATCGATTTAGGAGTCATAACAATCAGAATAAATGTGTAGGCCTTATTTGAATTTGGAAATACACACACACACACACACACACACACACACACACAGATACTAATACAAAGGACTTCTGAGGTGGCGATAGTGGTAAAGAACCCACCTGCCAATGCAAGAGACCTAAGAGACACAGGTTCAATCCCTGGGTTGGGAACATCCCCTGGAGAAGGAAATGGCAACCCACTCCAGTATTCTTGCCTGGAGAATCCCATGGACAGGCTATGGTCCATAGTGTTGCACACAGTCAGACATAATTGAAGTGACTTAGCACACATGCACCAATAAAAAAATACGCATCAAATTGGAAATATTTGAATATGGATGAGATATTAAATAAGATTCATATAATACTAAGTGATTAAGATCAAATTTATTAGATAGATGAATGGTATGCCATTATGTTAAATTTAATATTTTTTCAATTAAAATGCATGCTGAAGTTTTAGTGTGGAAATGATATGATGTATAGAATTTGCTTTAATACACTTTAGCAAAAATTAATCAAAATACATAAATAAATACTGAACAAATACAACACAAGAAAGATATGGGGGAGGTGAAGACCAATAAACAGGATTGGCAACATGTTCCTCATTCTTAGTGCTGGTGGCTAAATATGTAGAGGCTTACAAACAAGGGAGAATTAAAAAGTGATATGCTTATCTTTGTCTAAAATAAGCTAGAAATATACATAGAAAGTAGAAATATTCGTTGCTCAGTCTTGTCCAACTCTGCATCCCCATGGATGATAGCCCACCAGTCACCTCATGGGACTATCCAGGTCAGAATACTGGAGTGGGTATCCATTCCCTTCTCCAGAGGGTTTTCCCAACGCAGGGTTTAAACCCAGCTCTCTCACATTGCAGGCAGATTCTTTACCATCTAAGCAAAGACAATTAGCAATGTCAATTCTGTGTGTCTGAATTGCTGTTACTGGCAGATCTCAGAGATATGGTGAGTTTGGGTCCAGACCACCATAAACCTGGTTTTCTAAACCATTAATTATAAAAGAGAAAGAACAAAATACATTATGTTTTGTAGGAAAAAATGGAGAAACACTGGAGCATAAAATCGATTTAGGAGTCATAACAATCAGAATAAATGTGTAGGCCTTATTTGAATTTGGAAATACACACACACACACACACACACACACACACACAGATACTAATACAAAGGACTTCTGAGGTGGCGATAGTGGTAAAGAACCCACCTGCCAATGCAAGAGACCTAAGAGACACAGGTTCAATCCCTGGGTTGGGAACATCCCCTGGAGAAGGAAATGGCAACCCACTCCAGTATTCTTGCCTGGAGAATCCCATGGACAGGCTATGGTCCATAGTGTTGCACACAGTCAGACATAATTGAAGTGACTTAGCACACATGCACCAATAAAAAAATACGCATCAAATTGGAAATATTTGAATATGGATGAGATATTAAATAAGATTCATATAATACTAAGTGATTAAGATCAAATTTATTAGATAGATGAATGGTATGCCATTATGTTAAATTTAATATTTTTTCAATTAAAATGCATGCTGAAGTTTTAGTGTGGAAATGATATGATGTATAGAATTTGCTTTAATACACTTTAGCAAAAATTAATCAAAATACATAAATAAATACTGAACAAATACAACACAAGAAAGATATGGGGGAGGTGAAGACCAATAAACAGGATTGGCAACATGTTCCTCATTCTTAGTGCTGGTGGCTAAATATGTAGAGGCTTATGAAATAATATTCTATTATGTTTCAATTTTTCCACAATAAATAATTAGAAAACAATTTTCTAGTTCTTTCTTTTCTTCTACGTCAATAATTTTCCATGCTGTTGGTAATCCCATATAATGAAACAACAGAGACAAGTAAGCAGGCAAATGAATACTTTTTTTCCTACAAAACATAATGTATTTTGTTCTGAAAATTAGTTCAATCTTTAACCAAAAATACAGTCCTGGGATACACAGAAGTACAGGTTTTCTTCTAGCATGGTGATATGAGTCCTGTCTTGCTATCTGCCCAATAGTTGACTTTTTTACTGGACATTAAAAACAGTGTATATAGCATATTGTTGACATGGCTAGTGGCCAAATACCTAAAACTGTGCTTTGCATTTTATAGTCTCCAACATTTGTGAACAAATGTTCAGCAGTAAAGACTGCTGAAGGTCTCTGGCTTGCCTCACTATTTCTGCAATAAATTATGGGGTGCCAACAATATCACCATAATTCCATGTTAGCAATGTATGTAGTGCTTACTGGGTCAGTTGTGTCCAACTCTTTGCAACCCCGTGTGCTGCAGCCCACTGGGCTTCTCTGTCCATGGGAATTCTCCAGGCAAGAATGCTGGAGTGGGTTACCATTTCCTTCTCCAGAGGATCTTCCCAAACTTGGGATCGAACTCAAGTCTCCTGTATCGCAGGTAGAAAACAATGAATAGCTGATTAAAAATTTCCTAATAACTCAAGACTGATGTTAATTGGATTAAAACTTAATATGAGGCTTTATTTGTGTTTGAGTTAGCTTGAGATACTTTGCTGTTGTTGTTCCGTCACTCAGTCACGTCTGACTCTTTTCACCCCATGGATTGCAGCACCCTGGGCTTCCCCGTCCTTCTCTATATCCAGGAGTTTGCTCAAACTCATGTTCGTTGTTTTTTTTTTTGTAATTATGGGTAATTTGATTGGCAAATGTATTTAAAATAAGGCATTTAAGTGCCTTGTAGTTTTTTTTTTTTTGAATCTGCTTCATTTGAAAAATTTTATGTTTGAGTTTGTTCCATTAACACTGGTAGGTTAAGAGAAGGTGAATTTTCTGTCCTCTAACATCAATGAAAGCAATTCAGATTTTGCTGTTTCAGGAGTGTGATTCAGAAACCTCCAGTGAAAATCTCAGACAGTATCACACACGAAGGCTTTTGTTCCCATCCGTAACTTTCCTTTTTACTCTGTAAAGCTGGACAGCTTGTTTTCATTTTAACAAGTGCCAATAATCTAAGGCAAGAAGTGTTGTGTTTGTGACTCATTGCAAGATTAGAGAGAAAGCAAGCAACATACCTGAGTTACCTGAAGTTGGGTATCCGGGGGAAAAAGTTTGGAAATTTATTTGTGAATTGATTAAAAAAAAAAAAAAAAGTCAGGAAAACCGACGTTTGGAACTTGGATAGGTTTCATTGATTTTCCAGAGTTCATGCAATTATGGGGCTTCCTAGGTGACCCAGTGGTAAAGAATCTGCCTGCCAAAGTAGAAGACTTGGGTTCAATGGAAAATCCCCTGGAGGAGGAAATGGCAGCCCACTCCAGTATTCTTACCTGGAGAACCCCATGGACAGAGGAGCCTGGTGGGCTACTATCCATGGGTGTCAGAAATTTGAACACAACTGTACAACTAAACACTCAGCACACTCGTACAATTATAAATTCTTGACTACTTTTTTAGGCCCTGCTATTGCCATAAAACCCTGTCTCACTTGGCCCTCACAGGTTTGTTCGCTGGGATTATTAAGCAAATGGAATTTCCTTTCCTACCAGCGCCAATCTGAAACAATCCTTGGAGTTCTGGTTCCCCCTTAAAATTATTTAAACTTCATTCTGGCCAGAATCTTCATCAAGCATTTTGCTTCTTGGGATTTTTTTTGTTGTTCGTAAGTTGTTAAGTCATGCCCAGCTCTTTGATGACCCCATGGACTGTAGCCTGTCAGGCTCCTCTGTCCATGCGATTTCCTAGGCAAGAATACTAGAGTGGGTTGGAATACTTTTCCAAGGGCTCTTCTTGACTCAGGGATCTAACCTGAGTTTCCTGCATTGGCAGTTCGGAATTTTTGACTGTTTCATTGTGCAGTGATTGCATTTGAAAAATTTTATGTTTGAGTTTGTTCCATTAACACTGGTAGGTTAAGAGAAGGTGAATTTTCTGTCCTCTAACATCAATGAAAGCAATTCAGATTTTGCTGTTTCAGGAGTGTGATTCAGAAACCTCCAGTGAAAATCTCAGACAGTATCACACACGAAGGCTTTTGTTCCCATCCGTAACTTTCCTTTTTACTCTGTAAAGCTGGACAGCTTGTTTTCATTTTAACAAGTGCCAATAATCTAAGGCAAGAAGTGTTGTGTTTGTGACTCATTGCAAGATTAGAGAGAAAGCAAGCAACATACCTGAGTTACCTGAAGTTGGGTATCCGGGGGAAAAAGTTTGGAAATTTATTTGTGAATTGATTAAAAAAAAAAAAAAAAGTCAGGAAAACCGACGTTTGGAACTTGGATAGGTTTCATTGATTTTCCAGAGTTCATGCAATTATGGGGCTTCCTAGGTGACCCAGTGGTAAAGAATCTGCCTGCCAAAGTAGAAGACTTGGGTTCAATGGAAAATCCCCTGGAGGAGGAAATGGCAGCCCACTCCAGTATTCTTACCTGGAGAACCCCATGGACAGAGGAGCCTGGTGGGCTACTATCCATGGGTGTCAGAAATTTGAACACAACTGTACAACTAAACACTCAGCACACTCGTACAATTATAAATTCTTGACTACTTTTTTAGGCCCTGCTATTGCCATAAAACCCTGTCTCACTTGGCCCTCACGGGGTTGTTCGCTGGGATTATTAAGCAAATGGAATTTCCTTTCCTACCAGCGCCAATCTGAAACAATCCTTGGAGTTCTGGTTCCCCCTTAAAATTATTTAAACTTCATTCTGGCCAGAATCTTCATCAAGCATTTTGCTTCTTGGGATTTTTTTTGTTGTTCGTAAGTTGTTAAGTCATGCCCAGCTCTTTGATGACCCCATGGACTGTAGCCTGTCAGGCTCCTCTGTCCATGCGATTTCCTAGGCAAGAATACTAGAGTGGGTTGGAATACTTTTCCAAGGGCTCTTCTTGACTCAGGGATCTAACCTGAGTTTCCTGCATTGGCAGTTGGATTCTTTACTGCTGAGCCACCAGGGAGCTAGTCCTGGGCATTTCATTTCTAATCCTGCTATAGAATCTATCCCCATTCTGATTTATAGGCTCATTCACAGTAGACCGCAATGAGACATAGTCCCTTGTATTATACGATGAGAACATTTGTGATAGGATAGAGATCCTTGAAGAACAATAGAAGGCTCTCAGACAGACTTCTTAAGAAATTCTCAAGCATTTCATCATGCAAAGACACTTTGACAGTAATTCTGCCTAGTGGATTCAAGTCTTACAGATTGCCATGGAAAAAAGGACTCAGGATAATCTACAAGTGCTTACAAATTAGGTAGAATACATCATTCTTAAGTTTCAGTTCATGCCAACTCTAAGAATTTGCTATCTACAAAATATCCTTGGCACTTCGAATTAATTTGATACTCTGAAAAAAGTTTTGTGGCACTGATTCTATTTTACTATATACTTATTGAATAAATTCCTCTTCACTATATATATATTTTGAGGGGGCACGTCTATTGATTTTTTCATTCACTTATCCTGTTTGTCCTTTTGGCCCGTGTGGGCCTCCCATGGCAGTGGCTTCTCTCGCTGCAGAGCACAAACTCTGGGCGCATGCGCTCCAGAGCTCCGGCTTGGTAGTTGGACACATTGGTCCAGCCACTCTGTGGCACATGGGATCTTCCCAGGCCAGGGATCAAACTGGCGCCCCTTACACTGCAAGGCAGTGTCCTTACCCACTGGACCACCAAGGAAGCTCCCTCTTCACTATATTTTTAACATATTTTAAGACATTTTTTTTAATAGCTATCATTGTGAAATATTCAACTACTGGTTGTGAGGTAAATGCTATAATCACTCTTAATCTTATCCCTGAAAAATAATCAGTGTTAAGAACCAGACGAATGATATTCAACACTCATTTAAAAATGTTTTGTTACAGAAAATGGAAAATATGCTCTATGCATCAATAGTCCTTAATGTTACTTTTTGAAATTCAAACATATTATATCTTTTAATATCTACTTTATTCATTGTTCCTTTATATACCCCCTCTTACATTTCTAGGTTTGGTTTTCTTCATATTGAGTTTCCTGCATTGGCAGTTGGATTCTTTACTGCTGAGCCACCAGGGAGCTAGTCCTGGGCATTTCATTTCTAATCCTGCTATAGAATCTATCCCCATTCTGATTTATAGGCTCATTCACAGTAGACCGCAATGAGACATAGTCCCTTGTATTATACGATGAGAACATTTGTGATAGGATAGAGATCCTTGAAGAACAATAGAAGGCTCTCAGACAGACTTCTTAAGAAATTCTCAAGCATTTCATCATGCAAAGACACTTTGACAGTAATTCTGCCTAGTGGATTCAAGTCTTACAGATTGCCATGGAAAAAAGGACTCAGGATAATCTACAAGTGCTTACAAATTAGGTAGAATACATCATTCTTAAGTTTCAGTTCATGCCAACTCTAAGAATTTGCTATCTACAAAATATCCTTGGCACTTCGAATTAATTTGATACTCTGAAAAAAGTTTTGTGGCACTGATTCTATTTTACTATATACTTATTGAATAAATTCCTCTTCACTATATATATATTTTGAGGGGGCACGTCTATTGATTTTTTCATTCACTTATCCTGTTTGTCCTTTTGGCCCGTGTGGGCCTCCCATGGCAGTGGCTTCTCTCGCTGCAGAGCACAAACTCTGGGCGCATGCGCTCCAGAGCTCCGGCTTGGTAGTTGGACACATTGGTCCAGCCACTCTGTGGCACATGGGATCTTCCCAGGCCAGGGATCAAACTGGCGCCCCTTACACTGCAAGGCAGTGTCCTTACCCACTGGACCACCAAGGAAGCTCCCTCTTCACTATATTTTTAACATATTTTAAGACATTTTTTCTAATAGCTATCATTGTGAAATATTCAACTACTGATTGTGAGGTAAATGCTATAATCACTCTTAATCTTATCCCTGAAAAATAATCAGTGTTAAGAACCAGACGAATGATATTCAACACTCATTTAAAAATGTTTTGTTACAGAAAATGGAAAATATGCTCTATGCATCAATAGTCCTTAATGTTACTTTTTGAAATTCAAACATATTATATCTTTTAATATCTACTTTATTCATTGTTCCTTTATATACCCCCTCTTACATTTCTAGGTTTGGTTTTCTTCATATTGAGTCCTACTTTGGGTAATTTAAAAAAATGTCCCCCCCCCCCACTTTAGTTATTTTAATAGGTTTGTTGAGGTAAACTTTATATAATATAAAATTCACTGATTTTAATCATCAGGTAGGATACTCTTTACCTGTTCCTCTTTTGGAGGACAGAATAGAACATGATGATTGGAGCTCACATGATTCATGATTAACGGCTCTGTGTAATCAGAACTTGCCAGAAAATTCACTGAATTTTAAGTGTACAATTCAAAATTTGTAAACTTAAGGAGGTGTGCAACCATCACTACCATTTGGTTTTAGAACTTTGCTTTCACTTTAGAGATATGCCTCCTTGGGACGCCCCTGGTGGTCCAGTGGTTAAGATTCCTTGTTTCCACTGTGGGCAGTGTGGGTTTGATCCTTTGTTGGGGAGGTAATATCTCACCTGCTCTGTGCATGGCCAAAAAAGAAAGAAAGAAAGAAATCCCTCCTTTGCAATCAGTCCTCAATCTTGAACCTAATTCCAGGCCACCGTTGTAGACTTGCTGGCTCTCCCTAAAGTCTATGGCACTTCTTGAATCTGAAGAGTGATCATCAATTTAGAAAAAAATTATTGATTATGATACCTTCAGATAATTTTTATGGTCCATCTGCCTTTCATAAACTACAAATTCACACTCTGTTCCACCCACCTTTCTGTCTTCTTGTATATTTTCTTTCTTCTCTACTCTTCATCATTTATTCTTTCTCAGATATATTGAAAGTTCTTCTTCTCCCTTTCTCTGCATCACACGCATCCTGAAAACTCTGGATAGCTTCTCAAACTCTTACTTGTTGCTTGTTTTAGACTTCTCAACCTCTAGGCTCTGGGGATTTATAAACACATTGAGAGAAAGGCTAAGCAGAGTGCTTACAGACTTTGGCACCTGGACTCTCAGGGCTAACTGCCTCAGGAGACTTGAACTCTACTTTTTGTCTTTCCAACACGAATTTCACTGCCGTATATACCTTCTCTTACATTTCTTAGGTTTTTTGTTTTGTTACAGAAAATGGAAAATATGCTCTATGCATCAATAGTCCTTAATGTTACTTTGAAATTCAAACATATTATATCTTTTAATATCTACTTTATTCATTGTTCCTTTATATACCCCCTCTTACATTTCTAGGTTTGGTTTTCTTCATATTGAGTCCTACTTTGGGTAATTTAAAAAAATGTCCCCCCCCCCCACTTTAGTTATTTTAATAGGTTTGTTGAGGTAAACTTTATATAATATAAAATTCACTGATTTTAATCATCAGGTAGGATACTCTTTACCTGTTCCTCTTTTGGAGGACAGAATAGAACATGATGATTGGAGCTCACATGATTCATGATTAACGGCTCTGTGTAATCAGAACTTGCCAGAAAATTCACTGAATTTTAAGTGTACAATTCAAAATTTGTAAACTTAAGGAGGTGTGCAACCATCACTACCATTTGGTTTTAGAACTTTGCTTTCACTTTAGAGATATGCCTCCTTGGGACGCCCCTGGTGGTCCAGTGGTTAAGATTCCTTGTTTCCACTGTGGGCAGTGTGGGTTTGATCCTTTGTTGGGGAGGTAATATCTCACCTGCTCTGTGCATGGCCAAAAAAGAAAGAAAGAAAGAAAGAAAGAAATCCCTCCTTTGCAATCAGTCCTCAATCTTGAACCTAATTCCAGGCCACCGTTGTAGACTTGCTGGCTCTCCCTAAAGTCTATGGCACTTCTTGAATCTGAAGAGTGATCATCAATTTAGAAAAAAATTATTGATTATGATACCTTCAGATAATTTTTATGGTCCATCTGCCTTTCATAAACTACAAATTCACACTCTGTTCCACCCACCTTTCTGTCTTCTTGTATATTTTCTTTCTTCTCTACTCTTCATCATTTATTCTTTCTCAGATATATTGAAAGTTCTTCTTCTCCCTTTCTCTGCATCACACGCATCCTGAAAACTCTGGATAGCTTCTCAAACTCTTACTTGTTGCTTGTTTTAGACTTCTCAACCTCTAGGCTCTGGGGATTTATAAACACATTGAGAGAAAGGCTAAGCAGAGTGCTTACAGACTTTGGCACCTGGACTCTCAGGGCTAACTGCCTCAGGAGACTTGAACTCTACTTTTTGTCTTTCCAACACGAATTTCACTGCCTAAAGCTCAGATCAGCTTTTCTCCTTTTGGCTGCTATTTATAAAAATAGTTTTCAGCTTCACAAAGAAAATTAATATGAAATCAATTTTAAATAAAATTATTACTTTGAGTTGGAGTTTTTGTATCACATCGATATTCAGTTCACAAAGAGAATTAAAATAATTGCTCCCTTAAAAATCATTCTTTATTTACATATATTTCTCAGGGCACACACAGGAGACATATATATGGCTAGAAGTTTGTTAATTTCTCCACTTTGTAAGAAATAGTCTGTCAACATGAAAAATATTGGTTCTTGGAAAGTCTTCAAAATTCGTCGTTCATTGATTTCTTGAAATGTTTCATCTATCTTAGAATCTTATGCTATCTTAGGTACAATAGATTATATTCTATGGTTGAAAAATATTTATTACTCTGTATGGTGTTCTGCCTGCCATAGAAGATGTATTCCTTTATCATTAGTCTCTTTAGATTCCTCACCATATTTTTGTAATATAATACAATGTCATTCTCCTTGAGATTCTATTTTGTTTCTACAGATTTATATATACATAAATAATATAGGATTATATGACATATGAATAATGTTGTTAATTCAAAGAATATGATAAGTGACCAGAAGGAGTTAAACAATTGCCCAATGATCTTAAATACTAGAGGGTAATTAATAGAATATAATAACTCAAAATGTCTAGAAAACTAATGGGGAGAATTAAATACACATGTAGAATTAAGTCTGAATTTGACTCATCTAAAAAAAAACTCTTTTCATCTGCCTTTCATAAACTACAAATTCACACTCTGTTCCACCCACCTTTCTGTCTTCTTGTATATTTTCTTTCTTCTCTACTCTTCATCATTTATTCTTTCTCAGATATATTGAAAGTTCTTCTTCTCCCTTTCTCTGCATCACACGCATCCTGAAAACTCTGGATAGCTTCTCAAACTCTTACTTGTTGCTTGTTTTAGACTTCTCAACCTCTAGGCTCTGGGGATTTATAAACACATTGAGAGAAAGGCTAAGCAGAGTGCTTACAGACTTTGGCACCTGGACTCTCAGGGCTAACTGCCTCAGGAGACTTGAACTCTACTTTTTGTCTTTCCAACACGAATTTCACTGCCTAAAGCTCAGATCAGCTTTTCTCCTTTTGGCTGCTATTTATAAAAATAGTTTTCAGCTTCACAAAGAAAATTAATATGAAATCAATTTTAAATAAAATTATTACTTTGAGTTGGAGTTTTTGTATCACATCGATATTCAGTTCACAAAGAGAATTAAAATAATTGCTCCCTTAAAAATCATTCTTTATTTACATATATTTCTCAGGGCACACACAGGAGACATATATATGGCTAGAAGTTTGTTAATTTCTCCACTTTGTAAGAAATAGTCTGTCAACATGAAAAATATTGGTTCTTGGAAAGTCTTCAAAATTCGTCGTTCATTGATTTCTTGAAATGTTTCATCTATCTTAGAATCTTATGCTATCTTAGGTACAATAGATTATATTCTATGGTTGAAAAATATTTATTACTCTGTATGGTGTTCTGCCTGCCATAGAAGATGTATTCCTTTATCATTAGTCTCTTTAGATTCCTCACCATATTTTTGTAATATAATACAATGTCATTCTCCTTGAGATTCTATTTTGTTTCTACAGATTTATATATACATAAATAATATAGGATTATATGACATATGAATAATGTTGTTAATTCAAAGAATATGATAAGTGACCAGAAGGAGTTAAACAATTGCCCAATGATCTTAAATACTAGAGGGTAATTAATAGAATATAATAACTCAAAATGTCTAGAAAACTAATGGGGAGAATTAAATACACATGTAGAATTAAGTCTGAATTGATAAGCAGTGTTCCATAGTGAAACCAGATATACATTGAAGTTAGATGTATTTTTAGAAATTAAACTATTTTATGGGAATTCCATGTGAAGAAAAATCAGAATATTAATTTGAATCCTTTTATTTGGTAATAACCTATAAGACTAGATAAAATCACTATAAGAACTGAAAATAAATTACCTAGAGGAATATTTTTCCATCGATGTTTGCAAAGATCCAACTTCTATAATTAATAATGAGACTTTAGACCCTATAAACTTTATAAGTTAGAGGTAAAAATTATCTCTTTTTTTCATTTAAAAAGATATTTCAAACTATGTTAGTGTAATACCAATGCAGAACAGAATCTTAAAAGAAAAGAAACCAGATATTTGTGTCCTCATCACATCATCCCTTTGATCATTAAGTCATCTTCAACTGATACATCTAGTTAATGCTAGAATTTCTGAGGAGGGACTCCAATTTAAAAATTTTCTGAGAAAGGGGAAATGGAGATTCTAAATCCTTAATAAGATTAATCCAATTATTAACTAGAAAAAGAACAAGTTCATTCAGCCTACTTAGGAAGAAACTTCCTAAGTAAAAGATATATACTACATACTCATTTATATATATTTCCATTGATAATGAACTTTTGCTTAAGGAGTTAGTTAAGGAGTGAAATAACTATAATGCTAATTTAATGGGGAAAACCAAATGAAGGATGTAACAGAGTGAACCCTGAACAGATGTCCTAATTAGATATTGTTAAGGAGACTATTAGGTGAATTAAAATTGAGCCTTTCATTTGCTACCAAAAATACACCCTTTAATTTATAATGCAGCAGTTACAGGCTGAAATCCTCACCTGTGCAGGAGAGGGAAAGTGGGTCTGATTGTCTGGATCAGGTCTGTCCTCCTTGCTGTCCTTCTAGGTCCCTGAGAAGAGGTTGGACACCTGAATATAAGTGACCAGAAGGAGTTAAACAATTGCCCAATGATCTTAAATACTAGAGGGTAATTAATAGAATATAATAACTCAAAATGTCTAGAAAACTAATGGGGAGAATTAAATACACATGTAGAATTAAGTCTGAATTGATAAGCAGTGTTCCATAGTGAAACCAGATATACATTGAAGTTAGATGTATTTTAGAAATTAAACTATTTTATGGGAATTCCATGTGAAGAAAAATCAGAATATTAATTTGAATCCTTTTATTTGGTAATAACCTATAAGACTAGATAAAATCACTATAAGAACTGAAAATAAATTACCTAGAGGAATATTTTTCCATCGATGTTTGCAAAGATCCAACTTCTATAATTAATAATGAGACTTTAGACCCTATAAACTTTATAAGTTAGAGGTAAAAATTATCTCTTTTTTTCATTTAAAAAGATATTTCAAACTATGTTAGTGTAATACCAATGCAGAACAGAATCTTAAAAGAAAAGAAACCAGATATTTGTGTCCTCATCACATCATCCCTTTGATCATTAAGTCATCTTCAACTGATACATCTAGTTAATGCTAGAATTTCTGAGGAGGGACTCCAATTTAAAAATTTTCTGAGAAAGGGGAAATGGAGATTCTAAATCCTTAATAAGATTAATCCAATTATTAACTAGAAAAAGAACAAGTTCATTCAGCCTACTTAGGAAGAAACTTCCTAAGTAAAAGATATATACTACATACTCATTTATATATATTTCCATTGATAATGAACTTTTGCTTAAGGAGTTAGTTAAGGAGTGAAATAACTATAATGCTAATTTAATGGGGAAAACCAAATGAAGGATGTAACAGAGTGAACCCTGAACAGATGTCCTAATTAGATATTGTTAAGGAGACTATTAGGTGAATTAAAATTGAGCCTTTCATTTGCTACCAAAAATACACCCTTTAATTTATAATGCAGCAGTTACAGGCTGAAATCCTCACCTGTGCAGGAGAGGGAAAGTGGGTCTGATTGTCTGGATCAGGTCTGTCCTCCTTGCTGTCCTTCTAGGTCCCTGAGAAGAGGTTGGACACCTGATGCTGTTTGCCGAAAATGGTCAAGTGGAAAATCAGACAAGTTAGCTTCCTTAAGCTCTGTTTCATGAAGAATTAGAAATGGATCATGACATCTTTGAGAATATTTTATGTTGGTTTTAAAAATGAGATATTTGACAAGTTTTGAAGTTATATTTAATAATTTCCTATGGAGATTTATGTTTTGTCAAATAATAATTTGGATTTTGGGGTCAGTGCTTCTCAAGCTAGGGAATAAAGCATGACCCCTGTAAGCTCTCCAGGATATTTGAGATATATATGTTCTTCTTTAACAGAGATCTGTATGATATTCATGTGTGGGATGTAAATAATATTTTTAGAGAGAGACAAAGAGAGGCAGCATGCTCAGTCATTTGTGTCCAGTTCTTTGCGACCCCATGGACTGTAGTCCACCAGGCTCCTCTGTCCATAGGATTCTCCAGGTTAGAATACTGGAGTGGACAGCCATGCCCTTCTCCAGGAAATCATCCTGACTCAGGGATCAACTGTGGGTCTCCTCCATGGCAGGAAAAGTTTTAACTGTCTGACCCGCCAGGGCTTGCCAGAGGTGGCCATTCCCTCCCTCTCTCACTGCAGATATTGGGAATTCTCCTTTGCTTTCTTAGAGCTGTTTCAGCTTGTGATGTGGGCATTTGGGCATCTGTTAACCGTCGTCACTGACAACTAGGATTAACTAAGTGTCTTCTTGCTGACTCCATTTCTGGATGGGCTTGACCAGACAGGTCAGGGCATTCTCATTTCCTGGGAAGGTGGTGCCGTTGGGGGTGCCAGGTCATCCAGGCAGTAAGAACAAAAGCGTTGGATGAAGAGGTAGGCCTCCTGGCATGTGGTGTCCATGGCAAATATTTCCTTCATGGAACACATGGAACACAGCCAGTTGGTTTTCCCTCTTTCTTCTCTCTGGGTGTTTTGTTGTATGTATCAGGTGCTTCAATTTCACTAAGCATGCAACAGACTTGGGTTTTGGAATATATCTCTTTTTTCCTGATTACATGCCAATTACCTATTGACTGCCAGAGAATCAATCAACAAATAAGCAAACATTGGCAGGGAGGAACATGGATTGGCCACATTCATCTCTGCCAGTCTAGAGAGGACAGCAATGGTGTTATCTAACTCACAAATATGTAATTATATTCTTGCTATTTTGATCTATTTGCTTGGCACACTGCATATGATGATTAACATTTATGTGTTCCTTGCCAAAAAGCACAATGTCATGTTTGGCTACATGATCTCAACTGCAGAGGCATTTACCATTTATTTCTGTGTGCCATATCATAGGGCTAATCACTTCTAGAAACCTAGTGCCAAGAATGGAGAAGGCATAGTGAAGTTTACCCACAGCCGTTTAGGAACAGAGGATTATGTCTCCGTGTGAGATGTCTTTAGAAAGGGAAATATGGCTCCTTTTTCACTACTTTTTCCTTATTTTAAATTTAATGCATACTTATTTTTAAATTATAACTTTAAAAAATTAAATGAATAAAATTAAGATATAATCTATTTTAACATTCTGCCAGAAACTTTGCCCTCTTAACTTATTACCTTTCTTCCTATCCCATCTCTGTTGCCTCAAAAAGATTCATGTGAATATGGGAATTCATATACATGGAATTTGTCAAAAATTATCTTCTGCAACTTAGTAATTTAATGGGCCAGAAATGGGAAAATCATCTTGAAAACTAAAGATGGAAGATTTCCTCTAATTGTTATTAAGGAACATTACAGAGTGACAGGACTTCCCAGGTGGCTCAGTGGTGAACAGTCCTCCTGCCGATGTAGGAGATGCAGGTCTGGGCTCTGGGTCAGGAAGACCCTCTGGAGAAGAAAATGGCAACCTAATCCAGTATTCATGCCTGGGAAATCCCATGGACGGAGGAACCTGACAGGGCTACAGTCTATGCAGTCGCAAAACAGTTGGACATGAGTTAGCAACTAAACAACAACTAAGCGACAATAATCAAGACCATGAACTGTTGGCATTTGGAAAGACAAATGAACCAATTGAAAAGCAAGAGATACACCTGTGTATACATACCTGGTTATCTGATTTACAAAAACGGATGCCATATAATTCAGGGGAAAGAAATATATCCTATTCAATAAATGATGCTGAAACTATCATATATTGACATTAAATACTCAAAGCCCACACAAATTAATTTGAGGTAGATCGTCATACATGTGAATGCTCAAATTACAATGCTCTTATAAGAAGACATGAATTAATAGCTCCATGAATTTGGATAGACAATAATCTCTTAAACAGAACACAAAAATAAGAGAAAAAAACTTACACATGTAAGTTCATTAAAATTTAAAATGTAAAAGATTAAGTAAAAAATCTTAACAAATAAAAGATACTTCCAGGTAACTGAGAAGGAAATTTGCATACTGAGGCATCATTTTTTACACTATCCATCTCCAAAGTGTCGCCTGTGGTCCCTTGGTGTTCTCAGGACACTTTCAGGATGTCTACTGCAAACTATTTTCAGAATAATTATGAGAATGGTTGCCTTTTGTTAACACACTAATATTGCAAAAGCCATGGTGAGTGAATCAAGGGACCATTGGCAGGAACAGAAGTGTTGTGACAACTGGACTTCTGTCCTTCCGTTCCTCCATACTTATTTTTAAATTATAACTTTAAAAAATTAAATGAATAAAATTAAGATATAATCTATTTTAACATTCTGCCAGAAACTTTGCCCTCTTAACTTATTACCTTTCTTCCTATCCCATCTCTGTTGCCTCAAAAAGATTCATGTGAATATGGGAATTCATATACATGGAATTTGTCAAAAATTATCTTCTGCAACTTAGTAATTTAATGGGCCAGAAATGGGAAAATCATCTTGAAAACTAAAGATGGAAGATTTCCTCTAATTGTTATTAAGGAACATTACAGAGTGACAGGACTTCCCAGGTGGCTCAGTGGTGAACAGTCCTCCTGCCGATGTAGGAGATGCAGGTCTGGGCTCTGGGTCAGGAAGACCCTCTGGAGAAGAAAATGGCAACCTAATCCAGTATTCATGCCTGGGAAATCCCATGGACGGAGGAACCTGACAGGGCTACAGTCTATGCAGTCGCAAAACAGTTGGACATGAGTTAGCAACTAAACAACAACTAAGCGACAATAATCAAGACCATGAACTGTTGGCATTTGGAAAGACAAATGAACCAATTGAAAAGCAAGAGATACACCTGTGTATACATACCTGGTTATCTGATTTACAAAAACGGATGCCATATAATTCAGGGGAAAGAAATATATCCTATTCAATAAATGATGCTGAAACTATCATATATTGACATTAAATACTCAAAGCCCACACAAATTAATTTGAGGTAGATCGTCATACATGTGAATGCTCAAATTACAATGCTCTTATAAGAAGACATGAATTAATAGCTCCATGAATTTGGATAGACAATAATCTCTTAAACAGAACACAAAAATAAGAGAAAAAAACTTACACATGTAAGTTCATTAAAATTTAAAATGTAAAAGATTAAGTAAAAAATCTTAACAAATAAAAGATACTTCCAGGTAACTGAGAAGGAAATTTGCATACTGAGGCATCATTTTTTACACTATCCATCTCCAAAGTGTCGCCTGTGGTCCCTTGGTGTTCTCAGGACACTTTCAGGATGTCTACTAGGTCAAAGCTATTTTCAGAATAATTATGAGAATGGTTGCCTTTTTCACTGTGTTAACACACTAATATTGCAAAAGCCATGGTGAGTGAATCAAGGGACCATAGGCAGGAACAGAAGTGTTGTGACAACTGGACTTCTGTCCTTCCGTTCCTCCATGGCACGCACCCACAGGGAAGGAAAAAGGCCCTGTGAGGAAGGAGCCTTCTCTTCCATCTCATGGGCGACAACTCTGTCACTAAGCTCCATTAGCCAGGCAGGTGCTTAGGAAACTGAGTATTTTAGCTAGATTTGTTAGGATCTCAAATACAGCCATAAATCTTTTAACAAGGAAAAAAGAGAACAGATACTAGGTGTGCAATTAGCAGGATCTGACCCTCAAAGGGTCACAATTTAAGGGGATTTGATTGAAATCTCAACCTTTAGGTAAGGTCAGGTAGGAGCAAATGTAATGAGGTAGGGGGACATTTATTTCCATTAAAAATCCACCTCATTCTGGGAAAGCCTGCAGCGACTGTTCAGGACACAGGGAACAGGAAAGAATGATTGCAAGACAAATGTACGATGTGCACTTAATTAAAATTTTACTTGTTATTCTCCATACAATTCAGAATGGTTGGTACAATTCCCTTTCTTATATACACACGTTTTTGCTTTGCATTGCGTGCGTGCAGTCATGTCTGACTCTTTGTGGCCCCATAACTGTAGCCCGCCAGGCTACAGTTATGAGATTTCTCAGACAAGAATACTGGAGTGGGCTACCATTTCCTCCTCCAGTGATCTTCCCAAGCCAGGGATCGAATCCATGTCTCCTGCATTTGTAGGCAGATTCTTTACCACTGAGCCACCAGGGAAGCCCTCACACATCATAGATCATATCAAAATTATAATTTTCTGGTGTTATTATTTTTCTTTATCTCTCCCACTGCTACAGAACTATGGCCATTGTACCCAGGATGTAGTTTCCTTGCAGAGTTATATGCTTGGAGCTCAAAGAGAAGGGTGCCTGGCGTAGTACACACTCAGATATCTCCAAAGTGTCGCCTGTGGTCCCTTGGTGTTCTCAGGACACTTTCAGGATGTCTACTAGGTCAAAGCTATTTTCAGAATAATTATGAGAATGGTTGCCTTTTTCACTGTGTTAACACACTAATATTGCAAAAGCCATGGTGAGTGAATCAAGGGACCATAGGCAGGAACAGAAGTGTTGTGACAACTGGACTTCTGTCCTTCCGTTCCTCCATGGCACGCACCCACAGGGAAGGAAAAAGGCCCTGTGAGGAAGGAGCCTTCTCTTCCATCTCATGGGCGACAACTCTGTCACTAAGCTCCATTAGCCAGGCAGGTGCTTAGGAAACTGAGTATTTTAGCTAGATTTGTTAGGATCTCAAATACAGCCATAAATCTTTTAACAAGGAAAAAAGAGAACAGATACTAGGTGTGCAATTAGCAGGATCTGACCCTCAAAGGGTCACAATTTAAGGGGATTTGATTGAAATCTCAACCTTTAGGTAAGGTCAGGTAGGAGCAAATGTAATGAGGTAGGGGGACATTTATTTCCATTAAAAATCCACCTCATTCTGGGAAAGCCTGCAGCGACTGTTCAGGACACAGGGAACAGGAAAGAATGATTGCAAGACAAATGTACGATGTGCACTTAATTAAAATTTTACTTGTTATTCTCCATACAATTCAGAATGGTTGGTACAATTCCCTTTCTTATATACACACGTTTTTGCTTTGCATTGCGTGCGTGCAGTCATGTCTGACTCTTTGTGGCCCCATAACTGTAGCCCGCCAGGCTACAGTTATGAGATTTCTCAGACAAGAATACTGGAGTGGGCTACCATTTCCTCCTCCAGTGATCTTCCCAAGCCAGGGATCGAATCCATGTCTCCTGCATTTGTAGGCAGATTCTTTACCACTGAGCCACCAGGGAAGCCCTCACACATCATAGATCATATCAAAATTATAATTTTCTGGTGTTATTATTTTTCTTTATCTCTCCCACTGCTACAGAACTATGGCCATTGTACCCAGGATGTAGTTTCCTTGCAGAGTTATATGCTTGGAGCTCAAAGAGAAGGGTGCCTGGCGTAGTACACACTCAGATATTCACAGATCAGCTGAATAAAATCTAAACACAAACAGATCTATCACAGATACAATCCATCTGCAGTGAACAACAAAGGTTGTCTCCTAAAAATGGAGCCTTTAAGATGTAACTATTTCAGCAGTAAGGGCAATATTTTGTAATTTTGTAGAGAAATACAGGTTATACTTTAAGCCATTCCTTCAGATGTGGTACTAATATTTATTCAGTGTAGGTGAAAAAAAATCATAAGACCTGAGATAGAAGTCTGAATGATTAATATTCAGTTTTCCTGAATTTTGAATAAATATGAATATGGAGATTATCTAGGCTTATAGGTAAGATGGGTAGTTCAGAAACGAGTAGCTAGTTTCTTTGCCTCATCGTTTATAAAGAGCATATGAATATAAAACATTCTACAGGGCAATGCCTTAGACTGATTAATATAATTTTCTAGCAGATGGAAGAAAAAACTGGTGCTTCTGTTAACATTTTGAAATACCACAAACATATATACTCAAGTCAAGTTTCATTCAAATAATAGTAGGAAAGGGTTTAATTGTATTTTATTAAACAAATTACACTTTAATGAATTCCAACTGTAAAAGAAGACAGTACAAAGAGTAGAAATTACTCTTTTTGACTCTTCACGTGCCCAGGATCCAGGTTCTCACTGCCCATGGTCAGGAGTGAAGCGTGCTGATTTCAAATCCTGTGGTGCCACTGTTGATCTTCAGATGTAGAGAACAGACTTCCAGACACAGAGGTGGAAGGGAAGGTGGGATGAGACAGGAGAGCAGCACTGACCTGTATACACCACACTGTGCAAACCAGAGAGCTGGGGAACCCGCTGTGCCCGGTGCAGACCTCCAGGGGCAGGGGGCGGGTGGAAGACTCAAGAGGAGGGGGTATATGTGCACATACGCTGATTCACACTGGTGTACAGCAGAAAGCAACATATTATTAAGCAATTACCCTCCGAGTTTAAATAAATTTTAAAAAGTCCTTTAGTGCTTTTAAATTCATACATGCTTGTACGTATGGCTGTATTGCAGGCAGATTCTTTACCATCTGAGCCACCAGGGAAGCCAATTTAACCTTTGCTCAATGACAAATATTCAGTTTTCAAATTATTACTTAACATAATGCTTTAATGAATATCTTAAACAGGTATGCTGTTGTCCTTCAGTCACTCAGTAGTGTCTGACTTTTTGCAACCCCATGGACTGCAGCCCCCCAGGCTTTCTGTGTCCTTCACTATCTCCCGGAGTTCGCTCAAATTCACGTCCATTGAATAGGCCATGCCATCCAGTCATCTCAGCCCCGTGGTCCCCTTCTCCTCCCGTGCTCAGTCTTTCCCAGCAGCAGGGCCCATCTGTACAAATCAAATCGTTTTATTGGTACTCTGTTAAGACATGTAGCTTTCACAATTCAAAACAACTGCATTGGCCAATTGTGAACTTTGAGAGATTTAGCTAATTCTTTCTCTGCTATTGCAAATATGGAAAGAAGACAGGGAAGACTACAAACTGAGAATGTTTGAATTCTCCAGTGCACTGCTGTCATCCGGTGAGATAAGATTTAGTTATGATTCATCATCAAAACAATTAAATTTATTACACTGGTGA
This sequence comes from Tragulus kanchil, assembly GCA_022376925.1. Classification (NCBI taxonomy): domain Eukaryota; kingdom Metazoa; phylum Chordata; class Mammalia; order Artiodactyla; family Tragulidae; genus Tragulus; species Tragulus kanchil. Next base: position 165,969,350 of record JAIOJX010000003.1, on the reverse strand, counting down.
TACCACAGCTAAAGCCAAAGGATTTGTGAGAACTGATCTAGGATGTATTCCTTGGTGAGGTTGGTTTATTTGGTCAGATAATATATAGGGTCAGCCTAATCAGTTAAATTCTTGGATATAACTTGAGTTAAAGAGCCAATAGACATTGCACAGATAGCATAGGATAAATGCTTAGCTCTGCTAAATCCTACCAATAAGAAAGATGTGCAGTGCCTTCTGAGGTGACTGGGTTTTTTGCTAGCTATTATAGATCAAGTGACCAGAAAGAAATATAAATTTAAATGAAAGCTAGTATAAAAATTCTTGTTGAAGGCTATTGCTCAAGACATACTATTAAGAAGAGCGTTTCCATAAGAACAAATACTGTTTTTTCCATTTAAGCATAGTTACACCTTCCGGAGCAGAAAGCAACATATTATTAAGCAATTACCCTCCGAGTTTAAATAAATTTTAAAAAGTCCTTTAGTGCTTTTAAATTCATACATGCTTGTACGTATGGCTGTATTGCAGGCAGATTCTTTACCATCTGAGCCACCAGGGAAGCCAATTTAACCTTTGCTCAATGACAAATATTCAGTTTTCAAATTATTACTTAACATAATGCTTTAATGAATATCTTAAACAGGTATGCTGTTGTCCTTCAGTCACTAAGTCGTGTCTGACTTTTTGCAACCCCATGGACTGCAGCCCCCCAGGCTTTCTGTGTCCTTCACTATCTCCCGGAGTTCGCTCAAATTCACGTCCATTGAATAGGCCATGCCATCCAGTCATCTCAGCCCCGTGGTCCCCTTCTCCTCCCGTGCTCAGTCTTTCCCAGCAGCAGGGCCCATCTGTACAAATCAAATCGTTTTATTGGTACTCTGTTAAGACATGTAGCTTTCACAATTCAAAACAACTGCATTGGCCAATTGTGAACTTTGAGAGATTTAGCTAATTCTTTCTCTGCTATTGCAAATATGGAAAGAAGACAGGGAAGACTACAAACTGAGAATGTTTGAATTCTCCAGTGCACTGCTGTCATCCGGTGAGATAAGATTTAGTTATGATTCATCATCAAAACAATTAAATTTTTACACTGGTGATACCACAGCTAAAGCCAAAGGATTTGTGAGAACTGATCTAGGATGTATTCCTTGGTGAGGTTGGTTTATTTGGTCAGATAATATATAGGGTCAGCCTAATCAGTTAAATTCTTGGATATAACTTGAGTTAAAGAGCCAATAGACATTGCACAGATAGCATAGGATAAATGCTTAGCTCTGCTAAATCCTACCAATAAGAAAGATGTGCAGTGCCTTCTGAGGTGACTGGGTTTTTTGCTAGCTATTATAGATCAAGTGACCAGAAAGAAATATAAATTTAAATGAAAGCTAGTATAAAAATTCTTGTTGAAGGCTATTGCTCAAGACATACTATTAAGAAGAGCGTTTCCATAAGAACAAATACTGTGAAGCATCTTTTTATATACTAATTCACCATTCACATACCTTCTTTGATGAAAGTTTTTTTCATATCCTTAGCTCATTTATTAATTGGGCTTTTCCTTTCATAGTATTGACTTTTGAGATTTCTTTATGCATTCTGGATTCAAGTCTTTTTATCAGATATGTGGTTTTCAAAGGTTTTCCTCCCAGTAGAAGGCTTCTATTTCTGAACTCTTGCCAGTGTTTTCTTTAAAAAAAAAATTTTGCATTTAGGGCAGCCCAATTTATTGATCTGCTTTTTTATGGTTTTTGACTTCTTGATTTTAGTCTTATATGTAAAAATTCCTCAGCAAACCAAGGTCACACAGTTTTTCTTCTATATTACCAGAATTTTTATGGTTTTATGATTTATATTCAGGCTTATAATCCATTTAAATTTAGGTTTTGTAGCAGCAGGTCTGAGGTATTTGTTTATTTTATTTTCATTTTTGTGAATGGATATATAAGTTTTCCAGCGTCATTTGTTGAACAGATTGTCCTTTCTGTAATAAGTTGCCTATGCACATGCATCAGTGTTAGTTGAAAATGCTTTAGTAGGTCTATTTCTGGAACCTATCTTCTTTTCCATTTATCTACATGTGCCTGTACTTAATACCATTCTTTTATAATATTTTGAAACTTCATTGTAAATTTGACAAATTTATTCCTTTTCCAGATTATTTTGGTTATCCTTGTTCATTTGCCTGTGGAACATATTTCAAAATCAGCTCATTCATGTTTACAATAATGAGAACTGATCTAGGATGTATTCCTTGGTGAGGTTGGTTTATTTGGTCAGATAATATATAGGGTCAGCCTAATCAGTTAAATTCTTGGATATAACTTGAGTTAAAGAGCCAATAGACATTGCACAGATAGCATAGGATAAATGCTTAGCTCTGCTAAATCCTACCAATAAGAAAGATGTGCAGTGCCTTCTGAGGTGACTGGGTTTTTTGCTAGCTATTATAGATCAAGTGACCAGAAAGAAATATAAATTTAAATGAAAGCTAGTATAAAAATTCTTGTTGAAGGCTATTGCTCAAGACATACTATTAAGAAGAGCGTTTCCATAAGAACAAATACTGTGAAGCATCTTTTTATATACTAATTCACCATTCACATACCTTCTTTGATGAAAGTTTTTTTCATATCCTTAGCTCATTTATTAATTGGGCTTTTCCTTTCATAGTATTGACTTTTGAGATTTCTTTATGCATTCTGGATTCAAGTCTTTTTATCAGATATGTGGTTTTCAAAGGTTTTCCTCCCAGTAGAAGGCTTCTATTTCTGAACTCTTGCCAGTGTTTTCTTTAAAAAAAAAATTTTGCATTTAGGGCAGCCCAATTTATTGATCTGCTTTTTTATGGTTTTTGACTTCTTGATTTTAGTCTTATATGTAAAAATTCCTCAGCAAACCAAGGTCACACAGTTTTTCTTCTATATTACCAGAATTTTTATGGTTTTATGATTTATATTCAGGCTTATAATCCATTTAAATTTAGGTTTTGTAGCAGCAGGTCTGAGGTATTTGTTTATTTTATTTTCATTTTTGTGAATGGATATATAAGTTTTCCAGCGTCATTTGTTGAACAGATTGTCCTTTCTGTAATAAGTTGCCTATGCACATGCATCAGTGTTAGTTGAAAATGCTTTAGTAGGTCTATTTCTGGAACCTATCTTCTTTTCCATTTATCTACATGTGCCTGTACTTAATACCATTCTTTTATAATATTTTGAAACTTCATTGTAAATTTGACAAATTTATTCCTTTTCCAGATTATTTTGGTTATCCTTGTTCATTTGCCTGTGGAACATATTTCAAAATCAGCTCATTCATGTTTACAAAAAGAAATTTTTTGAGATTTTTTTTCCTGGGATAATGATAAATCCATAGATTAAGTAGGTTAGAGTAATTGGGTGTTAAGTTGCTTCAGTTGTGTCCAATTCTTTGCAACCCCATGGGCTGTAGCTTGCCAGTTCTACTGCTCATGGGTTTCTCCAGGCAAGAAGTGGGTTTCCATTTCCTTCTCAGGGACCTTCCTCACCCAGGGATTGAACTCACATCTCTTAAGTCTCCTGCATCGACAGGTGGGTTGTTTACCATCAGTGTCTCCTGGGAAGCCTACCTGGGCTAAATCTCCTGACAAACATGGATCTTCCTTTCCGCCGGCGCGACCTAGCTCTCCTGTTATATAGGTATTTGTTTACTTCTTCTGTCAGTATGAGAAAAGGAGTCTGTTGCCGATATGACACACTTGTCTGAGTCCAGGTGACCCACTCTGCCTTTCCTATCTGAATTTTCGGAAGGGTGGGCTAAGAGTCTTTATTTGAGCAGGTGAGTGAGATAGTGGTGATGATAGTGATATTTCATTCCGTCTGTTAGTCATAAACAACCTGTTACTGGGAATTCAGCCGGTCTCCCGAGGGCAGATCTTCTTACTAAATTATACTCACGGCATATTTCTCGTCTGTCGATGCCTCCCGCCTTTCTTGTTTACTCAACTATATAACATCCTGCTGAAAACGACTTAAAAATGGAGCATCTGGGGCTTCCCTGGTGGTCTAGTGGGTAAGGACACCGCCTTGCAGTGCAAGGGGCGCTGGTTGGATCCCTGGCCTGGGAAGATCCCACGTGCCGCGGAGCGGCTGGACCGATGTGTCCAATTACCGAGCCGGAGCTCTGGAGCGCATGCGCCCAGAGCCGGTGCTCTGCGACAACAGAGGCCGCCGCGATGGGAGGCCCACATGGGTCAAAGAACAAAGATGGATGAAAATGGACAAATGAAAGACCAATAAAAGTGGCCCGCCTGCTCCCCTCCGTCCCCACCCCTCCCCCACCAAAATAAATACATAAATAAATAAATCTTAAAAAGAAAAAAGGCGCGTCTGCAAGTTTATGGGGGAAACTTCTCAAATGTGTCTGAGAAGCATCAGAAGGGTCTGTGTGACTTCTCAGAATGACAAACGACTCTCACAGCATAAACATACTCTATTCCTTCCTCTTGTGACAAGTATACAGCAAGATTCTGAGAAACAAATCCTTCCCTGCTCGTCTGCAAACTACCTCCTGTAATTTAAACTTGAGAAACTCAACTTCACTCCCAGTTAAATTCACGGAGCTAGTGCAGTCAAGAGTGGACAGCGCACATTTCGGCATTGATCATCCTGGGTGTTTCTCATGATAGGGTGGGATTAGTGTTCTCAAAAGGGCTGCTTCTGCATTCCACAAGCATAATATAAAGTCAATCTAGCTGATAAAGTGCTGCAGGGCTTTCAATGTTTGATGAAACAATTACCTGCTCATTTCAATTACTTATGATTACTTAGCAAACCCAAGGCAATTAGACTGACTTTTTTTACTCCTAAAAATATAGATACAGATGTGTACATTCATATACACACATGCATACATGCATGCATATATACATCATATCATGTATGAATTGTACTTCGAGCATGCATGTGCACTGTTAAACCTGTTACATAAGAAATCTGTTTAAAAATCATGTTCTGATATTATCTTTGTCCTCTGTGTTTTTCTTAATTCTCTTTTTCTTAGAGGTCACTTGATCTAAATCCTAGATGAGATTCAAATACAGTACAAAAAAAATCTAGAAACCAGTCCTCCCAGAAAGCAAACATCCTGTAGGCTTTTGCATGGACTATTGATGGTGTATCAATTAAACTGCATTCAATAAATAATCAGCAACATGTGAATATATATTATATATGATGACCTACTTGAGACTTTAAGACATCCTTTAAAAAGTGTAAGCCAATGTCCCAGATTTTAGGGTCTAATGTGTAGCACAAATGAGTAAAAATCACAGAGTCCTAAAATGTTTAGTTAGCATATTCATGTGTGCTCAGATGAGAACAGCATGATGCCTTTGGTTGTTGTTCTGTTGCTAAGTTGGGTATGACCCTTTGCAACCCTGTGGACTATAGCCAGTTAGGCTCTTCTGGAATATTCCCTAAGGAGGTAGAAATGCAAAGCTAGACTCCAAAAGTAAGCTTGTGTTTGGAGATAAAATTTAGGGCAGTGTCCTTAGAGAGAAGGGACTTCCCTGGTGGCTCAGTGGTAAAGAATCTGCCTGCAGTGCAGAAGACCTGGGTTCAAACCCTGGGTTGAGAACATCCCCTGGAGAAGGGTATGGCAACCCACTCCGGTATTCTTGCCTAGAGAATACCATGGGCAGAGGAGCCTAGCACACCACAGTCTATAGAGTTTCAAAGATTTGGACATGACTGAGCACACACTACCTCACAGAGGAGATTTCGAGCTATGGAAAGGTATGGGGTAGGCAAGAGAAAGAATGTAGAGGTTGAAGATGTGAATTCTGCTTTAATGATTTATTATCCTTGTCTTTCAATAATCAAGTTCATATCTATAATTTCTTCAACATTTGTGGTGAAGCTTCTTTAATACTAAATTACACATTTTCTCAAGGTTTTGCATTTAAATAGATAATATGGAACTAAAACATAAGAGCTCTCTTCCTGAGGAGAATATCATTTTGCTATCATTGAAAGGTTGTTTAATCAGCCTAGAAGTGTTCATATTTGTGGTCAGTTATGAGCTAGAAATCAATGAATCTGGCACAGTTAATCCATCTTTTACTTTCTTTTTTCATTTGTCAGCATTAGAAAAATTACTTCTGGTTGCTACAACCTTCAGAATTGGTATCTTGATCAAATTTATCCTAGCAACATAATCTTCAGAGTTATTAGTCACTGGTATTTCTGCAACCATGTGTCTATTGGGAAATGTTATAAGCAGGATTTAAAAGATTATGCTCAAGAGTATCAGCCTTGTGCTCAAGAGAAACAGCATCATTGCCAGTTTAAATTAGGAAAGATTATGAGAAATAAAAAATAAAAATGAAGACAGTATAAATGGTTGGTTGCAGGCATCACAATCACTTAATTGTGATTTTGTGTGGAAAGCAAATGCATTTTGTAAGACATTTAAAGACAATCTTCAGGATTAACTTCGGTTTTCACAAAGAAAATTAATAAAGGCTTACAGTAGCATCCACAATATTAGAATCACACTAAGATTTTCTGAAAGGTTTCAGAAGTCATATTTGAAGACTGGAAGAAATTAAATACAAAATGCCTAAAGGTTATTCAGTCTTGAATACCTCCATTCAAGAGATTCCAATGTAATTACAAAATCTTGACCAAAATGCTTTCATTATGTGGACACATAATTTGAAGCTATAGATTAAACTGACTTATTTGTACTAAAATCTGTCAGCTCTCATGCATGTAGCAAATGAAGATACATTTCCTGGGCTTCCTCGCGTCACAAAGGTTATTCTTGTTGAGTCAGTTCAGAGGGCAGTGGTTCCAGGAGGCAGCTGGCGGGGAAGCTGAAGGTGGCAAGACCATTTTGCCAAACAAAGCCATGTGGCTTATAGATTCATCACAGTCAACTCAGAAAGAATGTAGAGGTTGAAGATGTGAATTCTGCTTTAATGATTTATTATCCTTGTCTTTCAATAATCAAGTTCATATCTATAATTTCTTCAACATTTGTGGTGAAGCTTCTTTAATACTAAATTACACATTTTCTCAAGGTTTTGCATTTAAATAGATAATATGGAACTAAAACATAAGAGCTCTCTTCCTGAGGAGAATATCATTTTGCTATCATTGAAAGGTTGTTTAATCAGCCTAGAAGTGTTCATATTTGTGGTCAGTTATGAGCTAGAAATCAATGAATCTGGCACAGTTAATCCATCTTTTACTTTCTTTTTTCATTTGTCAGCATTAGAAAAATTACTTCTGGTTGCTACAACCTTCAGAATTGGTATCTTGATCAAATTTATCCTAGCAACATAATCTTCAGAGTTATTAGTCACTGGTATTTCTGCAACCATGTGTCTATTGGGAAATGTTATAAGCAGGATTTAAAAGATTATGCTCAAGAGTATCAGCCTTGTGCTCAAGAGAAACAGCATCATTGCCAGTTTAAATTAGGAAAGATTATGAGAAATAAAAAATAAAAATGAAGACAGTATAAATGGTTGGTTGCAGGCATCACAATCACTTAATTGTGATTTTGTGTGGAAAGCAAATGCATTTTGTAAGACATTTAAAGACAATCTTCAGGATTAACTTCGGTTTTCACAAAAAAATTAATAAAGGCTTACAGTAGCATCCACAATATTAGAATCACACTAAGATTTTCTGAAAGGTTTCAGAAGTCATATTTGAAGACTGGAAGAAATTAAATACAAAATGCCTAAAGGTTATTCAGTCTTGAATACCTCCATTCAAGAGATTCCAATGTAATTACAAAATCTTGACCAAAATGCTTTCATTATGTGGACACATAATTTGAAGCTATAGATTAAACTGACTTATTTGTACTAAAATCTGTCAGCTCTCATGCATGTAGCAAATGAAGATACATTTCCTGGGCTTCCTCGCGTCACAAAGGTTATTCTTGTTGAGTCAGTTCAGAGGGCAGTGGTTCCAGGAGGCAGCTGGCGGGGAAGCTGAAGGTGGCAAGACCATTTTTGCCAAACAAAGCCATGTGGCTTATAGATTCATCACAGTCAGCTCAGAAAGTAACCGTGTAAGACAGTCACCTTCTTGATTTGAAAAATGAGGTAGAATATAGTTACGCATGCACAAAATTCTTCCAACAAATATTTATTGAATGCTAAAATTCCAAGTTAGTACTAATGTCAATAGCCAAAAAAGACATAATAACCTTGAGGGAAAGGTGAGAAAAAGAGGAATACATTCAGGGTGAGTTTTTTTTCTTTTCTTTTTAATGGGGTGTTTGATTTGGGAATAACTGCGTATGCAAAATCTTGGAGGAAGAAATTACCCAGTTTTGTAAAAAAATCAGTGTTTGTTTTGAGTGAAGAATTTGCATTTAGGAAAACACTTTTCGTGTTATATGGGGTTATATTCTTAACCACCTCAGTGATTATTCACAGTGGAATTTCTCTTCTTGGCAAAAAGGAAAAAAAATACTTACATGCGGGTTTACAGGCTTACACTTTTTCTCATAAGTTTTCTATTTCTGAGGTAAGAACAGAATAAGAAAAAAATGGGGCTATTTTAGAAAAACCTAAGTTAGATGCTAATAATCCTTGCAAGTAGTCTGTGAGAGCCTACAATATAGATCATCACATGGTGGAGGGATGTTTCCTAGTGGAAATGAAAGTTGGAGTATTATGAGAGAAAGAAGAAACTGAGGGGCTTCCCTGGTGGTCCAGTGGGTAAGGACACTGCCTTGCAGTGCAAGGGGCACTGGTTCGATCCCTGGCCTGGGAAGATCCCACGTGCTGTGGAGCGGCTGGACCGATGTGTCCAATTACCGAGCCAGAGCTCTGGAGCGCATGCGCCCAGAGCCGGCGCTCTGAGACAAGAGAGGCCGCCGCAATGGGAGGCCCACACGGGCCAAAGAACAAAGATGGATGAAAATAGATAAATGAAAGACCAATAGAAATGGCCCACCTGCCCCTCTCCCTCCCCACCACCCCCCAAAAAAAATAAAAAAATAAAAGAAGAGGGCTTCCCCTGGTGGCGCAGTGGGTAAGGACACCGCCTTGCAGTGCAAGGCGCGCTGGTTCGATCCCTGGCCTGGGAAGATCCCACGTGCCGCGGAGCAGCTGGACCCATGTGTCCAATTACTGAGCCCGAGCTCTGGAGCGCATGCGCCCAGAGCCGGCGCTCTGAGACAAGAGAGGCCGCCGCAATGGGAGGCCCACACGGGCCAAAGAACAAAGATGGATGAAAATAGATAAATGAAAGACCAATAGAAATGGCCCACCTGCCCCTCTCCCTCCCCACCACCCCCCAAAAAAAATAAAAAAATAAAAGAAGAGGGCTTCCCCTGGTGGCGCAGTGGGTAAGGACACCGCCTTGCAGTGCAAGGCGCGCTGGTTCGATCCCTGGCCTGGGAAGATCCCACGTGCCGCGGAGCAGCTGGACCCATGTGTCCAATTACTGAGCCCGAGCTCTGGAGCGCATGCGCCCAGAGCCGGCGCTCTGCAACGACAAACGCCACCATGATGGGAGGCCCACAGGAGCCAAAGAACAAAGATGGATGAAAATGGAGAAATGAAAGACCAATAGAAATGGTCCGCCCGTTCCCCTCCCTCCCCAACCTGACCCCCGCCCAAAATAAATAAATAAATAAATCTTTAAAAAAAAAAATAAAAATAAAAATAAAAGAAGAAACTGAGAATAGAAATAAAAGATTGCTTGTCAAAATAAAGCAGATGATTGTTTTGTATTCAGAGCTGATCAATTCCTGATTCCTCATTAATTCAGCCTATTAACTGGGCAAGAATAGAGAACTGGACGTAAAAAAGGTATACATGGACCCAGGGTGGAAAGGGGAGGGTGGGTGGAGTTGAGAAAGCAGCATTACTTATGCACGCCTGCTCCGCAGTACTGGGAGCTCAGTCCTGTGCTTGGCCAGAGCCTAGAGGGGTGGGATGGGGGAGGGAGGGAGGCCCAGGAGGGAAGATATGTATGTATACGTATAGCTGATTCATGTGGCTGCAAAGCAGAAACCAACACAACGTTGTAAAGCAATTATCCTCCAATAATAAAATAAAAATGTTAAAAAATTCAGTGTCCCAGTCTACTCAATGCCCATGCTGTGAATATAGACAAATGATCATCGACATGACATGGGTATAATTATTACTAGCTTTTATTTTAAACAATCTGGTTATTTATAATATGATTTATGATGTGTGAGTGAAATAATGAAATATAATTAATCTTGGACTAGTATCTTATCAAACAATAGGAAATGTCATAAATTAATAAACAAAATAATAATGTTCAACTATGGTGAAAATTTCAATGAAAGAAAAATTATTTAATCTGTTTCACAATATCCATAGAGTCCCACGAAGGTGAAACAAGATGTATGTTTGCAACAGGTCCATACATGGATACATGGATATATATCCTATTTAAAAGATCCATAGTCTAAATAACATTTCTCTAGCAGGAGTAGAAAGACTTTGGTGCTAATTAATGAGCAAAGCTAGAATTCAAAAAAATAAATTGATATTTCTAAAGCTCAGCACTGCACAGGTTCTCACTTTATGACTTTGTAAAGAAGGTCACATTTTTTCATTTGCTTTTCTAGGCCCTCTTTTGTCATGCTACTACTGTTCTATTTAAGCAGGAGGCCACTTGGTTGAAAGAAATAAAAATGCTCTGCAGTGTGCCTGCCCTCTCTCCTGTTTCTCTTTTCTCTCCTTAGTAGGGAGAACTGTCTTGTCTTCTATTTCTCAAAATGCAAAGAAAAACAGAACTTTTCGCACAAGAACTATCCTAGATGGCCCTGTTCCCCAAGTGAAAAAACAAACAAATCTGGGTCATTATTTCTTGTGTTCTAACACTAAGTGTGAGAAAGGCAGCATGACTTGAAGGTTTACAGTTTGGAAAATTGAAGCATCAGGAAAGACATGGTGGGCGGCTTCCCCAGCTTGAGCCCTTCCGGTAGAGCCAGCTTCCACGGGCCATTTGTTTTATTCTTAAGTTGTTTTTCTTAAAATTTTGATACTGGGCTCAGTCCTGTGCTTGGCCAGAGCCTAGAGGGGTGGGATGGGGAGGAGGGAGGCCCGGGGGTATGTATACGTATAGCTGATTCATGTGGCTGCAAAGCAGAAACCAACACAACGTTGTAAAGCAATTATCCTCCAATAATAAAATAAAAATGTTAAAAAATTCAGTGTCCCAGTCTACTCAATGCCCATGCTGTGAATATAGACAAATGATCATCGACATGACATGGGTATAATTATTACTAGCTTTTATTTTAAACAATCTGGTTATTTATAATATGATTTATGATGTGTGAGTGAAATAATGAAATATAATTAATCTTGGACTAGTATCTTATCAAACAATAGGAAATGTCATAAATTAATAAACAAAATAATAATGTTCAACTATGGTGAAAATTTCAATGAAAGAAAAATTATTTAATCTGTTTCACAATATCCATAGAGTCCCACGAAGGTGAAACAAGATGTATGTTTGCAACAGGTCCATACATGGATACATGGATATATATCCTATTTAAAAGATCCATAGTCTAAATAACATTTCTCTAGCAGGAGTAGAAAGACTTTGGTGCTAATTAATGAGCAAAGCTAGAATTCAAAAAAATAAATTGATATTTCTAAAGCTCAGCACTGCACAGGTTCTCACTTTATGACTTTGTAAAGAAGGTCACATTTTTTCATTTGCTTTTCTAGGCCCTCTTTTGTCATGCTACTACTGTTCTATTTAAGCAGGAGGCCACTTGGTTGAAAGAAATAAAAATGCTCTGCAGTGTGCCTGCCCTCTCTCCTGTTTCTCTTTTCTCTCCTTAGTAGGGAGAACTGTCTTGTCTTCTATTTCTCAAAATGCAAAGAAAAACAGAACTTTTCGCACAAGAACTATCCTAGATGGCCCTGTTCCCCAAGTGAAAAAACAAACAAATCTGGGTCATTATTTCTTGTGTTCTAACACTAAGTGTGAGAAAGGCAGCATGACTTGAAGGTTTACAGTTTGGAAAATTGAAGCATCAGGAAAGACATGGTGGGCGGCTTCCCCAGCTTGAGCCCTTCCGGTAGAGCCAGCTTCCACGGGCCATTTGTTATCAATTTTCCATGTCTGCTTCTGAACCCTGTATGTTTTTTATTACCTTGGGGACAAACTAGAAGAGATGACAGTCAAGTCGCTTGCAGGAGTAGGGGACTCTGAAAGAAGGGCTTTCTCCTTGGTGAGGGAGTCTGCGAAATGGTTGTGATGGGGAAGGTGATGGGCTGAGGAGGAAAATTAAGGCAGAAGAGGACGAGGGGGAGGAGGCGGAAGGGGAGGGAGAGGAGAGGGAGGAAGAGAGGGAGGAGGAGGGAAGGAAGATGAGGAATGGAAGGAAGGGGAGGAAGACGGAGATAGGAAATAGGAAGAGGAGGACGAGTTTATTTTTATTTTTTATCTTTTGGCTACGACAGTCAATGTTGCATGAATATCCTTACATATGTCTATAACCTTTGTCAAAATAAACTTCTGTATACAATAACATTTCAAGACCAAAGATCTGTGTATTTTGAATGTTAATATACACAGTGAGGTTCACTTTTTGAAGTGTAGTGTTCTATTCTCCTAAGAACAAGTCTCAGTCTTGTTTTCTTCCTAACACAGGGTGAAACGTAAAACAACGTGGAACTAAAGTACAGGGGTTCAGGTCTCCGCTTCCCCACTTTCTAGCTATGTGCTTGGGTTAAGTTTTCTAAGCTCTGCATCTACATTATCTCCCATGTAAAGTGGGGAGGCTAATAGCTTCCCGTCTTCAGAATGTTATGAGGATTAACTCCGTAATACTGATAAAGGGCTTACATTGTGCCTGGCATCATATGCAAGATCTGTGACTGTTAGAGAAATTTAAAAACTATGCATGTGTAAATTTTGTCACCTAATTGCTTTTTTTTTTAAAACAGTTTCATCTACTTATATATTTACTTATTTATTTTGGGGGGGACGAGTTGGGAAGGGAGGGCGGCAGGCGGGCCACTTCTATTGGTCTTTTATTTATCCATTTTCATCCATCTTTGTTCTTTGGCCCATGTGGGCCTCCCATCGCAGTGGCCTCTCTTGTCTCAGAGCACCGGCTCTGGGCGCATGCGCTCCAAAGCTCTGGCTCGGTAATTGGACAGATCAGTCCAGTCGCTCTGCGGCACGTGGGATCTTCCCAGGCCAGGGATCGAACTGACGTCCCTTGCACTGCAAGGCAGTGTCCTTACCCACTGGACCACCAGGGAAGCCCACCTAATTGCTTTGTAAACATGTGTGCTCCTGTGCTCAGTTGCTTCTGTTGTGTCTAACTCTTTGCAACCCCATGGGCTGCAGCCCGCCAGGCTCCTCTGTCCATGGGATTTTCATAGAACGTCTGCATTTTTTCTTATTCTGTTCTTACCTCAGTTTATAGGAAGCAGCTGTACTGACTCACATTCAAATCAAGTCATGGTTCCATTCCTAATCTTTGACAATTGTTTGCCACCTTTACATACTGGTTTCATCAGTTGTGGTTTAAGCTTTTTAAGCACAGTTAGTTCTTTTTTCCATATTATATCTGCATAGTTCACAAATATCTGTGATAAATCCAATAAAGATACAACCATTTGAGTGGAACAAATTGATCCTTCTATTCAAGTAATCGAAGGATGGTCTTCATTCTTGCTGATTAGTTACAAAGTCAAGATCTTTACCTGTTGTGTTCACTGAGGGATTCCCCATGCATAGGAGGATGCCTGGCCCATAGTCATCTTAAATGAATGTTTGCTGAATGAATTTTTGGATTGTTCTCTTTTTTCCAAAGTAATTTTCAATGTAATAAGAAAAAATCTACAAAGCAAAAACAAGCTCTAAACCAAATCATGCTTCTAGACTGATTGGCTCAGACTAATTTTGTGATCATTCATATTATATGCGCAAACCTACCAGTCTCTGAGGTCTGAATGCTGGCATGGGACCTAGTCTAGCCTTGGCATAAAAATCCTTCCAACCCCTGTGGGCACCGTAGTCTCAGCTGCTGCTTTTGTTTGTTTCTCTATTTCTGTTTATTTCAATTACCTTGGCTTCATCTTCTGTATTTTCCTAGGAGAGGAATATAAAAAAGACAATGCAAAGGACATTCTGCAATGAAGTAAGGGCAATGATTACTTGGATTCAAGAAGATCACTGAACAAAGAACATCAGTCTAAAAAGCTGCACTTGTGTTCTGACACAAATGGGTTAAAACTCTTAAAATTTTTTCAACTGCTTGTGCTTTTTCTGAAATGTTTACCTTTCAAAGTTGGAAAGTGATAGGTACTGTCAGGCCAAAAATATGGAGAAAAATTTGTAGAGGACAATAGATTTTACTTTTTTTAAAAAAATAGGTAACTTATTTAACTTTATCAAAGTTATATATGCATGAGAAAAATGTATAGAATTTATGATCAAAATGTTAGTCAGGGGCTTTCCTGGTGGTCCAGTGGGTAAAGAGTCTGCCTTGCAGTGCAAGGGGCACTGGTTCAATCCCTGGCCCAGGAAGATTCCACATGCCACGGAGCAGCTGGACCAGTGTATCCAGTACCCAGAGTCAGTGTTCTGCAACGAGAGAGGCCACTGTAATGGGAGGTCCACACAGGTCAAAGAATAGATATGGATGAGAATAAATTAAAAGTCAATAAAAGAAGCCAAAAAGAAAAAATGTTAGCCACTCGGCCGTGTCCAACTCTTTGCGACCCCATGGACTGTAGCCTATCAGGCTCCTCTGTCCGTGGGATTCTCCAGAGAAGAATATCGGAGTGGGTTGCCATTTCCTCCTCCAGGGGATCTTTCTGGGATTGAGCCCGCCTCTCTTATGTCTCCTGCATAGGCAGGCAGATTTTTTCTACGGAGACACAATCTCCTAATTACTTTCACATATATTTTATTAGTGTGTGCATTTCTCCTCTCTGCTTGTTGGAAATTAACTAGATTTACAGCTAGGCATTTTACTTTAAATAAATTATGAAATTATTGAATGATCTGCAATCTAAACATATTCAAATACTCTAAAAGCAATTTTTTCGAATGATAGATTATTTCTAACATAGATCAGTTCTTTAAGATGCCCTAGGAAGTCAAAGTACTTGTATTACAATTATACACAATTTTCTACTTTATATCATTAAACATTCATTAATAAATCACATGTCTGGCATGAAGCTTCCCTCTCTAGAATATCATTTATTTATTCAGCTTGCAATAGTGTCTGTAAACTCTGTGTCCTTTAGCATTTGTATTTCTCAAGGGCAATGATTACTTGGATTCAAGAAGATCACTGAACAAAGAACATCAGTCTAAAAAGCTGCACTTGTGTTCTGACACAAATGGGTTAAAACTCTTAAAATTTTTTCAACTGCTTGTGCTTTTTCTGAAATGTTTACCTTTCAAAGTTGGAAAGTGATAGGTACTGTCAGGCCAAAAATATGGAGAAAAATTTGTAGAGGACAATAGATTTTACTTTTTTTAAAAAAATAGGTAACTTATTTAACTTTATCAAAGTTATATATGCATGAGAAAAATGTATAGAATTTATGATCAAAATGTTAGTCAGGGGCTTTCCTGGTGGTCCAGTGGGTAAAGAGTCTGCCTTGCAGTGCAAGGGGCACTGGTTCAATCTCTGGCCCAGGAAGATTCCACATGCCACGGAGCAGCTGGACCAGTGTATCCAGTACCCAGAGTCAGTGTTCTGCAACGAGAGAGGCCACTGTAATGGGAGGTCCACACAGGTCAAAGAATAGATATGGATGAGAATAAATTAAAAGTCAATAAAAGAAGCCAAAAAGAAAAAATGTTAGCCACTCGGCCGTGTCCAACTCTTTGCGACCCCATGGACTGTAGCCTATCAGGCTCCTCTGTCCGTGGGATTCTCCAGAGAAGAATATCGGAGTGGGTTGCCATTTCCTCCTCCAGGGGATCTTTCTGGGATTGAGCCCGCCTCTCTTATGTCTCCTGCATAGGCAGGCAGATTTTTTCTACGGAGACACAATCTCCTAATTACTTTCACATATATTTTATTAGTGTGTGCATTTCTCCTCTCTGCTTGTTGGAAATTAACTAGATTTACAGCTAGGCATTTTACTTTAAATAAATTATGAAATTATTGAATGATCTGCAATCTAAACATATTCAAATACTCTAAAAGCAATTTTTTCGAATGATAGATTATTTCTAACATAGATCAGTTCTTTAAGATGCCCTAGGAAGTCAAAGTACTTGTATTACAATTATACACAATTTTCTACTTTATATCATTAAACATTCATTAATAAATCACATGTCTGGCATGAAGCTTCCCTCTCTAGAATATCATTTATTTATTCAGCTTGCAATAGTGTCTGTAAACTCTGTGTCCTTTAGCATTTGTATTTCTCTCGGCCAGTTCCCAGATTGGGTTCCTTCCTTCAGAACAGCTCTAGGGGAGAATCAACAGAGCCCTTCTCTTGATCACAGACAGCTTCAAGGGAGGTAGAAAATAAAATTTCTTTTACCTGACCTTTGAAAAATTCTGTCCTTAAAAATGTAAATAAATGAAAATTCTTGCATGATATTTTGGCCACCTTTGGATTGTGACCATATCTGCCCAGACTTGTCAGTCTCATACACAACCCTGTTATGCTTAGTTCATATATTGGGTGAATGACATGTGTCATATTAGGAGAATTTTGCATCAAAACTGAAAGGTGGAGATGTAAGCCATTTTGTGACCCCCTCATTACATATTCCCTATGAAACGATTTCTAAAGTTCATAACACACTTAAAAATCAAACTTAAGTGCATACAGCCTCATGGGCCTCTATTATGATTATTATGCAGATTAATTAAAAATCACCATCCATTCACTTATCTAACAACTAAAGTATGAAATGACTGCCTCCAGATAGTTTCTGGAAATTTAAAGATGATTAACAAAATCATCGCTCATAAGAAAGTCGCAAAAGCAAGAAATAGAATTTCACATTTTTATAATGCAAAATGGTTTAGGGAAGATTGTTGTTAAAGAAATGATAACAGACATTCTGTTTGTTCATCAACTCAATACTGCTTATCGTATCAAAATAATAATGATATGATTGACGTCATTTTAAGCATGAGTGCTCTTTGTATTTTAATTAGAGTTTTAAGTTGTCATTTCTTAATCTGTGTACTACACTGACTTTATTCACTACAGTAGAGGTGAGACATTATTGATGCAATTTAGCATTAAGACATGTTCAATATCATTTCTCTAGCCCTATAGTACACCCCTGTTTTTCTGAACTCTTACAATTCCTTGAATAAAAATTGCCCCCTCATGATTTTCCACATGTGGTTCTTTACCCCAGAAGCACACATTCTTTTCACATTCAGCCAATTTTTACCCTCCTCTGGTCTTTAAGTTACTCTTGTTAACTTCACCTGCCACTGTTACCTTTTTTGACACATGTAGGTTATGCTTGAAGCTTCTGCTGTAAAACTTTGTATCAGCCTATATTACTGGGTTTTGGTACTTATCATTCTCAATTATAATAGCATCCTGCTGGCTGGCTGTCTTCTCAACACCACTGTAAAGGCAGAGATGACATGGGCTCACTCTCTGGTCAATCACTGAGGTCTTCAAGTCTACAATGGCTCTGGGAATGTTGTAAGCCTTCTGTCAGTAATGAAATCAGATACTGGTTAAGCAGGTAAATGACACTATAATAACGAATGCTTATTATGTCAGCTTACTGCTGAGTGATTCATATGCCTCATTCTTATTTAATCTTCTGAAAGTGCCATTGTTGTGATGCTGAAGAAAACTTTTGAGAGCCCCTTGGGACTGCAAGGAGGTCATACCAATCAATCCTAAAGGAAATCAACCCTGAATATGCATTGGAAGGATTGATGCTGAAGCTGAAGCTCCAATACTTTGGCCAGCTGATGTGAAGAGCTGGCTCTTTGGAAAAGACCTTCATGCTGGGAAAGACTGAGGGCAGGAGGAGATGGGAATGACAGAGGATGAAATGATTAGATGGCATCATCGACTCAATGGACATGAATTCAAGCCAGCTCAGAGAGATAATGAAGAACAGGGAAGCCTGGCATGCTGCAATCCATGGAGTTGCAAAAGGTTGGACACAACTGAGCAGCTGAACACACCAAAATGGTTTAGGGAAGATTGTTGTTAAAGAAATGATAACAGACATTCTGTTTGTTCATCAACTCAATACTGCTTATCGTATCAAAATAATAATGATATGATTGACGTCATTTTAAGCATGAGTGCTCTTTGTATTTTAATTAGAGTTTTAAGTTGTCATTTCTTAATCTGTGTACTACACTGACTTTATTCACTACAGTAGAGGTGAGACATTATTGATGCAATTTAGCATTAAGACATGTTCAATATCATTTCTCTAGCCCTATAGTACACCCCTGTTTTTCTGAACTCTTACAATTCCTTGAATAAAAATTGCCCCCTCATGATTTTCCACATGTGGTTCTTTACCCCAGAAGCACACATTCTTTTCACATTCAGCCAATTTTTACCCTCCTCTGGTCTTTAAGTTACTCTTGTTAACTTCACCTGCCACTGTTACCTTTTTTGACACATGTAGGTTATGCTTGAAGCTTCTGCTGTAAAACTTTGTATCAGCCTATATTACTGGGTTTTGGTACTTATCATTCTCAATTATAATAGCATCCTGCTGGCTGGCTGTCTTCTCAACACCACTGTAAAGGCAGAGATGACATGGGCTCACTCTCTGGTCAATCACTGAGGTCTTCAAGTCTACAATGGCTCTGGGAATGTTGTAAGCCTTCTGTCAGTAATGAAATCAGATACTGGTTAAGCAGGTAAATGACACTATAATAACGAATGCTTATTATGTCAGCTTACTGCTGAGTGATTCATATGCCTCATTCTTATTTAATCTTCTGAAAGTGCCATTGTTGTGATGCTGAAGAAAACTTTTGAGAGCCCCTTGGGACTGCAAGGAGGTCATACCAATCAATCCTAAAGGAAATCAACCCTGAATATGCATTGGAAGGATTGATGCTGAAGCTGAAGCTCCAATACTTTGGCCAGCTGATGTGAAGAGCTGGCTCTTTGGAAAAGACCTTCATGCTGGGAAAGACTGAGGGCAGGAGGAGATGGGAATGACAGAGGATGAAATGATTAGATGGCATCATCGACTCAATGGACATGAATTCAAGCCAGCTCAGAGAGATAATGAAGAACAGGGAAGCCTGGCATGCTGCAATCCATGGAGTTGCAAAAGGTTGGACACAACTGAGCAGCTGAACACAGCAAAATAAAAATGAATTAAACCAGTTTCACATTATGTTATACCTGCAGTGGTACATTTCAGTTTCAGCTTTCCTTGTAGCCTTTATAGAAGTAAACATTACAATCATGCCCCTAAGGATCTGTGTAAGTCACTCATGAAAAATTGTTATTTCAAAACTACTATCAATTGTTTCTGACTCATAGATAAGTTACCAGCTTAAAGTTCCAGTAATTTCTTTGGATGTCAGCTTGTTCAATAGCTTGTTTTCATCATATGTGTGTTAGGCATTGTTTATGGGAACATGTTGGACTGTTAGGCATTCTGAACACATGCGAAGTTTGATTTTGTGAGTTTGGGCAAATAGCACCCCAGAGACTCCCTTAATATTCCCAACATCAGACAAAGCACCGATTTTCTTTAAAAATTTATTAAAGCCAAATAAATTATGTCCATATTTTTTACGTTGAGTTTTTAAAAGCTACATATGAATATTTCTTCCTCCTTTCTCACGCTTTCTCATTTTTCTTTCTTTTGATTCCTCTCTTCCTTGTTATTGAGGAAATTAAATTGATATTCAGCATTTAAGTCATTTGTACACTGAGGCCACACTCTGAATCCAAAGAAGACACATATTCATAGACATAGACAGTGTGAATCATTCAAAGGAAAAAAAAAAAACGACATAACAAGAGGTTCAGAAATATTCCCTGGGTTCTGTACAGAATAATATATTCTGTTTTAAATTAGGAATTCTATTACATATACTATTTTTTTTGAGAAAAGCCTGCCTATTTTTTAATTTGAAAACAATATTAATATACCACTGATCTTAAATTAATAACATCCCATCACTGTAATAGAAATTGAGCTTATCCATGAACCCAGGAAACTGTGGTACATTCATGTCTCAGCAACATAGTTTATTTTTGCTGGATGGAATGAAAACCCAGGAAACTGTGGTACATTGCCCCAAAGGGGGGAAATGAAAATGGGGCATCATCGACTCAATGGACATGAATTCAAGCCAGCTCAGAGAGATAATGAAGAACAGGGAAGCCTGGCATGCTGCAATCCATGGAGTTGCAAAAGGTTGGACACAACTGAGCAGCTGAACACAGCAAAATAAAAATGAATTAAACCAGTTTCACATTATGTTATACCTGCAGTGGTACATTTCAGTTTCAGCTTTCCTTGTAGCCTTTATAGAAGTAAACATTACAATCATGCCCCTAAGGATCTGTGTAAGTCACTCATGAAAAATTGTTATTTCAAAACTACTATCAATTGTTTCTGACTCATAGATAAGTTACCAGCTTAAAGTTCCAGTAATTTCTTTGGATGTCAACTTGTTCAATAGCTTGTTTTCATCATATGTGTGTTAGGCATTGTTTATGGGAACATGTTGGACTGTTAGGCATTCTGAACACATGCGAAGTTTGATTTTGTGAGTTTGGGCAAATAGCACCCCAGAGACTCCCTTAATATTCCCAACATCAGACAAAGCACCGATTTTCTTTAACAATTTACTAGAGCCAAATAAATTATGTCCATATTTTTTACGTTGAGTTTTTAAAAGATACATATGAAGATTTCTTCCTCTTTTCTCCCCCTTTCTCATTTTTTCTTTCTTTTGATTCCTCTCTTCCTTGTTATTGAGGAAATTAAATTGATATTCAGCATTTAAGTCATTTGTACACTGAGGCCACACTCTGAATCCAAAGAAGACACATATTCATAGACATAGACAGTGTGAATCATTCAAAGGAAAAAAAAAAAACGACATAACAAGAGGTTCAGAAATATTCCCTGGGTTCTGTACAGAATAATATATTCTGTTTTAAATTAGGAATTCTATTACATATACTATTTTTTTTGAGAAAAGCCTGCCTATTTTTTAATTTGAAAACAATATTAATATACCACTGATCTTAAATTAATAACATCCCATCACTGTAATAGAAATTGAGCTTATCCATGAACCCAGGAAACTGTGGTACATTCATGTCTCAGCAACATAGTTTATCTCCCCTCTGCTGGATGGAATATGTACAATAAAGCCATGATCTTCTGAGCACAATTCAACCAGTAAATTACTTGCAAATGGCGGGCGGCAGCAGACACTAACTTTCTTTATTAACCATAAGCTTTGTTTTTCTGCCTCTGTGCTGTCACAGCCTTAGAGTAACCACACAGCTCAGTGTAAACGCAGAGGCCAAACCCAGGGAGATTTTAGTTAGATGAGTAAGTTGTGTGTGTGTGTGTGTGTGTGTGTCTTTGTGCGTGTGTGTGTGTTTTCAGTAGACCCACAGTTATGTGGACAAAGCCTGAGCCACAGAGCTATTCAAGTAAGAAGCTTACTGGTTTATGCAAAAAATCATTATAATTTAGAGGAAGATTATACCACATGTTGGTAAAAAAGCTGGAAAGTAGAAGTAGTTATTCTGAACCACACTAAACATACCACTGCAAGGTGAATGGGAGCCATTGCATTTTCCTTTGCTCTTAACTTCTCTATTCGGAGTTTCCTTCTGAAGAAGAAGAGAAAAAAAAAAAAAAAAAAAACTGGAAAAGGGTCTAGCCAAAATGTCTCAAAACTTGTATTTCCTCACAGAACCTGGGTTGTTTCCAGAGGGAGCAATGGAGAAAAATCCAGCTCTTCAGATTCAGTTACATCCCCTGGGACACAAAGAAAGCCACAGCTCGTGAAACTATCCCCGAATTTCTCCTCGATCTCTGCCCACGCTCATGTTGAAACTGGACTAATATGTCAAGACCAGACTAGATCAGAAGAATGCAAATTTCAGATGTGAGGTGGAAAGATGGCAATTTCTGTTCATTTCTTCCAGTTAAGTGTGTGTCTTTTTAATTTTATTTTTTGCTATGTATATTCTTTCAGCCATCCTTTCTTTCTTTCTTTTTTTTAACATTTATTTTTTATTTATTTATCTTTTGCAGGGTGGAGTGGGGAGGGAGGGGGACAGGTGTGCCACTTCTATTGGTCTTTCATTTCTCCATTTTCATCCGTCTTTGTTCTTTGGCTCCTGTGGGCCTTCCACTGCGGTGGCCTCTGTTGTCTCAGAGTGCCGGCTCTGGGTGCATGTGCCCCAGAGCTCTGGCTCGGTAATTGGACACATCGGTCCAGCCGCTCCACGGCACATGGGATCTTCCCAGGCCAGGGATCAAACCGGCACCCCTTGCACTGCAAGGCGGTGTCCTTACCCACTGGACCACCAGAGAAGCCCCTGGAAGACACATTCTTAACTTCTGGACCACCAGGGAAGTCCCTCTTTCTTTCCTTTTCTTTCCTCATTACCCCCCTGCTTGCTTCCTTCCTTTCTACACCCTTCCTTTTCTCCCTCTTAAGTATTATTGAGAAAATTAAGGAATCTTCAGCTGGTATGTCATTGTACATCTATTGCACACTCTGCAATTTTAATTTCATTCAAGAGGCATATGCAATAGGACCCTATCATTCACAGAGAGACAGTGTAAATAATTTAAGAAAAAAGACTCTTAAGTATGAGGTTTAGAAAAACTTCTTTGAGATATTTAGTCTTCATTTCTAACTTGTTTTAGAAGTAGTAGGCTCCACTTTTCACTTCCTCTCTTATCACATAATCATGTGGTTTCATATATTAAAGATAGATTATATATTAAGGATAGATTTGTCATCTCTATTCTCTAGCTTCTCTGGAATGTTAGGAGGAAAGTCACATAGCTATTGATTTATTTGAAATATTTTCCAGTAGTCACGTATGGATGTGAGAGTTAGGCCATAAAGAAGGCTGAACGCTGAAGAACTGATCCTTTTGAACTGTGGTGTTGAGAGTGCCTTGGACTCGTGAAACTATCCCCGAATTTCTCCTCGATCTCTGCCCACGCTCATGTTGAAACTGGACTAATATGTCAAGACCAGACTAGATCAGAAGAATGCAAATTTCAGATGTGAGGTGGAAAGATGGCAATTTCTGTTCATTTCTTCCAGTTAAGTGTGTGTCTTTTTAATTTTATTTTTTGCTATGTATATTCTTTCAGCCATCCTTTCTTTCTTTCTTTTTTTTAACATTTATTTTTTATTTATTTATCTTTTGCAGGGTGGAGTGGGGAGGGAGGGGGACAGGTGTGCCACTTCTATTGGTCTTTCATTTCTCCATTTTCATCCGTCTTTGTTCTTTGGCTCCTGTGGGCCTTCCACTGCGGTGGCCTCTGTTGTCTCAGAGTGCCGGCTCTGGGTGCATGTGCCCCAGAGCTCTGGCTCGGTAATTGGACACATCGGTCCAGCCGCTCCACGGCACATGGGATCTTCCCAGGCCAGGGATCAAACCGGCACCCCTTGCACTGCAAGGCGGTGTCCTTACCCACTGGACCACCAGAGAAGCCCCTGGAAGACACATTCTTAACTTCTGGACCACCAGGGAAGTCCCTCTTTCTTTCCTTTTCTTTCCTCATTACCCCCCTGCTTGCTTCCTTCCTTTCTACACCCTTCCTTTTCTCCCTCTTAAGTATTATTGAGAAAATTAAGGAATCTTCAGCTGGTATGTCATTGTACATCTATTGCACACTCTGCAATTTTAATTTCATTCAAGAGGCATATGCAATAGGACCCTATCATTCACAGAGAGACAGTGTAAATAATTTAAGAAAAAAGACTCTTAAGTATGAGGTTTAGAAAAACTTCTTTGAGATATTTAGTCTTCATTTCTAACTTGTTTTAGAAGTAGTAGGCTCCACTTTTCACTTCCTCTCTTATCACATAATCATGTGGTTTCATATATTAAAGATAGATTATATATTAAGGATAGATTTGTCATCTCTATTCTCTAGCTTCTCTGGAATGTTAGGAGGAAAGTCACATAGCTATTGATTTATTTGAAATATTTTCCAGTAGTCACGTATGGATGTGAGAGTTAGGCCATAAAGA
Organism: Tragulus kanchil; assembly: GCA_022376925.1. NCBI lineage: Eukaryota > Metazoa > Chordata > Mammalia > Artiodactyla > Tragulidae > Tragulus > Tragulus kanchil. The sequence continues at coordinate 165,945,143 of JAIOJX010000003.1, read as the reverse complement.
AGGCTGAACGCTGAAGAACTGATCCTTTTGAACTGTGGTGTTGAGAGTGCCTTGGACAGAAAGCAGATTAAACCAGTCAATCCTAAAGGAAATCAACCCTGAATATTCATTGGAAGGATGGATGCTGAAGCTGAAACTCCAATACTTTGTCCGCATGATGCGAAGAGACAACTCATTGCGGAAAAAAAAATCCGGATGCTGGGAAAGATTAAGGGTAGGAGGAGAAGGGGATGACAGAGGATTTGAGATGGTTGGATGGCATCATTGACTCAATGAACATTAATGCGAGGAAACGCCAGGGGACAGTGAAGGACTGGGAAGCCTGGTGTGCTGCATTCATAGGGCTGTGAAGAGTCAGTCAGCCATGACTGAGTGACTGAATACCACCCAAGGACTGATTATTCCAATGGGGACTGCCTGCTGGAATGGGTCGGCTAAAAGTGGTTATTTTATACCATTTTACGAAAATGGCTTATGTTTCTTTTATGATGATCAGCGGCATTTACAAGAAGTAAATGTAAATTGTTTCACTTATGTTCATGAATCAAGGTAGACTGAGATTTGCTTACACAGCTGGAATAGCTTTGTCTGTTCATGGAATTCTCAAGTATGGTCTCAATTTTGCATTTGACTCTAACAAGGGAGATACTGTGAAAAAATCATATAGCAGATGTGATAAATACTGATGGAAGAATGTTCTAATGGATCATATTCTATTATTATTATTTTGTGGGGTAGAATTGTAACTATTAGCCTTGAATTTCAGAGTATATTAGTCGTATGTTGAGACTTAGATGTATCTTACGTGTATGTTTTCTCCCATCCAAATATTAATCAGGCCCAATCCTGCTTAGCTTCTGAGATCAGATGAGATCGGGCATGTTCAGGGTGCTGTGGCTGTGGACTATCGGTGTGGTTTCTTTGGCTTTCCATGCATTCTTTAGTCAAAGAACAAACTGTTTATATCTTGTTATCTTAATTTATTGAAATGAGTTATTGAACTGCAGTCACTAAATGATCACTTAAAAAAAAACTTTACTGAATAAAAGTGTATAAATACACAGTTTTAATATGTGTTCATAAATACTTCCTGACTGATCATAGCACGGACATAACTTAAAATGGATTGAAAACTTGGGATGTAGATACATATTTTGATCACCAGGCAGTCCAAAGTTAAGTCGACTCTTTTCCATAAAATGGGAAATGTCTTAAGAAAGCAGATTAAACCAGTCAATCCTAAAGGAAATCAACCCTGAATATTCATTGGAAGGATGGATGCTGAAGCTGAAACTCCAATACTTTGTCCGCATGATGCGAAGAGACAACTCATTGCGGAAAAAAAAATCCGGATGCTGGGAAAGATTAAGGGTAGGAGGAGAAGGGGATGACAGAGGATTTGAGATGGTTGGATGGCATCATTGACTCAATGAACATTAATGCGAGGAAACGCCAGGGGACAGTGAAGGACTGGGAAGCCTGGTGTGCTGCATTCATAGGGCTGTGAAGAGTCAGTCAGCCATGACTGAGTGACTGAATACCACCCAAGGACTGATTATTCCAATGGGGACTGCCTGCTGGAATGGGTCGGCTAAAAGTGGTTATTTTATACCATTTTACGAAAATGGCTTATGTTTCTTTTATGATGATCAGCGGCATTTACAAGAAGTAAATGTAAATTGTTTCACTTATGTTCATGAATCAAGGTAGACTGAGATTTGCTTACACAGCTGGAATAGCTTTGTCTGTTCATGGAATTCTCAAGTATGGTCTCAATTTTGCATTTGACTCTAACAAGGGAGATACTGTGAAAAAATCATATAGCAGATGTGATAAATACTGATGGAAGAATGTTCTAATGGATCATATTCTATTATTATTATTTTGTGGGGTAGAATTGTAACTATTAGCCTTGAATTTCAGAGTATATTAGTCGTATGTTGAGACTTAGATGTATCTTACGTGTATGTTTTCTCCCATCCAAATATTAATCAGGCCCAATCCTGCTTAGCTTCTGAGATCAGATGAGATCGGGCATGTTCAGGGTGCTGTGGCTGTGGACTATCGGTGTGGTTTCTTTGGCTTTCCATGCATTCTTTAGTCAAAGAACAAACTGTTTATATCTTGTTATCTTAATTTATTGAAATGAGTTATTGAACTGCAGTCACTAAATGATCACTTAAAAAAAAACTTTACTGAATAAAAGTGTATAAATACACAGTTTTAATATGTGTTCATAAATACTTCCTGACTGATCATAGCACGGACATAACTTAAAATGGATTGAAAACTTGGGATGTAGATACATATTTTGATCACCAGGCAGTCCAAAGTTAAGTCGACTCTTTTCCATAACAACTTGAGAGCAAAAATGAGTCAAACTGAAACAGGAATAGAAAACTTGGTAATTTCCAGAACAGTGGCATTATTATTCACTTTAAAGTTTTAGAAGTTTTCAAAAATTTGTGTTCAAATGACAAAAAGATTCCACCTAATTATGGGAAGCATTTTTTCTTTTCATCGGTCTAAGAAGTGAGTTGAGATCAGGCAAAAAAATCAATTTCAGAATATGTATATGTATTTTTTTAAATTTGGGGATATTGTGTACTTAGATGATGTTACTGATATTACAAAGTTTGTATTCTGTTCTGTGGAAGAAAATGTACTGATTAGCACAGGATATGTGTTTGTTTTTATTTTTTATTTTTTGTGATTGTTTTTAATTGTTTTGTTTCCGCCCCCCCATCTTTCAAGTCATTAATATACAAACAAAGACTACAGTGCTCACTGCATGATGTTGCCAATTTTTCCCAGTAATCTACAATTGAACAGATTTGTTATCTTCCACAATTATTTCTTAATTAGCTCTGACTAAACAGAGAAATAATTAATATTATACATTATTTCAGAGAAGGTATTCAATAATTCAAAAAACAGTGTTTGCTTATTGTCAACCTATCAGGAACATGACATACATCGAGGAAGTTAAAACCCTGTGAGCCCCATTGTAAGATCAACTGGCAGGCATTCTGCACGGAAATGAAAACTGAGATATTGTAGCCTTACTATGAAATGGTCAGGCTGGCTCCCGAGAGCATAGAGTTTTTGTTTGCACAGGAAAATTGCTTGGTAGTGACAGAGATTCATTTCAAATCTTTCATGAAGTTTTATATGATTTCCCAAAGGATGTCTCCAGGGGTCAGAGAAGGAAGGAACGCAAACCTAGCCCTTCTATTCTGGCTGGAAGGAAGAAAAAATTTATATGATTTCCCAAAGGATGTCTCCAGGGGTCTATGTTTTTCTTAATTTATTGAAATGAGTTATTGAACTGCAGTCACTAAATGATCACTTAAAAAAAAACTTTACTGAATAAAAGTGTATAAATACACAGTTTTAATATGTGTTCATAAATACTTCCTGACTGATCATAGCACGGACATAACTTAAAATGGATTGAAAACTTGGGATGTAGATACATATTTTGATCACCAGGCAGTCCAAAGTTAAGTCGACTCTTTTCCATAACAACTTGAGAGCAAAAATGAGTCAAACTGAAACAGGAATAGAAAACTTGGTAATTTCCAGAACAGTGGCATTATTATTCACTTTAAAGTTTTAGAAGTTTTCAAAAATTTGTGTTCAAATGACAAAAAGATTCCACCTAATTATGGGAAGCATTTTTTCTTTTCATCGGTCTAAGAAGTGAGTTGAGATCAGGCAAAAAAATCAATTTCAGAATATGTATATGTATTTTTTTAAATTTGGGGATATTGTGTACTTAGATGATGTTACTGATATTACAAAGTTTGTATTCTGTTCTGTGGAAGAAAATGTACTGATTAGCACAGGATATGTGTTTGTTTTTATTTTTTATTTTTTGTGATTGTTTTTAATTGTTTTGTTTCCGCCCCCCCATCTTTCAAGTCATTAATATACAAACAAAGACTACAGTGCTCACTGCATGATGTTGCCAATTTTTCCCAGTAATCTACAATTGAACAGATTTGTTATCTTCCACAATTATTTCTTAATTAGCTCTGACTAAACAGAGAAATAATTAATATTATACATTATTTCAGAGAAGGTATTCAATAATTCAAAAAACAGTGTTTGCTTATTGTCAACCTATCAGGGAACATGACATACATCGAGGAAGTTAAAACCCTGTGAGCCCCATTGTAAGATCAACTGGCAGGCATTCTGCACGGAAATGAAAACTGAGATATTGTAGCCTTACTATGAAATGGTCAGGCTGGCTCCCGAGAGCATAGAGTTTTTGTTTGCACAGGAAAATTGCTTGGTAGTGACAGAGATTCATTTCAAATCTTTCATGAAGTTTTATATGATTTCCCAAAGGATGTCTCCAGGGGTCAGAGAAGGAAGGGGAACGCAAACCTAGCCCTTCTATTCTGGCTGGAAGGGAAGAAAATTAATCTAGGGAATTTGATCAGTGTCCATTGCCCTGATGAGACAAGCACATGTATCAGGAGCTGTTTGTCTGTGAGACCCTTTCATCTCTACCCACTTCTACTGCCCAGTTTCACAGGTGTCACTCTGAGGATGAACACTGACGACGTCAATCATAACATAAGCATGGTCTTTGTGATCTTACCAGCGTGTGATAATACCAGCGTGTGTCTGGTTAATGGAGGGAGTCAGGACTGTTGCCAGCAATGCTCCTCAATGCCAGGCACTAGGTAATAGTCTAATGATATTTGGTAACATTTGAATAACCTTTAATGTATGCTAGTAACCACAGGGCTTGCCTGGGGACTCAGCGATAAAGATTCTGCCTGCCAATACAGGAGACATGGGTCCAGGAAGATCTCCTGGAGGAGGAAATGGCAGCCCACTCCAGTATTCTGGCCTGGAAAATTCCATGGACAGAGGAGCCTGGTGGGCTACAGTCCATGTGAGTCACAGAAGGGTGGTACACACCTTAGCAACTAAACAACAAGTAGACACAGATAGCAGTTGAATAATTGTTTGAAAGACAGAAATGTAATACAGAAAAACTATTAGCAAGGCAACTCATGTCTAATGGTGGAAGAATAGCATAATAGAGTTTCTATGGGAGGGGAATTTGAAGACATCCAGCCCAGTATAAATGTAAATTCTTACACCCAGGCATGCCCTTTCTAAGAATTTATTTTTAGGATATTTGTTGCAGCATTCTTTAAAATATTAAAAGATTCTGAATGGTATAAATATCTAAATAACTCATAAAAAGGACTTAAGTAAATTATAATGCTTTGATAAAATACCATGCAGCTGCAAAAATCGTCAGCTCCATGCATATCCTCTCAGAATTGCTAAAATATACTGATAATGAAACAAGTGAGACATAGAGAATGATGTAAAGTTTGCTATGATTTGTCAAAAATTAACAGAAGTATATGTGTGTACATGTGTTTATACATATTCATACAAACACGTTTGGATTTGTATACACAGTCTCTGCTCATGATATTCAAGATCCTTGGAATGATAACTGAGTGGCCAAGTGTCTGTGGAAGAAGGTGAGAAGATTTCTTATTTAATACTATGCCGTGAGAAGGTATTATTTTATCAAAGATAATTATAATTGATTTTTAAATTATTGGAAGAGCAAAAATACAAATTAAGCAAAAAAAGTAAAGTATTTTTGTTGTGCCAATTTTGTTTTTAAATGTATAGAAATCACTTCAGTGTTCAGAATTTTTCTATTTGAAACTTTTAGTGACTTTCAGGACTTTGCACCATTAATTTGGAAAATTCTAAGTCAGGAAATGCATTGTTGAAACTAATGGAGGTAACTTGGAGTGAGATGCCCTATATATATATATATATATATATATCACATGTATATATATAAACTCATAACAAGCAATTAAGTGAACATTTTGAATTGTTTAAGAAACGTTTGTCTTCATTTTAGAAACTAATGATTCACAACTCTTTTAAAATATCTGTTCGTCTGAGTAAGTCTGTTTAAAAATTTCCCTTAAATTACTATATACATCCAGTAATTTGTGATTTTTTTTTAAAACTCACTTGCCTGAGTCACACTGTCAAGTACCTCATGGTCACTTCCGTGGGGACATTTCAAATAAAATTGCTTGAATATGGGAAAAATCTTACTTTGCTCTAGAATAATAAAAAGCATGTTTAGTCAGAGTAGAACATAATTTAGATTATTCATGAAATTCATGTCATAAGAAAAAAGAGAAAGGAAGAAAAAGAAACCATTTTCTATAAACATAATTTCAGCTATTAAGTATAAAGAAATGATAGATTAGAAAAATCATCATAGAACCACCAATATAATAACTGATTCTTTTGAAGATCATCAACAGACACTAAGGGACAGGGAAAGATATGGCTGAAAAAGTTGTTCAAGTGGGACCGGAACACCCTCAATGACTTACTCATTACTAACAAAGGGAAACATTTGCCTGTACTTGTAGAGAGCCAGTGGTCACGGAAAATGGTAAACTTGGCCTGGTCATGTGTATGCACTATGATAATGGAATGATGAGTGGCCATATTCATACACACACGTTTGGATTTGTATACACAGTCTCTGCTCATGATATTCAAGATCCTTGGAATGATAACTGAGTGGCCAAGTGTCTGTGGAAGAAGGTGAGAAGATTTCTTATTTAATACTATGCCGTGAGAAGGTATTATTTTATCAAAGATAATTATAATTGATTTTTAAATTATTGGAAGAGCAAAAATACAAATTAAGCAAAAAAAGTAAAGTATTTTTGTTGTGCCAATTTTGTTTTTAAATGTATAGAAATCACTTCAGTGTTCAGAATTTTTCTATTTGAAACTTTTAGTGACTTTCAGGACTTTGCACCATTAATTTGGAAAATTCTAAGTCAGGAAATGCATTGTTGAAACTAATGGAGGTAACTTGGAGTGAGATGCCCCTATATATATATATATATATATATATACACATGTATATATATAAAATCATAACAAGCAATTAAGTGAACATTTTGAATTGTTTAAGCAATGTTTGTCTTCATTTTAGCAACTCATGATTCACAACTCTTTTAAAATATCTGTTCGTCTGAGTAAGTCTGTTTAAAAATTTCCCTTAAATTACTATATACATCCAGTAATTTGTGATTTTTTTTTAAAACTCACTTGCCTGAGTCACACTGTCAAGTACCTCATGGTCACTTCCGTGGGGACATTTCAAATAAAATTGCTTGAATATGGGAAAAATCTTACTTTGCTCTAGAATAATAAAAAGCATGTTTAGTCAGAGTAGAACATAATTTAGATTATTCATGAAATTCATGTCATAAGAAAAAAGAGAAAGGAAGAAAAAGAAACCATTTTCTATAAACATAATTTCAGCTATTAAGTATAAAGAAATGATAGATTAGAAAAATCATCATAGAACCACCAATATAATAACTGATTCTTTTGAAGATCATCAACAGACACTAAGGGACAGGGAAAGATATGGCTGAAAAAGTTGTTCAAGTGGGACCGGAACACCCTCAATGACTTACTCATTACTAACAAAGGGAAACATTTGCCTGTACTTGTAGAGAGCCAGTGGTCACGATGGAAACCAGGTGAGTAAACTTGGCCTGGTCAATGTTATCTGTGATAATAGTCTTCTTAATGTACTACTTAAAAAGAGCAAAGGAACACCCAGTATATTGTTAACATATCATTGTCGACTTCAAACCCAATCCTGAGAGACACAGACAAAAGTATAATATGGGAATAAAATCAACAATTTAGCATGATCTTGACTTTCAAAATATTGTGTGTGGGGGGCGGGGAAACATTGGGTGACTATTGTAGATTAAAACCCACCAAATTGCCAAAGATAAAAACCAAATTCAGCATACAAATCTTGATTATACCTTAGATCAAATCAAAAGAGTTATAGAAATATATGGGGTCAGAGGCAGAACTTGAACATGGATTGATTATAGACCATATTTCACAATTATTGTTGGCTGTCTCAGATATGATAATGGAACTGAAGTTATGCAGAGAAAATCTTTATATTTAAGAGACACATGCCAAAGTATGTCTGTCTGTAAACTACTTTCAAATAATTATACACTGCATTGGATTTTACACACACACACAGTCCTGTTGTATTATGCTATATATTCTTAGTTATGTAAATTAAATGCCTACACATACACATATCTACATATGTAGATATGTAGGTACCTACTCATTGAAAAAGACCCTGATACTGGGAAAGATGGAAGGCAGAGGATGAGATGGTTAGATAACATCTCTGACTCAATGGACATGAGGTGAGCAAACTCTAGGAGAGAGCGGAGGACAAGAGCCTGGTGTGCTGCAGTCCATAGGGTCACAAAAAGTCGAACAAGAGTTAGTGACCGAACAACAAAGTATATCTACATAGCTATCACTACCATCTCTTTATATATAAAGACACAGTCAAACATACACATCTACATATCTATAGCTATGCATATCTAAAATGCAAGATTCACTTTTCTGACTGTATGTTTCTGTGTACAAACTCCATGGCTGATCTCTTCATGGATTAAAACATTATTGACATCATATCAAAGTCTGAAGAGAAAATGACCCAATGTGACCGGAACACCCTCAATGACTTACTCATTACTAACAAAGGGAAACATTTGCCTGTACTTGTAGAGAGCCAGTGGTCACGATGGAAACCAGGTGAGTAAACTTGGCCTGGTCAATGTTATCTGTGATAATAGTCTTCTTAATGTACTACTTAAAAAGAGCAAAGGAACACCCAGTATATTGTTAACATATCATTGTCGACTTCAAACCCAATCCTGAGAGACACAGACAAAAGTATAATATGGGAATAAAATCAACAATTTAGCATGATCTTGACTTTCAAAATATTGTGTGTGGGGGGCGGGGAAACATTGGGTGACTATTGTAGATTAAAACCCACCAAATTGCCAAAGATAAAAACCAAATTCAGCATACAAATCTTGATTATACCTTAGATCAAATCAAAAGAGTTATAGAAATATATGGGGTCAGAGGCAGAACTTGAACATGGATTGATTATAGACCATATTTCACAATTATTGTTGGCTGTCTCAGATATGATAATGGAACTGAAGTTATGCAGAGAAAATCTTTATATTTAAGAGACACATGCCAAAGTATGTCTGTCTGTAAACTACTTTCAAATAATTATACACTGCATTGGATTTTACACACACACAGTCCTGTTGTATTATGCTATATATTCTTAGTTATGTAAATTAAATGCCTACACATACACATATCTACATATGTAGATATGTAGGTACCTACTCATTGAAAAAGACCCTGATACTGGGAAAGATGGAAGGCAGAGGATGAGATGGTTAGATAACATCTCTGACTCAATGGACATGAGGTGAGCAAACTCTAGGAGAGAGCGGAGGACAAGAGCCTGGTGTGCTGCAGTCCATAGGGTCACAAAAAGTCGAACAAGAGTTAGTGACCGAACAACAAAGTATATCTACATAGCTATCACTACCATCTCTTTATATATAAAGACACAGTCAAACATACACATCTACATATCTATAGCTATGCATATCTAAAATGCAAGATTCACTTTTCTGACTGTATGTTTCTGTGTACAAACTCCATGGCTGATCTCTTCATGGATTAAAACATTATTGACATCATATCAAAGTCTGAAGAGAGAAAATGACCCAATGTGACCATTCTCTGTTTTCGCCTTCCTGAAGCTAGATTTATTCTCCAGTCTTCTGTGTCTTAATCTATATCCAAGGATGGTGATCTCAGAACACTGTATCTTTGAAATTATTTGCTTTAAACATTTTAAAAGCTAATTTGCATTATAATATGAGGCAGACTTATTTATCCTCTCTGGACAACAGGGTCTTGACTATAATTATCATCGCATTAACATTATTATGAATGGAGTAATGTACTGAGTTCTGGGCTGGTTCTGCATGTGTATGATACACTGTAGTTCACTAAAAACAGGTGTTTATATATGACAAGAGCTAAAGTGTTCTGTGGACGTCCCTGGTGGCTCAGTGGTAAAGAACCTACCTGCTAATGCAGGAGACATGGGTTTGATCCTTGGGTCAGGAAGATACCCTGGAGAAAGAAATGGCAACCCACTTCAGTATTCTTGTCTGGGAAATCCCATGGACAGAGGAATCTGGTGGGCTACAGTCCTTGGGGTTGCAAAGAATTGGAAACAGCTTACTGACTAAATGACAACAAAGGTGTCCTGTAGATGAAAATTTTCTGAAGACTTTTTAAGCATTTGTTAAAAATGAGAAAACTTCCAATGATGAAATATAAAGCATCTGTAATTTGCTTTATATTAAAATCAATATAAATATCGTGCTCAGTCACTCAGTTTGAGTAAAATTGTCTCATTAGTACTAAGATAATTTTAAGAGAAAAATATGTTAAGTGTCTTTTTAGATATTCTGATGTCTGTATTCAAAATAATCTAGTGGAATAGTGATTACCATGTAAATCGATTTTGAGTAATGTTACTCAAATACTTGATACACAAATACTACTTCCAACAAATAATGTATTTTAGAGACCTGACTGAAATAAAAACAGCATTGACTCTCGAGTTCATTTGCTCCATGAAGTAAAACCATTTAAACCACTAACTAACAGAAAGGTCAACACACAATGAGTGAATCATCTTCCATCACAGAAAGATATTCTCAGTCCATCTGCTGTATTAAACCCTTTTGGGCCTTCAAACATTGTTCCAAACATTTCTTTTTAATCCAAGTGAAAAATTTTATTAATTTCTTGAATGTGTTGCCAGAAGGTTACATCTGGATCTCAACTCTAATTCCTAACAGCTGACATTTGTAAAGCTAATCACACTCAGGAAAAACAGAATCCCTAGACTGTAGTATGTCATATTCTGAACCCCAGTGAAAGCAACCTAGCCTGTTGACCTGAATCCTAATCTACAACAGATTGCTTTGAATATCTTCTGCTCCATATGACAAACATGTTTGTGTAATGATCATAAAATGTGTCACATATTTCAAAAGAGTTACAGGTGTTACTTCAATTATCTCCACTTTTGCTCTATTAATTAATAAGTTCCACTAGATCCATAATTTTCATGTTGACACGGGCTTCTCACTTGAAACTCTTATTGAATTAAGAATAATCAGGAACTAGTAGCTGGTTTCACAAATACAGTGAAACAACTGCAAGTATCTCCAAATGCCTGCAGAGTAAGAAGCATGCCTTTTTATTAAACAGTCTCTGTATTTGCCTAAACTTATGGACTTTGTTTCCTTGGTTTCTGTGAGCTGTATATTCATTTACAGACCCAAATGAGAACCAACTCCTTCATTCTTCATGCAGAATATTTTGTCTGTCTAGACTTGAGTTCTGTCCTTGAGTTCGGACTGGACGTCTCTCTTCTCAAACTCTCTTGGCCTATTCCCTCACCCACTAGCCAGTTTTAGCACTTGACCTCCTCCTGGTTTCCTGTCAAGTCAGAGGGCGTCAAGGGGAAGTAGGTATTTACTAAGCAATCCCTTGTGCCTTGAGGATCATGTTTTATTAAACTCTGGTTTTGCTGAAATACTGAGCATGCTTAAATATCAACCAAAACATTTAAACTTCGATAGAAATGGGTTAATTCATTAAGGATTTAAAAGACAGTATACCTCTCTTTAGGCTTCTGTCATGGCTCAGTGGTAAGCAGTCTGCCTATAATGCAGGAGACAGGTTCAGTCCCTGGGCTGGGAAGGTTCACTGGAGAAAGAAATGACTATCCACTCCAGTATTCTTGCCTGGAAATCCTATGGGCAAAGGAGACTGGCGGGCTACCATCCATCAGGTTACTTGAACATAGCTTAGCGACTAGAACAACAAATACTAAAAGCAAAACATTGGCAAAACTACAAATTTGGTATCTAATAGATGTTCCATTAATGTCTATGCTCTGAGTCCTTCATGTGTTTTAAAGAGTCTCAAAATTAAAATGGAAAAGTAAATTTTAAGTTTGAATTATTGCACCTCACACTTCATACTCTTTAAATTTTTAAACTCAAAGAAATGAGTGACAATACAAATTTGAGCTCTTAAGGACAACAAGCCTTGTTCTTATCTGGACTTGATATCAATTCCTACCACACTACACATTTGATACACCAATGGACATAGACACTTGTGATGCTGTATCTCTTCCAATTAGTTCCTATAATACATGTGAAAAAAATTGAAAAGAAGAAAATATATTGTAATATCAAACACATTAATGGTAAGACATAAGCTTTTCTCTTTTTTTGGCCACTTCTTTTGGTCTTTTTCATCCATCTTTGTTCTTTGGCCTGGGTGGGCCACCCATCGCAGTGGCCTCTATCACTGAAGAGCACCAGCTCTGGGCACATGAGTTCCAGAGTTTCGGCTTGGTAGTTGGACACATCGATCCAGTTGCTCCGGGGCACATGGGATCTTCCCAGGCCAGGGATCGAACTGGTGCCCCTTGCACTGCAAAGCAGTGTTCTTATCCACTGGACACTAGGGAAGCCCTTTTATAAGGACTTCATTCTAATTTTTTTAGGTACTGGAGAAGACTGTTGAGAATCCCTTGGACAGCAAGAACATCAAGCTCGTCAATCCTGAGGGAAATCAACCCTGAATATTCACTGGAAGGACTGATGCTTAAGCTGAAGCTCCAGTACTTTGTCCACCTAATGTGAAGAACTGATTCATTGGAAAAGGCCCTGATGCCAGGAAAGACTGAAGGAAAAAGAAGGGAATGGCAGAGGGTGAATGTAGAAAATGAAGGCTCCCAGTTGGTAAGCAGTCTGCCTATAATGCAGGAGACAGGTTCAGTCCCTGGGCTGGGAAGGTTCACTGGAGAAAGAAATGACTATCCACTCCAGTATTCTTGCCTGGAAATCCTATGGGCAAAGGAGACTGGCGGGCTACCATCCATCAGGTTACTTGAACATAGCTTAGCGACTAGAACAACAAATACTAAAAGCAAAACATTGGCAAAACTACAAATTTGGTATCTAATAGATGTTCCATTAATGTCTATGCTCTGAGTCCTTCATGTGTTTTAAAGAGTCTCAAAATTAAAATGGAAAAGTAAATTTTAAGTTTGAATTATTGCACCTCACACTTCATACTCTTTAAATTTTTAAACTCAAAGAAATGAGTGACAATACAAATTTGAGCTCTTAAGGACAACAAGCCTTGTTCTTATCTGGACTTGATATCAATTCCTACCACACTACACATTTGATACACCAATGGACATAGACACTTGTGATGCTGTATCTCTTCCAATTAGTTCCTATAATACATGTGAAAAAAATTGAAAAGAAGAAAATATATTGTAATATCAAACACATTAATGGTAAGACATAAGCTTTTCTCTTTTTTTGGCCACTTCTTTTGGTCTTTTTCATCCATCTTTGTTCTTTGGCCTGGGTGGGCCACCCATCGCAGTGGCCTCTATCACTGAAGAGCACCAGCTCTGGGCACATGAGTTCCAGAGTTTCGGCTTGGTAGTTGGACACATCGATCCAGTTGCTCCGGGGCACATGGGATCTTCCCAGGCCAGGGATCGAACTGGTGCCCCTTGCACTGCAAAGCAGTGTTCTTATCCACTGGACACTAGGGAAGCCCTTTTATAAGGACTTCATTCTAATTTTTTTAGGTACTGGAGAAGACTGTTGAGAATCCCTTGGACAGCAAGAACATCAAGCTCGTCAATCCTGAGGGAAATCAACCCTGAATATTCACTGGAAGGACTGATGCTTAAGCTGAAGCTCCAGTACTTTGTCCACCTAATGTGAAGAACTGATTCATTGGAAAAGGCCCTGATGCCAGGAAAGACTGAAGGAAAAAGAAGGGAATGGCAGAGGGTGAGATGGTTAGATAGCATCACTGAGTCAATGGACATGAGTTAGAGCAAACTTTTGGAGATAGTGAAGAACAGGGAAGTCTGGTGCACACCAGCTCATGGAGTCAGAAAAAGTTGGCTACTGAAAAACAACAATGTAATCATTTAGGTAGGTGGACTGGAATGAGAATTTTAGATGAAGATACTTTTTTTTTTTTACTTTTAACTTTTACAGAGTTTTGTTGTTTACAGATATGTATGTTCCCAGATTAGTCATATGCATATACTCCCCGCATTACACCCCTCCAGACTGTCACACAGCACTCCTGAAGGATCTCCTTTTCTCACAGAGCAATGACTATTGCTATTTTTAGATAAAGATACTTTTAATATTCTTGCTTTATTTAAAAGGAGAGTAGAGAGGGAGGCTCAGGACAGAGAAGATGTAAATATAATTATGATGGATTTGCATTGTTGTATGGCAGAAACCAACACAACATTGTAAAGCAATCTTCCTCCAATTAAAAAACAAATTTTAAAAGAGGATAGTAGAAACAATGAATCATTTTATCCCTCAATAATTTAAGCATGCATAGTAAAATTTTAAGAGTAAGTGTGTTAAGAATCAAGGTAGGATTGATAAGTTATGAACATTATTGTGAAACATAAAAAAGTATATAAAACATTATGAGAGGAAGATGAGAAAATAGACTGACTCATGAAAATAAACATATCAATTAAAAAGTATGCAAAATCTATCATTTCTATATAAGAAGAGATAGACAAAGTCACTATTATTGTAGATAATTTTTTAAGTTGACAAAAAGTACTTAAGATTAAAAAGTATTTAAAGAACATACAACTTGATTTGAGCAAACACACATAGAATTGTATATTGTCGTTAGAGGATGTGAATTTTTCCCAAGCATGAAATGATAGAAACTGTGCACATAACAGGCCACAAGTCTTAACCTGTTTTTAAAAATAAGGGTCATACAAGAAGTTAGGTTCTTTGATTAGAACGCACTTGGGCAGAAATCAATAATCAAATGATAAAGTTATAAGTGAATACTGAAAGAAAACCAAATTTCAGACTGCCCTACAAAACAAGTAAGAAAAACATTGAAATGACAGGGTGTTATAACCTCTACCAAAACCCAACTAGATATCAGACTTGAAAGAATTGTCCAGCCTGGATCCTGAATCCTTATAAGTTTTCTTCCTTAATTTCCTCAATTCTAGACACTGTTTAGATTCTGTCAAAGTAGTATTTTCTCTTAATGTACTAAAATCTAATAAACTTCATTTTTCTTGATTAACATGTTTTCCTGAAGGCTTCTAAGGAGTCAGCATTTGACAGAAGGTGTTTCCTCTGGAATTACATTAAGGCACCTTAATAGATGAGCATTAGCTAAGACCTGGATTTCTGTGTTTTCACTGAATTGGACTGAATAAGATTCGCACGGAACATTTTTCTGCTTACATACAAGACCAGGAACTCAAGTCTTTCTTCCATAAGATAGAACTTAAAGGTAACAAAAATGCTACCTATGAAAACCTCAGTGATGTAGCTATAGAAGGTGCTGTGGAAACTTAGACTTTTAGGTGTATAAGTTAAATAATTACACAGGCTTAAACATAATGACGCAAACATTCAAATGAAGAAGTCAGGGAAAGATGCAAAGGATACGGAACATGTTCATTGGATATAAAAAAGTACATGGCAAAAGAAAAAGAAATACATTAGAAATCATGATATAATAGAGATTTAAGAGTAAGTGTGTTAAGAATCAAGGTAGGATTGATAAGTTATGAACATTATTGTGAAACATAAAAAAGTATATAAAACATTATGAGAGGAAGATGAGAAAATAGACTGACTCATGAAAATAAACATATCAATTAAAAAGTATGCAAAATCTATCATTTCTATATAAGAAGAGATAGACAAAGTCACTATTATTGTAGATAATTTTTTAAGTTGACAAAAAGTACTTAAGATTAAAAAGTATTTAAAGAACATACAACTTGATTTGAGCAAACACACATAGAATTGTATATTGTCGTTAGAGGATGTGAATTTTTCCCAAGCATGAAATGATAGAAACTGTGCACATAACAGGCCACAAGTCTTAACCTGTTTTTAAAAATAAGGGTCATACAAGAAGTTAGGTTCTTTGATTAGAACGCACTTGGGCAGAAATCAATAATCAAATGATAAAGTTATAAGTGAATACTGAAAGAAAACCAAATTTCAGACTGCCCTACAAAACAAGTAAGAAAAACATTGAAATGACAGGGTGTTATAACCTCTACCAAAACCCAACTAGATATCAGACTTGAAAGAATTGTCCAGCCTGGATCCTGAATCCTTATAAGTTTTCTTCCTTAATTTCCTCAATTCTAGACACTGTTTAGATTCTGTCAAAGTAGTATTTTCTCTTAATGTACTAAAATCTAATAAACTTCATTTTTCTTGATTAACATGTTTTCCTGAAGGCTTCTAAGGAGTCAGCATTTGACAGAAGGTGTTTCCTCTGGAATTACATTAAGGCACCTTAATAGATGAGCATTAGCTAAGACCTGGATTTCTGTGTTTTCACTGAATTGGACTGAATAAGATTCGCACGGAACATTTTTCTGCTTACATACAAGACCAGGAACTCAAGTCTTTCTTCCATAAGATAGAACTTAAAGGTAACAAAAATGCTACCTATGAAAACCTCAGTGATGTAGCTATAGAAGGTGCTGTGGAAACTTAGACTTTTAGGTGTATAAGTTAAATAATTACACAGGCTTAAACATAATGACGCAAACATTCAAATGAAGAAGTCAGGGAAAGATGCAAAGGATACGGAACATGTTCATTGGATATAAAAAAGTACATGGCAAAAAGAAAAAAGAAATACATTAGAAATCATGATATAATAGAGATGCTCAAGAGATGACTCTTTGAAAGTAAAAATGTCTTAAAAGTCAACCGGCTCCTCTGTCCATGGGATTCTCCAGGCAGTAATACTGGAGTGGGTGGCCATTACTTTCTCCAGGGGATCTTGCATTCTGCATTGCAGGCAGATTCTTTACCACTGAGCCCCCAGGGAAGCTCTTTTTAAAGTTATCCTACCTTTAAAAAATAAAACGTGGCAGAAAAAAATGTTTCTGTTTTACTTAAAATTTCTTGAACTTCCTCTGTCTCTTCTCAATTGTTCTTTCTTCCAGAAAAGCAAATTAATTTGATACTCTCAAGAAAACATAACAAACAAAAAGAATAACAACGAAACAATCCCTATTTACTTAACTTGTTATCCCTTTGAATGTTAAGCACAATTAGGAGATAATTGTTAGTTTCATCAGCTCCAAGAGCAAACTATGCTTTAAATTTTATTTACATCTTTATTTTGATTCAAACAAAAGGTTTTAAAATTTTATTTGTGTAAGTTGTTTTGATATAGACTATTTCCTGACAATGAGTGCTCAGTAAATTTAGCTAATGTGGTGCTTTGTTTTTTTGTTTTGTAAGACAGACTTTATTTTCAGTGTGTTTTCTTTACTGTTGTAAGTGGGATTGATTTTTAATTCAATTATACTTTTAAATGATTGATTCATTTTTACTATTAATTTTTGCATAATAATTTTATTATTAATTACCTTATTACATTCACTTTCCATTTATAAGATTTTAGATGATGCACTCTAGGGTTTTCAGTTCTTCAGTGAAGACATGTAAGCCAATAAGTTACTTTTTAAAGAATATGTAAGTATCAGGACTGATGGTCTAGAAATGTTCCAATGCAAGATAGAACTTAAAGGTAACAAAAATGCTACCTATGAAAACCTCAGTGATGTAGCTATAGAAGGTGCTGTGGAAACTTAGACTTTTAGGTGTATAAGTTAAATAATTACACAGGCTTAAACATAATGACGCAAACATTCAAAT
Organism: Tragulus kanchil; assembly: GCA_022376925.1. Classification (NCBI taxonomy): domain Eukaryota; kingdom Metazoa; phylum Chordata; class Mammalia; order Artiodactyla; family Tragulidae; genus Tragulus; species Tragulus kanchil. The sequence goes on along the minus strand of JAIOJX010000003.1, from coordinate 165,927,342 downwards.
GAAGAAGTCAGGGAAAGATGCAAAGGATACGGAACATGTTCATTGGATATAAAAAAGTACATGGCAAAAAGAAAAAAGAAATACATTAGAAATCATGATATAATAGAGATGCTCAAGAGATGACTCTTTGAAAGTAAAAATGTCTTAAAAGTCAACCGGCTCCTCTGTCCATGGGATTCTCCAGGCAGTAATACTGGAGTGGGTGGCCATTACTTTCTCCAGGGGATCTTGCATTCTGCATTGCAGGCAGATTCTTTACCACTGAGCCCCCAGGGAAGCTCTTTTTAAAGTTATCCTACCTTTAAAAAATAAAACGTGGCAGAAAAAAATGTTTCTGTTTTACTTAAAATTTCTTGAACTTCCTCTGTCTCTTCTCAATTGTTCTTTCTTCCAGAAAAGCAAATTAATTTGATACTCTCAAGAAAACATAACAAACAAAAAGAATAACAACGAAACAATCCCTATTTACTTAACTTGTTATCCCTTTGAATGTTAAGCACAATTAGGAGATAATTGTTAGTTTCATCAGCTCCAAGAGCAAACTATGCTTTAAATTTTATTTACATCTTTATTTTGATTCAAACAAAAGGTTTTAAAATTTTATTTGTGTAAGTTGTTTTGATATAGACTATTTCCTGACAATGAGTGCTCAGTAAATTTAGCTAATGTGGTGCTTTGTTTTTTTGTTTTGTAAGACAGACTTTATTTTCAGTGTGTTTTCTTTACTGTTGTAAGTGGGATTGATTTTTAATTCAATTATACTTTTAAATGATTGATTCATTTTTACTATTAATTTTTGCATAATAATTTTATTATTAATTACCTTATTACATTCACTTTCCATTTATAAGATTTTAGATGATGCACTCTAGGGTTTTCAGTTCTTCAGTGAAGACATGTAAGCCAATAAGTTACTTTTTAAAGAATATGTAAGTATCAGGACTGATGGTCTAGTGTTTAAAACCTCCTGCTTCCAATGCAAGGGATGTCCATTTTTATCTCTGGTTGGGGAACTAAGATGTTTCGTACGGCCAAAATTTTTTAAAAAATCTGTTCGTATCCCACAATAATATTTTTATTCTTATTGTTATCTTAACCTCTTGGAAGTAGCGCAAGACAAGAGGATCATTGGATCTCAGCCTTCCCAAGCCTGCTATAAGAAAAGTGCATCGCTCTGCAGGCTAGATCTCTCTGCTGGAGATGTCAACAGTGATGAAGGCGAGGCAGAGTGCTGCGTGCGTCCTGGCGCTTCAGTGGCTCTGACCCAGGATGCTCAGCGCACAGGGGTGGTGCCCTCCCGGAACACACCATCAAGTGCCCGCAGAGCTCTTCTTGGTCCATCAAAGCAGTCACTCACAAAATTCTCCAGTCCTCCTGCGAGGTGAAGTTACATGGTGTAGACCTTCCATAACCCAGCAAACTCCTCCGTCACCTCATTTGTGGGTGGTGTCTCATTTTGTTGTTGTTGCTTGTTTAGTCATGTCTGACTCTTTTCAACCTCCTGGATGGTAACCTGCTGGGCTCCTCTGTCCATGAGATTTCCAACGCAAGAATACTGGGGTGGGTTGCCATTTCCTCCTCAAGGGGATCTTCCAGACCTAGGGATCAAACTCATGTCTCCTGCAGTGGCAGGTGGATTCTTTACCACTGAGCCACCAGGGAAGCCCTTGGTTTCTTATTACAGTGCTGCTCATAGAAGGAGATGCCAGGCAATTGTCATGTGGGAGCTACACCTTTGAATTCCAATGGATGGTCCCCCAGCAGCAAACACAAGCCCCCTTCTTTGGAAGCTTAGAGTCTTAACCACTGAGTCACCAGGAAAGTCATCAAAATTACTTTAGTTACTCTAGTTATTCCCCCTTTCTATAGAATTTTCTAATAAACTTATCTAAATCTATAAATAATCTTTCTGAGGTTTTTATAGCAATTGTGTTAAGCCTTGGCATTGGCAGGCTAAGCATTGTTTTGTAGGTTCTTAACCGTTGAGCCTATGTTATCAACATAGAGAAAACTGACACCTTTCTATGAATCTTTCAATCCAGCAGCACAATATGTCTCTCAATTTACTTAGATCTATATTCTTTCATCGGTATTTTATGATGTGCAGCATATAGATATATACATCTTTCTTTAGATTATAGAAAATGGAGCATTTTGTTTGTAGAGATAGTGAATGGTATTGTTTTGTTTTCTTTTTGGCTGTGCTAAGTCTTCATTGTTGCCCATGGGCTTTCTCTAGTGGTGGCGACTGAAGACTGCCCTCTAGCTGTGGTGCGCGGGACTTCTCATTGCAGTGACTTCTTTTGGGGCTCCCAGGCCTGAGGGCACTCGGGCTCAGTAGCTGCGGCTGCGTGGGCTTAGTGGCTCTGCGGCATGTGGGGTCCTCCCTGACTGTGGATCGGACCCACGCTCCCTGCAGGCAGATTCTTAACCACCTGACCACCAGGGGAAACCTGTCCTGTGTTTTTAACTTCAGTCTCCACATCTCCATTGTTGGCATGTAGCAATGTCAGTCATTTCTGTGTGTTGATTTTGTATCCTGTGACTTTGTTGAACTAACTTGTTCATTCTGGGAATTTTTTTTTTTTTTTTTTTAGTTTCTTGGGGAGATGTTCTATAGACAAAATTCACCAGCAAGTAGGAATTGTTTTATTTCTGCCTTTTTGCTCTGTGTTCCTGTTTTTGCCTTTTCATGTCTATTTATTCTGGCTCTTATCATTCATTTGATTTCTGTTCTACCTATTCCTGTATGCTGCCATTTCCTGAACTGAGATTTTGGTAGTGGAAATAGTATAATCAACTTAGAGAGGTGATGGGAACTGTCTTTCTGTCCCTTTTATAGGAGATCTTTCTATGATATGATAGAAAACTCATGAGTTAAGAAGGGCTTTGTTTGACTGTGATTCTGCTGTTTCTCTTTGATCTTTGGAATGCTGCATTAACAATTTGAGCCTCTGACTCCTCATCTAGTAAATGGAATAATAATGCTTATTACAGGGAGAAAGGACATTTTGGCTCGTTTTGACTAACAGATGCTTCTATTACCCCATCCTGGTTGTCCTTCAATAGAGGGTAATTTGAAATTCTAACTTGATTATTTAGCGCTTAAGACAATGTTTTGGAATAACTATGTTGCTTGATGTCATTCTGTCTTAAAAAGCCTAAATTTATCTTCCCTCTTTCTTCTTAATTTTAGAGGTATTCAGACCCAAGCATAGTCTACAAGTTTGGGAAGACAAAATATGTGAGCCTGGGACTATTACGGGTTCTCTGTATCAGCATTTTTTTGGGCATTTGTTTGTAGAGATAGTGAATGGTATTGTTTTGTTTTCTTTTTGGCTGTGCTAAGTCTTCATTGTTGCCCATGGGCTTTCTCTAGTGGTGGCGACTGAAGACTGCCCTCTAGCTGTGGTGCGCGGGACTTCTCATTGCAGTGACTTCTTTTGGGGCTCCCAGGCCTGAGGGCACTCGGGCTCAGTAGCTGCGGCTGCGTGGGCTTAGTGGCTCTGCGGCATGTGGGGTCCTCCCTGACTGTGGATCGGACCCACGCTCCCTGCAGGCAGATTCTTAACCACCTGACCACCAGGGAAGCCTGTCCTGTGTTTTTAACTTCAGTCTCCACATCTCCATTGTTGGCATGTAGCAATGTCAGTCATTTCTGTGTGTTGATTTTGTATCCTGTGACTTTGTTGAACTAACTTGTTCATTCTGGGAATTTTTTTTTTTTTTTTTTTAGTTTCTTGGGGAGATGTTCTATAGACAAAATTCACCAGCAAGTAGGAATTGTTTTATTTCTGCCTTTTTGCTCTGTGTTCCTGTTTTTGCCTTTTCATGTCTATTTATTCTGGCTCTTATCATTCATTTGATTTCTGTTCTACCTATTCCTGTATGCTGCCATTTCCTGAACTGAGATTTTGGTAGTGGAAATAGTATAATCAACTTAGAGAGGTGATGGGAACTGTCTTTCTGTCCCTTTTATAGGAGATCTTTCTATGATATGATAGAAAACTCATGAGTTAAGAAGGGCTTTGTTTGACTGTGATTCTGCTGTTTTCTCTTTGATCTTTGGAATGCTGCATTAACAATTTGAGCCTCTGACTCCTCATCTAGTAAATGGAATAATAATGCTTATTACAGGGAGAAAGGACATTTTGGCTCGTTTTGACTAACAGATGCTTCTATTACCCCATCCTGGTTGTCCTTCAATAGAGGGTAATTTGAAATTCTAACTTGATTATTTAGCGCTTAAGACAATGTTTTGGAATAACTATGTTGCTTGATGTCATTCTGTCTTAAAAAGCCTAAATTTATCTTCCCTCTTTCTTCTTAATTTTAGAGGTATTCAGACCCAAGCATAGTCTACAAGTTTGGGAAGACAAAATATGTGAGCCTGGGACTATTACGGGTTCTCTGTATCTGGTTGGATCCATAGACTTTAGCTCCCACTTGGATCTTCTCGTAAGCTCTCTTTCTCTCTCTCTCAGTCGCTCTCTGACTGAATACAAGGGGTCACGCTCCCTGTTACTGACAGGGAGATGTATGTTTACAAAAGTGTTTTCCTTAAGCACCATGGTTGCTTGCTGGAATGGGGACATCTAAGTCAACATTGCTAATGTTCAGAGGTAGTTGTCATTCCCTAGAGTATCTGTGTAAATTCTGACATTCAGAAACCAGGTTATCTCGTATTTCATTCTATCAAATCACCAATTTTTTTTCTTCTCTGCTTCATACAGGCATCTAGAGCAGAGATCAGAAAATGCACAAAATTAGATTTGGCTGAAATTTAGAAATGCTGTCACTCGTGGAAAGTCATGTCCTAATTATCCTATGTATATTGTATGTTTTTTCCTCCTGATTCTGGCTAGTGGAAGCTGTTTTGTTTCATCCTAATGTTTCTTTTGTATTTTGGCAATCTCAATCCTTTTTCAATAAGACAGAGTTGGACTTGATTTTTAACTGTTAGAATGAGGCTAATATATGCACAAAAGCTTTCTTTTCATTGTCATCTTATATTATTAAAACATTTCCATGTCACAAGGCAATGTAACTTACTCAGTTCTGAAAAATTCATGATGAGTTTCTAGTGAAATCTCAAATTACCTTCATATCATATAAGATTCAAAGCATAAAATGGCATAGAGTTGAATGTTTAAAGACTTCCATTTTTAATACTGTAGCTTGTAAGCATTTCCATACCCCACACTCTGTGACTGGGAACATAGCTGCATGTAAAGTGACCCAAGAGTTGAGAGCAATCCACTCGAGATATCTTTATTGATTGTGTGCACTGATTCTGGATGCAGACTTTAAAGACGCAGGTGTGGTGCTATCAGCAGTTACACATTTTTGATTGATTGCTGCGTTACCATTCTGTTGTATAAGAACTATGTCTAGACAGGCAATTGCCTAGACCCACAGGTGAAAACAGGTTTTAAAAGGGGGCATGGCTGTCATTCTTTACATGCTGACATTGCCATCCTCACAGTTTCTTCAAGGATTATTGGCTCCTCCACAGTCAGCGGCTTCTATCCTGAAAAGTATACTGAGGTCCAATCACAGCTCCCTCCCATGTTAGAATAGAGTCGCTACATCCTTGAAAATTGCACATGGATCACCTGATTTTCCTCCTCCCCCTAAAGCATTCTATCCTTGAGCTACTTCTGCAGTGCTGTTTACCTTGTTCAGAAACATGGGCTTCAGTTTGGACATTTCCCGAAGCTAATTGATGGGCCATGCAAAGCTTCCCAGTCTAATTGTCAGGGTTCACTCCCATTGATTGCACAGACCTGCTTCCTGCCGGTGTAATCATACTTTCATCATTTACAACTTGACTCTGACCATGAATATGCACTGAGACCTTACCTGCTGTCTCACTGACACCTCTCTGTGCTGTTTTCTAAGTTGTCTACTCTTAAACACCCCCTTTCAATATTACACTCCCCTCATCCCTTCTTTAGGGTTTTCCTGGTGGCACAGATGATAAGGAAACTGCTTGCAATGCAGGAGACTTGATCCCTTGGTTGGGAAGATTCCCTGGAGAAGAGAATGGCAACCCACTCCAGTATTCTTGCCTGGAGAATCCCATGGACAGAGGAGCATGGTGGGCTACAATTCATTGGGTCTCAAGAGTCAGACACGACTGAGCGACTAACATCCTTTTTATTTTTTAAATTTTTGTTTATTTATTTATTTTTGGCTCTTCTGGGTTTTCACTGCTGCCACAGGCTCTTCTCTAGTTGCAGGGAGTGGGGGCTACTCTCTAGCTGAGGTGAGCAGGCTTCTTGCTGTGGTGACTTCTCTTGCTGTGGAACTCGGGCTCTAGAGCACACGGGCTTCAGTAGTTGAGGCACGTGGGCTCCACAGTTGCGGCTCTGAGGCTCTAGAGCACAGGCTCCATGGCTGTGGCTCACGGGCTTAGTTGCTCTGCAGCATGTGGGATCTTCCCAGATCAGGGATCAAATCCGTGTCTCCTACATTGGCAGGCAAATTCTTTACTACTGAGCTACCAGGGAAGTCCTAATATCCCTTTTTTAATGATGATCCCTTTTCAAATATTTAGAAAATCCACATTATGAGATAAATGTCTTATGCTTTCTCAAAGTCTGAACTGCTAGAGAAAACCACCTGCATGACCCTCTGACACATGATTCTTGGCAAGCAGAAGGGTTTTTACTCAAATTTCCTATTTCTTATCAGCATTTTTAGGAGTCTCTTCTGACCTCACATTTTTATATTTTGCAAATATTCACACTCTGTATGGTGCAGTCAAAAACATTTTTTTTTTTTTTGATGTGGACCATTCCACATCAAAGTCTTCACTGAACTTGTTATAACATCATTCCTGCTTTTTGTTTTGTTTTGTTTTATGTTTTCGGCCCTGAGACATGCGAAATCTTGGCTCCCTGATCAGGGATTGAACCTGCTTGCCCTGCATTGAAAGGCAGGGTCCTGATTATTGGACCACCAGGGGAGCCCTTGAGGTGCTCTCTGTTTAATGCTTCAAAACACTAATAATTTTTTAATGCATTCCTTTTAATATTTTTCACATATATTTAATTCCATAAATTCCAAACTTGCCTAGACCTTTGACACCCTAACTAGGATTATTTTACTCACAGATACATGAGAGTATGATAGGTTTAGTTATACTGTGGTTAATAAAACACCTTTATAAAGCCTTTATAAAGAGAACTTGTATTTTGCTCAACATCAAAATCCATAAACTTAATTCTTTCCATTCTTTTATGTGTAGTCCTCCTTGATAAGGTTCATACCATATACGCTAGTTGTAAAGGTGTTTAAAAGAAGGCACACACACACACACACGTGTGTGTGTGTATTCTGTGGACTCTTAAGAGTTGGGAAATGCACAGGGAAACTTCATTTGCTTTTCTTCTGAATCCTAAACGTACCTTTGAACAAATGATCTCCACATGTGATTTTTGAAACATTGATAGGAAAGGTTTTGATTTCTTAGCAAAAAGGATGCAATATAAGTTTCAGTTATTTATATTGAGCATGGTCAATGAGGCTGAGAAAAGTAAGATAAAATAGATACAGATGCTTTGAAATCATATAGATTTTGCATAGAGCATATTTATAAATGATAACTGAAGTGTTTTAATTTTGTATCCTTAATGCTTTGGTTGCTACATTGACTATTTGTTTTTTGATAGTTTTATGTTCTCAGAGAGAATGTTGCTCTGTTTCTTTCTTTAGATCAGTTATAATTAAGTTAGCTCTTAAGTGTACTCAGCAGGAAGTCACGTTGTTCTGACTTACATGATTAGATTAAATCCTCATATCCTAAACATATTGCAGTTTTTATTAATACAAATCATGATTTTATCAGCATTATTCCATCTACTAAATTATAAAATCTAAAGGTAAAATACTTATCAATATTTGACTGTCATTGTACTTGTATTAGTAAAGCCTTGACACAGTAGCCCCTTGACAAAGATTTCTAATTAAATGGATCAGTTTTACATAGTTTTGAAGGTATTATTTTTGTAAATATTGTGAGGGGAAGATAGTGTGATTCAAGTTTATTTAACTGCTAAGTCAGAGAACATTTCCAATAATCTGAGAAGGATTAAAATAAATGATTTTCCCTTTAAAGTTTTTGAATTAAAAAACTCTCTAAATTTAAAACTTTCCATTTAAAATTTCAAATTAGATTTTGAATGTGCCCTTCTTGTTAGATTAAGTTCGAACCCCCTTGTACATTAATAAAAGAGTGGCATATATATTTATATAGAACCTTGTTATAAAAGCCAAGATCTTTTCAATTGCAAATAATGGCCATTCTTACTCAAATAATACAATGGCAACTACTGACTCATGAAACCAAGAAATTCAAAGATAATGTTGGCCCTGGTAAATCTGAACAAGGAAGTCCTCAATGTGCAACGTGATAAAAATTTAATATCTATCTATCCTCTGAGTTTCCCAGATGGAGCTAGCGGTAAGGAATCCACCTGCCAATGCAGAAGACTCAAAGAGACAGGGGTTCAATCCCTGGACCAGGAAGATCCACTAGAGGAAGAAATGGCAACCACTCCAGGATTCTAGCCTGGAGGACCCCATGGACAGAGGGGCTTGGCAGACTACAGTCCATGCAGTCTGAAAGACTGTGCACATACACAGTCACCTATTATTTATCTTTCATCTATTATCTATCCATCATCTGCTGTCTATCCATCTATGTATCTGTCTACCTCTCATGTGTTTTCTCTTTGCTACTTCACTTTCCCACTCTCCCGAGCCTTGTCTCCTTCTTTCTTCCCTCCCCTCCTCCTCTTCCTGTTATCTCCTCTCCTTCCTCCTCTCCTCTTTCTCTCTCTTGAGAACTGTTTTTGTTCTCAGTTTCCTTCAGCATGATGTGAAAATGGCCACTGGCAGCTCCCGGCTCAGCTCCTTCTCATTTAGCAGTACAGGATCAAGAAAGCAGCTCTTTCTAAACAGCAGTTACAAAATTCCTTATAAAAGTCTCTTTAATCTATGATGTCTCACCTCCCAACTGCTGTTTCAGTCACTGAAGTGATTGGGCTCAGCCGTGGGATGTTGGGAGTGAGAATAGACCCACCTAAACAATGATTCAGACTGAGGAGAAGAGGTTTCCAAAATAGTTTGGAAGGAAGCAAAACTATGATGCTGCAGTATGGATGGGGAAGGGTGGTTTCATTCCTGATTCTAAAGTGTGGCATACAACATGTTTTTCATATATTTAGTGGGAAAAACATATCCCTTTGAATGACTCATTTTACTTTTGTTAATCTTTGGGAATGTTTTTATTTTAAAATGTCTTTGTTCTTTTCTCAGCCACAGGACTAAGATTCACATATACCTTCTACTTTAAATCCTCTGAATTCAAATGTCGGCATTCAGCCAGTAAAAAAAAAAAAAAAATTTTTTTTTTGGCCCTTCTTGTTAGATTAAGTTCGAACCCCTTGTACTTAAAAGAGTGCAAAAAACAAAGCCAAGATCTTTTCAATTGCAAATAATGGCCATTCTTACTCAAATAATACAATGGCAACTACTGACTCATGAAACCAAGAAATTCAAAGATAATGTTGGCCCTGGTAAATCTGAACAAGGAAGTCCTCAATGTGCAACGTGATAAAAATTTAATATCTATCTATCCTCTGAGTTTCCCAGATGGAGCTAGCGGTAAGGAATCCACCTGCCAATGCAGAAGACTCAAAGAGACAGGGGTTCAATCCCTGGACCAGGAAGATCCACTAGAGGAAGAAATGGCAACCACTCCAGGATTCTAGCCTGGAGGACCCCATGGACAGAGGGGCTTGGCAGACTACAGTCCATGCAGTCTGAAAGACTGTGCACATACACAGTCACCTATTATTTATCTTTCATCTATTATCTATCCATCATCTGCTGTCTATCCATCTATGTATCTGTCTACCTCTCATGTGTTTTCTCTTTGCTACTTCACTTTCCCACTCTCCCGAGCCTTGTCTCCTTCTTTCTTCCCTCCCCTCCTCCTCTTCCTGTTATCTCCTCTCCTTCCTCCTCTCCTCTTTCTCTCTCTTGAGAACTGTTTTTGTTCTCAGTTTCCTTCAGCATGATGTGAAAATGGCCACTGGCAGCTCCCGGCTCAGCTCCTTCTCATTTAGCAGTACAGGATCAAGAAAGCAGCTCTTTCTAAACAGCAGTTACAAAATTCCTTATAAAAGTCTCTTTAATCTATGATGTCTCACCTCCCAACTGCTGTTTCAGTCACTGAAGTGATTGGGCTCAGCCGTGGGATGTTGGGAGTGAGAATAGACCCACCTAAACAATGATTCAGACTGAGGAGAAGAGGTTTCCAAAATAGTTTGGAAGGAAGCAAAACTATGATGCTGCAGTATGGATGGGGAAGGGTGGTTTCATTCCTGATTCTAAAGTGTGGCATACAACATGTTTTTCATATATTTAGTGGGAAAAACATATCCCTTTGAATGACTCATTTTACTTTTGTTAATCTTTGGGAATGTTTTTATTTTAAAATGTCTTTGTTCTTTTCTCAGCCACAGGACTAAGATTCACATATACCTTCTACTTTAAATCCTCTGAATTCAAATGTCGGCATTCAGCCAGTAGTTTTCTGTTAAGCACAAAATAAGCCTTTATCTCTGTGTCTCTGTGTACCTTCACCTGCATTGCTTTCTTCTGTGTACACTCTTCACTTACCTAGGATTCCCTGACAGCTCAGATGGTAAAGAATTCACCTGCCGTGCAGGAGACCTGGGTTCAATCCCTGTGTCGGGAAGATCCCCTGGAGAATGGAATGGCTATCCCCTCTAGTATTCTTGCCTGGGGAATTCCATGGCTCATTCATGGGTCGCAAAGAGCCATGAGCAACCTTCACTTATACTTACCTAGAGTTGATATAAACTTAAACTACTGACTGTCTCTAACATCCAAATGCCACATACTTCCTGCTCTTCCTATAAAAATAGAGCATAACTTTGGAGCAAATGTTAATGTATTTATAACCACTGCTCTTCATTAACTATTTGTTTACTTTTATTCATTAACTTGTATGTGCATGCTCAATCGCTCCATTGTGTCCAACTCTTTGCAGCCCTATGGACTGCAGCCCACCAAGCTCCTTTTCTCCAGGGGATCTTCCGTATGCAGGGAGTGCACACTTGTCTCTTGTGTCTCCTTCATTGACAAGTGGATTCTTTACCACTAGTACCACTTGGGAATCTCCAATTAATTTGTATATGTATTAAAAAAATCAAAGATGTGAAAACAGGTGGCATGAAGGATACAGAGAAACACAGTGATCTGTGCCTGTTTAGGACCTTATGATTTAATTGAAAGGATAGTCATAGTCGCATTGTCAATAAACTGTACTTGGAATCTGAGCTTGCAAGGAGACACAGCTACAGGGATTTAGATCACTCTGAGAGGATGTTTCCTGGGGTGGCCACCCAGGTAGGACTTTTTAAATGTGAATTGCAGTTTAGAAGTTATTGGGAAGCAGGAGGAAACATTTCATAATTTTGCACCTTTCTCATCCAAGTGGAAGATTTGTTGCCATAGGAAATTACCTTAATGGTAATGTGAAACAGGAGTACCATTGACTTTAAGTTTTTCTTAGATCATTTTGTTGTTGTTTGCTTTATCACCAAGTGGAGCTAACGTCCAGGGTTTGGGTACAATAACACATAAGTAGTTAAATAAATTACTCTGTGTAGTTTAGACCTATGTAGGCTCTGAAAAAAAGTAGCATTGGAACATTGTAAGCTTTTTCTTTCACCTGCATTGCTTTCTTCTGTGTACACTCTTCACTTACCTAGGATTCCCTGACAGCTCAGATGGTAAAGAATTCACCTGCCGTGCAGGAGACCTGGGTTCAATCCCTGTGTCGGGAAGATCCCCTGGAGAATGGAATGGCTATCCCCTCTAGTATTCTTGCCTGGGGAATTCCATGGCTCATTCATGGGTCGCAAAGAGCCATGAGCAACCTTCACTTATACTTACCTAGAGTTGATATAAACTTAAACTACTGACTGTCTCTAACATCCAAATGCCACATACTTCCTGCTCTTCCTATAAAAATAGAGCATAACTTTGGAGCAAATGTTAATGTATTTATAACCACTGCTCTTCATTAACTATTTGTTTACTTTTATTCATTAACTTGTATGTGCATGCTCAATCGCTCCATTGTGTCCAACTCTTTGCAGCCCTATGGACTGCAGCCCACCAAGCTCCTTTTCTCCAGGGGATCTTCCGTATGCAGGGAGTGCACACTTGTCTCTTGTGTCTCCTTCATTGACAAGTGGATTCTTTACCACTAGTACCACTTGGGAATCTCCAATTAATTTGTATATGTATTAAAAAAATCAAAGATGTGAAAACAGGTGGCATGAAGGATACAGAGAAACACAGTGATCTGTGCCTGTTTAGGACCTTATGATTTAATTGAAAGGATAGTCATAGTCGCATTGTCAATAAACTGTACTTGGAATCTGAGCTTGCAAGGAGACACAGCTACAGGGATTTAGATCACTCTGAGAGGATGTTTCCTGGGGTGGCCACCCAGGTAGGACTTTTAAGTGTGAATTGCAGTTTAGAAGTTATTGGGAAGCAGGAGGAAACATTTCATAATTTTGCACCTTTCTCATCCAAGTGGAAGATTTGTTGCCATAGGAAATTACCTTAATGGTAATGTGAAACAGGAGTACCATTGACTTTAAGTTTTTCTTAGATCATTTTGTTGTTGTTTGCTTTATCACCAAGTGGAGCTAACGTCCAGGGTTTGGGTACAATAACACATAAGTAGTTAAATAAATTACTCTGTGTAGTTTAGACCTATGTAGGCTCTGACAAACAACTTTATTCAACTCTACCGTAGTCAGTTGAGGTTATAACTATTAGTAAAGCTAATGATGATGTCAAGAAAAATAGATACTAGTTATTGACTTTTAATATGACAGGTGTTATTGTTAGCCTTTAACTCATATTAGTTATCTTTATTATTTATTACAAACTGCTATTACCTTTATAGAAAACTAAGAAAATTGATAATAATTTCATCTGATTACTGATTCTAATGTTATTCCATCCTATAATTTTTCATTTTTATTTTTAAATTTTCATTTCATTTTATTGTATAATTTTGATGATTAAACATATTTTCATACCTACTTTATTTTTCTGTATTTTAGCTGTAGAAACTATTTTATTGCATTATTTCAAAATGCAATAAAATAAATTTAAATAAATCTGTCTCTTAACCTTGATTTTGAAAGATTATTTTTCATTTCCTAACTGACCAGGGCAAATGGTGAGTTGCTAATTTTTTGCTTTAATTTTCATTTGGTTTCATTTTCATTCTATTTTCACTTAGTTATTTCACAAGAGGAGGAGAGTCACATTTCAACGAGAATTTATTGTGGCTATTTCCACAGTTAAGTGGGATTTTATAAACTTGAAGAAACATTAGATTCGCTATTTATAACTCCTTCAAAGTCTTGTCATAAAATTTATCAGGCAAAATTCAGTTGTTTTGCTGCTCAATTTACAGTAAAAAAAAAAAAAAGCTTCATATATTCTAACCAACACATTAGCTTACTATCATCCATTAGTTTTTTAATTTATTATTTTCAAATGAAATAACCTACCTTTGTATCAATTTCATTGAAAAGAGACAAATCAATAAAAATCACATTAAAGTATTTATTGATATAAAGGATACATATTTTTGTTCTATATGGAGGAACTTCTTAGTATCTTAGGCTCTTGTTAATTAATCATGCTTTGTCTCTTTGAAAACAGCAGGAGGAAATTATACAATATGTGTGTTCATAAGATGGATTACACTTGTAAGCATGTGTTTGTATAAATGGCTCATTTTCCTGAAAGTGATATAAATGATTGTAATCACCCCTCTGGCACTATCATTTATGAGGCACAATTTTTACAAGTTGTATTTTCTTGCCGACTAATATTTATCATTATTTCATGCCATGAAATGGCACTAAAAAGTAACCTATTGTAATCTTTGACTAGGATTAAATAAAATTATACATGTTTGGTGCATGCCCTGACTATCTATGGTTAGAAATTGGTCTTATAATCTTTAGTGGTACCTGTAGTAATTACATTGTGTATTTTCATATACTTGTTTGATAAGAATTGTAATTGGACTATGAAAATTTTTTACAAGGTCCTGTATTTTCAGGTAATGAAAACAAGTCATAACTTCTTTGTATGTGTTTGATTTGTAAATAAACCAATAACATCACCTGAACCTTGATTCCAGGATAATATGGAAATATTGGATAAACCCTATACCATTTAGGCTGTTCGAACTGGTGGGATCATAGCTAAAATCAAAATAATACCTTATTATCCATTAAATAATTGGTTTTGTATATACTCATTAGATAATTTATTTTTCCTACAAGTGCTTTTTAAAGATATGTCTAACACATTACCTCATAAATTTTATGCAACATTAATGCCAAGAAATAAAATATTTAACTACAGTACTTCCTGACAAGATATTACAGGATAGTCCTTAAAGACAAATTCAAGGAGGGTGACTACCGATTAAGAAAAAATATGAAAATAAAGGAGTAACTGTCATCAGTGCTTTTGCACCAAGCAGTCTAATAATCTGGAGTATGCCCAGCAACATGGACAAAATCTGAGAAGTAGATCGGTATCTCCTCAGTTTCCCAGCAACATGCACCATGCATCCATTAGTTTTTTAATTTATTATTTTCAAATGAAATAACCTACCTTTGTATCAATTTCATTGAAAAGAGACAAATCAATAAAAATCACATTAAAGTATTTATTGATATAAAGGATACATATTTTTGTTCTATATGGAGGAACTTCTTAGTATCTTAGGCTCTTGTTAATTAATCATGCTTTGTCTCTTTGAAAACAGCAGGAGGAAATTATACAATATGTGTGTTCATAAGATGGATTACACTTGTAAGCATGTGTTTGTATAAATGGCTCATTTTCCTGAAAGTGATATAAATGATTGTAATCACCCCTCTGGCACTATCATTTATGAGGCACAATTTTTACAAGTTGTATTTTCTTGCCGACTA
The DNA here is from genome assembly GCA_022376925.1 of Tragulus kanchil. Taxonomy (NCBI): domain Eukaryota; kingdom Metazoa; phylum Chordata; class Mammalia; order Artiodactyla; family Tragulidae; genus Tragulus; species Tragulus kanchil. Next base: position 165,912,256 of record JAIOJX010000003.1, on the reverse strand, counting down.
ATATTTATCATTATTTCATGCCATGAAATGGCACTAAAAAGTAACCTATTGTAATCTTTGACTAGGATTAAATAAAATTATACATGTTTGGTGCATGCCCTGACTATCTATGGTTAGAAATTGGTCTTATAATCTTTAGTGGTACCTGTAGTAATTACATTGTGTATTTTCATATACTTGTTTGATAAGAATTGTAATTGGACTATGAAAATTTTTTACAAGGTCCTGTATTTTCAGGTAATGAAAACAAGTCATAACTTCTTTGTATGTGTTTGATTTGTAAATAAACCAATAACATCACCTGAACCTTGATTCCAGGATAATATGGAAATATTGGATAAACCCTATACCATTTAGGCTGTTCGAACTGGTGGGATCATAGCTAAAATCAAAATAATACCTTATTATCCATTAAATAATTGGTTTTGTATATACTCATTAGATAATTTATTTTTCCTACAAGTGCTTTTTAAAGATATGTCTAACACATTACCTCATAAATTTTATGCAACATTAATGCCAAGAAATAAAATATTTAACTACAGTACTTCCTGACAAGATATTACAGGATAGTCCTTAAAGACAAATTCAAGGAGGGTGACTACCGATTAAGAAAAAATATGAAAATAAAGGAGTAACTGTCATCAGTGCTTTTGCACCAAGCAGTCTAATAATCTGGAGTATGCCCAGCAACATGGACAAAATCTGAGAAGTAGATCGGTATCTCCTCAGTTTCCCGTGGAACAAGCACAAACACTGGCCTCTGCACCATGCCACCACACACACCTAACTTCCCATCTCTCCCTCCACATTTTTGTATGTTTGTTTGTTTTTTCAGCTTGACTAGACTTCAGACAAGTTTTTTTCTGGAGAAAGACATGGTAACCCACTCCAGTAGCCTTGCCAGGAAAGGCCACAGACAGGAGCCCGCTGGGCTACAGTCCACAAAGAGTCGGACCCAATCGAGCTACTGACGTTTTTACTGTCACCATCCTTGTTCTAAGACCTCCCTTTGCTGTGAGCATTTACTTCAGAGAACTTGTAAATTCTTTCTCTGCTCCCTTGAGGTATACATCTATTAGAGATCGTTCAGTCAGTTTTAAGAGCCAGGGAGTTCATCCCATGGAGATGCCATTCTCAAGAAGGAAGACACCACCCCCATCTCAAGCTCTGTGGATGGGAGACGCCTGCCTCTCATGGGCATCACTTGGCAAGTTGTAAAACTACCTTCTGTGATGGAGTGATGGGAAAGGTTGCTTTTCCTTTGGGTAGGAAACATAGGCAGCTTAAGACTCCTCCTCTCCAACCCTAGCTCTTAAAAATTCTCCCGCCTTTTTTTTTTTTTTCCAGTAAATTTGAGCTCAGACTTGCTTCTCTAGTGCAATAGCCAGGAATGAGACCTTCTTTGACTTTTTAAATCTACTCTGCACAACTTTCGCTTTCATAATATTCATACATCACCTTCTCTGCCTCTTTATCCCTTTCTGTCACTGTAGCTAACTACCCATCCTCTTAAACTGACACCAGTCTCTGGGCATGTTGAATGGCAATACTGAAAATACTTGGCTTCTGTTGAGATATTTGGTCAACTGGATAATCTAAACAGATAGAAAGTGGCCTGTTATTTACATGCTCAAAGAGACTCTTCCTCTATTTCCTCATCAGTGTTTCCACATAGCCTTTAAAAAATAAAAATAAAACCTCTTTATTTTGTATTAGCCGTGTTGTGATAATTTCAAGTAAACAGTGAAGAGATTCAGCCATACATATCCATGTATCCATTCCCCCCGCAAACTCCTCTCCCATCCAGCCTGCCACATAACACTGAGCAGAGTTCCATGTACTATACAGTACGTCCTTGTTGGTTTTCCATTTTAAATACAGCAGTGTGTACATGTCCATCCCAAACTCCCTAACTATCCTTTCTCCCAATTCTTCCCCTCTAGCAATGTTGTTAGTTCTCTATGTCCATAGGTCTGTTTCTGTTTTGTAAATAGATTCATTTGTGTCATTTTTTTTTAGTAGATTCCTTTTTCAAGAAAACTTCTGATCATCTGAACAGACAGGAGCCCGCTGGCTGTCACAATGCCCATCAGAGACACTTTTTTAAATCCCTTTGCTGTGAGCATTTACTTCAGAGAACTTGTAAATTCTTTCTCTGCTCCCTTGAGGTATACATCTATTAGAGATCGTTCAGTCAGTTTTAAGAGCCAGGGAGTTCATCCCATGGAGATGCCATTCTCAAGAAGGAAGACACCACCCCCATCTCAAGCTCTGTGGATGGGAGACGCCTGCCTCTCATGGGCATCACTTGGCAAGTTGTAAAACTACCTTCTGTGATGGAGTGATGGGAAAGGTTGCTTTTCCTTTGGGTAGGAAACATAGGCAGCTTAAGACTCCTCCTCTCCAACCCTAGCTCTTAAAAATTCTCCCGCCTTTTTTTTTTTTTTTCCAGTAAATTTGAGCTCAGACTTGCTTCTCTAGTGCAATAGCCAGGAATGAGACCTTCTTTGACTTTTTAAATCTACTCTGCACAACTTTCGCTTTCATAATATTCATACATCACCTTCTCTGCCTCTTTATCCCTTTCTGTCACTGTAGCTAACTACCCATCCTCTTAAACTGACACCAGTCTCTGGGCATGTTGAATGGCAATACTGAAAATACTTGGCTTCTGTTGAGATATTTGGTCAACTGGATAATCTAAACAGATAGAAAGTGGCCTGTTATTTACATGCTCAAAGAGACTCTTCCTCTATTTCCTCATCAGTGTTTCCACATAGCCTTTAAAAAATAAAAATAAAACCTCTTTATTTTGTATTAGCCGTGTTGTGATAATTTCAAGTAAACAGTGAAGAGATTCAGCCATACATATCCATGTATCCATTCCCCCCGCAAACTCCTCTCCCATCCAGCCTGCCACATAACACTGAGCAGAGTTCCATGTACTATACAGTACGTCCTTGTTGGTTTTCCATTTTAAATACAGCAGTGTGTACATGTCCATCCCAAACTCCCTAACTATCCTTTCTCCCAATTCTTCCCCTCTAGCAATGTTGTTAGTTCTCTATGTCCATAGGTCTGTTTCTGTTTTGTAAATAGATTCATTTGTGTCATTTTTTTTTAGTAGATTCCTTTTTTTCAAGAAAACTTCTGATCATCTGAACTAGTATGAATGCTCTTCTGCTCCAGGAAAGAGCCCATTTCTCACCCACACAGATGTGTACATATGTTTATCTGTAGCCTTGAAATTTGTTAAAGTGATAGAAAACATATGCCCACAGAAAAGCAATTAGCTAGCCAACTTCTGTTTCCTGTCTTCTAGTTTTGTTCTGTGACCATGTAAACCAAAGTTGCACACTTAGGTTAAAGTTGCTAAAAATAAATTAATGGTAAAAATGATATTAAATACAGAAGTTACAGGCAATGAATTTGTATACAGGAAAATCAACATGGTTGGTAAGAAAACTATTAAAGTAGCAAATTCAGTGACCCTCACTCATATTTATTTAATAAGAAAAGGTCTAAAAACCTACCCAAATATAATATAAAAATCTGCTAGATGAGAATTTTATTTGCACTTTAGCTTAAATTATTAACTATAATTTAACTATAGTCAAAGCTGCAGTTTCTCCAGTAGTCATGTACAGATATGAGAGTTGGACCATAAAGAAGGCTGACCACTGAAGAACTGATGTTTTTGAACTATGGTGCTGGACAAGACTCTTAAACATCCATTGGACAGCAAGGAAATCAAACCAATCCATCCTAAAGGAAATCAACCCTGAATATTCATTGGAAGGGATAATGCTGAAGCTGAAACTTCAATACTTTGGCTACCTGATGTGAAGAACCAACTCATTGGAAAAGATTCTGATGCTGAGAAAGACTGAGGGCAGGAGGAGAAGGAGGTGACAGAGGATAAGATGGTTGGATGGCATCCCTGCCTCAATGCACATGAGTTTGAGCAAAGTCTGAGAGACAGTGAAGGGCAGGGAAGCCTATTATATCCATGGGATTGCAAAGAGTCAAACAGGACTAACGACTAGAGAACAAAACATGGTCTAAGCACACACATATGAAGTATATTAAAGCTGAGGTGGCTAAATCACGTTGATTCCTTTCAGGACACAGTTTTTTGTGTTGCTGGCACGTAATACATACTTTCAATCAGTCCCTCAACCTGCAAGGTCTACCTCAGCGCCACCCAGAAGGGGCCTGCCAAACCACATGAATACTTTCTCCAAAGTTACTTGTATTGAGAAAATGCTAAGAGTAAAGTTATATTCTCCCATATTGTAATAACTCTAATAAACCTAGATGCAATCGCTTAGTGATTTTTTTTCCAGTCTTGTGAATGCAATAGTGAGTACCATCCATAATAATTAAAGAAGTTAAATGACACAGAGGGTAATTTTTATGAAAGATACTACATAATATTTTCTGAAAGATAAGAGTATTTTGAAATTCAAGTCTCATTAAATTTTAATCTTAGCAATATCTTCATGGTATTTTTCTCTTTTTTGGCCACTTCTATTGATCTTTCATTTATTTATCTTTGTTCTTTGGCTTGGGTGGGCCTCCCATCGCAGTGGCCTCTCTCACTGCAGAGCACCGGCTCTGGGCCCATGCATTCCAGAGCTCCAGCTTGGTAGTTGGACACATCAGTCCAGCTGCTCTGCGGCACGTGGGATCTTCCCAGGCCAGGGATCGAACTGGCGCCCCTTGCACTGCAAGGCGGTATCATTACCCACTCGACCACCAGGGAAGCCCTCTTCATGGTATTTTTAATATATCGTGTATAAAACTAGTTTAGAGAACTATCTCTCACTGAGAAAATACTTCAGTTGTATGAAAAATAAAAGTTCGCTTTTCTGCTTGAAAATATCCTTTGAAAAAATATAATGTGACTTCTCTGTTATTGACAGATAGATTAGCTGTGGATGTAAGAATTTCTACTTTTCTTCTTAAAAAGATTGAACCAGAAGCGAGGTCATTCGGCAGTGCATCTGCCATGTGTCAGGGGTGTGACAGAATGGGAACACTTATAGCCCAAATTAAAATGTCTCATGGTCGTCTCCCCAGTGAGGCTGAAATGGAAAAAATAAAAGCCAAGGTCAGAAAAATGTCACCATTTGAACAAGCTGTCAAGAAGCCTCCAAGGAAATATGCTCAGATAACTTCTATATACATAAAGTAAGCTATTTAAGTGATTCCTTTCAGGACACAGTTTTTTGTGTTGCTGGCACGTAATACATACTTTCAATCAGTCCCTCAACCTGCAAGGTCTACCTCAGCGCCACCCAGAAGGGGCCTGCCAAACCACATGAATACTTTCTCCAAAGTTACTTGTATTGAGAAAATGCTAAGAGTAAAGTTATATTCTCCCATATTGTAATAACTCTAATAAACCTAGATGCAATCGCTTAGTGATTTTTTCCAGTCTTGTGAATGCAATAGTGAGTACCATCCATAATAATTAAAGAAGTTAAATGACACAGAGGGTAATTTTTATGAAAGATACTACATAATATTTTCTGAAAGATAAGAGTATTTTGAAATTCAAGTCTCATTAAATTTTAATCTTAGCAATATCTTCATGGTATTTTTCTCTTTTTTGGCCACTTCTATTGATCTTTCATTTATTTATCTTTGTTCTTTGGCTTGGGTGGGCCTCCCATCGCAGTGGCCTCTCTCACTGCAGAGCACCGGCTCTGGGCCCATGCATTCCAGAGCTCCAGCTTGGTAGTTGGACACATCAGTCCAGCTGCTCTGCGGCACGTGGGATCTTCCCAGGCCAGGGATCGAACTGGCGCCCCTTGCACTGCAAGGCGGTATCATTACCCACTCGACCACCAGGGAAGCCCTCTTCATGGTATTTTTAATATATCGTGTATAAAACTAGTTTAGAGAACTATCTCTCACTGAGAAAATACTTCAGTTGTATGAAAAATAAAAGTTCGCTTTTCTGCTTGAAAATATCCTTTGAAAAAATATAATGTGACTTCTCTGTTATTGACAGATAGATTAGCTGTGGATGTAAGAATTTCTACTTTTTCTTCTTAAAAAGATTGAACCAGAAGCGAGGTCATTCGGCAGTGCATCTGCCATGTGTCAGGGGTGTGACAGAATGGGAACACTTATAGCCCAAATTAAAATGTCTCATGGTCGTCTCCCCAGTGAGGCTGAAATGGAAAAAATAAAAGCCAAGGTCAGAAAAATGTCACCATTTGAACAAGCTGTCAAGAAGCCTCCAAGGAAATATGCTCAGATAACTTCTATATACATAAAGTAAGCTATTTAAGTGAGAGGATACAATTCAAATGTACCTTCATTAAGCCTATCAGGGCTTGAAAGCAAAACATCTTTATTCCCTCTGGGAAGAAAGGGTTTACTTTTGCTTGTTTCTTGCATTCTCTCTGTGTGCTCAGTCTCCAAGTCCAACTGCTTACAACCCCATGGATGGTGGCCTACCAGGGTCTTCTGTCCATGGGGTTTTTCCAGGTAAGAATACTGGGGTGAGCTGCCATTTCCTCTTCCCAGGGGCTTTCCTGACCCAGGAACTGAACCCACATCTGCACTGGCAGGCGGATTCTTTACCACTGAGCCAACAGGGAAGTGCATAATACTGACTTTGGTATATAGACTTTTCCATCTTCCTAGGCAGGGGTGTTTTATCCCTGTGAGTCACAGAGGGCATGTGGTCCGGGTGTGGGAGGAATTTTCCACAGCAAGCCAGGCTGGTGATGGCTCATCAGGTGGGGCTGCGGGACCAGCTCCGCAGGACAAGCGCCTCAGCCACATGACACTTCCTTAAAGGTTAAAACCATGAGAAAGGGGAGGATGCAGCAGCCTTCTATTAACCCAAGCGCTTTGTGTTAAAATAAGCACCGGGCATTCCCAGTGGCTATTTTAAGTGGCTGTAACCAACTATTATGTGCAACTGCGGTTTTAGTTAAATCAGTTCTCCTGCACTTAGAATTTGAAGAGAATGAGTAGTTTCAGCAATGTTTCCTATCCTTAAAAAAACTGTTTAGCCTAGTTTAGAAATCATCATGCAAAGAGGGATAGTTAGAAAGATGCCTTTGTTTTTAGCTCATAATTATTAATATTTCCATTTTGTTTGTCACAAAAACTGAGGTTCTTAGAATTTACATGCTATGCTATCTTAGACATGCCTGTAGAATAATTCTGATCCATTTAAAGTGATATTATTATTTCTTAAATTGCTGTTGGAGTAGAGTTTGTTAACGATGCTGTGTTAGTTTCAGGTAAAGTGAATCAATTATATAAATATAACTGATACATATACATCATAGAGTATTTAGAGTTCCCTGTGCTTTCCAGTGGATCCTTATTAGTTATCCATTTTATATAAAAATGTAGCAGTACATATGTATCAGCTTCCAATCTCCCAACTTATCCTTCCTTTCTGCCCTATCCCATGGCAATTGTAAGTTTGTTTTCTGTATCTGTGACTCTATTTCTGTTTTGTAAATAAGTTCATTCGTACCCTTTTCCTAGATTCCACAAATAAGTGATATCATACAATATTTGTCTTTCTCTGCCTGACTTTCGCACTCAGTATGATTCCCTGAATCTTTGTATTTTCGTTTTGTGATCCTTTAAATTGCTTTTTAATGGCATGATGAGTGACTTTAATCTTACATTTTGCATAGAACAGATAACTGCATAAATTCTATCATTTAAAGTTCCCTGTTGGTTTGAAAAAGACCTTGATCCTGGGGAAGGTTGAAAGCCAAAGGAAAAGGGGGGCAGCAGAGGGTGAGATGGTTAGATAGCATCATCAACTCATAGACATGAATCTGAGCAAACTCCAGAAGAGGGGAGGCTCGGATGCTGTCGTTCATGGGGTCACAAAGAGTCAGTGAGGACTTAGTGACTGAACAACAACAACCATTGATCTGAACGACACACTTTACTGAGTTTGTCAAAGGGTCGGCCCCACAAAAGTCCGCAAAGACCTCCTTCTCACTTGGCTTCCTTTTAGGGTAGATGTTGAGAGGATCATACATGCCCTCCCCTGAATTCCTTTACCGATAGAGGTAGACATGGGATTTAGTTCTTGAAACTGTTTTGAAAAAAAAGAAAACAAAACTTTTCTAAGGCAAGAGCCCTTTACAGGGCTGGGAATGTACCTAAAGAAGACATCTTACTGTTTCCCTTTGAGAATTCTAGAAGGTGAAGCCCTTCTGGGGTTCAGGTTAGATTTTTGTGTGACGGCATAATTTACTGTTACACAGTGAGAGGTTGTTTGTGTGCACCTGGCTGTTGAATTATCCTTCAACAAGGAAGAAATGAGAGACAGATCAGATTGAGGCCACTAAGCGTCTGGAAAAGGATCATGGTAAAAGAAGGTCACATGACTGTGATGGTCAATTATATAAATATAACTGATACATATACATCATAGAGTATTTAGAGTTCCCTGTGCTTTCCAGTGGATCCTTATTAGTTATCCATTTTATATAAAAATGTAGCAGTACATATGTATCAGCTTCCAATCTCCCAACTTATCCTTCCTTTCTGCCCTATCCCATGGCAATTGTAAGTTTGTTTTCTGTATCTGTGACTCTATTTCTGTTTTGTAAATAAGTTCATTCGTACCCTTTTCCTAGATTCCACAAATAAGTGATATCATACAATATTTGTCTTTCTCTGCCTGACTTTCGCACTCAGTATGATTCCCTGAATCTTTGTATTTTCGTTTTGTGATCCTTTAAATTGCTTTTTAATGGCATGATGAGTGACTTTAATCTTACATTTTGCATAGAACAGATAACTGCATAAATTCTATCATTTAAAGTTCCCTGTTGGTTTGAAAAAGACCTTGATCCTGGGGAAGGTTGAAAGCCAAAGGAAAAGGGGGGCAGCAGAGGGTGAGATGGTTAGATAGCATTATCAACTCATAGACATGAATCTGAGCAAACTCCAGAAGAGGGGAGGCTCGGATGCTGTCGTTCATGGGGTCACAAAGAGTCAGTGAGGACTTAGTGACTGAACAACAACAACCATTGATCTGAACGACACACTTTACTGAGTTTGTCAAAGGGTCGGCCCCACAAAAGTCCGCAAAGACCTCCTTCTCACTTGGCTTCCTTTTAGGGTAGATGTTGAGAGGATCATACATGCCCTCCCCTGAATTCCTTTACCGATAGAGGTAGACATGGGATTTAGTTCTTGAAACTGTTTTGAAAAAAAAGAAAACAAAACTTTTCTAAGGCAAGAGCCCTTTACAGGGCTGGGAATGTACCTAAAGAAGACATCTTACTGTTTCCCTTTGAGAATTCTAGAAGGTGAAGCCCTTCTGGGGTTCAGGTTAGATTTTTGTGTGACGGCATAATTTACTGTTACACAGTGAGAGGTTGTTTGTGTGCACCTGGCTGTTGAATTATCCTTCAACAAGGAAGAAATGAGAGACAGATCAGATTGAGGCCACTAAGCGTCTGGAAAAGGATCATGGTAAAAAGAAGGTCACATGACTGTGATGGTCAAGCAACTATCGTAAATCTGGTGTATAGCATTCAACTTTTTACTTTGCATTTTCACCTTTATTTTTTAATTGAAGGATAATAGCTTTACAGAGCTTTGTTGTGTACTTCCCAGCATCGATGTGACTCAGCCATAAGTATACTACATTGCCTTCAACTTCCCTCCACTCTCTCTGTCTCCCTCCCTGTCCCACCGCTCTATCAACTGCTTTTCTTTTCCACATACCCTTTATTTTTTCGGGCAATCTTAGACATTTAATAGACATACTTAGTGGAAAATGCAGAGATTGCCTATAGACTCCCTCCCCATCGCCCACATTATCAACATCCCCCTCCCACCAGAGTGGCACACTCGTTACGACTGATGAGCCTATGCCAGCACATCATTATTACTCAGAGTCCACTGTTTTCATAAACTTCAGTGTTGGTGTGACCGTCTATGGGTTTGGACAAAGGTATAATGACGTGTATCCACCATATTAGATATATTGAGAGTAGTTAGTTTCATTGTTCATAAATTCCTCTGTTGTCTACCCACTTATTGGTTCTCCCTCTGTCCTCTGGACAGCATTTACTTTTATTGTCACCATAATGTTGCATTAGTTGGAATCATACCATATGTAGCCTTTTCAGATTGTCTTCTATTACTTAGTAATATGTACTTAAAGTCCCTCCAAAGCTTTTCATGGCTGGATAGCTTATTTCTTTTTAGCCCTGAATAATATCCCATTGTCTGGATGTATCAGAGTTTATATATCTGTTCACCTACTGAAAGATATCTTGATGATTTCCATGTTTTGACATTTATGAATAAAACTGCTATAAACATCCGTGTACTGTTTTTTTGGGACATACATTTTTAGCTCCTTTGGGTGAATACCAAGGAGCATGATTATTTGGATCATATAGTAAGAGTATGTTTAGTTTTGTAAGGAAGTGCCAAACTGCCTTCCAAAGTAGGTTCCAAAATGGTACTGCTTTGCATACCCACCAGCAATGCAGCTTTCAATTTTAGCTTTCTTTCCTCTCCTGGCTTGTACTGTAAAATATCCCTATTAATTTAGCCATTAGTAAACATCTGTTCTTTATGTTCTGTTGGTTTTGCTTTTTGTGGAATACAGGAAAGGAGGCAGTGATGAGCATGATTCAAAGTGTTACAGAGAGAAAATGACATCCATGGCCGACAAGAGAAGAAGGTGGTTGTTCCTGAAAGAAAGAAACAAGAGCTAAGTTTCCCAAGGAAACATGAACCCCTCGGGAAGAGACAGAGATACTGTATGTAAGAAGGATTCATGAGTTCCCATATTATGCTGAATGTGAGCTCAAGAATCTAAATTGAATATTTTCTTTTACAATTTTTTTTATTGGTTTTTTGCCCATTTATTTTCATCCATCTTTATTCTTTGGCCTGTGTGGGCCTCCCATTGCAGTGGCCTCTCTTGTTGCAGAGCACTGGCTCTGGGTGCATGTGCTCCAGAGCGCTGGCTCCTAATTGGACACACTGGTCCAGCTGCTCCATGGCACATGGTATCTTCCCAGGGCAGGGATCTAACCGGTGCCCCTTGCATGGCAAGGTGGACTCTTTACCCACTGGACCACCAGGGAAGCCCCTTACTTTAATTTTAAAGTAAAATTAAAGATGTGTAGATGTTCCCACATTTCTTTTATGTTTAAGGTACCTCTCCAATGTGAGATGCATGCACAATGAGATTTGAATAATTAGCAAAAGATTTTTTATATAGCTTACCCTTGTATGTTTTCCTTAGTTGTGAATTTCTCATGTATCTTCAAAAAGATGCAGGCAAAGACTTTCTCACACACTTTATTTATATCATGTTTCTTTCTTGTTACACATATAGTAAGCTTGAAAACTCATTGAGACCTTTCTCGAGAGCTCCTATATTCATGAATCTTCTCTCCAGTGTGAGTTCTTACAGGTACATTGAGCTGGTAGGAACAAGTAGGCTTCCCACATTCCACACTTTCATAAGGCTTCTCTCCACTGGGAGTTTTCACAGGTTTGGTTATGGATGAAGAATGAACAGAGATTTCTCCACTTTTTAACATATACATTGAAACTTTACAGTATGACCTCTGACATATGCCCTAAAGGATGATGGAGAACCGTATTCTACCATGTAAGATCATCTCCCTTTATTCCCATGTATGAGGTCATATCCAGATAGGGTTTTAATAGTGTAATGGTGTTAGTTGCATCTAACTCTTTGCAACCCACCCCATGGATGGTGGCCCATCAGGCTCCTCTGTCCATGGGTTTCTCCAGGCCAGAATACTGGAGTGGGTAGCCATTCCCTTTTCTAGAGGATCTTCCTGACCCAGATCTCGATCCCAGATCACCTGTATTGTAGGTAGATTCTTTACCATCTGAGCCACCAGGGAAGCCCAGGTTCTCATAGAAGTCCTCAAATATGAGGGATACTTGTAGGCTTGTCACATTCCTTATACTAATAGAAGTTGTGTCCAGGTGGGATATGCTACAAGAGCATGAGAACATTTTATCCTGATAGGACTTTCTTTCAGCCTGATAAGGTTGAAACCTGGACAGAGATTGTCCTGCATTTATGTTCTCTATATAGCGGCCACCCACCAAATGACCTCTCTGATGCCTCTTCTTGTTCATGTGATGAATTTCAGTGCCATAGCATGCCAAGAGCCTCTTCATTGGAGGACTAGAAATTTTTATTTTTTTCCTTGTGATTTTCTCCCCCTAGTTTCTGTTACTTGGACTTTTTTCTTCATGACTATGGTGCTGAACAACCTCATTGCTTGTAAGTTGAGTCTCACAATTTTTTGGTGCCAGATTCCTGGGATTTTCAAAAATCACGTCCCTGTAGAGACGACTTTGATTGGGATCCAGCAAACTCTGTTCCCAGGAGATGCTCACAGCCACATCCTCAAGGACCACAGCATCCACAAACAAGACAGATGGAGAACACCCTGGACCATCTGCAGACAGTGCTGAGATTCAGCTCCAGGGATGTAAGAGCATGGGCTGAGAGAAGACATCAACCAGTAAAATCCCCCAAGGGAAAACCAAAAACTTTCAGACATCTGATTCAGCTTCCACATTCCACACTTTCATAAGGCTTCTCTCACTGGGAGTTTTCACAGGTTTGGTTATGGATGAAGAATGAACAGAGATTTCTCCACTTTTTAACATATACATTGAAACTTTACAGTATGACCTCTGACATATGCCCTAAAGGATGATGGAGAACCGTATTCTACCATGTAAGATCATCTCCCTTTATTCCCATGTATGAGGTCATATCCAGATAGGGTTTTAATAGTGTAATGGTGTTAGTTGCATCTAACTCTTTGCAACCCACCCCATGGATGGTGGCCCATCAGGCTCCTCTGTCCATGGGTTTCTCCAGGCCAGAATACTGGAGTGGGTAGCCATTCCCTTTTCTAGAGGATCTTCCTGACCCAGATCTCGATCCCAGATCACCTGTATTGTAGGTAGATTCTTTACCATCTGAGCCACCAGGGAAGCCCAGGTTCTCATAGAAGTCCTCAAATATGAGGGATACTTGTAGGCTTGTCACATTCCTTATACTAATAGAAGTTGTGTCCAGGTGGGATATGCTACAAGAGCATGAGAACATTTTATCCTGATAGGACTTTCTTTCAGCCTGATAAGGTTGAAACCTGGACAGAGATTGTCCTGCATTTATGTTCTCTATATAGCGGCCACCCACCAAATGACCTCTCTGATGCCTCTTCTTGTTCATGTGATGAATTTCAGTGCCATAGCATGCCAAGAGCCTCTTCATTGGAGGACTAGAAATTTTTATTTTTTTCCTTGTGATTTTCTCCCCCTAGTTTCTGTTACTTGGACTTTTTTCTTCATGACTATGGTGCTGAACAACCTCATTGCTTGTAAGTTGAGTCTCACAATTTTTTGGTGCCAGATTCCTGGGATTTTCAAAAATCACGTCCCTGTAGAGACGACTTTGATTGGGATCCAGCAAACTCTGTTCCCAGGAGATGCTCACAGCCACATCCTCAAGGACCACAGCATCCACAAACAAGACAGATGGAGAACACCCTGGACCATCTGCAGACAGTGCTGAGATTCAGCTCCAGGGATGTAAGAGCATGGGCTGAGAGAAGACATCAACCAGTAAAATCCCCCAAGGGGAAACTCAACCCAAAGAGAAGCTCCTGGGATATTGATCCCTGAGGAAGAGACATTTTCTGGTTCAAATATTTGAAGGTTTCTATTCTCATCAGCAATACCCTCCAAGAGGTAATTTAAAGATAGAGCTAAAAGAGGTAGAAGCAGGGCTCTCAAGAAATTTGTGCTTGGATGAAAAGAGCTTGGACCACCGAAGCAGGCAGGGAAGGTGATCTATTTGATTTGTTTCCCCAGCTGATCCCTGATGTTTTCTTAGATTGTTCATTTAAATCTTGTTCTTGTAACAAGTGAAACCAGGATAATAAGGCACATGAAAATAGAATGTCAGACCAGAGAACCTGAAAGAACCTTAAACAAGCAATTTGAATATATCACTAGCTTACACCATTTAAAGGGCAGTTTTGAAATCTCTTAATCTAAATAAATGTTTACATTTTAGCCTGTTGTCTCCCAGAGCAGAGTAATTGCTGATGCTGAGAGAAACGGACACTTGCCGGAATCACATCTCTGCGGGATGACACGTTTCAGAGCATTTGCCATCATTTCCCCTTGCTGGCGTCCACAGTGACAGATGGGAGAAAAACTGTTTCTGACATTGCCATGTTCTCTTAAATTTCTGGAAAGAACTTTCTTTAGAGAGGTTTTTCTGTGACTGTTTCCATTTAGCACGTGGTCTAATAAGAAATCGAAATTAGAAACTACTGAGCTGGGATCATTTTGTCATCTTCTGCAGCCTCGAAGGAGTTTCTTTGTTTTTTTCTGTGAAACATTCATCACTTTATCTAACACCATGCTCCTCAGCACCAGTCTTAATATACAGTGAAAGAAAAATACACAGATGAATTCTACCATTGGGGATGCCATTTTCCAAGAGTATGTCAAGAAGGAGTTAAGGATATTAAAAATATTGTGAGCACTTCCCTGGTGGTCCAGTGGCTAAGACACCAAGCTTTCAATGCCGGGGCCCCAGGTTTGATCCCTGGTCAGGGAACTAGATCTCATATGCCACAATTTAAGATCCTGAGTGCCTCAGTCAAAATAAATACATTGATATTTTTAAAATACTTTGAAATTCACTTCTTAATTTCTTTTTTAATCTTTTTAAAAATTTTTGGCCATGCTAGGTATTCAGGTTTTTCTCTAGTTGCAGCAAGTGGGGGTTATTCTCTAGCTGTAGTACACAGGCTTCTTACTGTGGTGGCTTCTCTTGTTGCGAAGAGCTCTAGAGTTACAGCACACAGGCTTAGTTGCTCTGTGGCATGTGAGATCTTCTTGGAACAGAGATCAAACCCATGTCTCCTGCATCGACAGGTGGATTCTTTACCATTGAGCCACCTAGGAAGCCATTAAATTAATTTCTTTAATAAACACTTAAAAACAGTTTTCAGAAGTATATGGTTATCTACAGTTATACATTTATATACACACCTTGATCTACCCAGTTTATGAAGTTGACAGGAAGCCTCCAATTATTTTGGAGAAATGAGACAACCTAAAGAATATGCACTTTTTAAAGAATAATATATAAACATATAAATTATTATAAATAATATAAATAATATGTTAATATATAAACATAATTATTATTATTATAATATATTAGCAACACAAATTCTTGTGTTGAACTGTTGTATAGATTTTGAGCTATATTGCATATTAGAAGTCTTTATAAAAAGAAAAAATACACTTGCGTTAATTCAAACTTTTTCCATCCAGGAGCAGAGAAAGAACATTGATGAAGACAGAAGTTAGAAACATATCTAAAAAGTGATTTTTATATTGCTTCATTTTATCTCAGTTCCCTAATATACCATCTTTGTGAAGAATGGGTAAACTGACCCAAGATCCCTGGATAATCAAATTTACTACTGTTCTACCAAGAATATTGGAAGAGACTGGAGATAAAATCTATAGTGTACTGTACTGATAAAGATAAAATTAAACTTTTGAGTACTTCTAATTTTATAAAACACAGTAATGAGATTAGGAGTTTTGTGACATAAATCCAAGGGAAATTACGTAGATTTAAGTGAAATAAAGTGATCAATATAGAAAAATGAGCAAGACCTCTAAAAGAAATGAAGATTGATTTTATTTTATTCAAATCTATATTGAATTTTTAGACTTTTGTTTTTGTTGTTGTTAAAAACCGTAGCTAGATTTTCTTGAATGGGTTCCTCTGTGTTCATACAATTCTATGTTTCCTAAGAATGGGAAAATAAATACATTTCCTTTACAAATTGCAAAGTGGCAATATTTGTATGATTAATGTTGGGTATAATGTTATACATGAAATGATTTCAGAAAAGCTTTGTAACATTTAATAATTTGCATTGTGTAACAGCGTAAAATGTCATGTGCAAGAAATTTCTAATTATTGTCTTACTTCAAATAATTTAAAAATAAATCACCTGAACATGAACTTAGTAATATCTTGAGATAGTAACAAAAGTGAAAAGCATTTAAAAAACAATAACATAGGGAGAATAATTGAAAGTAAAATATTCTATGATTCTAGCACTCTTAAAAATGGTTAAATAAAATAATTTATATCAGATGTTTAATTCAGGGATGAACTTTGTGGTAAATCAGGAATATAACAGGGGCTTCCCTGGTGGTCCAGTGGGTAACGAGTCTGCCTTGCAGTGCAAGGGGCACCAGTTCGATCCCTGGCCCAGGAAGATCCCACGTACCGCGGAGCGGCTGGACGGGTGTGTCCAATTAGGAGCCAGCACTCTGGAGCACATGTGCCCAGAGCCGGTGCTCTGCAATGAGAGAGGCCACTGCGATGGGAGGCTCACACAGGCCGAAGGATAAAGATGGATGAAAATAAATGATAAAAAGCCAATAAAAGAGGCCAAAAATTGAAAAGAAAAAAAAAAAAAAGCACCCTTTAAAAAAAAAAGTATATGACAGTGCTGGTCAAAATTAGGATACAAAGTATAGCTTAATTTAATGAATTACAGAATGAAGTATGTGCAAGTGGATGTATTTATATACACATATGTAACAGAGAACATAAATTAATAAAGTATTAAAAGTAAAATTAACATATACATATAAATATGCAGGGAAAGACTATTTAGAGTGTTCTGTACAGCATCAGAGGTGTTCAAAGCAATACAACTTGGGAAGCAATGTAATTTCTACAGCTATTAAGTAACATTTTCATATCAGATAACTACATTAAAATGAATTTTATATTTTGCCACACTAATCAATGTAACAGATGTCACAGAACCCTGAGGCCAATTAAAATAAGAAAGGCTCCCAAGAGGAAAGAAAAACAAAATGATAATTAGGAAAATCAATCTAGCAGAAATCCAGAAGTAGATATAATGGAACTGAAAATTGTTTGATCAAGCATTGCTCAGCATTGAAGTGTATTTGACTGCTAAGTCTTTTCTCTTTTTCACCCTGGATTCTTCACATTCATTCAAACAGTGTGTAAGGATGGTTTTGGACTTGCCATATCAGGGAAGGAACAATAGGGACAAAATTAAAAGCGATTTTGCTACTATAAGGTTTTAATACAGGTTATCAAATATATGGAACAAACAGGACTTTGACTTAAAATAATCATGCAGTTTTAATTTCGATGGATTTAATGCAGAATATTTTTGCAACCAAAATATTGATAGTGAAAACACTTGATCACATGAGAATGATTTTCTTTTGTCTTCCAAAGGCAATAATGTTTTTTCAAGGGAGGAGGGACATTCCCTTGTGGAATGGGAATGTCTGCAGCAATTCTCCTCTGGCTGTTCCACAGCTGCATTCTGGGAGAACTGGCAGCAGGTACCTTGTCCTTTTCGTCTCGCTATCGTACAGTTGGAGAGGAAGTGACCTCCAGAAGCTGAGGCGAATGGATTATACACCGGAGTCTCATCTGCACCTGGACTTGATTTAGGTTTGGACATTGAACTGACAAATTTTACATAAAATTTTGCACTTTCTATTAATGAGATGGGACTTTCCTGGTGGCTCAGCATCAGGATCCTTTCCAAGGAGTCGGCTCTTTGCATCACAAAGTTTTGGAGCTTCAGCCTCAACATCAGTACCTCCAGTGAATATTCAGGGTTGATCTCCCTTAGGATTGACTGGCTTGATCTCTTTCCAGCCCAAGGAACTCTCAAGAATCTTCTCCAGCACCATAGTTTGAAGGCATCTATTTTTAAAGAAAACATATACATATAAATATGCAGGGAAAGACTATTTAGAGTGTTCTGTACAGCATCAGAGGTGTTCAAAGCAATACAACTTGGGAAGCAATGTAATTTCTACAGCTATTAAGTAACATTTTCATATCAGATAACTACATTAAAATGAATTTTATATTTTGCCACACTAATCAATGTAACAGATGTCACAGAACCCTGAGGCCAATTAAAATAAGAAAGGCTCCCAAGAGGAAAGAAAAACAAAATGATAATTAGGAAAATCAATCTAGCAGAAATCCAGAAGTAGATATAATGGAACTGAAAATTGTTTGATCAAGCATTGCTCAGCATTGAAGTGTATTTGACTGCTAAGTCTTTTCTCTTTTTCACCCTGGATTCTTCACATTCATTCAAACAGTGTGTAAGGATGGTTTTGGACTTGCCATATCAGGGAAGGAACAATAGGGACAAAATTAAAAAGCGATTTTGCTACTATAAGGTTTTAATACAGGTTATCAAATATATGGAACAAACAGGACTTTGACTTAAAATAATCATGCAGTTTTAATTTCGATGGATTTAATGCAGAATATTTTTGCAACCAAAATATTGATAGTGAAAACACTTGATCACATGAGAATGATTTTCTTTTGTCTTCCAAAGGCAATAATGTTTTTTCAAGGGAGGAGGGACATTCCCTTGTGGAATGGGAATGTCTGCAGCAATTCTCCTCTGGCTGTTCCACAGCTGCATTCTGGGAGAACTGGCAGCAGGTACCTTGTCCTTTTCGTCTCGCTATCGTACAGTTGGAGAGGAAGTGACCTCCAGAAGCTGAGGCGAATGGATTATACACCGGAGTCTCATCTGCACCTGGACTTGATTTAGGTTTGGACATTGAACTGACAAATTTTACATAAAATTTTGCACTTTCTATTAATGAGATGGGACTTTCCTGGTGGCTCAGCATCAGGATCCTTTCCAAGGAGTCGGCTCTTTGCATCACAAAGTTTTGGAGCTTCAGCCTCAACATCAGTACCTCCAATGAATATTCAGGGTTGATCTCCCTTAGGATTGACTGGCTTGATCTCTTTCCAGCCCAAGGAACTCTCAAGAATCTTCTCCAGCACCATAGTTTGAAGGCATCTATTTTTTGGTGCTCAGTCTTTATGATTCAACTCTGACATGCATACATGACTACTGGAAAAATCATAGCTTTGACTATTCAGATCTTTGTTAACAAAGTGATGCTTCTTTGAAAAGCTTGCTTTAAGAAAGCAAGCATATTTTAAATTTTACGACTGCAGTCATAGTCTGCAGTGATTTTGGAACCCAAGAAAACAAGCTCTGTACTGTTTCCACTTTTCCCCCTGTCTATTTGCCATGAAGTGATAGGATTGGGTGTCATTATCTTAATTTTGTGAATGTTGAGCTTCAAGCCATCTTTTTTCACTCTCTTCTTTCACTTTCATCAAGAGGCTCACTCTCTAGTTCCTCCTCCCTTTCTGCCATTGGAGTGCTACCATCTGCTTATCTGAGGTTGTTGATATTTCTCCTGGCAATCTTAATTCCAGCTGGTGATTCTATGTCCTCTGCATAGAAGTTAAATGAACAGGGTGACAATATACAGGCTTTATGTACTCCTTTCCCAACCTGGAACCAATCTGTTCCATGTCCTGTTCTAACTATTGCTTCTTGATCTGCATACAGATTTCTCAGGAGGCAGGCAAAGTAATCTGATATTCCCATCTCTTCAGGAATTTTCCAGTTTGTTATGATTCACACTGTCAAAGGCATTAGAGTAATCAATGAAGGCTTCAATCTAGAGTCTCATTTTTCCAAGTGCTGACCTATGTCATAGAATTTGGATTTCTCCATCCATAAGAAAAAATACTTCTTCTTCTTTTTTCTTTTTTGTTTACAGATCCCATTCTCTCACTTCATGTTTTGGCCATCTCTGTATGTCTTATTCCTCAATTACATTATAGTTTCTCTCTTCCCTGTTCTTTCTCTCAGACCTGTGCTTTCTAAAATGTTCCATTTAGCCTCTGCATTTATACGCAGCTGGAAACAGAATGGAATTCAATTTGGAGTGCTTTTAACTGTCTCTCTTTGGCTGGATTAAAAATGGGATCTTGCTCTATATCCCCTTAGGATTGACTGGCTTGATCTCTTTCCAGCCCAAGGAACTCTCAAGAATCTTCTCCAGCACCATAGTTTGAAGGCATCTATTTTTTGGTGCTCAGTCTTTATGATTCAACTCTGACATGCATACATGACTACTGGAAAAATCATAGCTTTGACTATTCAGATCTTTGTTAACAAAGTGATGCTTCTTTTTGAAAAGCTTGCTTTAAGAAAGCAAGCATATTTTAATTTCACGACTGCAGTCATAGTCTGCAGTGATTTTGGAACCCAAGAAAACAAGCTCTGTACTGTTTCCACTTTTCCCCCTGTCTATTTGCCATGAAGTGATAGGATTGGGTGTCATTATCTTAATTTTGTGAATGTTGAGCTTCAAGCCATCTTTTTTCACTCTCTTCTTTCACTTTCATCAAGAGGCTCACTCTCTAGTTCCTCCTCCCTTTCTGCCATTGGAGTGCTACCATCTGCTTATCTGAGGTTGTTGATATTTCTCCTGGCAATCTTAATTCCAGCTGGTGATTCTATGTCCTCTGCATAGAAGTTAAATGAACAGGGTGACAATATACAGGCTTTATGTACTCCTTTCCCAACCTGGAACCAATCTGTTCCATGTCCTGTTCTAACTATTGCTTCTTGATCTGCATACAGATTTCTCAGGAGGCAGGCAAAGTAATCTGATATTCCCATCTCTTCAGGAATTTTCCAGTTTGTTATGATTCACACTGTCAAAGGCATTAGAGTAATCAATGAAGGCTTCAATCTAGAGTCTCATTTTTCCAAGTGCTGACCTATGTCATAGAATTTGGATTTCTCCATCCATAAGAAAAAATACTTCTTCTTCTTTTTTCTTTTTTGTTTA
Organism: Tragulus kanchil; assembly: GCA_022376925.1. Classification (NCBI taxonomy): domain Eukaryota; kingdom Metazoa; phylum Chordata; class Mammalia; order Artiodactyla; family Tragulidae; genus Tragulus; species Tragulus kanchil. The sequence continues at coordinate 165,891,421 of JAIOJX010000003.1, read as the reverse complement.
CAGATCCCATTCTCTCACTTCATGTTTTGGCCATCTCTGTATGTCTTATTCCTCAATTACATTATAGTTTCTCTCTTCCCTGTTCTTTCTCTCAGACCTGTGCTTTCTAAAATGTTCCATTTAGCCTCTGCATTTATACGCAGCTGGAAACAGAATGGAATTCAATTCACTTTATGGAGTGCTTTTAACTGTCTCTCTTTGGCTGGACTTGTAAAATGTAATAGAGGGTATCATGGAGGGGACTTGTTTTGGAAATCCAGAGCTTATTTACATCCATATTGTATTTTTGTACCAAGGATTTAAGAAGGTCATACACTCTCACTGAGTTCAAAGAATAGATAGAGGTCATTCTTGCCTGCAGACAGAAATCCATGATGATATGTATTCATGAACCAGGACAATCTCAACAATAAAATAATTCATTGCCCAAAATATCTTTGCTGGAAAATTCAAACAGCCAGTTGGTGGTAGTGCAGTCTTATATCCTTTCAAAATATGCTGTAGTCAACAGATTACAAGTCAGTGAGAGAAGGAGGAGTTGATATTTAGTATAAGTGTAATACAATTCTAACTATATGTCTCCTGTAGGCAGAGAGGATAAGAGAGCAGAAGAAAATAGTATTTTTCTTGGTACAGGTCAGAATATTTTGTGCTGAAAACAAATATACTTGATTTTCACTCTTATACAATAACTCAACTGTGTAAGAAAGTTCAGGGCATTTGGACTTATTAAAAAGATAATTGCTGGGCTTCTCTGGTGGTCCAGTGGGAAGAGAGTCCACCTTGCAGTACAGGGGGCACCGGTTCGATCCCTGGCCCAGGAAGATCCCACGTGCTGTGGAGCAGCTGGACCAGTGTGTCCAATTAGGAGCCAGTGCTCTGGAGCGCATGTGCCCAGAGCCAGTGCTCTGCAATGAGAGAGGCCACTGTGGTGGGAGGCCCATGCAGGCCAAAGAACAGAAAGAGATGGCTGAAAATAAATATAAAAAATAAAAGAGGCATGATGGGGTAGTAAACCATTAAAAAGATAATTGCCAGAACACATGCAAAGAAATGACAAAGACTTTTCTATATCATAAAATCCAATTATTTAATTTGCAATTGTTATTTAACATTAAATGCAAATCTATCAAGTCTTTTGGGCTTCCCTGGTAGCTCAGACAATAATGAATCTGCCTGCAATGCAGGAGATCTGGATTCAATCTCTGGGTCAGGAAAATCCTCTGGAGAAGGGAATGACAACCCACTCCAGTAGTCTTGCTTAGAGAATTTCAGATGCCTAATGGGTTAAAGTCCATGGGATCGCAAAGAGTTGACTAAGCAACTAACACTTTCCCTCTCATCAAGTCTTTTGCTTTATTTTGCCATTAATAATTAAGATTAAACATTACTTCCAACTGAAGAACTCCAAAGAGCCACTACCTAGCTCCTGATGTGTGCTCAGTCACTCGGTAGTATCCCACACTTTGTGGCCACATGTACAGTAGCCCACTAGGCTCTTCTGAGTATGGAATTTTCTAGGCAAGCATTCTGGAGTGGGTTGCCATGCTCTCAGATGCTTTGGCACTAGTGCCACTTGGGAAGCCCCTGTTTAATCTAGTCTTTCATTCACCTGCCTTCTCAGTTTTTCCCCTTGGAGATCACAAATACCAAATGCTCCTTTTCCCCAACTCTTCTCAATACTTACTCAACCAGACTGTTCTTTAAAAACCCCATATCTTCTTAATGATGGTTCATGGAAACATACTGATGCTCTCAGTCCTAAAATAAATTCCAACATCTTTTACACATTTCTCAAGTCCCATGTGAATTGGTTACACCCACCTCTCCCTGTCCAGAACCCTTATCTTTTATATAGAGGAGTAAGCATAGCTACATTTTGCTCCAATGGGAGACACCATCTGTCTCCTGAGACCTTTGCTATGCAAGCATCCTTGAAAAGAGAATCTGGAAAAGATGGCATTCTCAGCAAAGGCACACAGGAACTGAGACTCCCCTAAAGAGCTGACTACTCACATCAAGCCCTTCTCCCTCTTACATGCCCTGTTACCACATAAAAGCTTTTTGACTTTCTCATAGTTGCCATGCTTCTTTCTTGGTTGTAAAATTTCAACTTGATACTTCAGATTGGTACACCCTTGCCTGGTTGACCCCTGTGCATTCTCAAATCTTGAATTCTTGAAGTAAGATCACTGGCTTTTATTTTCTAATTGTAGCAAAATTTCTGAAACATAATAACTTTCTAGTGTTTTCTTTGTTAAGTAAGGGAATGAGGTCTGCCTGGAGATCCATTACAAGAGGAAACATAAAAGCAGCCAGATGAAAATTGGTGAACATGAGGATGGAGTGTCCCAATCCAGGGGTCCATAAGAGCAGAATAATCAAAGCACTTTTCTGACCCCTCTATCTAAAAGAAGCTTTTTTTTATTTTCTAATCCTACTTCTTAATTATGCCAGCCTTTATCACACTACCATTTAATTACAATGGTTGCCTGCTTGTCTTGGGACTTTCTCACCCGACTCAAGTTGCGTGTGCACAGAAATCACATCTAACCGATTTCCCTCACATCTCTAGGATTTTGTGGATGGTGATATATAATCACTGCCCACCACTTATTCTCTGAAGGATGATAGAACTGGTTGGAGAAAGAGAGGGGGACATCTTGAAGGACAGAACTGTGGTAAGGAGAATGTAGAGAAGATGCTGTCAAGAGCACAAATGCTACTAAAAAGAAAGAAAAGTTATCTGCTTGAAAGTTGTTGTCAGACTAGCCAGGCATTTGAAGGAGAGGAGATGACTCTGGGGAGAACTGTGACGTGACTAGAAAGTGGACCCGGTAATGTACGGCTAAGGGGGCTCTATGTCACCAGGGTAAAGGCTGTTGGCAACGGGCAGGGTTGGAGGTCAAAGTTAGGGTCAGGGTTCCCGGGATCTGGTTGCAGGTTGTAAAAAATACCCTCAAAGTGGACACCAGAAAGGGCAAGCAGAAATGTGGCAAAAAATGATAACTTGACTAGCTTTGTTGAATGAGAGACAGCAGGCCGTCAAATACTCAAATCTTTGTCTGTGTTCCAGTTTTCTAAATAAAACTCCCTGCCTTCACCCATGTATGTGAGTCAACCAGCATAACGCCTTCACTGGGTACCATTTTTATTTCATATGTTATATTTAATTTAGGCTGGCTTTAGGAACCCAAGTAGAATGTTTAATATTCATGTATGTAGGTTCACTATTCACACTTTCAGTCAGCCATTTGCTGTATTCTCTAATTTCAGAAATATCAAGAAATGAATTTGAGATGAAGCATATGATTGTATCAAACTTTGCATATTGATATTATTTTGAATATCATTAGGAAAGGAACACAGATCTACCTGCTCCCAGATAAATTCCAAATAAAATGCTAAAAATCAGTTTAGGCTAAACGTGGAATCTTTATTTGGGCATTTTATTAATTCTAGATCTCTTTGGCCATTAGGATAATCTGATATGATATATTTTTATCTGGATATAACTAGTTTCATTGCTGAACATGTAGATTCCTAAGTGTACTTTCTAATTTAATTTCTGTAATTCACTATAGCTCAAATATTAAATATAATAATCGGATCGGGAAAAGGGTCTCAGAATAAAGATATCTGGTTGCATATCTCAGAGTAATTAGAATTATATCAAGTAGATTATATGAATTATATCAAGTGTTTATGATAAAATTTCATTAGTCATCATTAAAAGTTAGACACATAAATATTAAAACTCACATTTGTAAATGATTTCAGTAAATCTTAGGCTTTTGGCAGTGTCTTGCTTCATCTCCCATTCAGTCTTCTAAAATGAGCAGTCCTATTTCCACTTAGGGTCATTTCCTGGGAATTCATGTTCTTTTACCCAGCTATGTTACATACATAGTTATACATCTCTTTTTTTAGCTTTTTATAGGATACATATACTTTTCGTGACAGTTTACCACTCTGCAGTATTGTACATAAAGATTTTATCTTTTTTAAACTTTCATCTAACCATTTTTTGAAGATACTGCTTCTCTATATAACTAATGCAGTTTATTCATCCTGAAGTCTCACAGGAAGCTTGACTGTTTTTGTGTGTAGCCTCCTCGCCTCACTTTACTTCATTGATACCTTTGTGTTACCTTTTCTCATCAGTCCTCATTTAAATAGATTTAGTGCCAAAAACATTATGAACTTTTACCAACTCTGTCTTTTTCGGTTATTAAGAACCTGTAAGAAATTGACTCCTGTATGAACAGAGAGTGTTCACAAAGGGCCTTGGACACCATGCTGAGGAGTTTGCATTAAGATCAGGCACATAGTACTTTCGAAAGATCTTAATCAAAGGACTCAAATTGTCTGTTCTGCTTGTTAGAGAGAATATTTGAAAAGCTGTATGGCAAAAGAATTGGTCTTAAAGCAGGAAGCATCATTATGGGAAATCATTGAGTCATTTCAAGATCAAACACTGCTTCCAATTTAATCCTTTCCCCTTTTCTCGTCTCTCTGTATTGCTTGCCCTTCGATCTCAACGATTCTGTTGAAAGAAACTCCTTTTCCAAAAGAGGAATTTGTAAGAAATTCTGTTGATTTGCAGTTTAGGCCATTGAAGCCCTATTCACTGGGCAGTTCAGGTACAGCATATAGAACTGATCTTACACTGAATAAAATTAATACCACATTTGTTTAAGTACAATGGAACCGAAGTCCGCCTTGAGTGTTCTATTGAACCTTTAATTTGCACATGAATGCAGGCCTTCTTCATAAAGATTGTCATACAGACTGCAGAGAGGGTCAGAATCAATACACTCCCCACTTACAGCCATCTTTAATGTGAAGACAGATTATAATGCTGCCTTTGAGGTACTGACTTGATCACAGGCATGGGACTTAATATTACACCTATAAAAGATTGCAAGCTATTCTCTTAAAAACACTCCATGTAATCATTATTACAAAACACACATACGCACTCCTTAAATTATGTCTTAATTGCTGCTCTTTGTAAAGAACAATTAGCCTGTCAGATACTGCCACTACTTCCTCCTCCACTGTCTACACAGGACAAGAGAAGAACAAAAATCAGCTCTATCTTTAGCAACTTGTGATATGTTTAATGAGATAGAATTAATGCCTATAAAATGTTTTTAACGAAAACAATATAGAGTATAATCAATGCTAAACTCTTTGTGACAATTCATAGAAGTTTGTTACCTTTTCTCATCAGTCCTCATTTAAATAGATTTAGTGCCAAAAACATTATGAACTTTTACCAACTCTGTCTTTTCGGTTATTAAGAACCTGTAAGAAATTGACTCCTGTATGAACAGAGAGTGTTCACAAAGGGCCTTGGACACCATGCTGAGGAGTTTGCATTAAGATCAGGCACATAGTACTTTCGAAAGATCTTAATCAAAGGACTCAAATTGTCTGTTCTGCTTGTTAGAGAGAATATTTGAAAAGCTGTATGGCAAAAGAATTGGTCTTAAAGCAGGAAGCATCATTATGGGAAATCATTGAGTCATTTCAAGATCAAACACTGCTTCCAATTTAATCCTTTCCCCTTTTCTCGTCTCTCTGTATTGCTTGCCCTTCGATCTCAACGATTCTGTTGAAAGAAACTCCTTTTCCAAAAGAGGAATTTGTAAGAAATTCTGTTGATTTGCAGTTTAGGCCATTGAAGCCCTATTCACTGGGCAGTTCAGGTACAGCATATAGAACTGATCTTACACTGAATAAAATTAATACCACATTTGTTTAAGTACAATGGAACCGAAGTCCGCCTTGAGTGTTCTATTGAACCTTTAATTTGCACATGAATGCAGGCCTTCTTCATAAAGATTGTCATACAGACTGCAGAGAGGGTCAGAATCAATACACTCCCCACTTACAGCCATCTTTAATGTGAAGACAGATTATAATGCTGCCTTTGAGGTACTGACTTGATCACAGGCATGGGACTTAATATTACACCTATAAAAGATTGCAAGCTATTCTCTTAAAAACACTCCATGTAATCATTATTACAAAACACACATACGCACTCCCTTAAATTATGTCTTAATTGCTGCTCTTTGTAAAGAACAATTAGCCTGTCAGATACTGCCACTACTTCCTCCTCCACTGTCTACACAGGACAAGAGAAGAACAAAAATCAGCTCTATCTTTAGCAACTTGTGATATGTTTAATGAGATAGAATTAATGCCTATAAAATGTTTTTAACGAAAACAATATAGAGTATAATCAAATGCTAAACTCTTTGTGAATCATATCTATGCATAGAAGTTTTTTTGAGGAAGGAGAGATCTTTATAAGCTAACATAATCAAAAAGGAATTCATTAGCAAGGTGGGAAATTTCTGCACCTTGCATTGGAGAATTTTTTAAAATATTAATAATTGTCACTTGCCAAATCATTAACACATGCTCTAAGTATATTATATCCATTTCATAATTATTGATGCTTATTTGCTCAGTGGTGCCTGACTCTCTGTGATGCCATGGACAGAGGAGCAGGCTCCTCTGTCCTGGGATTCTCCAGGCAAGAATAGTGGAATAGGTCGCCATTTCCTTCTCCAGGGGAGCTTCCTGACCAGGGAATGCAACCCAGGTTTCCTCCATTGACTGGCAGATTCTTTACCACCGAGTCATGAGGAAGCCCCATAATTGGTTCCTTATAAATAATATGTGGGGCTTCCCCGGTGGTCCAGTGGGTAAGGACACCACCTTGCAGTGCAAGGGCCGTCGGTTCGATCCCTGGCCTGGGAAGATCCCACGTGCCACAGAGCAGCTGGACTGATGTGTCCAATTACCGAGCCGGAGCTCTGGAGCGCCTGCGCCCAGAGCTGGTGCTCTGACAACAGAGGTCACTGCTATGGGAGGCCCACATGGGCCAAAGATGGATGAACATGGACAAATGAAAGACCAATAGAAGTGGCCCGCCTGCACCCCTCCCTTCCCCACCCCACCCCGCCCAAAATAAAAAAGTAAATAAATCTTAAAAAAAAAAAATAATATGTGAAGTTTTCTTGTCCCCATTTACCAAGAGAAGGAAGTCAAGGACAGAGAAGCAAGAGGGGTACCACATCTCCATGGCTAGTAGGATCACAGCTTGTGTCTGCACCCGGGGTTCTTATCTTATCTTCTTACTGGAGTTTTGACAAAGAAAAGTTTGAGCTGAAGGGCACGGATTCTGAGTGTATCAGCTCATTGCCAAGAGTTCCTGTACTCTAATTGTGTTTCGGAAGTAGCGATTATTGAACTGAACCACCCATATTGTCTCAATATGCAACTTAAAAATAACACTTTGGTGATAGTAAATTTCAATCCTTAAATGGAATAATAATTCATCCAAAACCAACTGATATTTTAAAAGGCAAAATGAAACTGACTAACCTCCTAGTGTATTACACATAAATAATATCTAAACACTTTAAAATTTTGGATCTACAAGATATGACTTTTCTGAAATCACACAGTTATTGCATTCATTCTAGAATGACATTTATAAAACAAATTACTCTTTGTTTCAATATATGTGACAGAGAATAGCATAAGTAGAATTATCACCATATCATAATTATTGATGCTTATTTGCTCAGTGGTGCCTGACTCTCTGTGATGCCATGGACAGAGGAGCAGGTTCCTCTGTCTTTGGGATTCTCCAGGCAAGAATAGTGGAATAGTTTGCCATTTCCTTCTCCAGGGAACTTCCTGACCAGGGAATGCAACCCAGGTTTCCTCCATTGACTGGCAGATTCTTTACCACCGAGTCATGAGGAAGCCCCATAATTGGTTCCTTATAAATAATATGTGGGGCTTCCCCGGTGGTCCAGTGGGTAAGGACACCACCTTGCAGTGCAAGGGCCGTCGGTTCGATCCCTGGCCTGGGAAGATCCCACGTGCCACAGAGCAGCTGGACTGATGTGTCCAATTACCGAGCCGGAGCTCTGGAGCGCATGCGCCCAGAGCTGGTGCTCTGCGACAACAGAGGTCACTGCTATGGGAGGCCCACATGGGCCAAAGATGGATGAACATGGACAAATGAAAGACCAATAGAAGTGGCCCGCCTGCTCCCCACCCTCCCCACCCCACCCTCCCCCAAAATAAATAAATAAATAAATAAATAAATCTTAAAAAAAAAAATAATATGTGAAGTTTTCTTGTCCCCATTTACCAAGAGAAGGAAGTCAAGGACAGAGAAGCAAGAGGGGTACCACATCTCCATGGCTAGTAGGATCACAGCTTGTGTCTGCACCCGGGGTTCTTATCTTATCTTCTTACTGGAGTTTTGACAAAGAAAAGTTTGAGCTGAAGGGCACGGATTCTGAGTGTATCAGCTCATTGCCAAGAGTTCCTGTACTCTAATTGTGTTTCGGAAGTAGCGATTATTGAACTGAACCACCCATATTGTCTCAATATGCAACTTAAAAATAACACTTTGGTGATAGTAAATTTCAATCCTTAAATGGAATAATAATTCATCCAAAACCAACTGATATTTTAAAAGGCAAAATGAAACTGACTAACCTCCTAGTGTATTACACATAAATAATATCTAAACACTTTAAAATTTTGGATCTACAAGATATGACTTTTCTGAAATCACACAGTTATTGCATTCATTCTAGAATGACATTTATAAAACAAATTACTCTTTGTTTCAATATATGTGACAGAGAATAGCATAAGTAGAATTATCACCATATCATATATTGTACATGGAAAATATTATAAACATAAAAAATCTTTGTGGCATAAGGAGTTTTTTAAGTTGTGTTTTGGCAAGGTGATATCATTTCACTACATAAGATATCAAGAGAATTTGCTTAACAAAAAGTATCTCTATTATGTAAAAGAAAACCAAACTTGAGGATAAGAAAGTGGGTCCAAGGAATACTTCTTTTCATAACTATAATTACATTAGCTTGTTTCTAATGCAAGAGAATTTTTGATGTGTATATTATTCTCAGATTATACTTTGAATGTGTTCACAACCATCGAACAACTTGGGGAAAGATATTTGTAATGTCTAAAATTAGATATGAATAAATATCTTATATAAGAGAATCCAGAAAATGTTAAGCTAGAAAGACAAAAACCTCAATGGGGAAATTGTCAAAAGAAGATGTAAACAGGCAGTTTATATAAGGGAACCCCCAGAAGAGTGGCGAACATATGCCAAGATGCTCAAACTCATTAGTGTTTAGAAAAATACCAATTATTATTATTTTCAAATCACAAACATAATAAATGCCTAAAAATATGTTTAAAGTATTTCACCACGTAAGTACCACATGCCACATAGAGTAAATATTGCTTTGTAATATTACACTGATAGATACCTTATACGCCAGGAGACATGGGGATGCACAAACCTACTGCACAGAGGTAAGAACGTTCCTGTTACAGCCTTCTCAAGACCAATTTGACATCACAAAGTTAGAGTAAGTTTAAGTCACATACCATAAGACAGGCAATCCTGTTCCTAATTGTGTTTCGAAGTAGCGATTATTGAACTGAACCACCCATATTGTCTCAATATGCAACTTAAAATAACACTTTGGTGATAGTAAATTTCAATCCTTAAATGGAATAATAATTCATCCAAAACCAACTGATATTTTAAAAGGCAAAATGAAACTGACTAACCTCCTAGTGTATTACACATAAATAATATCTAAACACTTTAAAATTTTGGATCTACAAGATATGACTTTTCTGAAATCACACAGTTATTGCATTCATTCTAGAATGACATTTATAAAACAAATTACTCTTTGTTTCAATATATGTGACAGAGAATAGCATAAGTAGAATTATCACCATATCATATATTGTACATGGAAAATATTATAAACATAAAAAATCTTTGTGGCATAAGGAGTTTTTTAAGTTGTGTTTTGGCAAGGTGATATCATTTCACTACATAAGATATCAAGAGAATTTGCTTAACAAAAAGTATCTCTATTATGTAAAAGAAAACCAAACTTGAGGATAAGAAAGTGGGTCCAAGGAATACTTCTTTTCATAACTATAATTACATTAGCTTGTTTCTAATGCAAGAGAATTTTTGATGTGTATATTATTCTCAGATTATACTTTGAATGTGTTCACAACCATCGAACAACTTGGGGAAAGATATTTGTAATGTCTAAAATTAGATATGAATAAATATCTTATATAAGAGAATCCAGAAAATGTTAAGCTAGAAAGACAAAAACCTCAATGGGGAAATTGTCAAAAGAAGATGTAAACAGGCAGTTTATATAAGGGAACCCCCAGAAGAGTGGCGAACATATGCCAAGATGCTCAAACTCATTAGTGTTTAGAAAAATACCAATTATTATTATTTTCAAATCACAAACATAATAAATGCCTAAAAATATGTTTAAAGTATTTCACCACGTAAGTACCACATGCCACATAGAGTAAATATTGCTTTGTAATATTACACTGATAGATACCTTATACGCCAGGAGACATGGGGATGCACAAACCTACTGCACAGAGGTAAGAACGTTCCTGTTACAGCCTTCTCAAGACCAATTTGACATCACAAAGTTAGAGTAAGTTTAAGTCACATACCATAAGACAGGCAATCCTGTTCCTGAGTGCAACCCCCCTGGGCAAGCTCTAACAGATCCTGTAGCAGGACACTATGGGTGGTTCAGATGGTAAAGGGTTTGCCTGCAATGCATGAGACCCAGGTACCATCCCTGGGTAGATCCCCTAAAAGAGGAAATGGAAACCCACTCCCGTAGTCTTGCCTGGGGAATTCCATGGAGAGGGGAACCTGGTGGGCTACCATCCATAGGATCCTAAAGAGTCAGACATGGGCTTCCCCTGGTGGTCCAGTGGGTAAGGACACCGCCTTGCAGTGCAAGGGGCGCCGGTTCAATCCCTGGCCTGGGAAGATCCCACGTGCTGCTTAGCGGCTAGACCGATGTGTCCAATTACCGAGCCAGAGCTCTGAAGCGCATGCGCCCAGAGCCGGTGCTCTGTGACGACAGAGGCCACCGCGATGGGAGGCCCACACGGGCCAGAGAACAAAGACGGATGAAAATAGAGAAACGAAAGGCCAATAGAAGTGGCCCGCCTGCTCCCCTCCCTCCCCAACCCGAACCCCGCCCAAAATAAATAAATAAATAAATCTAAAAAAAAAAAGAGTCAGACACGATTGGGTGACTAGTGCTTTCACAAATTACACTCTGTCCTGAAATATATGTGCGTTTAAAAGAAAACATGTGAGGGCTTCCCTGGTGGTTCCATGGTAAAGAATTTGCCTGCCAGTGCAAGAGACGTGGGTTTGATCCCTGGTCCGGGAAGACCCCACACACCATGGGGCAACTAAGCCTGTGTGCCACAACTACTGAGCCTGGGCTGTACAGCCAGGGAGCCACAACAGGAAAAGCCACTTTAATGAGAAGCCCTCACGCTGCAACTAGAGAGGAGCTCTCACTCCCTGCAACTGGAGAAAAACCCTTATGCAGCAATAAAGACCCAGCACAGCTAAAAATAAATACATAAATAAAATTATAAAAAGAAAACGTAGGAAAAAAACATATACCAGGAATTAGAAGGGCTGCATCCAGGAAGCAAAGGTGTCATTACTAGATTAGGAAGGGATATTTTTTCTCAAAGGTGCTAATTGGTTCTGTTAATATTGTCCTCTGTAAAAGGCAAATCCTCGAAATCTCAGTGGTTTAACACATGAAAGCTTTATTTTTGATTCACATTACAGTTCAGTGAGCGTTTCATGGGCAGACAGCCGACCAGATGATCCAGGAACTCCATCCACCTATAACCAGTGACTCAGGGGATCCCTCACAGCCGTATCCTTCCCAGTCAGGGGAGCAGGAGGAAGAGTGCAGGGTTTTCATGGGCCATGCATGGAAGGCACCCGCTCGCCTTAGCTCCCAATGTCTCCCACGTTGTGAACTGTGCAAGAACGCCTGGAGATGGCTAAATTGTGAGTCAGCAGGAAGAGAAATGAGCTGCATGAACAGTCAGCCAGTTCCACCTGGCAGGATTTCTGCACCTGGAAGATGATGAGATGCCTTGAACTGAGACATTTCATCAATACAACTGTCAGCCCTGGGGTGCATCTATCCCTAACAAAACACTCAAATACATTAAGTTGTATATCAAGCAAATCCATGAATGATAGAGTAAAGTTATGAATACAAGGAGTCCAGGCACTGCCGTGAAAGCATGAGGATTATTTGGAATAAATGTATTCAGTGGAGAAGTATGGTTTAAAAATGGGTAAAGACTTGAATAATCAGAAATTAGTCTAAGCAAACATTAATACATAAGATTTCTATCACATGACTTAAATTATATACTAGAATAATTGGATCAATATTAAACAGATGGAGTTGTACCTTAAAATGTCACCCTTATCAAGACATGGTTTCTTAGAATTACAATCTGGAAATATAACAAAGGACAAACAGATGCACTAGGGAAAACTGCTGATTTGACTGGGGCCTTCTGTTTGATAATGATGTGATAATGAGATCTGAATTCTTGAACCTCAGATTTCTTAAAAGTGAGTTGTGGTTTTATTTTTCCAAAATCTTCCACAGTAAATTTATGGGCTAATGAAGAGTTTACAAAAATGGGTGAATATATTTAAAAGGTTGTAACCAAAAAAGGGGTTTTACAGTTTAAAGTTGACCAAATGCAGGGCCGAATGATTGTTAATTTTTCTGCACAAGATGCTGTATTTTAAAAGTGAGATCATATTTCTATAATTCCCCAAATCTCATCAATAAAGCATGTATGATTGCACATGCATTTTATTTTAGAATAGCATTAGTTTCAAATCTTAGATGGAATGATCTTTCAGCTTGGGTAAGATACTATCTGCATTAATTTTTTCTCCTGATTATGATTCATGATGGAAGTTATGTGATTGATTTTGAGTGAAAATGACAAGGACCCAACCAAGGGTTTTCTGCACCCTTCATAAATAGTACTTGATTAAACTCCAAAGAATAATATTATATACAATTGGATAAGCAGCCCTTAACATTAATAGGACTTTAAAATAATGATTAGTAGTTAGTCGCAGGCCCCATGTCTCCCACGTTGTGAACTGTGCAAGAACGCCTGGAGATGGCTAAATTGTGAGTCAGCAGGAAGAGAAATGAGCTGCATGAACAGTCAGCCAGTTCCACCTGGCAGGATTTCTGCACCTGGAAGATGATGAGATGCCTTGAACTGAGACATTTCATCAATACAACTGTCAGCCCTGGGGTGCATCTATCCCTAACAAAACACTCAAATACATTAAGTTGTATATCAAGCAAATCCATGAATGATAGAGTAAAGTTATGAATACAAGGAGTCCAGGCACTGCCGTGAAAGCATGAGGATTATTTGGAATAAATGTATTCAGTGGAGAAGTATGGTTTAAAAATGGGTAAAGACTTGAATAATCAGAAATTAGTCTAAGCAAACATTAATACATAAGATTTCTATCACATGACTTAAATTATATACTAGAATAATTGGATCAATATTAAACAGATGGAGTTGTACCTTAAAATGTCACCCTTATCAAGACATGGTTTCTTAGAATTACAATCTGGAAATATAACAAAGGACAAACAGATGCACTAGGGAAAACTGCTGATTTGACTGGGGCCTTCTGTTTGATAATGATGTGATAATGAGATCTGAATTCTTGAACCTCAGATTTCTTAAAAGTGAGTTGTGGTTTTATTTTTCCAAAATCTTCCACAGTAAATTTATGGGCTAATGAAGAGTTTACAAAAATGGGTGAATATTTTTAAAAGGTTGTAACCAAAAAGGGTTTCACAGTTTAAAGTTGACCAAATGCAGGGCCGAATGATTGTTAATTTTTCTGCACAAGATGCTGTATTTTAAAAGTGAGATCATATTTCTATAATTCCCCAAATCTCATCAATAAAGCATGTATGATTGCACATGCATTTTATTTTAGAATAGCATTAGTTTCAAATCTTAGATGGAATGATCTTTCAGCTTGGGTAAGATACTATCTGCATTAATTTTTTCTCCTGATTATGATTCATGATGGAAGTTATGTGATTGATTTTGAGTGAAAATGACAAGGACCCAACCAAGGGTTTTCTGCACCCTTCATAAATAGTACTTGATTAAACTCCAAAGAATAATATTATATACAATTGGATAAGCAGCCCTTAACATTTTAATATGGACTTTAAAGATAATGCTGATGTAGCTCTCAGTTAGTTATAAACTATTAATCAGCACATTGATTCTGTCCATGTATTTACACTTGAAGCTGAGAATTAAAATAGATTTACAATTAAATCAGGCCTAAAAAAGATTCAGCTGAAATATACCCAAATAACAGTCCAAATGGAGAGATTAAGCCTTTTCTCAATCTAACTTTTCCTTGCATTGAGTCATAATCTGTTCCTATGTGACCACTTGACAGATTTCAAATATGTCCAGATGCCTCATGTGATAATACAGGACAAGTTTGTATTCTGGAGACTGTGTTTGTTGTCCATTGTCTCTTAATTGTTAATGTAATTTTATAATATTATATGAATTTTGGTAATATGCATACTCATATGTCTTCTAACTTTGTCTATATGATGACTAGATAGCATCATATTGTTGGTTTATGCTTTTGCACTTTTGCATGCATGCTCAGTTGCTTTGTGTCTAACTCTTTGTGACCCTGTGGAGCCCACCAGGCTCCTCTGTCCATGGGATTCTTCAGGCAAGAATACTGGAATGGGTTTCCATTTCCTTCGTCAAGGAATCTTCCCCACCCAAGGATCAAATGCACTTCTCTCGTGTCTCCTGAATTGGTAGGTAGATTCTTTACAATCTGAGAAGTAGAAATGTGCTTATATGAGTATAGAAAAGAAGTTTGTGTGTGTCTGGGCTGAACGTTCTGTCTGTGACATCCAGTTCATGGCTGAGACAGGCTGTGCTAATGTTCCTATTTTAATTTTTCTGCACAAGATGCTGTATTTTAAAAGTGAGATCATATTTCTATAATTCCCCAAATCTCATCAATAAAGCATGTATGATTGCACATGCATTTTATTTTAGAATAGCATTAGTTTCAAATCTTAGATGGAATGATCTTTCAGCTTGGGTAAGATACTATCTGCATTAATTTTTTCTCCTGATTATGATTCATGATGGAAGTTATGTGATTGATTTTGAGTGAAAATGACAAGGACCCAACCAAGGGTTTTCTGCACCCTTCATAAATAGTACTTGATTAAACTCCAAAGAATAATATTATATACAATTGGATAAGCAGCCCTTAACATTTTAATATGGACTTTAAAGATAATGCTGATGTAGCTCTCAGTTAGTTATAAACTATTAATCAGCACATTGATTCTGTCCATGTATTTACACTTGAAGCTGAGAATTAAAATAGATTTACAATTAAATCAGGCCTAAAAAAGATTCAGCTGAAATATACCCAAATAACAGTCCAAATGGAGAGATTAAGCCTTTTCTCAATCTAACTTTTCCTTGCATTGAGTCATAATCTGTTCCTATGTGACCACTTGACAGATTTCAAATATGTCCAGATGCCTCATGTGATAATACAGGACAAGTTTGTATTCTGGAGACTGTGTTTGTTGTCCATTGTCTCTTAATTGTTAATGTAATTTTATAATATTATATGAATTTTGGTAATATGCATACTCATATGTCTTCTAACTTTGTCTATATGATGACTAGATAGCATCATATTGTTGGTTTATGCTTTTGCACTTTTGCATGCATGCTCAGTTGCTTTGTGTCTAACTCTTTGTGACCCTGTGGAGCCCACCAGGCTCCTCTGTCCATGGGATTCTTCAGGCAAGAATACTGGAATGGGTTTCCATTTCCTTCGTCAAGGAATCTTCCCCACCCAAGGATCAAATGCACTTCTCTCGTGTCTCCTGAATTGGTAGGTAGATTCTTTACAATCTGAGAAGTAGAAATGTGCTTATATGAGTATAGAAAAGAAGTTTGTGTGTGTCTGGGCTGAACGTTCTGTCTGTGACATCCAGTTCATGGCTGAGACAGGCTGTGCTAATGTTCCTATTTTATAGTTGTGTTTGCTCATTTCAACAGCTTAGAGATATCCTTAAAAAGCAAGCTTACCTCATCATTCCCTTTGCAAGACACTCTATTTGTTGACTGTAAACTAGAGTCATAATTACTTAATAATGGTGAATTGCATTATTTTGGCAATCTTAACAGTTGTTTTCAACATACTGAAAGAAATTTTAGCATCAATAAGAAATACATCAAAGATTTGATAAAAGTCTTCATATATAGTTTCCTGAGCAGGGTAGCCAATGCTTTAGTACAATAAATCATTTTTCAGACATTACCAAATCCTTCTACATACTCAAAAGAAGGTCCTCGACAGAATTTAGACATCACTTCATATGACTTCTGCAAATGGAAAAGTGGAATTAAACACACTTACATCACTTCATTCAGGAATTAATTCTCAACAGTGAACTCTTTCAGAAAGATGTGTTTTACTCTTTCTGTAGCTTGCTTATATAAATTGAGTCCACTAGATTAACATTGAAAGAAGAAGATTCACTATTTACATAAGATGTTTACTCCAAAAGAAAGTAACATCGGGCCATTTTTCCTTTATAGTTGCTTCTTTTCTCTTTATCTACACCTGCCTTTGATGTGAATTGAAGCATGGGGATTCCAGCATCATGTCGACATTGCAAGACATCTCCAATATCTTCAGTTTATGATAGTTATTTGGTAATATATTTTTTGATATTTTTGGGGTACTTAATTGCCCCATTAGCCTTTTCTGGAGCTATTCAAGGTGTTTTGGGTTGATTTTGACTTTAGGTTCTCACATTTTAACAGAAATATTAACAATTTCTCTTGCTTCACTATTTTTAGGCTGTCCTGGGCCTTGGCTGAGGTGTGTGGACTTTCTCTAATTGTGTCAGGATGCCCTGTGGCATATGAGATCTTGGTTCCCCCAGTAGGGACTGAACATGGGTCCCCTGCAATGACAGGCAGATTCTTAAACCACTGAACCACCAGGAAAGTCTTTCCTTGCTTCACTATTAAAACACCTGTCTTCTCTCTTAAAGAATCATATTATCAGTCTATATTGGAAAAAGCTAATAAGGGTAAATTCAGACTTCATTAATTCCAATCCTCATTAGTCAGGCCACGTATGTATCATAGTACTTCATGTACTACGCTCTGTAAATAAACTGTCATTCCCCACTGGAATACGGACAACCTAAACGCAAGGCTGCATTTCAGTTTATCTTTGTATTATCAGTACATGGTATTTCATGAATAAATAAATAAATGGATCAACTAGAATGTCTTTTGTTTGGAGAAAGAGCATATATAAATGATCACTCGGCCAAAGATACACTTTTAAAGGGGCTAGAAAGACTGAATAGCAAACAAAAACCAAGAAAGACAATGTCGTTGGTGAAACAATTTTCATCAATGTGATTATTGTACATAGATTGTCAGTGTAATTATCGTTCACTAGGAGACCTGAATACAAGCCATCGAATCATTTAAAGGCCAACTTTGTTGAAGAAAGAAACTTTATAACGTTGTTTCAAATTTTCAAATATGACTTTTCAATGAATCTTTATCAACAAGTTTTATGATTATACATTTATTATAAATGATGTACTTTGGAGGCTTCCCTGATACTCAGGTGGTAAAGAATCCTCCTGTAATATAGGAGACACAATACAGGTTTGTTTCCTGAGTCAGAAAGATCCCGTGGAGGAGGCAATGGCAGCCCACTCCCATGTTCTTGCCTGGAGGATCCCATGGAGAGAGGAAAGTGGCAGGTTACAGTCCATGAGGTTGCAGAGAATCAGACACAACTGAGCTGAGCATGAACTTGAGAACTTCATAAAATGATGCTAATTTTAATGATCACTTTGCTATTTATCCCTAAGTATTTTTGAAGTTTTCATATATGTTAGCTAGATATGTTTTATTCAGTGGAATTTGACTGACTTGTTTTACTAGCGTACAAGCAAAATTAAAAGTATTACTGGTGCCACTGGTTTTAACTTTCTCTCACAGTGACAAACACCCGGTGGGTGTAGGTTTGTTCCCAGAGCATGGTGTGTTTTCCAGCAGAACATCTCTGCTCTGCTGATCTTGCTATTGAAGGAAGTGGAAGTTATAAAGGTAGGTGTGTAGCTTATTCGGTAACTTCACATAGAAACCAAGTGTGCATTTGTCAGAAGTGTACTTTCTAGAGAGGAGCAGACCGTATGGACACTGGGCAATTTGAGGAAATCATAAAGCTCTTAAAAGATCTCAAAATAGTGAAGTTCAGCACTTACTGAAATTGCAATCTCTGGCTTGACTGAAAGCATTGATTTAAAAAGAATAGGGAATTCTGTGTAATCTTTACAGACGGAACCTATTTATAAATCCCTAATTACCTCAAGGACTTAATAGAAGATCAATATCTCCTGCCGACTCCATGTTTAGAATATGATCGTATAATATGATTTTGTGTCTATGTTTTCTTTTTAAGTTTTTGCTTCACTTTATGTAGCCTACACCCTAGTACTGCTCGTCTCTGGGTATGTAACTGTGATATTATATGTAATCTAAAAATGGAGTTTTGCTTTAAATAAATGGATTAAATATTGTAACATACTATCTCTGACTTCTTCCCAGGGAAGCTCCTGCTCTGCTTTTTTCTTTAAAATTTTCTCACATTGGAATTTTCTACTAATCTATTTTGATCATCTGATGTGATGTCAAGAGACAACTCATTGGAAAAGGCCCTGATGCTGGGAAAGATTGAGCGCAAGGAGAGAAGGGAGTGACAGAGGATGAGATGGTTGGATGGTATCACCAATTTAGTGGACATGAATTTGAGCAAACTCTGGGAGACAGTGAAAGGCAGGGAAACCTGGTGTGCTGCAGTTCATGGGGTCACAAAGAGTCAGACACGACTTACTAACTGAACAACAACAACAACCAATGTATAAACAAACTGATTTAAATTTGTAAGCTCAAATTATTTTAAACTGTTCTATAAATTTTAGCCTATCTTCTACAGGATTTAGAAAGTATTTGACAGTAGTTCTCAGTGCAGGATGGGATCAGAGCTTACAAACCAAAATTTAAAGTCTTGTCATATTCTTAAGAGGATTTCTTTTTATTAGAGAATGTAGATTTAGAGGATTTTGGCTTTGCAGTGGTCACCGCGTATTGGAAAATCCATTGTCTATTTTAAGAATTCTTTCAAGTGAACAATTTTGTTCATAATAAAAGTTTACAAAGCAACAGATTGTAGGTCTACATTGGAGTTATAGTGCAAATATATGTAAAGGGCAAGCATCTAAGACAGAAGTGTCATGAACTTTGCGTTAGGCTGAGAAAAATTCTCATCTGGCAGTCTTCAGTGTGGAAAATTTGGCCTTTACACCTAAAAATAGACGTATAACTATGATTTTTGTCTGACTGTTTTCTTTATTTTTAAAGGGTTTTAAATCCCTAATTACCTCAAGGACTTAATAGAAGATCAATATCTCCTGCCGACTCCATGTTTAGAATATGATCGTATAATATGATTTTGTGTCTATGTTTTCTTTTTAAGTTTTTGCTTCACTTTATGTAGCCTACACCCTAGTACTGCTCGTCTCTGGGTATGTAACTGTGATATTATATGTAATCTAAAAATGGAGTTTTGCTTTAAATAAATGGATTAAATATTGTAACATACTATCTCTGACTTCTTCCCAGGGAAGCTCCTGCTCTGCTTTTTTCTTTAAAATTTTCTCACATTGGAATTTTCTACTAATCTATTTTGATCATCTGATGTGATGTCAAGAGACAACTCATTGGAAAAGGCCCTGATGCTGGGAAAGATTGAGCGCAAGGAGAGAAGGGAGTGACAGAGGATGAGATGGTTGGATGGTATCACCAATTTAGTGGACATGAATTTGAGCAAACTCTGGGAGACAGTGAAAGGCAGGGAAACCTGGTGTGCTGCAGTTCATGGGGTCACAAAGAGTCAGACACGACTTACTAACTGAACAACAACAACAACCAATGTATAAACAAACTGATTTAAATTTGTAAGCTCAAATTATTTTAAACTGTTCTATAAATTTTAGCCTATCTTCTACAGGATTTAGAAAGTATTTGACAGTAGTTCTCAGTGCAGGATGGGATCAGAGCTTACAAACCAAAATTTAAAGTCTTGTCATATTCTTAAGAGGATTTCTTTTTATTAGAGAATGTAGATTTAGAGGATTTTGGCTTTGCAGTGGTCACCGCGTATTGGAAAATCCATTGTCTATTTTAAGAATTCTTTCAAGTGAACAATTTTGTTCATAATAAAAGTTTACAAAGCAACAGATTGTAGGTCTACATTGGAGTTATAGTGCAAATATATGTAAAGGGCAAGCATCTAAGACAGAAGTGTCATGAACTTTGCGTTAGGCTGAGAAAAATTCTCATCTGGCAGTCTTCAGTGTGGAAAATTTGGCCTTTACACCTATGTCTTCGGTTCACAGGGCTTCTTAGGTAGTACTAGCGGTAAAGAATCTGCCTGTCAATTCAAAAGAAGTGAAAGACAATGGTTCAATTCCTGGGTTGGGAAGATTCCCCGAAGGAGAGCATGGCAACCCATTCCAGTATCCTTGCCTGGAGAATTCCATAGATAAAGGAGTCTGGTGGGCTACATCCCATTGGGTTGCAAAGAGTTGGACATGAATGAAGTGATTAGCATGCACACACATTTAGGTCTGCAAGCTTATGTCTGTGATTCCTAGCAGAAAGAAGTATAGGAAAGAAATATCTACCTGAACCAGAATCTCATGAACAAAATACAACCACACCGAAACTTCTTGCATAAAGTGTTGATGATTGGCTTGAAGTACAATTCATGAAGAGCACACTAGTCCAAGGAGAAACCTCATGAACTTCTCAGGTCCTGAGACTAAAGTAAGGAACAGATTTATTAAGTCCTGTTCCCAACTCTCCTTCTTAAGAAAGGCCTTGCTAGCTTTCCAAACTCATGCCGAGGATCAGTACAAACAAGTAGCAGACAGGTTTCTACTGAGAATAAAAGCTTTCCAATCTGATCAGATAATCAGAGAATTGCTAAAAGGGCTTTAATTTTCTAGGAGACAAACATAGCATGTGAGAAGCCAATGCACAGACACAGTGTCTAACTCTCCTCACGATCATGGAACTCTCTATCCCAAGTCTACGGACCTCAAGAGAACATTCTGTTTACAAGTTTCAGATCTTGGATGATGGCCACAAATGGGTGTTGTGAAGACATCTTAAGAGGATTTCTTTTATTAGAGAATGTAGATTTAGAGGATTTTGGCTTTGCAGTGGTCACGTATTGGAAAATCCATTGTCTATTTTAAGAATTCTTTCAAGTGAACAATTTTGTTCATAATAAAAGTTTACAAAGCAACAGATTGTAGGTCTACATTGGAGTTATAGTGCAAATATATGTAAAGGGCAAGCATCTAAGACAGAAGTGTCATGAACTTTGCGTTAGGCTGAGAAAAATTCTCATCTGGCAGTCTTCAGTGTGGAAAATTTGGCCTTTACACCTATGTCTTCGGTTCACAGGGCTTCTTAGGTAGTACTAGCGGTAAAGAATCTGCCTGTCAATTCAAAAGAAGTGAAAGACAATGGTTCAATTCCTGGGTTGGGAAGATTCCCCGAAGGAGAGCATGGCAACCCATTCCAGTATCCTTGCCTGGAGAATTCCATAGATAAAGGAGTCTGGTGGGCTACATCCCATTGGGTTGCAAAGAGTTGGACATGAATGAAGTGATTAGCATGCACACACATTTAGGTCTGCAAGCTTATGTCTGTGATTCCTAGCAGAAAGAAGTATAGGAAAGAAATATCTACCTGAACCAGAATCTCATGAACAAAATACAACCACACCGAAACTTCTTGCATAAAGTGTTGATGATTGGCTTGAAGTACAATTCATGAAGAGCACACTAGTCCAAGGAGAAACCTCATGAACTTCTCAGGTCCTGAGACTAAAGTAAGGAACAGATTTATTAAGTCCTGTTCCCAACTCTCCTTCTTAAGAAAGGCCTTGCTAGCTTTCCAAACTCATGCCGAGGATCAGTACAAACAAGTAGCAGACAGGTTTCTACTGAGAATAAAAGCTTTCCAATCTGATCAGATAATCAGAGAATTGCTAAAAGGGCTTTAATTTTCTAGGAGACAAACATAGCATGTGAGAAGCCAATGCACAGACACAGTGTCTAACTCTCCTCACGATCATGGAACTCTCTATCCCAAGTCTACGGACCTCAAGAGAACATTCTGTTTACAAGTTTCAGATCTTGGATGATGGCCACAAATGGGTGTTGTGAAGACACTGGTGAAACCACCAGATTGCTAAACTCTCCAAAATGTCACTAAGAAATCTGTGAATAAATCAAAGCTGTGAATAAATCTGAAGTATATTAGAACTCACTGTTTTTTTAAACAACAACAGCACCTTGACAATTTTAGCAGTGTTGCACGTTGGAAGAATGAGGATTTAAAGGCATTTCTATCAGACAAGGGGCTAATTAGGATGGAGCAGATTCACAACACATAGTTTAGGATCAGTGAAACTGCTTAGCCAGTCTTGATAAAAGAGTTGCTTGGCCAAGTTGGCAAACTTCATTGTCTTTGAAGAATGGATTGGTAGGAAGGTCCTGATGCAAATAAAAAGTTATTTATTAGTTTCCAGTCTTATCTCTTCCCAGGTAAAGTTTTTTTGTAACAAATAACTAGGTCATGTTGCCTAGTTGTTGATCTAGCTCTTATCTAAGGCAACAGTCCACATGAAAACAGTATCCTTCCCTCTTCCAAGTGTTCCAGTTTTAATATTTTGAATCTTCCAATCTCATCTTCCTTTGTGCTTCTCTTTCCTCCTTTTGACCACCTTGTTTATTCATCGATTTCACTACTTAGTATAGCAAGACCTTATAAAGTCTTTAGTCCTTCAACTCTTCACAGTCCTGCTTGTCCTTTCTCTTTACTTGCTTAATCCTTTATCTATCAGGTAGCAGTCCTCTAAATCCAGTGTCTTTGTCAAGCTGTTCTCTGTTCATCAGATATATGCCGAGTTTTTCTTTTTTAAAAGAAGGGTCTTTATAATTTTTTTTTTTATTTCTTTCTTTTTGACATTGCTGGGTCTTCATTGCTGCATGGGCTTTCTCTAATTGTAGTAAGCAGAGGCTACTCTAGGTTCAGTGCATGGGGTTTCTCACTGCAGTGGTTTCTCTTGTTGCAGAGCACAAGCCTTAGAGGGTGCGTGGACTTCAATAGTTGTGGCTCCCTGGCTCTAGAGCACGGGCTTAACAGCTGTGGCACATGGACTTAGTTGCTTCATGGCATGTGAGATATTCCGAGACTAGGGATTGTTCCTGTGTCTCTGGCATTGGCAGGCAGCCTTTTTATGGCTGAGCCACCAGGGAAGCCCCGAGGATTTTTAAATGATTGGCAAACTCACAAAATATAAATGGCAATACAATTTTACACTATATTTAAAAGATAGTCATTTAAAAATTATTAGATCAATAAAAGTTAAAGTGTTAAAACACAACTTTTCATAGGTCAAATTGTCAATACATAGAATTAAATTATAACTTTAAAAATCAAGTTATAGGATGGAAACTTATATAACACAACTCAATATATATATCAGATAAAATGGAGGAAATGCAAGCTTATCAAAAATTGAATTATTAACACACTAGAGAGTGTGTTAGCCAATCAATAATAGCAAAAGGAAACAAATTGTACAGCTTCAAGTTCCCATGAAACATTTTTAAAATTTATGGTGTTTTCACCTCTAAGTTTACTTTTAGATTTTCATGAAATATATTGCATTATTGGTATTTTCTGACACAATGTAACATAAGTAAAATGATATTAAAATGAAATTATTTAGATAGCTTTGATTAAAATTATGGCTTTGAGAAAAAATAAAAAGCATTAAAATTTTATAGAGAAACAAGAACATAACTTTAGTAGTTCAATAAATGCTACAAATTCTTTAGGCTTCCCTGGTGGTTCAGACAGTAAAATATTTGCCTGCAATGCAGGTGACCTGGGTTCAGTCCCTGGGTCAGTACAATCCCCTGGAGAAGGAAATGATTACCCATCCCAGTATTCTTTCCTGGAGAATTCTGTGGACAGAGGAGTCTTGTGGGCTACAGCCTATGGGGTTGCAGAGTTGGACACGACTGAGTAACTAAGACTTTACTGAGTAAGCTACAGTACTACGATTCATCCCAATTGTATCTAGTTCTACCAGTGACAGAGAGCTGATATATGTATTATCTATACAGTTCTCCTGTACCAATCTCACATAGCAATAAATAATATCAATGCTTTTGTTATTAACTCTGTAGTGGGCATGACTTGAACTGGCTGTTTTAAATAATTAAGATAATGTAAACACCATAAAAATACATTGAGATTGGATTGTGAGCACATGTATTAAAATGTTAATCATGTTGGCTTCCATGTTGAATACATGTTAGTCTCTGGCAGGCAAATTTTGGGAGCCACCAGGAAGCCGAGGATTTTTAAATGATTGGCAAACTCACAAAATATAAATGGCAATACAATTTTACACTATATTTAAAAGATAGTCATTTAAAAATTATTAGATCAATAAAAGTTAAAGTGTTAAAACACAACTTTTCATAGGTCAAATTGTCAATACATAGAATTAAATTATAACTTTAAAAATCAAGTTATAGGATGGAAACTTATATAACACAACTCAATATATATATCAGATAAAATGGAGGAAATGCAAGCTTATCAAAAATTGAATTATTAACACACTAGAGAGTGTGTTAGCCAATCAATA
Organism: Tragulus kanchil; assembly: GCA_022376925.1. Taxonomy (NCBI): domain Eukaryota; kingdom Metazoa; phylum Chordata; class Mammalia; order Artiodactyla; family Tragulidae; genus Tragulus; species Tragulus kanchil. The sequence goes on along the minus strand of JAIOJX010000003.1, from coordinate 165,866,523 downwards.
ATAGCAAAAGGAAACAAATTGTACAGCTTCAAGTTCCCATGAAACATTTTTAAAATTTATGGTGTTTTCACCTCTAAGTTTACTTTTAGATTTTCATGAAATATATTGCATTATTGGTATTTTCTGACACAATGTAACATAAGTAAAATGATATTAAAATGAAATTATTTAGATAGCTTTGATTAAAATTATGGCTTTGAGAAAAAATAAAAAGCATTAAAATTTTATAGAGAAACAAGAACATAACTTTAGTAGTTCAATAAATGCTACAAATTCTTTAGGCTTCCCTGGTGGTTCAGACAGTAAAATATTTGCCTGCAATGCAGGTGACCTGGGTTCAGTCCCTGGGTCAGTACAATCCCCTGGAGAAGGAAATGATTACCCATCCCAGTATTCTTTCCTGGAGAATTCTGTGGACAGAGGAGTCTTGTGGGCTACAGCCTATGGGGTTGCAGAGTTGGACACGACTGAGTAACTAAGACTTTACTGAGTAAGCTACAGTACTACGATTCATCCCAATTGTATCTAGTTCTACCAGTGACAGAGAGCTGATATATGTATTATCTATACAGTTCTCCTGTACCAATCTCACATAGCAATAAATAATATCAATGCTTTTGTTATTAACTCTGTAGTGGGCATGACTTGAACTGGCTGTTTTAAATAATTAAGATAATGTAAACACCATAAAAATACATTGAGATTGGATTGTGAGCACATGTATTAAAATGTTAATCATGTTGGCTTCCATGTTGAATACATGTTTTTAAGTATTCCACAGCTTTTCCAATGTAAATAGTCATTCCACCCAATCTGTTATTTCAGAGATCATTGCCTTCTGATGGACGTTACTGATGGTGCCCTTTGATGCTGTATGTCGAGGTAAATAATTTCAGCGGTTCTCAATGTGATGAGAGAGTTATTGTGTTAACTATGAGCTATTGTGTTAACTCTTTCAATTGGCTGCTTTAGTTGGAAATTTAAATAGACGTTCTAAAACTAATCAAGGAAACTGATACGAACCTCTTCTAGAAGAACTCAGAGAATTGAGGAATAAACACAGTTCACATGCTGACATATTTCCAAAAGTAGCCAAAGTCATAGCAGCTAATTTGGGACTGGTATATGTATAAAGAGATCTTTCCTATCTCCTTTTTGTTGTCAAATAGTTAATGAACCTCCCCAAACGGTAAATAATTTGCTATATTTTTGGTAAGGGTTGGTCTGTTACTGTGATATAAATTACAAGTGTTGTTTCTCATTTTCTATAGTCAAGCAAATATATTACATGCCACTGCAAATAAGAAAGACAGTTACACACTTTCCTAAACAGCAGTTCCTTTCTTAAACAACGATAAGCATTCCTTCTTTAGAATGAGAATAGGAAATTACTTGACTACAAGCCATTCGATCTAGTATTATTAATTATGTAGAGAATTTCATAATTTAATGAAATTTAGATAGTCTTTCAGGAGGCAATGCTTAATTCAATTGTAGAATGATGAAATAGAGGAGTCTTGTGGGCTACAGCCTATGGGGTTGCAGAGTTGGACACGACTGAGTAACTAAGACTTTACTGAGTAAGCTACAGTACTACGATTCATCCCAATTGTATCTAGTTCTACCAGTGACAGAGAGCTGATATATGTATTATCTATACAGTTCTCCTGTACCAATCTCACATAGCAATAAATAATATCAATGCTTTTGTTATTAACTCTGTAGTGGGCATGACTTGAACTGGCTGTTTTAAATAATTAAGATAATGTAAACACCATAAAAATACATTGAGATTGGATTGTGAGCACATGTATTAAAATGTTAATCATGTTGGCTTCCATGTTGAATACATGTTTTTAAGTATTCCACAGCTTTTCCAATGTAAATAGTCATTCCACCCAATCTGTTATTTCAGAGATCATTGCCTTCTGATGGACGTTACTGATGGTGCCCTTTGATGCTGTATGTCGAGGTAAATAATTTCAGCGGTTCTCAATGTGATGAGAGAGTTATTGTGTTAACTATGAGCTATTGTGTTAACTCTTTCAATTGGCTGCTTTAGTTGGAAATTTAAATAGACGTTCTAAAACTAATCAAGGAAACTGATACGAACCTCTTCTAGAAGAACTCAGAGAATTGAGGAATAAACACAGTTCACATGCTGACATATTTCCAAAAGTAGCCAAAGTCATAGCAGCTAATTTGGGACTGGTATATGTATAAAGAGATCTTTCCTATCTCCTTTTTGTTGTCAAATAGTTAATGAACCTCCCCAAACGGTAAATAATTTGCTATATTTTTGGTAAGGGTTGGTCTGTTACTGTGATATAAATTACAAGTGTTGTTTCTCATTTTCTATAGTCAAGCAAATATATTACATGCCACTGCAAATAAGAAAGACAGTTACACACTTTCCTAAACAGCAGTTCCTTTCTTAAACAACGATAAGCATTCCTTCTTTAGAATGAGAATAGGAAATTACTTGACTACAAGCCATTCGATCTAGTATTATTAATTATGTAGAGAATTTCATAATTTAATGAAATTTAGATAGTCTTTCAGGAGGCAATGCAATTTAATAATACACTGACAATTAGCTAAGAATGTATCATGTACATTTCACCCATATTTCTAAACATCTACCTCTAAAACATTGGCATCATGAAGAAGGGAAATACATATCAATCATTTCTCACCACTAAAAATCTCTTCTTTAAAGAATAGGAAAATTCTGTCAAGAAGAGAAAACTTACAATGAAATTGATTTTAACAGCAAGTCCAAAATATATAAAAGTGTTCTGTGTAAAAAATGGTTAGAATTTAATAGTCATCCCTTGGGACTAGGTCTTTGCCTTTTCGAACTGCCACAGCACCTTCTGCTTTTCTTTCGGCACTTCTCAATGTATTCTTTTTACAACAGGTATTTAAAGCTTGCTTCTTAAAAGGATATTTGCATTGAATACCATATGATATCTGCTTAGGACATTTTAACCCAAGTTAAAATTCTTAGCTGATTTACTTAAAAGCTTGGGCCTCAGTTTTCTCATTGGAAAAACACGGAAAGCTAAACCTCATAGAGTTTTATAAAGATAATTTAGGTAAAATGCAAGAAGCACCCAGTGAAAATTATTTGCCCCAAGTGAAAGCCACTCTATCTTTCTTTGTATTTAATATCAGTAAAATCTATGTGAATGCCTATTACATGGTAGATTTATTAACCCTTGGCCAGAAGAATCTATAAATAAAATAATAACAGTATAATTTGAACATTAATGGTATGTGATTTATGTACAGTGGACCAAAATATTGATATATTAAATAAACAAAGATATGGTATAGCCTTTATCTTTAAGAAATTATGGTAATGTAGGCTTAGCTGTAAATAACGAAAAACAAAAATCAAACAGAAGAGTATTATATACGGCAGGAGCTATGTCTATTTGCAAAGAGTTTCAGTTAGGTGACCCAGTGCTGGTGCACTGCACTATGGTGTCAATGCTGCAGCCCCTCCATCTTTGTTCATTTTTGTACCAACTTCCATTCTCAATAGCTTTCCATGGCCCAAGAAGACTGCTCTGTATACATCTATTACATCTGCACATTGACCGACAGAAAGTAAAAACAGTGTAGAAACATATGCCCCTTGACATGCGGCATTATCTTACGACTCACAAGACACAACTGTGGAAAATCTAATGACTTGAATTTAGTTCCATGTCCACAGTTCACTAAGGGGAAGGTTGGTAAATATTATCTTCTTCTTGGGTACAACCTACCCAGCTCAAATCAGAATTCTACTGCCAAATGGAGTGGAAAAATGAATACTGGGGGACATTAAGAAGGTATTGTAATATATGCATGCGTGTGTGTTCAGTCACTTCAGTAGAGACACTATTAGGTTACACTATTCTTTACCCACTCCCAGGTGGCTGAGTGGGTAAAGAATCCACCTGCAATGCAAGAGATACAGAAGTTACAAGTTCGATCCCTGGGTCAGGAAAATCCCCTGGAGGAGGGCATGGCAACTCATTCCAGTGTTCTTGCCTGGGGAAATCCCATGGACAGAGGAGCCTTGGAGGGCTACAGTTCAGAGAGTTAGAGAGAGTCAGACATGACCTCATGACTAAACAACAACAACAAAAACATCCAGCTTCTTGCACACAGAATACCTTAGAGAGTCATTCAAATTCACTGTCCTATAGCTAATTCTGTTTTATTTTGAGTTAGTAGTTCCCTGCATGGATGTAACAGAAGCTTCTTATTAACTCATCTGCTGACAGACTTCCAAGCTGTTTCTAGTTTGGACAATTACAATCAGAGCTCTATAAAAGACAAGTAGGGCTTCCCCGGTGGTCCAGTGGGTAAGGACACTGCCTTGCAGTGCAAGGGGTGCTGGTTCGATCCCTGGCCTAGGAAGATCCCACATGCTGTGGAGTGGCTGGACCAATGTGTCCAATTACCCAGCTGGAGCACCGGAGCGCATACGGCCAAAGCTGGTGCTCTGCGACAACAGAGGCCGCCGCGATGGGAGGCCCGCAGTGGTCAAAGAACAAAAGATGGATGAGAATAGATAAATGAAAGACCAATAGAAGTGGTTGACAAGCTTGTAAAAAATGCTCAACATCACAAATCAATCAATTCCCCGCACTACATTGCACGTTTTTGAAATAAAGCTTTCCATGGCCCAAGAAGACTGCTCTGTATACATCTATTACATCTGCACATTGACCGACAGAAAGTAAAAACAGTGTAGAAACATATGCCCCTTGACATGCGGCATTATCTTACGACTCACAAGACACAACTGTGGAAAATCTAATGACTTGAATTTAGTTCCATGTCCACAGTTCACTAAGGGGAAGGTTGGTAAATATTATCTTCTTCTTGGGTACAACCTACCCAGCTCAAATCAGAATTCTACTGCCAAATGGAGTGGAAAAATGAATACTGGGGGACATTAAGAAGGTATTGTAATATATGCATGCGTGTGTGTTCAGTCACTTCAGTAGAGACACTATTAGGTTACACTATTCTTTACCCACTCCCAGGTGGCTGAGTGGGTAAAGAATCCACCTGCAATGCAAGAGATACAGAAGTTACAAGTTCGATCCCTGGGTCAGGAAAATCCCCTGGAGGAGGGCATGGCAACTCATTCCAGTGTTCTTGCCTGGGGAAATCCCATGGACAGAGGAGCCTTGGAGGGCTACAGTTCAGAGAGTTAGAGAGAGTCAGACATGACCTCATGACTAAACAACAACAACAAAAACATCCAGCTTCTTGCACACAGAATACCTTAGAGAGTCATTCAAATTCACTGTCCTATAGCTAATTCTGTTTTATTTTGAGTTAGTAGTTCCCTGCATGGATGTAACAGAAGCTTCTTATTAACTCATCTGCTGACAGACTTCCAAGCTGTTTCTAGTTTGGACAATTACAATCAGAGCTCTATAAAAGACAAGTAGGGCTTCCCCGGTGGTCCAGTGGGTAAGGACACTGCCTTGCAGTGCAAGGGGTGCTGGTTCGATCCCTGGCCTAGGAAGATCCCACATGCTGTGGAGTGGCTGGACCAATGTGTCCAATTACCCAGCTGGAGCACCGGAGCGCATACGGCCAAAGCTGGTGCTCTGCGACAACAGAGGCCGCCGCGATGGGAGGCCCGCAGTGGTCAAAGAACAAAAGATGGATGAGAATAGATAAATGAAAGACCAATAGAAGTGGTTGACAAGCTTGTAAAAATTGCTCAACATCACAAATCATCAGGAAAGTGCAAATTCAAGCCACAATGATATATCACCTCACATTTGCACGTATTATTATAGCATGCGGAGCAAAGGGAACCCGTGTGTGCTTGTGTTGGTGGGAATGTAAACTGGTACGACCACAACCGAAATCAGTGTGGAGGTTCCTCAAGGAGTGAACATAGAACGACCATCTGACAGGGCAATCCCACTTCTGAGAGCCTGTTAGTTATTCTGTCTATGCAGAAGATTTTATTTCAAATGCGAGTAGAAGCACAGATTCCGTCTCTCACACTGAATGGAGAGAAAGAGAACAAACCCTCCAACCTGCAGCTGCCGTTACTGCAGGAGTTCTTCTGCATCTTTGCTCTGGAAGTCTGTTGGCCATCTCAGTAGCTGGCAGCCTGGCTTCCCGCCTGGCTTCTCTACCGTTCCTTAGCAACACCTAGATTTGCTAATTACTTCTCAGGTGCTTCTGTGATTTCCTGAAGTATTCTTAACACTTTATCCCATTTCTGTTTGCCCCACTCTAGGCCTACGGAGGATCTTCGACTTGTGCACTTGAGGCTGCTGACTACACGACACAAACATGTTTTCCTCTGGACATGTGAGTCTTTAAGGCCTCCCATCTGCGGGCACGGCATGTGACATTTCAGCCTTGGGAGTGGAGGCAGCATGGGTGTGGTGTAGAGACTTCAGGGCACGCCCCCATGGAGCTCCAACACTGTCCAGGACGGAGAGTCTTAAAACAGGAAATTCTGTTTGCAGAGCAACCAACTTAACAATGTCACGAAGCCTCACTGGCCTTCTGTAAAATATTGTATGCGTTATAGTGCTATCAAGCAAACTAATCAAAATAAGAAATATGAAGGACTTAGCACAGCACTGTGATATATTTATCACTCAGTTAATATTATTATTTTTTGTTTTATCGGTTGTTTTACAGTGTTGTGTTAGTTTCTGCAGTACAGCAAAGTGGATCAGCTATAAACATGCACGTATCCCCTCTTTTTTGGATTGTCTTTCCCGCCTAAGTCAACACAGAACATCGAGTAGGGTTCCCTCCTACATGATAGTTTCTCACTAGTTATCTTTGTGACCCCATGGACTGTAGCCCACTAGGCTCCTCTGTCCATGGAATTCTCCAGGCAAGAATACTGGAGTAGGTTGCACCATGGGATCTTCACCATGGGATCTTCATGACCCAGGGATCGAACCCCAGCCTCCTGCATTGCAGGCAGATTCTTTACCGACAGAGCCAGCAGGGAAGCCCTCGTGGTGTATACAGGTCAATGCCAGGCTCTCATTTCATCCCGCCTCCCTTCTCCTCTGGTACCCATGTCTGTCCTCGACATCTGTGTCTCTATTTTGGCTTTGCCAACAGGCTCATCTTGACTCCTGGTGCTTAGTATGGATTTTTGAAATAGGGTAGTAAATGTTCATGAGCTTTGTTCTTTTTGGTGAGATTGTTTTGTCTGTGCTGGATCGCTTGTGTTTTCATATGAATTTAAAGATCAGTTTGTCAATGTCTGCAAGAAATGCCATTTGAAATGATAATCGTGGTTTTGTGGAATATGTAGGCTAATTGGGCAAGTGCAGTCATTGTCACCCAATCGACATTCTGTTCAGCCGTTTCAGTTGTCTCTTAAAAAGAATAAAGTGCTCTCGATCCATGACACAGAAATAGTCGAAGTATTCAAACCCAGTCCTGCATAGTTACTTGCACAAAGGAAAAAACAATTCTGTCACATCATAGCAAGAAAAATAACAACAGATTCTTCAGAAAAATCCTGAATCAAACTTCAAAACACAACATGGTCCTAAATAAAATGCTCAACTGCTCAGGCCAAATCACTCCTGAATAGGTCAACAGTGACTCACAGTTTCTTCTCTATTTCCATAAGAGAAGTGGTTGTTTATGTGATTTCCATTAAAAGAGTGCTTTCAAACTGGTTTTTCCATAAAATAAACATTTTTCCCCCAAATAAAATAGGATCATATACTTCTGAAAAATTGTGCTGGCTATAATTGATATCTTTTCAAGTTTCTACACCTCCAAGACACAAATTTTTGGTGTTATTTTCAAATCACAAATATAATAAATGCCTAAAAATATGTTTAAAGTATTTCACTACATAAGTACCACATGCCATATAGAATAAATACTGAATATATTTGAGGAAACTCATAATTATTTCATGCCTCTTTTTATTCTAAAACTCCATGGGTAAAAGGTGTATACCTTTTAACTAGCTTGAGTCTTTTATGTAAAGAAAATCATTAAGAAATTAAAAACTAAGAGAAAATAATTGAGGTGCATTTTTTTTCTCTCAAGAATGCCCCAAGGCAGAAAAACTCACTATCTGATTGGTGCTGCTTTAGGGGAAAACTTTGCTTAGGAGTTGCTTAGGAATAATTTTGAATGTGCTCCAGTATGAAAACAGCTGCTTGCTCGAATGTCCAAAGTTTTGTTATTTTTTAAACCATAAAACAAAGCAGAATAGTCTTGAGCCTAGAAAATTATCATAGCAGATGTCAAAATCCTCAGTAATTTCCCCATGAAGCATCTAATATAGATCAACATGGTTTCCTGGTGAACCTGCCAGGATGCATTAGGAGCAAAGTGTACCCCACAGCTACCTAAACCAATTAACATGCTGTTTGGAATTATTTGATAGAAACCAATTACATTTGGTTAAGTTTCAGCCAAAAATAATTTTACTTTTAGATGAATTCACATGAAGTCATTTTTTGAGACAATAATTAAATACTAAGCCTAATTGCTTATTAAGGACATGTGTTGCTGGTGATAACGCAACCGAATTATCAGTGTTTAGAACTTTCAAGGGATTCTTTCAGATTTTTAAATGTTACTCAAAGGCAGTTTTGACAAATTCATAAGAACAAATGTTTCCTTCACAGCAACATGGATATGAATGGTGGTGAATGATTGATTAACACAATGAATAAATGCACATCAGTAGATTAAGTCAAGTCATTACATCACCTGTCCCTGCCCACAAAGCCAGACACCCATCCAAGGAGGACTCGTGGGCCTCAATATTTTATCATCCATGTTAATGTGCTGCTACTCTTATGAGACTTCTGTAATGTTTTCCATTTATGACATACTTTTTAAAAGAAAGAACAATTTTTCTATATATTTTTTCCATATGAGAACTGGTGATTAGAGCTGGGGTTATGGGATTGTGGAATCTTCTATATATGATTTAATTATTTGGGGCTGCACTGGGTCTTCATTGCTACATGTGGCTTTCTCTAGCTGTAGAGAGCAGGGCTATTCCTGGTTGCAGTGCACTGGCATCTCCCTGCGGTGCATACGGTGAGTGGACTGGCTTCTCTTGTTGCAGCACATGGACTCTAGGGTGCATGGGTTCAGTAATCGTGGTGTGCAGCCTTAGTTGTTTCACAGACCAGGGATCAAACCCATGTCCCCTGAATTGGTAGGCAAACTTTAAACCACTGGACCACCAAGGAAGTTCTGTAGTTGAATCTTGATTCTACCACAAAAATGTGGTGAGCCTTAGGGTTGCCAACCTTAAAATGAGAAGAGTGTTAATGCTCAACCTAAAAGTCGTCATTAGAACTATTAATAAATGAGATCATACATGTAAATCACTTGGCATTGAACCTTGCAAAATGTACCCACAGCTACCTAAACCAATTAACATGCTGTTTGGAATTATTTGATAGAAACCAATTACATTTGGTTAAGTTTCAGCCAAAAATAATTTTACTTTTAGATGAATTCACATGAAGTCATTTTTTGAGACAATAATTAAATACTAAGCCTAATTGCTTATTAAGGACATGTGTTGCTGGTGATAACGCAACCGAATTATCAGTGTTTAGAACTTTCAAGGGATTCTTTCAGTTTTTTAAATGTTACTCAAAGGCAGTTTTGACAAATTCATAAGAACAAATGTTTCCTTCACAGCAACATGGATATGAATGGTGGTGAATGATTGATTAACACAATGAATAAATGCACATCAGTAGATTAAGTCAAGTCATTACATCACCTGTCCCTGCCCACAAAGCCAGACACCCATCCAAGGAGGACTCGTGGGCCTCAATATTTTATCATCCATGTTAATGTGCTGCTACTCTTATGAGACTTCTGTAATGTTTTCCATTTATGACATACTTTTTAAAAGAAAGAACAATTTTTCTATATATTTTTTCCATATGAGAACTGGTGATTAGAGCTGGGGTTATGGGATTGTGGAATCTTCTATATATGATTTAATTATTTGGGGCTGCACTGGGTCTTCATTGCTACATGTGGCTTTCTCTAGCTGTAGAGAGCAGGGCTATTCCTGGTTGCAGTGCACTGGCATCTCCCTGCGGTGCATACGGTGAGTGGACTGGCTTCTCTTGTTGCAGCACATGGACTCTAGGGTGCATGGGTTCAGTAATCGTGTGCAGCCTTAGTTGTTTCACAGACCAGGGATCAAACCCATGTCCCCTGAATTGGTAGGCAAACTTTAAACCACTGGACCACCAAGGAAGTTCTGTAGTTGAATCTTGATTCTACCACAAAAATGTGGTGAGCCTTAGGGTTGCCAACCTTAAAATGAGAAGAGTGTTAATGCTCAACCTAAAAGTCGTCATTAGAACTATTAATAAATGAGATCATACATGTAAATCACTTGGCATTGAACCTTGCAAAATTAGATACTCAATCAAGTTTAGACATTAATTTTAGCATACTTCTTATTGTTCCTTGCTGTGCTTTATTTTGGTACATGTTTTATCATCATGACAAATGTATTTTTGTTGCAGAGGATAAATTTAAGTTTTGTTGGTTGTGAACACTGGTTTAAGATACTGTTAAAACTGAATAACTTTTTGAGATATGATAGGTTAAAAATGTATTTTTTCTGTCCTGCTTCAAACCATTGTCAAATTATTGTAAATTTAATTTGTTCCTGGCTATTTATCCATCTGGCATTTTATTTATCTCCCTTTCATTGTGTTAAATGAATGGTCATATTAAGCTAGGCTCTCAGGAATTATGCATGCAAATGTCTGGCTTGCATTAGTAAAATGAATGATTTTGATTCCATGTTGCTTCAATAATAAAAGCAAACAAAAACCCTAACATTATTATGAATAACTACTTTGGGGAGAACAAATGCAATGTTTTATCAGAATTGAAATGATAAGTAAAAATGTTTTAATGGTTATGACAATATCACAAAGCCAACCAAATGTAAATGTTTTAATAACAGAAACTATAATTAAGGCTATGTATTTCAGCTCTTTAATTTTATCTGATGCAGTAGCAAACCTGAGGCATGTCTGCCTGTGTACAAAGCCCTCATGCTTTGCTTTTATTCCTAAATCGTTACAGAATTGTGTTTTAATAAATTATCAAATTAAAATATACAGAATCAAATGTAAGTTATCTAAATGCTAAGGTTCAAATGTCTTTGTCTGCTCTACACTTATATGTTGAAATCCTAGCCCTGCAGGGAGATGGTGTTAAGTGAGGCCTGTGGGAGGTAATTGGCTCATGGAGGTGGGGCCCCATGAATGGGATTAGTGCCCTTGGGCAAGCTCCCTGAGTGTTTCCTCTTCTCCTCTCACCAAGTGCAGGATTCCATCCCTGGGTCTCCAGTTCATGGGGTCACAAAGAGTCAGAAACAACTGAGTAACTAACACTTTCAATAAGTGATAGGGAAGCTTCTAGGTCATGTCAGCTAACTTGGGATCTCCTTGGTCTCATCTCGGTCTTACAGTCCTTTGGGTTTGAGCATAAGGTTCCTGCAGAGGGATGAGAACAGAGGAGAGCTGACCAGTGACTATTGGATAGGGACAAGTGGTCATTGCATGCGAGCTGCTGGACCGAATGTGTGATCATGTGGACACAAGTGTCCTATGGACATTGGGGTTTAACTTGCCCAATCAATGTGCTGGCCCTTCCTTTTTAGCTCCACACAGTAGGACTTTATCTTAAGAATACATTTGCATCCTTCTTGGGCTACCTGGAAAATCTGACAGCTTGCTTATGACAGTTTATAAACAAGAGACTCAGGTCTTTCCATCTACTGTGCAGGTGCATGCACAAGTAAGTTTATTACAGTGCAGTAATACGTGAGTCGTCTCATGATCGATAACCAGGTCTGTGATTTATATGAACACATCTACAGGATCTATGTCTATATCTTCAATTATATATCCTGATCCAGTTCCTTGACTCTTAATCCTTTAGATCTCTTGGAGATCTGCACCTGCAGCCTTCCTTTTGGGATTTGCTAAAGGGCAGGCAGGGCAGAGAAGGCATAGGGCATTTCTCAGCCACTCATCAAAGTCCAGCCAGGTCAATGGAAGGTAAGCTTTTTTGAAAAGACTTGCTGGTAAATATCTTCAGCTTTGCAGACCATACACTGCCTGTCAAAATAAAGGAAGTCATGGGCAACATATCAAGGAACAAAAGTTTTCCTATAAAACTTTGTTTACACAAATAAGCTGCAGGCTGTGTTTGGTCCTTGAGCTGTTATCAAATTAAAATATACAGAATCAAATGTAAGTTATCTAAATGCTAAGGTTCAAATGTCTTTGTCTGCTCTACACTTATATGTTGAAATCCTAGCCCTGCAGGGAGATGGTGTTAAGTGAGGCCTGTGGGAGGTAATTGGCTCATGGAGGTGGGGCCCCATGAATGGGATTAGTGCCCTTGGGCAAGCTCCCTGAGTGTTTCCTCTTCTCCTCTCACCAAGTGCAGGATTCCATCCCTGGGTCTCCAGTTCATGGGGTCACAAAGAGTCAGAAACAACTGAGTAACTAACACTTTCAATAAGTGATAGGGAAGCTTCTAGGTCATGTCAGCTAACTTGGGATCTCCTTGGTCTCATCTCGGTCTTACAGTCCTTTGGGTTTGAGCATAAGGTTCCTGCAGAGGGATGAGAACAGAGGAGAGCTGACCAGTGACTATTGGATAGGGACAAGTGGTCATTGCATGCGAGCTGCTGGACCGAATGTGTGATCATGTGGACACAAGTGTCCTATGGACATTGGGGTTTAACTTGCCCAATCAATGTGCTGGCCCTTCCTTTTTAGCTCCACACAGTAGGACTTTATCTTAAGAATACATTTGCATCCTTCTTGGGCTACCTGGAAAATCTGACAGCTTGCTTATGACAGTTTATAAACAAGAGACTCAGGTCTTTCCATCTACTGTGCAGGTGCATGCACAAGTAAGTTTATTACAGTGCAGTAATACGTGAGTCGTCTCATGATCGATAACCAGGTCTGTGATTTATATGAACACATCTACAGGATCTATGTCTATATCTTCAATTATATATCCTGATCCAGTTCCTTGACTCTTAATCCTTTAGATCTCTTGGAGATCTGCACCTGCAGCCTTCCTTTTGGGATTTGCTAAAGGGCAGGCAGGGCAGAGAAGGCATAGGGCATTTCTCAGCCACTCATCAAAGTCCAGCCAGGTCAATGGAAGGTAAGCTTTTTTGAAAAGACTTGCTGGTAAATATCTTCAGCTTTGCAGACCATACACTGCCTGTCAAAATAAAGGAAGTCATGGGCAACATATCAAGGAACAAAAGTTTTCCTATAAAACTTTGTTTACACAAATAAGCTGCAGGCTGTGTTTGGTCCTTGAGCTGTCATTTGGCAGTTTATGGATCCCCGGAAGGCTCTGCTTCATCCTTCATCCTTTTTTGAGAGTAAGTAGGTTTGGATGTATTGTCCCAAACTTGGGCGTCCCCAGGTGACTCCGTGGTAAAGACTTGGCCTGCCAATGCAGGACACACAGGAGACGTGGTTTTGATCCCTGGGTCAGGAAGATCCCCTGGAGGAGGAAATGGCAACCCAGTTCAGTACTCTTGCTTGGAGAATCCCATGGACAGAGGAGCCTGGCAGACCACAGTCCATGGGGTTGCAAAGAGTTGGACTGACTGACTCACACATCCACCTGCACCTCGCCCCCCAAAGTTTATATCTGAGTCTTAACTTTTGACTCAGATCACGTGTCTTTCATCCTTCCTTGTCCTTTCACCAGAGCCTTCCCTGAGGCCCTGGCGTGTGTGGCGGATCACAGGGCTCTTTTGTTCTCCCTCTTTTTTTGGGAATTTCTGTTTGTGATGGATTCAGCTTTGCATTCTGGACCGTGTATTTCTGGCTACTCTCCAGACCCTTAAGGGAAACATTTGGAGTCAACCTCATCCTCTGATGCAGTGCTGAGTAAGGAAATGTTCCCAGTCTAAGTCAGCGCCAACTGCATATTTGAGCCTCTTCCAGATTGAAGCAAATATTTTGATAGAGAACAACAGCGACAAGTTGGTTTACAGAGTGCTTCTCCAGGTTTTTTATACACTGAATATACAGATGTGTATCATGGATCTGAAAAAGATCCCCACATCAGGTTCCAACTTTTTTCTGTTAATATCTTATTTTAAGAAATCAAAATGCTTTCTTCCTCATGGCATCATCATTATATATTCCAGTCTGTGGAATAAATATCAAGTCTATGTTCCTGGAGATTATACACTGTCAATTTTAGCAACAATCACAGATGAGATGTGTGTAATATCTCAGTTATGTTTCTCTGAAATTATGTCTGAATCACACGAGTTTGAGCAAACTCTAGGAGAGGATGAAAGACAGGGAAGCCTGGCATGCTGCAATCCATGGGGTCACAAAGAGGTGGACACAACTGAGTGATTGAATAGCAACAACATTAGCATGCTATATGATAGTTTACCAAGAAGGTTTTTATTGTCTCTCTATGTCCCCAGAGTACTTATTCATTTTCTCCTGGGGGGGGATTTGACCTATTTAATATCTGGAACTATTTTATTTACCTTTGATCTTCCTAACACTTAAAGAGAACATGCTCTGAATCTGCACTGATCCTTCGCCAAGTCCATGGGTTGATCCCTGGGTCAGGAAGATCCCTGGAGGAGGAAATGGCAACCCAGTTCAGTACTCTTGCTTGGAGAATCCCATGGACAGAGGAGCCTGGCAGACCACAGTCCATGGGGTTGCAAAGAGTTGGACTGACTGACTCACACATCCACCTGCACCTCGCCCCCCAAAGTTTATATCTGAGTCTTAACTTTTGACTCAGATCACGTGTCTTTCATCCTTCCTTGTCCTTTCACCAGAGCCTTCCCTGAGGCCCTGGCGTGTGTGGCGGATCACAGGGCTCTTTTGTTCTCCCTCTTTTTTTGGGAATTTCTGTTTGTGATGGATTCAGCTTTGCATTCTGGACCGTGTATTTCTGGCTACTCTCCAGACCCTTAAGGGAAACATTTGAGTCAACCTCATCCTCTGATGCAGTGCTGAGTAAGGAAATGTTCCCAGTCTAAGTCAGCGCCAACTGCATATTTGAGCCTCTTCCAGATTGAAGCAAATATTTTGATAGAGAACAACAGCGACAAGTTGGTTTACAGAGTGCTTCTCCAGGTTTTTTATACACTGAATATACAGATGTGTATCATGGATCTGAAAAAGATCCCCACATCAGGTTCCAACTTTTTTCTGTTAATATCTTATTTTAAGAAATCAAAATGCTTTCTTCCTCATGGCATCATCATTATATATTCCAGTCTGTGGAATAAATATCAAGTCTATGTTCCTGGAGATTATACACTGTCAATTTTAGCAACAATCACAGATGAGATGTGTGTAATATCTCAGTTATGTTTCTCTGAAATTATGTCTGAATCACACGAGTTTGAGCAAACTCTAGGAGAGGATGAAAGACAGGGAAGCCTGGCATGCTGCAATCCATGGGGTCACAAAGAGGTGGACACAACTGAGTGATTGAATAGCAACAACATTAGCATGCTATATGATAGTTTACCAAGAAGGTTTTTATTGTCTCTCTATGTCCCCAGAGTACTTATTCATTTTCTCCTGGGGAACAAAGAGCAAAGAGAACGCTCTGAATCTGCACTGATCCTTCGACCTATTTAATATCTGGAACTATTTTATTTACCTTTGATCTTCCTAACACTTAAAAGCATTCTTAGAGCACAGTTGATGATCAGTAATACTGTTGAAAGTAATAGGATATATAAATAAATTAGTCATATGGCACTTCAAGTAAGGGAATTTTAAAAACAATAGGATATGTCAAGTTGAAATGTTGGAGGTTTTGACGTTATGAGTAAAGACAAGTTCTAGATTCTTTATTGCTTCC
Organism: Tragulus kanchil; assembly: GCA_022376925.1. Taxonomy (NCBI): domain Eukaryota; kingdom Metazoa; phylum Chordata; class Mammalia; order Artiodactyla; family Tragulidae; genus Tragulus; species Tragulus kanchil. Next base: position 165,850,593 of record JAIOJX010000003.1, on the reverse strand, counting down.
AAAGTATATCAACAAGAATTTCTAATTTAAGTTTATTCTGGGACAAGTGTGAATCTGAGGGACTTTATGAAATAATCTAGAAGCATTAATTTCTTCACATTGCATTTAGCAACAAAATTACAAGCTTAATTTCATTAAGATTTTCCAGATGAACTTACTTTTCATAGAACCAATTCCATGTACTTAATTCCAAATTGAAATAAGAACAATTGGCATCAACAGGTTGGGAAGCAGATGCAATGGCTGTTGCGTGCATGGATACGTGCTAAGTCACTTCAATCATGTCTGATTGTTTGTGACCCTATAGACTGTAGCCCAACAAGCTCCTCTGTCCTTGGCATTCTCCAAACAAGAACACTGGAGTGGGTTGCCATACCCTCCTCCAGGAGATCTTTCAGACCCCGGGACTGAACCCACCTCTCTTGTGTCTCCTGCATTGGCAGGTGGTTCTCTACTGCTGAGTCACCTGGAAAACCCCACAGTGATTGTTAGTAGGCCAATATTTCATCTTTTAGAAGGAGATATGTGTATTATTCCAGAAATGATTCTGAAAGTCTTGAGAGATCCAGATGCAGGCATGGAAGACCTTGGTATACCCAGACATCTGCTAAAAAGAGATTGGCTCAGTGTGGCTTACTGCTTATAAGGCAGCTTGATGAAAATTTGTCATCAAAATAAATAACGAATCAAGTTTTTATTTAATGAATAAGAGCTGGTATGATAACTATATATTTAGGGTAAGAAATTTTCAAAATATCCAAAATATAAAGGTTTAAATCCTTCTCATTTAAAATCTCGGCTGTGAATGTGTGTATAAATAAGACACACTTCTAGGGGTTCCTTGGTGGCTCAGGTGGTATTCACCTGAGATCCAGCTTCTATCCCTGAATTGGGAAGATCCATTGGAAAAGTGAATGGCAACCCACTCCAGTATTCTTGCCTGGAGAATCCCATGGACAGAGAAGCCTGGCAGGCTACAGCCCATGGAGTTGCAAAGAGCTGGACATGACTGAGCACACACAGAAGAACCTATTCTGAAAAATGATTCAATTTTAATTCAAGATTAATTTATTATTTCCCATTTTATAGATATTAGGAGATGGAAAGGAAAATACATTTTGGACTCTGAGACATTTTACATAAAAACAAAATGCTTACTTGGTGTAGCAATACAATAAACCAGGCTTTGCACTTAGGATCATAAAATCTATTTTCTTTCCCACTAGTCTCTGAAGTAGAAAGAATTCAGCATTTCCAGTGGCAAGTGCAACTTTTGCATTCTAATAACACCAAGAAGGCACTTTATCAACTTGAGGAAACTATTCTGAGCTCCATTAGCATAAAAGAAATACTGACCTGTTAAAGAAGTTTGGCTGTTGTTTTACAGGGCCCAGTACTGTGGTTTGGCTTGGTTGATTATCTGGACATGGAGGAGAGAGTTTGAACCCCAGATCTTTCCCCCGGATGACCACCTCTCTATGTGTCTCCTGCCATTGGGGGCCAAAAGGATCTTTCAGACCCCGGACTGAACCCACCTCTCTTGTGTCTCCTGCATTGGCAGGTGGTTCTCTACTGCTGAGTCACCTGGAAAACCCCACAGTGATTGTTAGTAGGCCAATATTTCATCTTTTAGAAGGAGATATGTGTATTATTCCAGAAATGATTCTGAAAGTCTTGAGAGATCCAGATGCAGGCATGGAAGACCTTGGTATACCCAGACATCTGCTAAAAGAGATTGGCTCAGTGTGGCTTACTGCTTATAAGGCAGCTTGATGAAAATTTGTCATCAAAATAAATAACGAATCAAGTTTTTATTTAATGAATAAGAGCTGGTATGATAACTATATATTTAGGGTAAGAAATTTTCAAAATATCCAAAATATAAAGGTTTAAATCCTTCTCATTTAAAATCTCGGCTGTGAATGTGTGTATAAATAAGACACACTTCTAGGGGTTCCTTGGTGGCTCAGGTGGTATTCACCTGAGATCCAGCTTCTATCCCTGAATTGGGAAGATCCATTGGAAAAGTGAATGGCAACCCACTCCAGTATTCTTGCCTGGAGAATCCCATGGACAGAGAAGCCTGGCAGGCTACAGCCCATGGAGTTGCAAAGAGCTGGACATGACTGAGCACACACAGAAGAACCTATTCTGAAAAATGATTCAATTTTAATTCAAGATTAATTTATTATTTCCCATTTTATAGATATTAGGAGATGGAAAGGAAAATACATTTTGGACTCTGAGACATTTTACATAAAAACAAAATGCTTACTTGGTGTAGCAATACAATAAACCAGGCTTTGCACTTAGGATCATAAAATCTATTTTCTTTCCCACTAGTCTCTGAAGTAGAAAGAATTCAGCATTTCCAGTGGCAAGTGCAACTTTTGCATTCTAATAACACCAAGAAGGCACTTTATCAACTTGAGGAAACTATTCTGAGCTCCATTAGCATAAAAGAAATACTGACCTGTTAAAGAAGTTTGGCTGTTGTTTTACAGGGCCCAGTACTGTGGTCTTTTGAAATCTCAATAACCATTCTTAATTCACCTTTCTGCTTGAAGGACTATGATTCATGACCACTGGAACATGGAGGAGAGAGTTTGCTATTTTAAACTGTTATCTCAGATGCCATTTTTTTCCTCTCAATACTCACCCCAAATGAAAAGAGAGGCCACAAGGTTGAATCTCTTTTTCCTTCTAGATTTTAATTTAAGTGTATTTACTTGGCAGATTAATTTTATAAGACTTGATTCAAATAAAATAATGTCAAATTCAATTAAAATTTGCATCGCAGCCATGCTGCAGCAGTCAAGCCAGCAGAGATGAGGAAAGCTTGCTAGAACTGCTATCATTCTGTCGTGGCATGGTTCACATCAGCTGTCACTTCCTCGTCAATGCACCCCCATGGGACTCTGTAGCTGTGACTTATTCTAGACCATTGATAGCTTGGTTGTTCGATTGAAATGCTGAAGTTTCCTTAATTTGTGTACTTTGTTTTGACCTTGTATTAGAGAAACTTAAAAAGCTGAAAAAGATCAATGTGAGTTCCACAGTTACAGAGTTACTATTCTTTTCTTCACTTTACCCACATAAGCTTTCAGGTTATATAACACGTATTATTATAAGCATAGGGTGACTGTATTACAGATGCATGAAACAACCACCTCAACAAAAGATGGGAGAAAGGTGCTGACCTAAGTAAATCTGGTAAGGAGTGGAGTTATAAGAAAAAAGACAAATGAAGTATACACGAGCACTATATTCTTGTTGAAAAAAAATTGTATCCTATGAGGGTATGGGTTAGTGAATCTAACACTATTATATGTACATCTTCCAGATAATTAAATGGATGGTGGTTGGTGGGGACTGGGCATCTTGTGGTTGGAGTGGGAATTTATATGCTAGCTTGCGATCCTGACAGATCCATGTGATGATGCCCTGCAGCTGGAGAGATCATTATGAACACAAAGCTGGCTTACTATAGTACAAGTGATAATATATAAAATTGTTTATAGGTAAGTGTATATACAAGTGTGTGTGCTCACATAGACTGACTTCTTCTGTCAGCTGAGAGGCTTCGAACCAATAACTTCCCAGTAGCAACACACACTCTTAGTTTCCAGATATTAGTTTCCTTGAGTTTCAACAAAAGGAAACCAAGCCCTGGGAAGAAATGACTTATTTTATTAACAGGAAAAAGTTTAATTAAAAAACATTAATTTAAAAAAAGAGGCTGGATATTTTACAGAGCTAGAAGGAAAGGAAACCTAAGAAAACCTGCACCAATAGGGGCATCAATGGCCAAGCCTGGAACAACTTGAGCAATACAGTAAATAATGCAGAATGACACTCTGTACCCAAAGTATAAACTAAACAGCCATGAGCCAATAATGATTATAGGCAAATGATTGTATGAGTTACCAAAAGGAGAAGAGAGGCATCTTGGTTGTAGAAGAATTCCAAGTAATTATATGTAGATATTTCCTCTTCAAAGAGTAAGAAAATGGAAAGGGCAGCATTACAGTGGAGGAAAGCAGTTGGTGATCACAATCAATGCCCCCAGTGATAAGACCTGATGAAAGAACCCGAGATGTGATGAACAGGAAGTGGTCACTGTGGTCTTCCTCCTAAAGCCCATGACCCCAGTCTAATTATAAGGAAAACATCAAACAAGCTTCAATTGTGGAATATTCTTCTGCAGAATACTCCTCATACTTTCTAGGACATTAAAAAATCAGGGCAATCTGAAAATTTTCACAGTCAATAGGAGACACAAAGAGTGTGTGTAATATAGAGAACTGAATAGGATCCTGGAACAGAAGTACATTAGAGAAAAACTCTGGAAAACTACACATACTACACACTCTCATTTAAAAGAAGGTGTCAACATTGGCTCAGTAGTTGTGACCAATCACCATACACATGAGGTCTTGTTATAAGGAAACGTAATGTGAGTTACGTAGAAACTATAGCTCAGGTTTTTCTACAGTAAAGATTTAAAAAGTGGAATCTGCTTTTTAAAAGAAAAATATGGAATACCATGATCTTCTCAATCAGACAGAACCTGAAGATATTGCAAATGGACTATAGTAGATAATATATAAAATTGTTTATAGGTAAGTGTATATACAAGTGTGTGTGCTCACATAGACTGACTTCTTCTGTCAGCTGAGAGGCTTCGAACCAATAACTTCCCAGTAGCAACACACACTCTTAGTTTCCAGATATTAGTTTCCTTGAGTTTCAACAAAAGGAAACCAAGCCCTGGGAAGAAATGACTTATTTTATTAACAGGAAAAAGTTTAATTAAAAAACATTAATTTAAAAAAAGAGGCTGGATATTTTACAGAGCTAGAAGGAAAGGAAACCTAAGAAAACCTGCACCAATAGGGGCATCAATGGCCAAGCCTGGAACAACTTGAGCAATACAGTAAATAATGCAGAATGACACTCTGTACCCAAAGTATAAACTAAACAGCCATGAGCCAATAATGATTATAGGCAAATGATTGTATGAGTTACCAAAAGGAGAAGAGAGGCATCTTGGTTGTAGAAGAATTCCAAGTAATTATATGTAGATATTTCCTCTTCAAAGAGTAAGAAAATGGAAAGGGCAGCATTACAGTGGAGGAAAGCAGTTGGTGATCACAATCAATGCCCCCAGTGATAAGACCTGATGAAAGAACCCGAGATGTGATGAACAGGAAGTGGTCACTGTGGTCTTCCTCCTAAAGCCCATGACCCCAGTCTAATTATAAGGAAAACATCAAACAAGCTTCAATTGTGGAATATTCTTCTGCAGAATACTCCTCATACTTTCTAGGACATTAAAAAATCAGGGCAATCTGAAAATTTTCACAGTCAATAGGAGACACAAAGAGTGTGTGTAATATAGAGAACTGAATAGGATCCTGGAACAGAAGTACATTAGAGAAAAACTCTGGAAAACTACACATACTACACACTCTCATTTAAAAGAAGGTGTCAACATTGGCTCAGTAGTTGTGACCAATCACCATACGACATGAGGTCTTGTTATAAGGAAACTCAATGTGAGTTACGTAGAAACTATAGCTCAGGTTTTTCTACAGTAAAGATTTAAAAAGTGGAATCTGCTTTTTAAAAGAAAAATATGGAATACCATGATCTTCTCAATCAGACAGAACCTGGGGAAGTCATATATTTGAAGCAACTGTTAACTTTCTGGTTCCATTCTGGGTAGTTGAAGGGAATGACCATTTACACCAGTATCCTTTGCCAGGAGAATTTCAGGACAGAGGAGCCTGGAAGGCAATAGCCTGTGGGGTCACTAAGAGTTGGATACAATTGAGCACACAAAATGTATTTTTTCAGTGCAGGAAGGCATGTGGGAAAAGCCATCAAGTAGACTTTAACCTGTTGGGGTATCGCCTGTAATTCTATAGAATAAGGTAAACATTGCGCTTTAGGATTTCACTTTTCTTCCAAATTCATACTATTATCATGCCAGGTCCATGCCTATAGTCTATATAATGAGATTGCTGTGACACTTCTTTTCAACCAAGTCTGTAAAGCATTTACTGGCTGCACCCTGACATGCATTTTACTTTCACAGCACTTTTTCCTTATTAAAGTGCACATTTATCTACATATCCTGTGGAGTCTTCTGATTTATGAATATGATTCTGACCGATGATTATCTTGTATTTATATTTGAAAGTGAATTAGCAGGTAGAATAATTATAATGTTAGCATAATTGCATCTTAGGTCTGTTTAATAAAATTCCACTTTGAAAATCGCTATTTGAGCTTCACCTCCAAGTGCTGGTCTCAGCAAGGAGTCATTAACAATTCACAGTGCACATTACTTTGTTAATTTGGTGTCACCCCTAGAAGGCTTGCCAACCTGCCAAGTTTTTCACGTTACAATGTTTTGCTCCAGACTTCGTCATGCTGAGCCACCTGACTCCCAGCACAGGGCTGGATCCTGCACAAGGAGCAAGGAGAAAACGTCCTGATCACACCCGATGAGGGGCTCTCTGCGTGGCACCTTGCTGTGATGTCCTGCAGCAGCTTGTACTTCCTTTCTGCCAGAGAAGGAAATAAGGATCCATGCGAGGACCGCACTCCAGGAGCTCGGCAGCAGAGTGTTCCTAACCACAAAATGATGCCTCCATGACTTCCTAACTTAGGACTTAATTGAAAGAGAAAAATTTCTTCATGATGTTGTTGTTCATTGTTCAGTCACTAAGACGTGTCTGACCCTTCGCGGCCCCATGGACGCAGCACGCCAGGCTCCCCTGTCCTTCACCAGCTCCCGGAGTTTGCTTAGATTCATGTCCATTGAGTCAGTGATGCCATCTAGCCATCTAATCCCTCTTTTCCTGTTGCCTTCAGTCTTTCCCTGCATCAGCCTCTTTTGTATACATTGGCACACAAAATGTATTTTTCAGTGCAGGAAGGCATGTGGGAAAAGCCATCAAGTAGACTTTAACCTGTTGGGGTATCGCCTGTAATTCTATAGAATAAGGTAAACATTGCGCTTTAGGATTTCACTTTTCTTCCAAATTCATACTATTATCATGCCAGGTCCATGCCTATAGTCTATATAATGAGATTGCTGTGACACTTCTTTTCAACCAAGTCTGTAAAGCATTTACTGGCTGCACCCTGACATGCATTTTACTTTCACAGCACTTTTTCCTTATTAAAGTGCACATTTATCTACATATCCTGTGGAGTCTTCTGATTTATGAATATGATTCTGACCGATGATTATCTTGTATTTATATTTGAAAGTGAATTAGCAGGTAGAATAATTATAATGTTAGCATAATTGCATCTTAGGTCTGTTTAATAAAATTCCACTTTGAAAATCGCTATTTGAGCTTCACCTCCAAGTGCTGGTCTCAGCAAGGAGTCATTAACAATTCACAGTGCACATTACTTTGTTAATTTGGTGTCACCCCTAGAAGGCTTGCCAACCTGCCAAGTTTTTCACGTTACAATGTTTTGCTCCAGACTTCGTCATGCTGAGCCACCTGACTCCCAGCACAGGGCTGGATCCTGCACAAGGAGCAAGGAGAAAACGTCCTGATCACACCCGATGAGGGGCTCTCTGCGTGGCACCTTGCTGTGATGTCCTGCAGCAGCTTGTACTTCCTTTCTGCCAGAGAAGGAAATAAGGATCCATGCGAGGACCGCACTCCAGGAGCTCGGCAGCAGAGTGTTCCTAACCACAAAATGATGCCTCCATGACTTCCTAACTTAGGACTTAATTGAAAGAGAAAAATTTCTTCATGATGTTGTTGTTCATTGTTCAGTCACTAAGACGTGTCTGACCCTTCGTGGCCCCATGGACGCAGCACGCCAGGCTCCCCTGTCCTTCACCAGCTCCCGGAGTTTGCTTAGATTCATGTCCATTGAGTCAGTGATGCCATCTAGCCATCTAATCCCTCTTTTCCTGTTGCCTTCAGTCTTTCCCTGCATCAGCATCTTTTCCAATGAGTTGGCTCCTCACATCAGATGGCCAAAGTATTGGAACTTCTCAATATCACTTATTTCTTTACCATACTCAATTTGAAACCTTTTGCATTACAGAAAAGAGTAATTTCAATATTAAACTGTTAAAGTGATAAACGTTAGCTTGTTGAATGTTAAACTAAAATATAGAACTTTATCTGATTAAAGTAAAGGTGAATGGGAAAAACAATGATGCTGCTAATGAGCAAAAAAATTAATACTACTTCCATTTCAAAGAGCTGGGCATGACTTAGCAACTGAAAAACAACAATTGCAGATAGAATTCCCAAAATGAAAGCCAAAGCAAACAAAACCTGGGCAAATATGCTCTGTTTTTTGAGACAATGAAGTTAAACAAGGTTAGCGGAAGAGAATCAAGAAGTTAGCATCTGAAAATCATGAACAAATGTTGGCTTCCAAAATTAGAGGTCAACCTAAGCACATCACTTTTGAATTAGCTCAGTCATATTTTAAAAAGAAAAAATCCTGAATTTAAAACATCTTTTGTTTTATTCTTAAACTAGAAGTTTAATTATTACTATAAATTATTCGCTAATTGTATTTCTTTTCTCTCCTCCTAATGCTCCAGGCAATGTTATTTATTAAGAAGGAAACACTAGATTAACATGAAGTTGACCTCATGCTTTGTCTATGAGAGAAAAATTTTAATTACCATAAGAATTCCAAAGCCACGTAGACAGCAGAAATAGTTTTTACCTGCTCAGTAGAGCATTTCTATTTTTTGAAGTTCCTTTTAATGTTCAAATTTAAGGTACACTAAATGGTGAATGTAAAATAAATGAAAGGAATGCATTTGTTTGTGCTCTGGTATTTCTTTTCTGTGCTAAAAGGGGGAAAAAGTCCAAGCCAGAAGCATGACAAAGCTCTAATTTCCATTTCTGAATATGCATATGCATGATTTTGGAGAATTCCTTTCAAAGAAAATAAAGCAGACTGTCATGAAATCACCACTGTCACAGTTAGCCTAAATTTTCAACATCTCTAGGATGTCTCCTTCTAGGAAGTATATGCTCTGCCACTAGATGGTGATAAAAAGTTGTAACAACTTTACTGTCCCTGTTAAGACCAAAACCCTAAATAAAACTGTTTAACCAAAGTTAATATTTTTAAAAACATGTATTTAATTTACATGTACCTCTCAAAGTATGAACTCACGATGAAAGTGTATTCAAAATGCATTTTTATTATGAGTTTATTTATAATTTAGCATTCATTTTCTTATAGAAATAAAGTAGGAAATTAGGTGGTATGTCAAGAAAAATATTTCCATAATACAGCTAAAGTACTACACTGACATACTGATATGTGTGTGTATCTTCTCCAACTTCTTGTGACTCCATGGACTGCAGCCCTATCAGGCGCCTGTGTCCCTGGAATTTCCCAGGCAAGAATACTGCGGTGAGTTACCATTTTCTTCCCATGACCCAGGGGTTGAACCTACCTCTCCTGTGTCTCTTGCATTGACAGGAAGTTTCTTTACCACTGCACCACCTGGAAAGCCTCAACACACTGATACTCAAACTTATCTAATATACCAAGGGAAACAATTCTCTTATAAACCATTTGTGATTAGAGAGGAAGTTAGATCAAATTTCAACTAGGGTAGTTCTGCCCCAAAGACAGGTTCTGGTCAAAACCAGCTCTGGGCAGGATTGCTGCATGAGGGCCTTTCTTAAGCATATATGTGCTCCAGAAATTATAACACCTTCCACTCTTCTCATGGTGAGATGAGACTAGAAAACAATATACAGAGATAAAAAACAGTGATAAACCAAAATATAGCTATATAAAAGTTTCACATATTTGAATTACAAATATGCCAAATTTTAAACACTTGTCAGATTTTGAAAAGGTTTTTCAGACAAAAGTTTAATATGCTTAGCTTACAAGTAGTTCCACAAATAAACACAATAAAAGTAAGGCAGCACAAAGAAAACTAGACAAATTTCACGAAAAGCCAATTCACTAAATTTTTTGAAAGGGGAAAAGTCCAAGCCAGAAGCATGACAAAGCTCTAATTTCCATTTCTGAATATGCATATGCATGATTTTGGAGAATTCCTTTCAAAGAAAATAAAGCAGACTGTCATGAAATCACCACTGTCACAGTTAGCCTAAATTTTCAACATCTCTAGGATGTCTCCTTCTAGGAAGTATATGCTCTGCCACTAGATGGTGATAAAAAGTTGTAACAACTTTACTGTCCCTGTTAAGACCAAAACCCTAAATAAAACTGTTTAACCAAAGTTAATATTTTTAAAAACATGTATTTAATTTACATGTACCTCTCAAAGTATGAACTCACGATGAAAGTGTATTCAAAATGCATTTTTATTATGAGTTTATTTATAATTTAGCATTCATTTTCTTATAGAAATAAAGTAGGAAATTAGGTGGTATGTCAAGAAAAATATTTCCATAATACAGCTAAAGTACTACACTGACATACTGATATGTGTGTGTATCTTCTCCAACTTCTTGTGACTCCATGGACTGCAGCCCTATCAGGCGCCTGTGTCCCTGGAATTTCCCAGGCAAGAATACTGCGGTGAGTTACCATTTTCTTCCCATGACCCAGGGGTTGAACCTACCTCTCCTGTGTCTCTTGCATTGACAGGAAGTTTCTTTACCACTGCACCACCTGGAAAGCCTCAACACACTGATACTCAAACTTATCTAATATACCAAGGGAAACAATTCTCTTATAAACCATTTGTGATTAGAGAGGAAGTTAGATCAAATTTCAACTAGGGTAGTTCTGCCCCAAAGACAGGTTCTGGTCAAAACCAGCTCTGGGCAGGATTGCTGCATGAGGGCCTTTCTTAAGCATATATGTGCTCCAGAAATTATAACACCTTCCACTCTTCTCATGGTGAGATGAGACTAGAAAACAATATACAGAGATAAAAAACAGTGATAAACCAAAATATAGCTATATAAAAGTTTCACATATTTGAATTACAAATATGCCAAATTTTAAACACTTGTCAGATTTTGAAAAGGTTTTTCAGACAAAAGTTTAATATGCTTAGCTTACAAGTAGTTCCCACAAATAAACACAATAAAAGTAAGGCAGCACAAAGAAAACTAGACAAATTTCACGAAAAGCCAATTCACTAAATTCACTGTTGGCTAATAAACCATGAACTGATGTTAGAACTCACTAGTAACCAGGAACATGAGAAAATTTTAAATTCTCATGTTTTATGCATCATATAAAATATTGGGGAAAATGTGGGGAAAGGCTGTAATCAAACTTTATTTTTGAACTGAACATAGAAGAAAGCCTTTGGGAAAAGTAATCTGGTTGTATTTATAAAAAGTTGCTCAGCAATTACAAATCCATGCACAGAGTCTTACAGAAACATTAACTTACATGCACGCAGAGCTGCTCACGGGATGTCTGTTGTAAGGAAAGTGTTGATAAAAGAGAGAAAAAACACTGACCTCAGACGGGCAGGATGAGGGTTTATTCGAGTCGCGTAAAGAGAGATGATCAAGAGTCCAAAGAGAGCACAGCGCGACGGGGTGGGGTGGGGGGGAGTGTTTTAAGCAGGTGGATGAGGGGCGGGTAGGGAGTGGAAGCTGAAGGAGGGGAGAGGGTGGTGCCCGGTGATCTCATGGGCGGAGAGCTTGTCGGGGCGGAGACTCCAGGAGGTTGTGGCCGGCATGGGATGATGGGATTGGCTCAGCTCTTTGCGACCTCTCAATTCCATCATCCCCGGCATTTTCTCCCCCCTGTGGCATTTTTGCAACGTTAACAGGAAGACTATCCATCAGTAGAGGGATAGTTTCATAAATTGTGGTTAAGGAACTTTGCTAAAATTAAACAGAATGGAATTGACCGGTACACAAGACCAAGGAAAGATCCCAAAATGTATCAGGTGACGAATGATGGTTTCAGAGATACATTAAATATATGAGCTTGTCTATTGAAACAAAAGACAACTTATGTACATCATACTTTTGAACGTACTACTTCTAAGGGTAAGCGCACAGAAGAAAGTATGGAGAGACGGACATAGCTTATTAAAAGTTTCACATTTTGAATTACAAATATGCCAAATTTTAAACACTTGTCAGATTTTGAAAAGGTTTTTCAGACAAAAGTTTAATATGCTTAGCTTACAAGTAGTTCCCACAAATAAACACAATAAAAGTAAGGCAGCACAAAGAAAACTAGACAAATTTCACGAAAAGCCAATTCACTAAATTCACTGTTGGCTAATAAACCATGAACTGATGTTAGAACTCACTAGTAACCAGGAACATGAGAAAATTTTAAATTCTCATGTTTTATGCATCATATAAAATATTGGGGAAAATGTGGGGAAAGGCTGTAATCAAACTTTATTTTTGAACTGAACATAGAAGAAAGCCTTTGGGAAAAGTAATCTGGTTGTATTTATAAAAAGTTGCTCAGCAATTACAAATCCATGCACAGAGTCTTACAGAAACATTAACTTACATGCACGCAGAGCTGCTCACGGGATGTCTGTTGTAAGGAAAGTGTTGATAAAAGAGAGAAAAAACACTGACCTCAGACGGGCAGGATGAGGGTTTATTCGAGTCGCGTAAAGAGAGATGATCAAGAGTCCAAAGAGAGCACAGCGCGACGGGGTGGGGTGGGGGGGAGTGTTTTAAGCAGGTGGATGAGGGGCGGGTAGGGAGTGGAAGCTGAAGGAGGGGAGAGGGTGGTGCCCGGTGATCTCATGGGCGGAGAGCTTGTCGGGGCGGAGACTCCAGGAGGTTGTGGCCGGCATGGGATGATGGGATTGGCTCAGCTCTTTGCGACCTCTCAATTCCATCATCCCCGGCATTTTCTCCCCCCTGTGGCATTTTTGCAACGTTAACAGGAAGACTATCCATCAGTAGAGGGATAGTTTCATAAATTGTGGTTAAGGAACTTTGCTAAAATTAAACAGAATGGAATTGACCGGTACACAAGACCAAGGAAAGATCCCAAAATGTATCAGGTGACGAATGATGGTTTCAGAGATACATTAAATATATGAGCTTGTCTATTGAAACAAAAGACAACTTATGTACATCATACTTTTGAACGTACTACTTCTAAGGGTAAGCGCACAGAAGAAAGTATGGAGAGACGGACATAGCTCACAGGAAGAGAAGGAGTAGACAGAGCGAGACAGAGAGACCAGAGAGGGATTTACATTATTCACTGGAAAGACTCACTCCTTTTGCCCTTTTTAAATGTTTATTTAAAGTAGCAAGAAGCTAGGGCTTCCCTGGCGGTCCAGTGGGTAAGGACACTGCCTTGCAGTGTGAGGGACTCCAGTTCGATCCACGGCCTAGGAACGTCCCAGGTGCCGTGGAGCGGCTGGACCGATGTGTCCAACTACCGAGCCGGAGCTCTGGACGCATGAGCCGGGAGCGGTGCTCTGCAACGAGTGGAAGGCCCACACAGGCCAAAGAACAAAGACAAATAAATGAGAGATCAATAGAAGTGGCCAAAATAAATAAATAAAGTAACAAGAAGTTAACGTTATACTATAAGGTATTTCTAACAGAACAAAGAGGTAATTTGTCTAAAACCAGAAAAGTAGAATTTTTTCGCTAGCTTTAGAATTGAACAGTCTATGTTTTATAGAACATTATAAAACTTTATAGAGCATTAATAAACCTTCAAGGTACAGTGCATATTTTATTGTTCAGTACATTTTTATTGCTAAGTCCAACACCATAAATATGTATATGCTATTTAGTGTACACAGAAACAGGCATTTTGTGACTCTGTAGACGATCACGCTTCAAAATTAAAAATTTCAAACTTCTGATGCTGAGAATATAGCACTGGATTTATAAAGATTCTGGTGCATGGTTAATTCTTGTTTCGAGGATTTTTGTGTCAGTTCCTCTAATGCTACTTTACGATAGAGCTCTTCACGACAGTGGTGGTGGTTTTGTTGCTAAGTCGTGTTCAACTCTTGCGACCCCATAAACTGGAGTCTGCCAGGCTCCTCAGTGCACGGGATTTTTTCAGGCAAGAGGACTGAAGTGGGTAGCCCTTTCCTCTTTCAGGGGACCTTCCCGACCCAGGGATCAAACCTGTGTCTCCTACATTGGCAGGCCAACTCTTTACTGCTGGGCTGGCGTCCCGCCTCAGGGCTCTCCATGGCCCCTAAACTAATTCTTCATTTCTTCCTGAAGCCATCTCAATCAACTTCCCTGCCCTCTGGGTAATATGCTTCACGCCTTTGCCAATAATGAGAAACTCTTAAAATTATTCACTTTGCTATATACCCGAAACTCATACAACATTGCAAATCAAATATATTCCAATATATATTTTTAAATTATTCACATATCCTCCTTAGGTTTCACCATAAGGCCATCATGTTCTGTGGACAAATGCTTAGTGGCCAACAGGGCCGGGTAAACTGTTTATACCACTCCAGTTATGCTCTCCTATCTCTCCCTCTGGTTAGTCTGATTTATACAGGTTTGCCTATCTGCCTGGAAGATATTGTTCAATTCCAGGAAAGCACACATTTTGTGACAAAGACGCTTTTTTTATTTAGACTCATCTTATAGGTGACAGGATTAGAAATTATCTATAGTGTCTGAAAATTTTCATCCAATGAATTAATGCACAGAAGGACTGACATATGGACTTCATGTTGCCGGTAAGAAACGAGTATGCGATCAAGTCTTTATATGTGAGGAAGTCAAGAGTGAAATTGCATGGCTTAGGGTAGTGGGTGGAGCACTTGGTACTGTGCTGCTTCTTCCTTCTCAAAGCTCGTGCTGCAGTGCGGACGGGCGTGTGTAGGAAGAGAGACAGAGTGAGAGAAGGAGACAGACAGAACATAATAGAGGCATAAGTTGCCAAGAATATAATAAAGAAGCCAGCAGACGTGTACACATTTCAAAGGTATCCCAGAGAACAGAAGGAGGGTGAAATCCAGCCAACAGGAAAACCCACACCACACACGAATGGCAGCCATCCTCTCCAGACAGGCTCAGTCCTCCAACACAATGTGCAGGCGTTTGGAGCCTCATTCAGATGATGCCATGAAACACGTCTGGGGTCCACTCAGGACAACACGTGCCTTTTCTCATTTCCTTTGGGTTCTCTGTCTCCATACCATACGGCTTGCTCTGTGAACCGCGTGCCGCAGGGGGGCTCCTCGCGTTCAGCAGGTGGTCCAAGAGGCAGCCTGTGCCTCAGTCAAATGGGGAAAGAAAGAAAGGCTAGCACATCCCAGAGTGCATCGCGGTGTCCCTTAAACCAAAGCCTCCTCTTCCGTAACCACAGGACCCTAGGCCACAGGACTGTCGAGCGCCCAGTCACTCTGTCACATCCAGCCCTTTGTGATGCCATGGACTGTAGCCCACCCGGCTCCTCTGTCCGTGGGAATTTCCAGACAAGAATAACGGAGTAGGTTGCCTTTTCCTTCTCCAGGGGATCTTCCTGACCTAGCAACTGAACATGCATCTCTTGAGCATCTCCCTCATTGGCAGGTGAATTCTTTACCATTAGTGCCACCTCCGAAGCCCTGTTTCCATTGCTCGTAAAATAATTACAACTCGTGGGTCCTGTAAAATAGCTTTAAAAATCATTTAACACTAAGACTTGAATATATTCACATCCCTCAAAAATAAAAACATATTACATTTAGCTCTTGAGGAATTTGGAGTAAAAGGACCTGACATTTCAATTAATTGATTTTTCTCAAAATTTGTGTTCAATTTTGCCTGATTTGCTCTGTGCCAATGTGACCTCATCAGGTGTGCTCACAGTGGCCTCACAATTATTTGAATGCATTAATAACAATAAAGTGACAAAGACAGCTATTCTCACAAGAAACATTTCTCCACACAGTTTTGATTTGATATTCTGATTGGTTCACTTATCTGTCCCTAATGGACAGAATATCCTACTACTTTGTTGATGTAAATGCAAAGACTTTAAGGAATAGAAATCTAGTAGAAGCTCTAAGACAAGCAGAGTTCCAATACAGACCTCCTCACCATGCCAGCAAAGTTGATGTGTCCACCTGGCTAAGAACCCAGATATTTGATGTTCTAGATGTGATAAACATTTAAATCATCTGACATTGAGTATAGCATATTGGGGCTTCCCAGTGGCACCAGTGGTAAAGAATCTGTCTGTTAATGCAGGAGATGTGTGACCAGAGCTTGATCCCAGGGTTGGAAAGATCCCCTGGAGAAGGAAACGGCAACCTACTCCAGTGTTCTTGCCTGGAGAATCCCATTGGAACAGATAGACCCTGCAGAAAAGCATATTATCCTCAGGAAGCAGGTGGTCCAAGAGGCAGCCTGTGCCTCAGTCAAATGGGGAAAGAAAGAAAGGCTAGCACATCCCAGAGTGCATCGCGGTGTCCCTTAAACCAAAGCCTCCTCTTCCGTAACCACAGGACCCTAGGCCACAGGACTGTCGAGCGCCCAGTCACTCTGTCACATCCAGCCCTTTGTGATGCCATGGACTGTAGCCCACCCGGCTCCTCTGTCCGTGGGAATTTCCAGACAAGAATAACGGAGTAGGTTGCCTTTTCCTTCTCCAGGGGATCTTCCTGACCTAGCAACTGAACATGCATCTCTTGAGCATCTCCCTCATTGGCAGGTGAATTCTTTACCATTAGTGCCACCTCCGAAGCCCTGTTTCCATTGCTCGTAAAATAATTACAACTCGTGGGTCCTGTAAAATAGCTTTAAAAATCATTTAACACTAAGACTTGAATATATTCACATCCCTCAAAAATAAAAACATATTACATTTAGCTCTTGAGGAATTTGGAGTAAAAGGACCTGACATTTCAATTAATTGATTTTTCTCAAAATTTGTGTTCAATTTTGCCTGATTTGCTCTGTGCCAATGTGACCTCATCAGGTGTGCTCACAGTGGCCTCACAATTATTTGAATGCATTAATAACAATAAAGTGACAAAGACAGCTATTCTCACAAGAAACATTTCTCCACACAGTTTTGATTTGATATTCTGATTGGTTCACTTATCTGTCCCTAATGGACAGAATATCCTACTACTTTGTTGATGTAAATGCAAAGACTTTAAGGAATAGAAATCTAGTAGAAGCTCTAAGACAAGCAGAGTTCCAATACAGACCTCCTCACCATGCCAGCAAAGTTGATGTGTCCACCTGGCTAAGAACCCAGATATTTGATGTTCTAGATGTGATAAACATTTAAATCATCTGACATTGAGTATAGCATATTGGGGCTTCCCAGTGGCACCAGTGGTAAAGAATCTGTCTGTTAATGCAGGAGATGTGTGACCAGAGCTTGATCCCAGGGTTGGAAAGATCCCCTGGAGAAGGAAACGGCAACCTACTCCAGTGTTCTTGCCTGGAGAATCCCATGGACAGAAGAGCCTGAAAGGCAGTAGTCCATAGGGTTGCACAGAGTTCGGCACGACTGAAGCAACTCAGCATGCATACAAAGCATATTATCCTCCAGGAGATGGGTGGGCCTTGTCCACTCAGGGGAGGACCTTAGAAGAACAGACTGAGATGGAGCAAGAGGGAGGCAGTTTCTGAGCAGGCGGGAGTGCTCCCTACTGCCTTCCCCAGAGGCTCAGTGCAGAGGGATCCCTATAAAATGCTGAGGTCTCAGTTTCTTCAGTCACCCGCCTCTGGAAGCTGATGGGCGGGTGATGAGCAATCCTCTGGGACTCGAGGGGTCCATGGAAATTCATGCCCCTACAGAGGCCAGCAGGACCTGTGACTCTAATCTCCTGGGGACGCTTAGAACCAACGTGGCAGCGTGGACGAGCACCAAGGTTTGAGAGGCACCTGGAATCTCTGGGCAGCCTGATGAGTCTGTTAAGATAAAACTAAGCACTGGATTTCCAGAAAAAAAATTGTTTTCCCCACTCTGACATGGTCTCAGGGCTTTTCTGCTCTTGGTCCTTTGCCCCATCCTTCTCTCACTGGACAGCCGCAGGCTCTGTAACACTGCAGGGGCATCTTTTCATGCTCAGCCGCTCAGTTATGTCTGACTGTTTCCAACCCCATGGACTGCAGCCCATCAGGCTCCTCCGTGTTGTGTGTTAGTCGCTCAGTGGTGTCCGATTCTGTGTGACTCCATGAACTGTAGCCCCCCAGGTTACTCTGTCTATGGGATTTTCCAGGCAAGAACATTGGAGGGCTGCTGTTTCCTCCTCCAGGGGATCCTCCGGATGCAGGGATCATGTCTGTTCTTGTGTCTCCTGCATTGACAGGCAGATTCTTTACCCTTGGGCCACCCGGGAAGCTCCAGGTTTTGTTCAGGCTCCCCCAACAGTAAGACGACCCCTTCTCCCCGTGTCTGTGCACCATCCCAAGAGCGGAGATGGAGCAGGAGGAGTCAGTGCTTTCTCATGTTTTCCCTCTTGCTTGTTCCATGGCAGTACATGATTCAAGGTTTGTTGGTTTCTTGTTTTAATGGACTTCTGCATCCTCGGACTTGTAGCAGCTCAGCTGTCTCTCATTTGAGCGCCTGATAATGTATCATCTCAATTAATTTTTGATAACAATCTTATAACATCTAAGCTATTTATCCACACATTTTGATGGTGAATAAATGGAAGCTCCTAAGTAATAGAGAACTCGTGTCTGTGGTGGTAGGCTCCCTGGAAACAACTCCAAGATGACCTGATTCAGCAGTCATAGACTTGACTCTCACCCTGTACTGGAAGACTCTCCAGTGCGCAAAATTCCGAATTGTGCAGAAATCTCAAAGAATGCATCCCTGGTGGCTCATGTACAGAGCCCACCTGCAGTGCAGGAGATGCAGGAGACCCCTGTGTGACCCCTGGATAGGGAAGATCCCCTGGAAGAGGAAGTGCAACCCACTCTTGCCTAGGAAATCCCATGGACAGAGGGGCCTGGCGGGCTACAGTCCATGGGGTCACCAAGAGTCAAACGTGACTTAGCAACTAAATAACAAACGACGTGCAGAAAATAAATGCCAAAAGGAAGAACGCCACTTCTGGTTTCTCTTCTTCCACTGCAGGCAACTCTTTGTCTATACTTTTACTGGTATGTTTTGTTTTGCCGGTGTGTTTTTATAGCCCATTTTTTTTTTTTATAACCTTGAGTTTAAAAAAATACTGAGAAATATCTAGCTATGAATCTATTGTTGAAAAATACTACCCAGGCACTTGACGAATCATTTGCATCTTGAGTCAAGTTATTTTTCAGATTATCTACTTTCATTTCCCTGAATTTTCCTCTTATAAAGTCCTAATAGAATTCATATTATTTGCAAATGGAGCCTTGAGGATCTATAACACATGGCTCTTATATTTTCACTTTATTTTCAATTAGTTCTCAAAAATGACTGTGCTGATCTTTGTATTACTAATTTAGTTTCCTTTAGAGGCTATTGGTTCTTCACTCTCTACTGGATTTTATATTTTGATAATTGTGTTTTTCATTTGAAAGCTCCCTTTATGAATATTGCATTGTTTCTCTTGTGTGAACATATTTTCCCACGATTTTCCTCCTTCTTTTTTTATTTTCATAAAGTATACAAAAATTGACCATCTTAACCATTTTTAAAAGTACAGGTCACCAGTACTGAACATATTCAGAATGGTGTGCCAACATCACCACCACCCCTCTCTACGACCCCTTTCATCTTACAGAGCTGAAACCCCTTACCCAGGGAACAGGAGCCCGCTGGGCTTCCCGAGTGGTCCAGTGGTTAAGCATCTGCCTTCCGATGCAGGGGATATGGTGCCGCAGGGCACCTTGACCCACACAGTGCAGCTCAAAAAGCCCCTTTGACTCCACTACTGAGCCCACATGCTCTAGAGGCCGGGATTCAGAGTGAGAGAACAGCCCAGGGCCACGACAAAGACCTCATACACGGAGACCCCTGCAGTGAGATGCAGGAGACCCCTGTGTGACCCCTGGATAGGGAAGATCCCCTGGAAGAGGAAGTGCAACCCACTCTTGCCTAGGAAATCCCATGGACAGAGGGGCCTGGCGGGCTACAGTCCATGGGGTCACCAAGAGTCAAACGTGACTTAGCAACTAAATAACAAACGACGTGCAGAAAATAAATGCCAAAAGGAAGAACGCCACTTCTGGTTTCTCTTCTTCCACTGCAGGCAACTCTTTGTCTATACTTTTACTGGTATGTTTTGTTTTGCCGGTGTGTTTTTATAGCCCATTTTTTTTTTTTATAACCTTGAGTTTAAAAAAATACTGAGAAATATCTAGCTATGAATCTATTGTTGAAAAATACTACCCAGGCACTTGACGAATCATTTGCATCTTGAGTCAAGTTATTTTTCAGATTATCTACTTTCATTTCCCTGAATTTTCCTCTTATAAAGTCCTAATAGAATTCATATTATTTGCAAATGGAGCCTTGAGGATCTATAACACATGGCTCTTATATTTTCACTTTATTTTCAATTAGTTCTCAAAAATGACTGTGCTGATCTTTGTATTACTAATTTAGTTTCCTTTAGAGGCTATTGGTTTTTCACTCTCTACTGGATTTTATATTTTGATAATTGTGTTTTTCATTTGAAAGCTCCCTTTATGAATATTGCATTGTTTCTCTTGTGTGAACATATTTTCCCACGATTTTCCTCCTTCTTTTTTTATTTTCATAAAGTATACAAAAATTGACCATCTTAACCATTTTTAAAAGTACAGGTCACCAGTACTGAACATATTCAGAATGGTGTGCCAACATCACCACCACCCCTCTCTACGACCCCTTTCATCTTACAGAGCTGAAACCCCTTACCCAGGGAACAGGAGCCCGCTGGGCTTCCCGAGTGGTCCAGTGGTTAAGCATCTGCCTTCCGATGCAGGGGATATGGTGCCGCAGGGCACCTTGACCCACACAGTGCAGCTCAAAAAGCCCCTTTGACTCCACTACTGAGCCCACATGCTCTAGAGGCCGGGATTCAGAGTGAGAGAACAGCCCAGGGCCACGACAAAGACCTCATACAGCCAAACCAGTGCCTCTCCAGCAAGATCCCCCAGTGAAGACGCACATATTATTATTTCACAGTCACATATTCATACCATTATTTTAAAATTATTACATGAAAATAATTTATTTCATTTAAATGACATTTAAAATACCATGTATCTCTCCTATACTCATAGAAACAGACTTCCGTTATATAATGGCATGTACGCACAATGTAGCCACTAAAATTCTTTCAAGTTTGTTGACATGGAAATCTCTGCATCTTCAAAAAATGATTTTATCTACACGAAATCCCCAAACAAAATGTTGCTGTTACAAAAATAGGATTCAATTAAGAAAAATAAAACCATATGTATTATCTAAAGATTATATCTCAAAAGTCAAAACACTCAAAGAAATTAGAATGACATTTATAATGGATACTCCTCAAATGTTTATAGGTATTTCCTTCAAAATAGCAATGAAAAATATTAATGACAAAATAACTAGAGAAATACATGTTATCTCTTTTCTGTTTTGGTAGGTTTATTTTTAAAATATGTAGTGATCTCTTATAGGAAAATAAATGCCTGTTGAATGGACTATATCTAAAGCAAGGATTATATCTAAAGCAAAGATGATTTAAAGGAAATATTGTATTTATTAGAAGGCAAAGTTCAAAAATTATGTTGTCTTAGAAAATCTATTCTGGCCCTTTTTAAAATAACTCTAGAATTTAGCACTCTGTCTCTTACATACACATTTTTTGCTTAAAATGTTTGGCTTCTATTGAATGTTTTTCAGTTAGTTGGGAAAGATCCAATCCAATGAAAAGGGTTCAAACAAAAATAATTTTATAAAGAGGTGTGAGCTGGCTTGAGAAAACTGTCATGAAGTAGTGATGTCTTAGGAAACTAGCAAGAGTGGAAAGGTCCTCCCGCCCCAGAGGGGCAGGAAGCAGCTCTTTCTTGTTAAGAACTTCACGTAAGATCAGCCAAACAGCCCAGGATGTTTCATTCTTCCGTAAAAGCAATGGCCGAAACTGGCAGACATCACCACTGTCGATGATTTCAGACCTCTGGAAATTAACTAAAGGCTTGCAAAAGAAGGTGCATTGAAGATGTCTGCCTATCAGTAAGAACAGTGGGGTTTGTGGCATTTTAACAAGTCTCTGTCCTAACTCCACACCTTTCCTCAGTGAGCCCTTAAGAAGCTAATGCCCTTCGTTCCAACAGCCTGGGACCAGAGAGGGTGGCGCGGGACCGA
Organism: Tragulus kanchil; assembly: GCA_022376925.1. Classification (NCBI taxonomy): domain Eukaryota; kingdom Metazoa; phylum Chordata; class Mammalia; order Artiodactyla; family Tragulidae; genus Tragulus; species Tragulus kanchil. The sequence goes on along the minus strand of JAIOJX010000003.1, from coordinate 165,828,381 downwards.
GTTCTTTCAAGCTTAATTCCCCGAGAAATGCCATTATATATATAATGAATAAATACGTTCCTCCATCTGAGGAGATGCTGTGAGGGAAAAATGTTCACTGCTGACACAGGCACATTTGGGATATTTAGAAAGTAGCAAATATAATTTTCAACTTTTGTTCTAGGGAAGTTAGGGGAGAAAACAGTGGGAAAGGTGTTTTATAATTTTATTTCAAAATCATAGAATACTAGTTCTATATTTTTACTCAGAAAAAGATGCTGATGAGAAATAGAAATGTAGTGTTTTGACAATTTCATGTTGCTGATTTCTTGAAGTCTTTATAAAAGCTCTTTATGTTTGTCTTCGGTTTGCCAATGGGTAAATAACTTTTCACAATAGTGACCTCAGGTATGATCATTTGTTTTGATTAGGACTGCAACTCACTAATATCTTTCAGGGAGAGCAGCACATTCTTACAGGATTATTGTCTCTATCAAAGACATAGCTTAAAATAGAACTCCCAAAGTTGCAATATTGATTCTATTATGAAATCCCTTGCGAGGCATTTGTGACCAAGCCTCAGCGCATGCATGCTTAGTCGCTGTCTTATTCCACTCTTTGGGACCCTACCGACTGTGGTCTACCAGGCTTCTCTGTCCATGGGATTTTTCAGGCAACAATACAGGAGTGGGTGGTCATTTCCTTCTCTAGTGGATCTTCCTGCCCCAGAGATGGAACCACGTGTCCTGCATTGCCAGATGGATTCTTTATCACTGTGGCATCTGGGAAGTCTGGATAGGCAACTTAATCACAGGGGTGAGTCTGGACAGGACTACAGCATATGATTTGGAGACAGACATGAATAAATGAAATCTTGAAATGTGGCAATGATCAAAACCTGCAGAAACTTATATTTTTAGCATTTTAAATATTTTATAATCTTAGTTTAGTGTTACATAGATTTCAGGTTTCGTGAATATACTGGTTCAGGAAATTCTTGGAAGATTTTACCTCATAAGTCAAAATAGCTTCTTTGGTATATACCTGATGGCAATTGGTTCTTTATCTGGGGGAGAGGCTAGTTTGAGAATCATTCATAAGGAATTATTAAGTGTGGATTGTTCCATTAATCAGAAAAAAATTAAGTTACAAAAGCAAAGGAAACAAAACATAAATGACTCTGAAAATGTCTTTATAGTACACTTTATGCTGAGAAAACTGTATGCATGTTAATTCACATCTTGACTATGTATATAAGTAGAGAGAGGATGGGCCCCTCAGAACCAGGAATGAGGTAACAGCCAATGGATTTGGAAGACATCACTATCTTAATGAATATCTTGCTTCCTTTGGGGATGGTGAGTATGTTGGAAACTCACAATTTGACTAAGGTTGAGGTTTTGTAATTTATGAACTTCTTAAGAAAGGGATGGAGAAAACTTGAGCTGAGTTTTTGCTTGTTTATTGGCTTCCTTTATTGCTTAGTGGTAAAGGATCCCTGGGCAAATTCCGAGGCATTTTTTTAAACTGCAACTCACTAATATCTTTCAGGAGAGCAGCACATTCTTACAGGATTATTGTCTCTATCAAAGACATAGCTTAAAATAGAACTCCCAAAGTTGCAATATTGATTCTATTATGAAATCCTTTGGGAGGCATTTGTGACCAAGCCTCAGCGCATGCATGCTTAGTCGCTGTCTTATTCCACTCTTTGGGACCCTACCGACTGTGGTCTACCAGGCTTCTCTGTCCATGGGATTTTTCAGGCAACAATACAGGAGTGGGTGGTCATTTCCTTCTCTAGTGGATCTTCCTGCCCCAGAGATGGAACCACGTGTCCTGCATTGCCAGATGGATTCTTTATCACTGTGGCATCTGGGAAGTCTGGATAGGCAACTTAATCACAGGGGTGAGTCTGGACAGGACTACAGCATATGATTTGGAGACAGACATGAATAAATGAAATCTTGAAATGTGGCAATGATCAAAACCTGCAGAAACTTATATTTTTAGCATTTTAAATATTTTATAATCTTAGTTTAGTGTTACATAGATTTCAGGTTTCGTGAATATACTGGTTCAGGAAATTCTTGGAAGATTTTACCTCATAAGTCAAAATAGCTTCTTTGGTATATACCTGATGGCAATTGGTTCTTTATCTGGGGGAGAGGCTAGTTTGAGAATCATTCATAAGGAATTATTAAGTGTGGATTGTTCCATTAATCAGAAAAAAATTAAGTTACAAAAGCAAAGGAAACAAAACATAAATGACTCTGAAAATGTCTTTATAGTACACTTTATGCTGAGAAAACTGTATGCATGTTAATTCACATCTTGACTATGTATATAAGTAGAGAGAGGATGGGCCCCTCAGAACCAGGAATGAGGTAACAGCCAATGGATTTGGAAGACATCACTATCTTAATGAATATCTTGCTTCCTTTGGGGATGGTGAGTATGTTGGAAACTCACAATTTGACTAAGGTTGAGGTTTTGTAATTTATGAACTTCTTAAGAAAGGGATGGAGAAAACTTGAGCTGAGTTTTTGCTTGTTTATTGGCTTCCTTTATTGCTTAGTGGTAAAGGATCCCTGGGCAAATTCAGGGGACTCAGGTTTAATCCCTGGGTAAGGAAGATCCCCATGGAGAGGGAAATGACAACCCACTTCAGTATTCTTGCCTGGAGAATCCCATGGACAGAGAAGCCTGATGGATTACAGTTCATGGCGTCACGAAGAGTTAGACATGAGTTAGCAATGAAACAGCAATTTCTTGCTTATACTTTTAAACTATGCAAAGAACCTCAGAAGGCTGAGAAACCACTGCACTTAAAATTATTACTTAATGCTACCTTGAATAGAATAAAAAAAATATGATTTTATGTAAAACCTTTCCTGACAGAGGTCCATCTCATGGTGTTCAAAAGAACTCACTGCTTCATAGTTAGGACTAGCTAATTAGGAAGCAGAATCCTCCTCTATTTCAGACCCAAATCTCCCCTAAAAAGTCACACCTCAAGCAGTCTTCCACAATATAATTTCATTTGCGTGGTACAGACTGAACATAGCTTAAATTTGTGATATATTCCTCACTATTGGGCAAACATAAGAGGATTGTAATGGCAAAGTTACACACACAGGGGCTGCAGGCTGGAAGATAAGCCTTTTTGGAGAATACTAATAAAATGCTCATTTTAAAGCAAGAAAACACACCTAAGAGATATATTAGGTAAATGCAAGAAAATGAGGAGTTACAAATTTGAGGTCTGGCAATGTTCAATTCTGTTTGAAAGTATTTTTCTTGATTTTTCTGTAGAAAAAATGTAAAATAACATCGAATTTCTCTCTAAGAGAATTCGTCTGTATTTTTAGATTGTTATCAACATAATATTCTCTCTCTGGTACTTTTATACCCTCACTGGTTCCCAAAACTTTGTGGCTACAGTTGAAATCCTACTTCCCCACCCCCCAGCTTATATTTGCATTTATAGGGATGATGACTTATTGAATAGATTACAGCTCATTTTGTCATTTTTTATAATTTAATCATTCCTGACAAATGACTCTAGGAGGTGCTTACGTTTATTGCATGTTTTGTCATCATTCAGTCAGTTCCTTCAGGATCATCTAGGTCCTGAATTGAACCATTCATGGGACTGAAGCCTGTAAATGCAAAGAAGTCCCATCAAACTCTTTCTGTCTCTCTCTCTCTGTTCCTCTCTTTTTCTCTCTGTCTGTGTCTCTCTCTCATTCTCACAGACACTACACATTAAACTCAAGATGCACAAAGCGCTGAACTCAGATTTACATCTCAAAAACAATGCCCAGAATTAGAAATCTATATGCAAATCAAATACAGCATGTTCTGAGATGAGGGTAGATGAACATGTTGTTAGAAATAACCCATGTCCCAGGACATTGTTGCTTTTACACCGCATATATATGCATACTCTACATATTTCTGCTTGCTAACCATTTGTACCTATTAAGCTAAATGTGAGTCCGTATGGACGTCTACAACTCTGATGACCAGTGGGCCTTTCTAAAATCCTTCTCTGGTATCTCGACCATTTTGACTCCAATAGCAAGAAATGTGAGTCCCACCACAGCTCTTCATCGACTTAATTGTTCAGTTTCAGTACACATGTACAGCAGTCTCAGAATGATTAACCCGTGTCCCTGCAGGAAGCAGCCACATCAACAATACTGTCACTTTTGTGCAGTCCCTCTGCCTCTGGTCTCACAGACCCCAGCCTTCTTCAGGGACACGTGGGCTCCTCTGTCCTCATGCTCTTCACATGGGGGTCCTTTTTGGTGACAACATTCCCCAGGACTCAGTTATCTCTCCTGATGTACTGTTTCGGTGCTCATTTTCCATATCCCCCACCTTGTAAAACTATGAAATGATAAGTGCCAATTGTAAAAAGGAAATTCAAATCGCTTCGTAGACCTTTGATCTATTCATAATTCATTTTCTTCATGTTAGCCAAATAAAGATAAATTTTCAACTGAAAACAACACTAGCTGAAACAGCTACTTTCTTCCAAGGAGTTTATTTCTATCCTTATGGTTTCAATCACATCTCTCAAGACATTTCCTCACAAAATAATACATAAAATTATTTTTGGCTTCAAATGATCAATCAGGATATAAAACCTCCATAATTCTCTAAGACTCATCTATGGCCACATTCTTTTCTTAAACTTTACATTTCACCCATGGACAGCTAGGACTTCCTTCCAGACTTTTATATCCCATTCAAGCTACCTGGAGACCCCTGCTTCTGTGAACAACGATTCACCACGTGAATATGAAAAAAACCTGTTGCTGGGAAACCAAGCCTGGGGTTCTCTGTGCCCTCCACAAGGATGTGCCTGAATCAGAGCTGTAGGGGGGGAAGTTATCTACCTCATTATGGAAGATGATTTGTCAACAGCAACACATGGCTCAGAGTGGAGCAAAGGCAGCTCTCCAATGATCAAACTTTAATTTTTCTCCAAAAACATAGTTTGGAAATGAATCCACCTTCCTTCTAATAGAGCAAATCACAGAAATTGTTGAAAATTTACTGCTTCAAAGAGCAGCCCGGGGCACTGTACAGCAAAATACTCAATTTCTAAGGACAAAGATGATGCATGTTCAAGTCATGAATTGGAAAAAAATGTGACTCTTGGTCACATATTTGGATAAGCTGGTTATACTAAAAATACATTATTGAGAGTTATTTATGTATGCACTACACACAGAAAGCATTCTGTAGCTTCTACAGCACCCTTATTATCATTGATTTTTATGAGAGAACACCATTTTCAACATATTGCTGTCTGCAAGGGTATATCCCATGACATTCAAATGAACCTATTGAACAATTCTAAGATGTGCTTTAAGAAATAGTTGCCTTATATATCTTTCCAATAAAGTTTTGCATCCTGGGAAATTAGAGACATATGTTCAATAACCAAAATGTTGATGCAAAGTGGCTTGAAATAATGATCTCTTCATGTTAACACCCCAATCCACAGTAAACTCCTCTCCCTCTTTGATGCAGCATTTCACTTGATAATTAGCAGCTGTATGCTAATTACACTGGGGGCTGTTGATTTCCTGAGTATGCTAATTTAAAGTTCTGTTGAGTGGTGACTTTGTTTCCTGGAAGCCTGATACATAAGCCATATAGAATACTCTACACAGCTAATCTGACCCACAGCTTCTGGGGAGAATGAACAGGAGTGTGTCTGCTAACGGGACCTGATAGTGAAGAGGAAAACTCCTAGGACTCTACTTGCAAGAGGAGAAATTGAGCCCTTCTGAGACTGGGGTTCCTACCTTGACCAGAGCCACCTGAATGCTGAGAGGAAGACAAGAGCCACCAGCAGGGCTCTGGATCAGATTAACGCTTGGCTCAGTTCCACTGAAAGCTGTACCTGCTAACTGAGCATTTGGAAGCTGCATCATTTAACTGATGTAAATACGATGACAGTTAAGTGCTGATTGGACCTCCTAGTGGGAAATGAAAAACATTATGGACTCTTGGGGCCTGGCCACGGAGGAGCTGACGTCATGTGGAGTTGAAGTGATAATGCTCCTTACATGATGTTTTTCATCTAACGTTATTGATTTGGGTTCCTCTGTACAGCTCTCCACCTGACCTTTCTTCTGTACAGCTTATGTACTCAGCTTAAACAAAAAGAGTAATATCCACTTGGAGTAATATCCACTGTCGGATCCCTCCACTAAAGGTATCAGCCATGAGACAGAACACTGGGTCTTAGAGGATTCTTCAGGAAATAATATAGTGGAGTCCTGCTGCGTTCCTACTAAAGGGAATAGAAAACCAACTGAGAACCTAAAAGAAATATTTATTTTGCTTTCTCTGGGATTTCTTCTTCCTGATAGACATAGACATTATATGGTTTCATGATAATAAATAATATTTTTACTATTCACTGTGTTCCAACTGGCTATGATTCTAGTATATCCATCATGTGTATGTATATAAATGCACACAAACATACATGCTTAAGAAGAATACTATTTTTATTTCCCATTGGATTAAAGGAAACACACGAGTCACAGAAAACAGTTTAACGTGAGTTTTGTAAGGTCAACTTGCAGATAAGTGGTGTAGCTCAGTTTAGTCCCAAGCACTCTGGCCCAAGGATGTGCGATGGACTTAGTGTACTTAGACATTATGCTTCTTTCTCTTTTTTTAAGAAGCTTTATTTATTTATTTAAGTTTAATTTTTGGCCACCTGCTGCAGCATGTAGACTCTTAGCTCCACAACCAGGAATCAAACCTGCATCCCCTGCCCTGGAAGGCAGCGTCTTAACCACTGGACCACCAGGAAAGTGCTGGCACTATTAACCCCACACATATGCATACTACCGGCGCTGATAGACACTTTCTAAACAGCTTCAATGTCATATCTTATGAGACATGGATACTTTAAAGAATACAGAAGATTGCTGCAGAGCCTGTCCAGGGCTAAACCCGTTTCATTATTCCATTATCCTTTACTTCAAGCTGCTCCTTACCTGTGTACATGGGGATCAAAATATGAGAGAGATGAGATGATTGGATGGCATCACTGACTCAATGGACATGAGTTTGAGCAAGCCCTCAGAGATGGTGAAGGACAGGGAAGCTTGGTGTGCTGCAGTCCACAGGATTTCAAAGAGTCAGACATGACTGAGCGACTGAACTGAACGGGTAACTTTTGAATAAAGGATTTTTAATGGATGTGTGAAAGTCTTACCAAATTAATATCAAAACGGATGTTGCAGTTCTTGGAGACAGTACTGAAGTTGATTCCTGCAAGTTTTATTTAAATCAGGCTTAGTAGAAAATGCATCTGCAGTTCTACACATCACAAACTACAAAAGCTAAAGGAATAACTCTCTAATATCTTGAGGAGAGAAACATCAGTGTTCTGCTAGGTAGCATAGAATATATAAAGAAGTAGAAAACAGTATATAGGTCTCTGCTTTATTTATTGTCAAGTGATACATATGCATCAAAATTATCTCTGTGTCCATAAACAAGATAAAGATCTTGCAACATTTTAATAATTAAGGTGTTACCTTACTATCCACAGTTCACTAGTATCATCTATGAGAAATTTTCCTGCATAATTTAAACTTTGGTCACTTTAAACTAGACATGCACAGTTTTCTTCATGTTTACCTTTTTCAGTGTCCTTCTCTCGCCCTCAGTCTTTAATTGTAAGTTGGCTGGATATTGATTTCTAGATTGACAGCTATGTTTCCTCAGCATTTTAATATGCATTCTATCTCCTTGTTGCATATGCCTCTACTGATGAAATGCTACCAGGCTAAATCGTGTTTCCTTGTAGGTCATTTGTCCTTTCTCTCAGGGACCTTCCAACTTGTGTTAGTTTGTACAGGTCAAACCTGCTCCCCCGGGCTTACCCACTGGACCACCAGGAAAGTGCTGGCACTATTAACCCCACACATATGCATACTACCGGCGCTGATAGACACTTTCTAAACAGCTTCAATGTCATATCTTATGAGACATGGATACTTTAAAGAATACAGAAGATTGCTGCAGAGCCTGTCCAGGGCTAAACCCGTTTCATTATTCCATTATCCTTTACTTCAAGCTGCTCCTTACCTGTGTACATGGGGATCAAAATATGAGAGAGATGAGATGATTGGATGGCATCACTGACTCAATGGACATGAGTTTGAGCAAGCCCTCAGAGATGGTGAAGGACAGGGAAGCTTGGTGTGCTGCAGTCCACAGGATTTCAAAGAGTCAGACATGACTGAGCGACTGAACTGAACGGGTAACTTTTGAATAAAGGATTTTTAATGGATGTGTGAAAGTCTTACCAAATTAATATCAAAACGGATGTTGCAGTTCTTGGAGACAGTACTGAAGTTGATTCCTGCAAGTTTTATTTAAATCAGGCTTAGTAGAAAATGCATCTGCAGTTCTACACATCACAAACTACAAAAGCTAAAGGAATAACTCTCTAATATCTTGAGGAGAGAAACATCAGTGTTCTGCTAGGTAGCATAGAATATATAAAGAAGTAGAAAACAGTATATAGGTCTCTGCTTTATTTATTGTCAAGTGATACATATGCATCAAAATTATCTCTGTGTCCATAAACAAGATAAAGATCTTGCAACATTTTAATAATTAAGGTGTTACCTTACTATCCACAGTTCACTAGTATCATCTATGAGAAATTTTCCTGCATAATTTAAACTTTGGTCACTTTAAACTAGACATGCACAGTTTTCTTCATGTTTACCTTTTTCAGTGTCCTTCTCTCGCCCTCAGTCTTTAATTGTAAGTTGGCTGGATATTGATTTCTAGATTGACAGCTATGTTTCCTCAGCATTTTTAATATGCATTCTATCTCCTTGTTGCATATGCCTCTACTGATGAAATGCTACCAGGCTAAATCGTGTTTCCTTGTAGGTCATTTGTCCTTTCTCTCAGGGGACCTTCCAACTTTGTGTTAGTTTTGTATGCTCTGCATTTTTACCAAGATGCAACTGAGAACAGTTCTAGTGGTATTCTTCCTGTTATCAATTTAAGGGACTTTCTGAGCCTATAACTCATGTCTTCTTTAATTCTAGTAAGTTCTAAGACATTGCTTTTGTAAATAATTTCCACTCACAACAATTTCTAAACTTCTCTAACTTTTATTATAAAATAATGATACCAAGAGACTTTAATAAATTGTGGAAAAATAATGTCATACCTGGAACAACTGTAAAATGAGCTATATGAGGAGATATACTCAAAAACACTATCAAAAAATGAAATGAAAATTTTAAATGGCTCAAATAACCCCCCAGAAGTCAGGAAAAGGGAATCAGTAAATGAAAAAGAGAACAAAAAGAAAATAAATGACAGACTTAAGTATTAACATATCAATTATTACATTAAATGTAAATGATCTAAATGTACTGACTGAATGACAGGGATTGGCAGATTAGAATAACAATAACCTAACCATATACTAAACACAAGAAATCCTTTCAATTATGATGACATGGATATGTATATAGAAGATAGCATTCTAAATTTTCTTTCTATAAGCTAGCAATGAACACATGCACACTGAAAATAGAAATGCAATTCCATTTTCAATCACTCAGGGAAGAAATATTTGTAAATCTGACAAAATGTATTGAGGACTCATTGAATAAGAGCTACACAATACTGAATTAATCTCATATGGAAAATGCATCTGTTTAAAGTGCTAGAAACATAAAACTGAAGGAGATATTCCTCCAGGAGCTTTTATACTTATGAAGTAAGAACTCTGAAAACAAATCACTGTAATCAAGTGGCAAATATACTAAAAGAGCAAAGAGTCCATTCTGTGCCATTGGCAATCATGTGGGATTGAGTAAGTCTTCCTGGAAGTGACTTGTGTCCTGAGTCTCAAATGATGAGTAGCTGTTTACCTTTTTCAGTGTCCTTCTCTCGCCCTCAGTCTTTAATTGTAAGTTGGCTGGATATTGATTTCTAGATTGACAGCTATGTTTCCTCAGCATTTTTAATATGCATTCTATCTCCTTGTTGCATATGCCTCTACTGATGAAATGCTACCAGGCTAAATCGTGTTTCCTTGTAGGTCATTTGTCCTTTCTCTCAGGGGACCTTCCAACTTTGTGTTAGTTTTGTATGCTCTGCATTTTTACCAAGATGCAACTGAGAACAGTTCTAGTGGTATTCTTCCTGTTATCAATTTAAGGGACTTTCTGAGCCTATAACTCATGTCTTCTTTAATTCTAGTAAGTTCTAAGACATTGCTTTTGTAAATAATTTCCACTCACAACAATTTCTAAACTTCTCTAACTTTTATTATAAAATAATGATACCAAGAGACTTTAATAAATTGTGGAAAAATAATGTCATACCTGGAACAACTGTAAAATGAGCTATATGAGGAGATATACTCAAAAACACTATCAAAAAATGAAATGAAAATTTTAAATGGCTCAAATAACCCCCCAGAAGTCAGGAAAAGGGAATCAGTAAATGAAAAAGAGAACAAAAAGAAAATAAATGACAGACTTAAGTATTAACATATCAATTATTACATTAAATGTAAATGATCTAAATGTACTGACTGAATGACAGGGATTGGCAGATTAGAATAACAATAACCTAACCATATACTAAACACAAGAAATCCTTTCAATTATGATGACATGGATATGTATATAGAAGATAGCATTCTAAATTTTCTTTCTATAAGCTAGCAATGAACACATGCACACTGAAAATAGAAATGCAATTCCATTTTCAATCACTCAGGGAAGAAATATTTGTAAATCTGACAAAATGTATTGAGGACTCATTGAATAAGAGCTACACAATACTGAATTAATCTCATATGGAAAATGCATCTGTTTAAAGTGCTAGAAACATAAAACTGAAGGAGATATTCCTCCAGGAGCTTTTATACTTATGAAGTAAGAACTCTGAAAACAAATCACTGTAATCAAGTGGCAAATATACTAAAAGAGCAAAGAGTCCATTCTGTGCCATTGGCAATCATGTGGGATTGAGTAAGTCTTCCTGGAAGTGACTTGTGTCCTGAGTCTCAAATGATGAGTAGCTGTTTTCCAGATGGACAAACATAAAACGTATTCCTGGAAGAGGAAGAAGAAACCAGTGCACAGATGTATGAGCTAGCACAGTAAAAGGAGAGAACGCCAAAGGCTTGGACAGCACTCAGTTTAGAGGACTCAGGTTTGGTGGCACAATAAAAAATGGAGTGAAAGTGGACATATTTTTGCAAAGATTCTGGAAAACAATTCACTTCTAATGCTGCAATAGAGTGATTATATGCTTAATCTTTTAAATAGTTTCAATCATTATATAAATATGACCACATCCACTTTTGCAGCAGCACTGGTTGGTTTCAAAGTCCCAAAAAAATAATTTCTGGAAAAAAAATCCAATTATCCATCTTTTCACTTAATGGTCCTTTGAGTAGTATCAAATCTTGACATCTTCTGAAACACTGAATTTCTCTAATAGCCACCTGGCTTAATGCGGACAAACAATGTGTCTTAGTCATCTGTGTATCCCCAGACATGCCACACCACCTGGAACTTTGTAGGTGCTCAGTAAATTTCTTTGCATGCACCAAGGGAGCATACTCATTAAAATGGCTAAAAACATGGTGTATTCTAATGATTAATCACACGGATATTGAAGCCAAATATATCCCCATTTGCCAGATGAGTATTTCTGGCAAATTATTTAATTTCAATGAGTTTTATTTTTCTTGCACATAAAAAAAGAAGGGATCTAAGTTGCTTTTTTTGTCCATGGTACAAATTTCTGAAAATACTCTGTTACTGAAACTTGTTCAAGTTTGTTGTAAATGAGGAAATTAACAGCATGTACATCTATCGACATGCTGCATGTCTTACTTCAATGCTACTTTTTATTGTTTTGACGTTATTTCTTATAGATTCTTAAATTTACTCAAAGAACAACAGTAAAAGATGATACCAAGATTATTCAGCCATATTGTTGCACTTGAACACACACAGCTTCTGCTCCGATATTGTCAGTTTTGAGAAAAAATCTTAATATTAGAATTATGAACAAAGAAAATATTTGGATGGCATTTCGTGCTGATTAAAACAATTTAAATACTAATAATGACCATAAAAACCAGAAACCTGATAGACGATTTGATACCCATAGACAGCTGGTCTAAAATAATTTATGTTTCATAATTAAAGAAGCACAATTCTGTGGCAAAAATATGAACAAATTACAACCTGTAAGAATGATGCCTGGAGGAGGAGCTGACAGCCCCCTCCAGTGTTCTTGCCCGGAGAATCCCATTGTCAGAGGAGCCTGGCAGGCTACAGTCCATGTGGTCACAGAGTCAGACACGACTGAGCGATTTAGCATAGCATGCATGTGTGCGTAACATGCAAGGAAGATGTACCAACTTGGGGCTTCCCTGGTGACCCAGTGGGTAGAGAGTCCACCTTGCAGTGCAGGGGGCACCCGTTCAATCCCTGGACCGGGAAGATCCCATGTGCCGTGGAGTGGCTGGACCGGTGTGTTCAACTAGGAGCCAGTGCTCTGGGTGAGTACATGCACCCAGAGCCAGTGCTCTGCAACGAGAGGCCACTGCAATGGGAGGCCCACACAGGCCGAAGAGTAAAGATCGATGAAGAAATAAATGATGACTTAGAGGCAAAAAAAAAAGAAAAGAAAATGTACCAACTTACAGATGATGATTTATTTAAAACTTTAAAATTTGGGGATTATATTATAATCAAAACAATTTTCTCATACAAATGAAGTGATTAAAGTCACCCTACCTCAAAAGAGCACTATGGATTTCTACTTCAAGAGAGAAATCAGTACTTTATGGTAGACCTATATTCCTACAGACAGAAGTTTGTAAACTTTGATGAAACGTGAAACTCTGTTGGTTAAGAATATCAGTAGCTAAAATAATGCATGTAACTGTCTCCATAGCAACACTGGTCGTAATATCCCAAACTAAAAACATTTAAATAGTTCATCCATGTTAGAATACATAAATAAATTATAGCAAGTTCATACAATCAAATATTCTTCAAAGAACAACAGTAAAAGATGATACCAAGATTATTCAGCCATATTGTTGCACTTGAACACACACAGCTTCTGCTCCGATATTGTCAGTTTTGAGAAAAATCTTAATATTAGAATTATGAACAAAGAAAATATTTGGATGGCATTTCGTGCTGATTAAAACAATTTAAATACTAATAATGACCATAAAAACCAGAAACCTGATAGACGATTTGATACCCATAGACAGCTGGTCTAAAATAATTTATGTTTCATAATTAAAGAAGCACAATTCTGTGGCAAAAATATGAACAAATTACAACCTGTAAGAATGATGCCTGGAGGAGGAGCTGACAGCCCCCTCCAGTGTTCTTGCCCGGAGAATCCCATTGTCAGAGGAGCCTGGCAGGCTACAGTCCATGTGGTCACAGAGTCAGACACGACTGAGCGATTTAGCATAGCATGCATGTGCGTAACATGCAAGGAAGATGTACCAACTTGGGGCTTCCCTGGTGACCCAGTGGGTAGAGAGTCCACCTTGCAGTGCAGGGGGCACCCGTTCAATCCCTGGACCGGGAAGATCCCATGTGCCGTGGAGTGGCTGGACCGGTGTGTTCAACTAGGAGCCAGTGCTCTGGGTGAGTACATGCACCCAGAGCCAGTGCTCTGCAACGAGAGGCCACTGCAATGGGAGGCCCACACAGGCCGAAGAGTAAAGATCGATGAAGAAATAAATGATGACTTAGAGGCAAAAAAAAAAGAAAAGAAAATGTACCAACTTACAGATGATGATTTATTTAAAACTTTAAAATTTGGGGATTATATTATAATCAAAACAAATTTCTCATACAAATGAAGTGATTAAAGTCACCCTACCTCAAAAGAGCACTATGGATTTCTACTTCAAGAGAGAAATCAGTACTTTATGGTAGACCTATATTCCTACAGACAGAAGTTTGTAAACTTTGATGAAACGTGAAACTCTGTTGGTTAAGAATATCAGTAGCTAAAATAATGCATGTAACTGTCTCCATAGCAACACTGGTCGTAATATCCCAAACTAAAAACATTTAAATAGTTCATCCATGTTAGAATACATAAATAAATTATAGCAAGTTCATACAATCAAATATTCTTCAATGAGAAACTATTAACTACAACTAGCCATAAAACTATGGATGAATTCCATAAGGGTTATGCTCAGAAAAACATGTGGTGTAAGGTATGTGTATAAAAGGTATTCTGCTGATATAATTTTCAAAAGCCAGTAAAGTTCACCTGCAATACTGAAAAACAGGATAGTACTTACATGTAAGGGGGCTTCTCTGGTAGCTCCATGATAAAGAATCTACCTGCCAACACAGCAGGTGGAAGTTCAATCCCTGGTTGAGGAAGACTCCCTGGGGATGGAATGGCAACCCACTCCAGAATCCTTGCCTGAGAAATCTCGCGGACAGAGGAGGCTGGTGGACTAGAGTTCCAAAAGAGTTGGACGAGCCTGAGCAACATCATTTACATTTGTTTAAAGGCTGGTGTTTAGTAAGTGCAGTCACAAGATGCTCTAACAATAGGTGATTTATGTTCTATTTCTTTATAGGGCTGTTGGTCACATGGGTGTGTTCACTGTTGAACTGTACATTATGGTCTATGCCGTTGTTACATGTCATATATTATAACTCAATAAGAAGTTTTTGCCCAAAATAAATAAATAAATAAATAAAAGAAGTTTTTAAACACATACAACTTGCATAATATGTGATTTCAACGTAGTGACTACTTCGAAAGATTTGGAAGGGCTAGGTAAAACAGCCTAAAAAATAGCTCGAAGCTCCATTCACTGCAAGCACCCAACAAAATGTAAAATAGTTGCTTTTATCCTTCCAACTGTCTTAAATTCCAAGACTTATTATATAATCTTTTTAAAAAATGTAAAGGGCTTCCCTGGTGGTCCAGTGGGTAAGGACACTGCCTTGCAGTGCAAGGGGCGTCGGTTCAATCCCTGGCCTGGGAAGATCCCATGTGCCGCGGAGCGGCTGGACTGATGTGTCCAACGACTGAGCCAGAGCTCTGGAGCGCATGCACCCAGAGCCAGTGCTCTGCGACAACAGAGGCCACCACGATGGCAGGCCTACACGGGCCAAAGAAGAAAGACGGATGAAAATAGATAAATGAAAGACCAATAGAAGTGGCTCGCCCACCCCCTCTGTCCCCAACCCCCCACCCCCAAAAGAAACTTAAAAACAATGTAAAATACCAGAACTCCAAATATTTCACTTCTCTTCCTACAAGACAGTGGAATGCTCTTTGTACCTGGTTTTAAGGTATACTATGTTTTCTCTCAATTGTCCATGGCCATCTAGTTTTCAGGCCAGACTTTCGTCAGTCGGCTATAAATTTTCTCTTGAATGGATTAGCCTTTTTCCATTGAATAATCTAGTGTCACAGTTAAGTACACAGTCTGCAAATCAATGGCCTTGGATTCAGACCCCACCTCTGTCGTGTACTAGCTTTGAGGGCTTGTGAGCATAAAATCTGCATCCATTCTGCTGTGTGAAGAGTTAATTCTCCTGTTGAGAACAATACGAAGCATTTAGTAACTGTTAGGCATCATTACCTACTACAATTAATTTTAATAGTTCAAAAACATTAGCTGTCTTTAGCAGTTTAAATACAAGAAATAAAATTCATTACTGTGACAGTCACATGTGGATAATTTTCTTTGGAAGTGGTGGGTGTATTTTCTGTAAGAATAAGAAGTTGTTTTTTTGCTTAATTCATCAAGCATAAGGTGCTCACAGATGCCCAATTAGTGGCATGCTTCACAAAGGACATGCTTGGTAAAATTTCTGTGAAAATACCACATTCTGCTTGGCAACCCAAACTTTTAAATTCAGTCACCTTCTGGACAAATGGCATTTATTTTTTTTTTGATACCTCATCTAAAAGATCACTCACTTTACTTTTAAAAATATGAGTTTTCTCCGATTATCTCGGGCACTCAAATAGAAATCTCTCTCTCTGAAATATTAATACCTTTATGATAAATTATATCCTTTGTGTAAATGTGACAGTAACTTCTGGGCGTTAATATGGAACATTCTTACACATAATCTGTATTTGTCAATATATTTTATACTTTACATCATCAGTTCATAGTAACTATTTTTAATGAAAAATTATGAGGTTGTAATACATTCAAGGCCCATGCCCACATTCAGGGAATAGATCTAGGCTAATGCTCCTGACACCCAGAAGCTCAAAATTTGTTTAGGGTAATAATGTATGTGCAGAGAAATAATATAAGAAAATATAGAGTTCAATCTCAAATATATTTTTAAAATTAGGAAAAATAAAGGCTTTTTAAAAATGTTCAAATGAGTCTTGGAATGCTCTTTGTACCTGGTTTTAAGGTATACTATGTTTTCTCTCAATTGTCCATGGCCATCTAGTTTTCAGGCCAGACTTTCGTCAGTCGGCTATAAATTTTCTCTTGAATGGATTAGCCTTTTTCCATTGAATAATCTAGTGTCACAGTTAAGTACACAGTCTGCAAATCAATGGCCTTGGATTCAGACCCCACCTCTGTCGTGTACTAGCTTTGAGGGCTTGTGAGCATAAAATCTGCATCCATTCTGCTGTGTGAAGAGTTAATTCTCCTGTTGAGAACAATACGAAGCATTTAGTAACTGTTAGGCATCATTACCTACTACAATTAATTTTAATAGTTCAAAAACATTAGCTGTCTTTAGCAGTTTAAATACAAGAAATAAAATTCATTACTGTGACAGTCACATGTGGATAATTTTCTTTGGAAGTGGTGGGTGTATTTTCTGTAAGAATAAGAAGTTGTTTTTTTGCTTAATTCATCAAGCATAAGGTGCTCACAGATGCCCAATTAGTGGCATGCTTCACAAAGGACATGCTTGGTAAAATTTCTGTGAAAATACCACATTCTGCTTGGCAACCCAAACTTTTAAATTCAGTCACCTTCTGGACAAATGGCATTTATTTTTTTTTTGATACCTCATCTAAAAGATCACTCACTTTACTTTTAAAAATATGAGTTTTCTCCGATTATCTCGGGCACTCAAATAGAAATCTCTCTCTCTGAAATATTAATACCTTTATGATAAATTATATCCTTTGTGTAAATGTGACAGTAACTTCTGGGCGTTAATATGGAACATTCTTACACATAATCTGTATTTGTCAATATATTTTATACTTTACATCATCAGTTCATAGTAACTATTTTTAATGAAAAATTATGAGGTTGTAATACATTCAAGGCCCATGCCCACATTCAGGGAATAGATCTAGGCTAATGCTCCTGACACCCAGAAGCTCAAAATTTGTTTAGGGTAATAATGTATGTGCAGAGAAATAATATAAGAAAATATAGAGTTCAATCTCAAATATATTTTTAAAATTAGGAAAAATAAAGGCTGATATATTCTAATTTGAATACTACAGTGTTCAAATGAGTCTTGGAGGATAGACTGAATAAGATGAAAGAAAAGAAAAATGAACAGAGCAAATCAAAATAATAATGAAAAAAAAGAACAAAGTCTGGTGCACATTGTGCTGTGCTATTGTGTCTGACTCTTTGTGACCCCATGGACCACAGCCCACAAAGCTCCTCTGTCCATGGGGATTCTCCAGGCATGAATATGGGAGCAGGTTGCCGTTCTATCTTCTAGGGGATCTTCCTAACCCAGGGATCAAACCCAGGTCTCCTGATTATAGGCCGGTTCTTTACTGTCTGAGCCACTGGGGAAGCCCAAGAACATTGGGGTGGGTAGCTTATCCCTTCTCCTGACTCATGGGATCTTCCTGACCCAGGAATCAAACAGGGGGTCTTCTGCATGGCAGGCAGATTCTTTACCAGTTGAGTCACCAGGGAAGCCCCAACCTACTGTAACTCCCCCTGTTTGCAAATGCAGGCAGAATACTACTGAGAACAGCTTCCCTGCTTGAGTGATTCAGAATTGAAGAGAGTTCACAATAACAGCTGAATCAATTGATTAACACAATTTGATAATCTATTGAATTAAACATGTTAAGATGAGTTTAACTGTTTTTTCATTACCGATGGTTGGTAACTGGGAGTTGAAGCTATTACCAATACCAACAATCTACCCTCCAAACCCTCTGATTTCTAAATATGATAATTTGGAAAAATTTTTTACTCTGCAATGCTAAGCATTTTAATTGAAAGATACATACTAAAAAAGAAAAATGATGTCTATTATTTTAAAAGAAATTAAAAGAATTACCTACTTCTGGGATAACAGTATGAGTTTATAAATGATGCTCTTGATGTTCTTCTGCAGAGCAAGAAAGAGGATGTACAGCTTGTATCTCTGGCTGTTGACCTTTAATAATAAGTATTTAATTAGTTCTCATCCATACAGCCTAATGAACTACTGCACATGTATTATGACATGAAATTCTGACACCCACCTTCCTTCTGCTTCACACCAAAAGAAAATATCTAAGTTTTGTGTTTTTTATCAGTAAATCAAGGGTTCTGGAATTCTGAAAGCATTTGGAAAATTCATTGGTTCTTAAATCTTGATATCCCATGGGAAGATGATTTTCTTCTGGAAATATTACTAATCTTCTGGATTAAATTTTGAAAATCAGATGGACCACATTAAGTCTTTATAAAAGATTTAAATACATAGGTATAAATAGGTAAAGTTCACTGGAAAATTGAAAAGTGTAGCCAATTCGTTGTCAGATTTGTCTAGATAATATTTTGAGAGCTTTTTGACAGTTTTCT
Source organism: Tragulus kanchil (assembly GCA_022376925.1). NCBI lineage: Eukaryota > Metazoa > Chordata > Mammalia > Artiodactyla > Tragulidae > Tragulus > Tragulus kanchil. The sequence continues at coordinate 165,809,534 of JAIOJX010000003.1, read as the reverse complement.
TCTGGGGAATTTTACTTTCGAGTTAATTTTCTAAATTGACTTGATATGTTGGTATTACAGCTGCAGTTTTTAGAATGTGTGTTGGGGTCCTCACGAAGCCAGATGACCTCACCCCTGCTCTGGTGCAGAAGCCCAATGAGGTATGCACCAGCACTGTAATTTCACATACATATGTCTTCCTTTTCTGCTCCTTGACTTTAAAAAACTCAAAATGATATTTTTAATATTATAGAAAATAAATGGAGGAGAAAAGGATAAAAGGAAGCATTTCCTGCTAATGCAAAGCTCACTATCTTGGTTGCTGTCAAGGTCTCACCGTGTGCTCCTAAGTTGAAGCTTATCAAGTGGTATATGTTAATAGGAGCAGCTATGTCAACTCCCATTAACTCTGCTTTAAAGATTCAATTAAGTCATATATATAGAGAGAAATATTGTAGGATATCACTTTATGTGAAATCTAGAAAATTATACATACTAGTGAATTATAACAAAAAAGACACAGACTCACATCTACAGAGAACAAACCAGTGGCTGCCAGTGAAGAGGGGCAAGGTGGGGTAGAGGATTAAGCACTGTGTATAAAATAGTAATGAATAAGCTACAAGAGTGTACTGTAGAACGCAGGGAATATCGCCAGCACTCCACAGTAACTATGAATGCAATAGAACCCTTAAAGTTGTGAATCACAGCTATACATCTGTAGCTTATGGAATATTGCCCATCAGATATACTCCAACTGAAAAAATGAAAAAAATCAGGATTCTCCTAAAATGATAGGTGAAGTAACCAGTTACTTCCACAGAAAAGACATTAGTATATTCTTTTTTCCACAGTGCTTTTAAATTTATGATTAATGAGTTGAAATACTAGCTTTGAAAATGGATATTTTCAGTAAACTGGAAATAGTGACAGTTCAAGCTCCATCTCCCTAAGTTCTTTCTTTTCCCATCTTGTGTAGTGGTCGTCATTCCTGAAGTTGCTGCTTATTATTTCAGCATACATTTTGTAATATTATTACATATAATATGTGTGCTAAGTGGCTTCCGGCATGTCTGACTCTGTGTGACCCTCTGGACTGTAGCCCGCCAGGTTCCTCTGTCCCTGGGCTCTTCAGGCAAGAATACTGGAGGGCGTTGCCATTTCCTCCTCCAGGGGATCTTCCCAGGGACTGAACCCATGTCTTCTGTGTCTCCTGCATTGGCAGGCAGATTCTTTACCACTGCACCACCTGGGAAGCCTGTTAAATGGGGAAGGACTAAAGCTAGAAGGGGTGCACGGACCAGGAATAGTAGAAAAAAAGAGTTCTGTTTTGAATAGATTAAACATGAGCCTCTTAAACACTAATGTGGAAATATCACGTGGATATTTGAGGAATATTTATCTCTAGTCTTACCACCTTCAAAGTCAGGCATCTCGATGCTACCACTTGTATTAAAAAAATGAGTAGAAAAGAGGGAAAACCTTAGATGAAAAGTGCAAGATACTCTAATATTGTGAGTTTGAACAAAATAGCTTGATAAAGTCTCCAAAGTAACTAAAAGGAATAGAGAGGAGGAAAATCTAGAGGAAAAGAAATACAGGAACATGCAATTACTCAAAAGCATTTTTGACAAGAAGGACTGGTCCAGGAGGAAATCCTGAGAGCCTGAAAACATGCAAAGCACCAAAGGAGACCAGTATCGGGAAACAGAGGAGACCCAGTGAATTGGATTATGGAGTTTCTGTGACATGAACGGTCAGGAGCCTGGTCAAATACAGGTGAGGAGAGAGAGCAAAGAAGAGGAGCGCAGCTCTGCGTGGGAGGAGTTTCCTTTAAGGGAAGCCGTACAGAGACATGAGTGGTTAGGTGTAGGTCTTTGTTTTTGTTTGTTTTTGATGTTAGCTGTTTTCTCCTGACTTGTCTTTTTAAAAAAATATTCATTTTATGTATTTATGTATTTATTTGACTGTTCCAGGTCTTAGTTACTGCAAGCGGGATTTTTAGTTGCAGCATACGGGATCGAGCTCCTGACCAAGGATTGAACTTGGACCCCCTGCATTGGGAGCATACAGTCTTAGCCACTGGACCACCAGGGAAGTCCCCAAGAGTTGTCTTTAATGTAGTAGATGCAAGAGCATGTTTATGTGCTCACAACAAAGTTCCAGGACAAAAGAAAGGGAGGTGGAAGCAAAGTTTCTGAGAAACTGAGATGAGTTGGAATTCAGATCTCAGAAGTAGTACAGCAGTTTTCTGAAAAGGGAAGCAGGACTCTTCTCCGATTCCACAAGGAAGGCACCACAGAACCTAGGCAGGTGGGATGTTGGGCTTGGAGGTGGGGGAAAGGGCTCGACTGTTTTGGGAGCACACTCTAGGTTAGATGGCTTCTAGCTGTTTTTCATTCAGCTTTGACCATTCGCAATGATTAACGCATGCACACACACACACACAGCATTAATTACTATAAGGTTTAGTTGGTTTGTTTGTTTTGGCCACTTCTCTTGGTCTTTCATTTATCTATTTTCATCCGTCTTTGTTCTTTGACCCGTCTGGGCCTCCCATCGCGGTAGCCTGTGTCGTCGCAGAGCACCGGCTCTGGGCACATGCGCTCCAGCGCTCCCGCTCGGTCATTGGACACATCGGTCCAGCCGCTCCGCGGCACGTGGGATCTTCCCAGGCCAGAGATCGATCGAACCAGCGTCCCTTGCACTGCAAGGCATTGTCCTTACCCACTGGACCAGGGAAGCTCCTACTGTAAGCTTTCGATTGATCTATTCCTTGTTTTATAATTGGCTTGGCTATAACTGATGGATTATTTTTATTAAAAATATTTGTAGAAATCTATCGAGGATCAAAATTTAGAAAACCAAGAAGATGAATATAAAAAGTCTGAACATTGCTCTGCGTAAGAGACAATGTGGTGTACCCAAAAGAAGTACTTTCTTTCAGAAGAAAGATTTTTAAAAATTATCTATAGTATATCAAAACATTTTGTTATTGTTTTAGTCACTGTCCTGTCTGACTCTTGCAACCCCATGGACTGTAGCTCCCCAGGCTCCTCCGTCCATGGGATTTCTCAAGTAAGAATACTAGACTGGGGAGACATTTCCTTCTCCCTGACTCAGGGATGGGACCTGAGTCGCCTGCATCGGCAGGTGAATTCTTTACTGAGCCACCAGGAGAGTCATCGTGACACGTTAAGAATCTATTATTAGTGAAGATTCACAGATTTATAATTAAAATGATAGTGTTTTAAATACAGTTGACTTGAGAGTGTACACTTTGGCTGTGTGATCAGTTGCTCAGTCCTGTCGATTTCTTTGTGGCCCCATGAACTGTAGCCCGCCAGGCTCCTCTGTCCTTGGAATTCTCCAGGTAAGAACACTGGAGTGGGCTGACATGCCCTCTTCCAGGGGACCTTCCTGACCCAGGGATGGAACCTGCAACTTCCTATATTTCCCACATTACAGGCGACTTCTTTACCCACTGAGCCACCACATCACTCCAGCTATACTATACGCCCAAATAAGAGTGTTCACACCATGGGTACTGCCCAAGGATCTAAGCATCAGATCACCTCTGCCCTGATTCAGTGATGCTGGGGAGCAACTGAACTTTACACAAACGAAAGTTAGAGAACAGCACTCCATTTGCTTGTAGGCAGACTCCACGGTCCCTGTTTTCAGACTACAAAGCCCCCAGAGGGAGCAGGGGCTCCATTTGCCTCTCCACTTTGGAATTTTTGTGAGTTCTGTCACAGCGGCTTAAATATCTGGAAGCCTCACTGGCAAACATGCATTTAATCATTGAGTCAAATAATTAGTCTGAGCAGTAAAATAAAAGATTTCACTCTTCATTTTAGTTCTGTTTTATTTTTTTAATTAACTGAAAATGCAAGTAAACAAAGCCAACTTATCAGGCTTTATTTTTCCCACTGCCTGGAGCACCGAAGGATTAGGTTCCTACTATATAACTATCTGCCTGAGCAAAGAGAAAGCAACAGTCAAGAACAATGCAAATCTTACCAAAAAAGGAAGGAAAAAACAACAACAATGCTTGATGTTGATAGAAATAATAACCATTCAACAACACCAAATTGCTAAGCAAACCCTTCTTTGTAAGCTCTTTGAAGATCCAAAACAAGTTATAAAATGCAGAGGGATTGAATAGGAACAAATCCAAGACATGATATTATGAATTATGTAGATGCATCTGGGGTGCCTCCCCCACCCGTCAGCAATCATTTCTGTAGATTTTATGTATGCTTTTTCTCTAAAGATTTGGAGAAAAATTATAGCACATTTATGTCTTCATATGTTCTTATTAAGGACAGAAGTTTGAAATCTTGCTTAGCCTAAATCTCATTTGCAAATTTGAATAATGAAATAAATGTTTGGCCTTGGGATGGCTTTATAATGTTGGGGCAACTTAGCACTTACAAAGGAATAATTAAAAAATAAAAGGACTAACTGAATTGATAGAAAAATCTATTCTTCCTGTAGAAACAATAGCTCATCTTTGTATGCTGGTATTATAAAAGAACATTGGCGTAGAAAAAAAAATAGAGAAGAACCTAAAGTCTTCAAAATCATTTATGGATTTAACCTTTGATGTAAGCAAATTCTATCTTTTCACAGTCTTCAGAGAGGTGGGTCACTAAAGCTAGTACTCTGTCGCCAGGATTGAAGATGATAGGCTAGTTTGGGAACCCAAATATTTTCTTAATGATACTTTGGTTGAAAATAAGACCTATATGGTAAATATCAGCCATCATTTAAATCACAGTCAAGATCTAAATGCAGAATGCATTTCCTGGAGGTAGGCTACACGTATTTCATTTTAAGCTAATTAGTTTTAAAATCCATTACACATATGGAGTGCCTCACTGTATGACCTTGAGTCAGCTGACATCCCTGCATTACTTATGACGAAATCTTGCATATCAGTGTGACCATCAGGGAATACTCTTGTGATCATATGGACTTATCATTCAACCCAGATGACAAGTTTGGATTCAATATAGGTTTGGGGGATATGGCAGGTTGAATAATGCCTCCCACATATGTCTACTTCCTGATTCGTGAAACTTTGGAATATGTTACCTTATATGGCAAAAGAGACTCTGCAGATATAATTCAATTAAGGATGAGGAGGGACTTCTCTTGAGGTCCAGTGGCTAAGACTCCATGCTCCCAATGCAGGGAGTGGGGGTTCAGGGGAATAGATCCCACATGCTACAATTATGAGTTCACATGCGACAAATACGTATCCCAGATGCTGTGACTAAGACCCAACACAACCAAATAACTTTCTTTTTAGGGATGAGGAGATAGGGAGGTTATCCTGGGTTACCTGGGTGAAAGTGATATAATTACAAGGGTCCTTAGAGGGAGCCAGAAAAGTTAGACTCAATGGAAGATATGATATTATACTGGCTTTGAAGATAGAAGAGAGGAGCATAAGCCAAGACATGTAGGGACAGCTCCTGGCACCGTTACATTAGCGTTTCATCACAGAAATCTGAGGGAGACAAAAATATTGACTCCGTAGCACTACAGTCATATCTGTCAGGAGTCGAGTCCTTTCGTGTGTCAACCGTGCCACGGTGTTTGGAAACCCTGAATTATTTTTCTGGTTATTGATTCTTGTCCACTGTCTGCACTTTCTGTAGACTTCAAGAGTCACACCATGGTTGTCAAAGCACAAAGCGTTCACCTGTTCCTCATTCACTTTATATTTTGCCCAGGCACTGTGTATATGAAACAAGAGCGAGTGACTAACTTGGTATTGTCATCATTCGATGCAAGGTTATTTATTGATGTATGAAGCTGATAGACCTATCTCACCATCTGAGTATTTCTCTGTAATCTTAAAGTATAAGTTAAAACATCCCCTTAATCCTTTCTCTTCTTTTTAAATACAAGCTGTAATTAATTCCTTTAAGTAAGGTTTAGTGCTTCCCAGAAAATGTAACAACAGGAGAAATGTTACTCAGAATGTATAATTTCTTTCTTTAAAGCATTTGTAAATAGTTTGCTATATTTTAAGTAGGCAGTTAACAAAGAATCAAGATATTTTTGGTAGCTGAGAATTTTTAGGTAGATTTTCTTGGCACGCACTAGTACAAGATCACCACAAAAATACTTGTTGAAAAACAATTCAATTTTTCCAAAATTATCATGTACTATTGTAGCCAAATATAAGTAAGTGCTGCAATGTACAAATATTTATTTTTCTTTATTTGCTTCTTCTTGTTACATCATTCAAGGTATTGCTTCTTTAAAAAGATTACCAGACTTCAGTGAAATAAAGGGTCATTGCCATTTTAAAGCTAAGACGCTGAGAATTTCCTTAAAGTCCAATCATTTTCTCTCTTGTGGCCAGATTTGCTGAGATGCACCACCACCGCCGCCGCCATCCCCACCCACCCATTGTCCTCTAAGAAAATTTTCAAGTCATATCGACTCTTTTCTGTTAAGCTAAACCTCTTAGTAATTACTTGTACTTACTTTCCACCTTATTTTGCCTATTCCTAAGCATGTTATCCACCTTGTTTTGCCTATTCCTAAGCATTTAGTTTCAAACTAAATAACCCAGATAGAGTAGCCTCAATACAAAAGACAAAAACAAAATAGCGATTTAGTGTTGTTTTTACCTGTGTCTGTGTCCTTTGGAAGGACTGTTGTTGAAGCTAAAGTGCCAATACTTTGACCATCGGATGTGAAGAGCTGACTTATTGGAAAAGACCCTGATGCTGAGGAAGGTGGAGGGCAAGAGGAGAAGAGGGTGACAGAAGATGAAATGGTTAGATAACATCTAACCACCGACTCAGTGGACATGAATTTGAGAAAATCTGGAGAGAAAATGTGTATATGCAAGCAGTGACTAACTTGGTATTGTCATCATTCGATGCAAGGTTATTTATTGATGTATGAAGCTGATAGACCTATCTCACCATCTGAGTATTTCTCTGTAATCTTAAAGTATAAGTTAAAACATCCCCTTAATCCTTTCTCTTCTTTTTAAATACAAGCTGTAATTAATTCCTTTAAGTAAGGTTTAGTGCTTCCCAGAAAATGTAACAACAGGAGAAATGTTACTCAGAATGTATAATTTCTTTCTTTAAAGCATTTGTAAATAGTTTGCTATATTTTAAGTAGGCAGTTAACAAAGAATCAAGATATTTTTGGTAGCTGAGAATTTTTAGGTAGATTTTCTTGGCACGCACTAGTACAAGATCACCACAAAAATACTTGTTGAAAAACAATTCAATTTTTCCAAAATTATCATGTACTATTGTAGCCAAATATAAGTAAGTGCTGCAATGTACAAATATTTATTTTCTTTATTTGCTTCTTCTTGTTACATCATTCAAGGTATTGCTTCTTTAAAAAGATTACCAGACTTCAGTGAAATAAAGGGTCATTGCCATTTTAAAGCTAAGACGCTGAGAATTTCCTTAAAGTCCAATCATTTTCTCTCTTGTGGCCAGATTTGCTGAGATGCACCACCACCGCCGCCGCCATCCCCACCCACCCATTGTCCTCTAAGAAAATTTTCAAGTCATATCGACTCTTTTCTGTTAAGCTAAACCTCTTAGTAATTACTTGTACTTACTTTCCACCTTATTTTGCCTATTCCTAAGCATGTTATCCACCTTGTTTTGCCTATTCCTAAGCATTTAGTTTCAAACTAAATAACCCAGATAGAGTAGCCTCAATACAAAAGACAAAAACAAAATAGCGATTTAGTGTTGTTTTTACCTGTGTCTGTGTCCTTTGGAAGGACTGTTGTTGAAGCTAAAGTGCCAATACTTTGACCATCGGATGTGAAGAGCTGACTTATTGGAAAAGACCCTGATGCTGAGGAAGGTGGAGGGCAAGAGGAGAAGAGGGTGACAGAAGATGAAATGGTTAGATAACATCTAACCACCGACTCAGTGGACATGAATTTGAGAAAACTCTGGGAGAGAAAATGAATGGGCAGCCATCAACTGATTTTTCTGTCAAATAATTAACTTCAGTTTTACTGTTCAGCATGGATCCTTGCAGACGTCACATCTCATTCTCTCTGTATTCCATGAATCATGCCCCATAGTTTTTGGATAGAACGTAATAAACGATAGGGTGTGGCTTCTGGCCAACAAAACATTGCCTTCACTTATTTTAAGGCACCATCCTTGGTAGAATCTTCTGGGTGTTATTTACCCACTGCTCACTGCTGAGTCCTTAATCACAGCATTTTCACTTTCCTTACTCTTGCAAGGAGACAAGAGAAAAAAGAGCTCAATTCAAGGTTAACAAAGAAAGGTTTCCTGTCTTGCGGCAGATACCCTTTCTTCTTTTATGCATATTCTGTTATCTCTGCAGAACATAAACAGAATGGTTTTCATTTCATTTGCAGTTATTACTCGTTAAGTTCCATTGTACCCTTGGCTTGCTCAAAGTATAAGAAAGATGGTATTTTGCCTAAGAGTTTAGACTCCAAGTGGGGAGAAAAGCATTTTCTACACCACTGCCAGATCTCATGTGGGAAAGGTAAAGATAACTGTGTGTTCTTCTTTCCTAGAAAGATGTGGGATGCTTAGATTTCTAATGCTCAGCATGCGCATCCATGTTTAGTCCTCCCTGGATGGTGGCTGTTTGTTTCTCTTGGCCAAAGTGCTAGTCGCTGAGTCATGTCTGATTGTCTGCAACGCCATGGACTATAGCCTGCCAGGCTCCTCTGTCCATGGAATTCTCCAGACAAGACTACTGCAAGTGGGTTGCCATTCCCTTCTTCAGGGGATCTTCCTGACCCAGGAAAAGACCAATGCAAATGTTTGGCACTCAGAGCTAAGTTAAACAGGAACAATAACACTAAGCATCTGACTGCACATTCCCTTACATGAGGTTTCTGCCCTTCACCTTTATCCACACAAAGGTGTGTCCACAACTCCTTATATAGCTTTTTCTAACCTGAGCTACATTATGTGATTTTCATATTCCTGACTTCCCCTCCAATGGTTCATTTCTCATTTCTGTGGTTACCCTGTGCCAGCTTGGATATTTAATTTTAGTCCTTTATGCAGAAACTCTTGCCTGTGCAAGTGTGTTTTGCCCTGCTTTTCTGGCATTATCCTGACTTTTGTGGTACTTTTACAGATAATAACTAAGAATGGCATGCACTATTGATATTATGTAAAAACAGATAACGAACAAGAACCCACTGTTCAGCACAGTGAGCTCTACTTAATGCTCTGTGGTGATCTGAATGCGAAGGAAACTCAAAATAGAGGCAGTCTACATACGCTGGATTCCTTTTGCTGTATGGTAGAAACTAACACAACATTGTAAAACAACGATACTGCAATAAAAATTAATTAAGACAACAAAACAAAACAGCAAAGAATGATTTTCAAGCATACTGTTTTCTATGTCAATCTCTCTGCACGCCTCCTTGAGTCCTTTCAGCAGGTATGCCTTCCTCCCCTTCTCAGGGCCACCTTCTTCCTAGACTCCTCACAGCAGAAGATTTTTTGGTCATTTCCGTGTTACCTAAGAAATGCTCTTATGTGAAGCAGATGTGGGTGAGCAGGAGAAGGGACCTAATGGAAATGTTCTATGGCCCTACAATTTCCGTTTTTTACCATAGGACGACACATCCTTGAACAAATGATCTATTGCCTTGTTATGAGAATGGGATGCTTAGATTTCTAATGCTCAGCATGCGCATCCATGTTTAGTCCTCCCTGGATGGTGGCTGTTTGTTTCTCTTGGCCAAAGTGCTAGTCGCTGAGTCATGTCTGATTGTCTGCAACGCCATGGACTATAGCCTGCCAGGCTCCTCTGTCCATGGAATTCTCCAGACAAGACTACTGCAAGTGGGTTGCCATTCCCTTCTTCAGGGGATCTTCCTGACCCAGGAAAAGACCAATGCAAATGTTTGGCACTCAGAGCTAAGTTAAACAGGAACAATAACACTAAGCATCTGACTGCACATTCCCTTACATGAGGTTTCTGCCCTTCACCTTTATCCACACAAAGGTGTGTCCACAACTCCTTATATAGCTTTTTCTAACCTGAGCTACATTATGTGATTTTCATATTCCTGACTTCCCCTCCAATGGTTCATTTCTCATTTCTGTGGTTACCCTGTGCCAGCTTGGATATTTAATTTTAGTCCTTTATGCAGAAACTCTTGCCTGTGCAAGTGTGTTTTGCCCTGCTTTTCTGGCATTATCCTGACTTTTGTGGTACTTTTACAGATAATAACTAAGAATGGCATGCACTATTGATATTATGTAAAAACAGATAACGAACAAGAACCCACTGTTCAGCACAGTGAGCTCTACTTAATGCTCTGTGGTGATCTGAATGCGAAGGAAACTCAAAATAGAGGCAGTCTACATACGCTGGATTCCTTTTGCTGTATGGTAGAAACTAACACAACATTGTAAAACAACGATACTGCAATAAAAATTAATTAAGACAACAAAACAAAACAGCAAAGAATGATTTTCAAGCATACTGTTTTCTATGTCAATCTCTCTGCACGCCTCCTTGAGTCCTTTCAGCAGGTATGCCTTCCTCCCCTTCTCAGGGCCACCTTCTTCCTAGACTCCCTCACAGCAGAAGATCTGTCAGTGAAATAAATGATGATGAGGCCCTCATTTCCGTGTTACCTAAGAAATGCTCTTATGTGAAGCAGATGTGGGTGAGCGCAGGAGAAGGGACCTAATGGAAATGTTCTATGGCACTCTGGCTCCAGACAAATTTGACCCCCTCGTCTGAAGTACTTTATGTTGACTCATAGGACGACACATCCTTGAACAAATGATCTATTGCCTTGTTATGAGAATGGTGGCTGGAAGGCTGTGCTGATTTTTGTCAATCAGTAAATGGATGAGACGCTGAGAAGGTTAGATGATAGTCCCACACGAGGTGACCCTGAGACACAGAGTAGCAAGCATCATCATGAGAACTACAGAAAGTGCTCATATGTGAAAATGAGTCATGCTAAAAATACAAAGGAAAAGAGACAGTAAAAACTATCATTTCTGAAACCTGTGCATTATTTGTATTCAGTTATATATTGACTTTAACACATAAGGTTGTTTCTTTCGATTGATTCCCTTCTCCTTCTACTGTTGTGGGCACTTCCTCCCTTGCTGTATAACAAGTTTGTTAAGATGAACAAGACATTGGTGAAAGGCAAAATGCAAATCAGCATATGTCCCTGGATATGAAACCTCGGTGTCCATCTTCGGTGTTTTGTTTTCAGGAACTGTATCATTTTGAAACTACCACTGCAATTTATCTGTTTCTCATATTTATAAACCTATTTTTTTACATTGCAAACCCTAGTTCTAATGATCTAGTTTCATCTCAGGAATAGTGGCTGCCATATTTCTTTCTAATTTATTTGGTTTCGACAGTCCTTAGTTGCAGCAAGCAGGATATCCTGTCTTTGCTGTGGCATGTGAGAATTTTAGCTGCAGAATGTAAGATCTAGTTCCTTGACTGGGGATCAAACCCAGGTACCCTGCACTGGGATGGTCTTATCCCCTGGATCACCAAGGATGTCCCTAGAAACCTATCCTGATGGACCAATTCTGTGGATAATCGATGTAGACTACAAGAAGGAAAAATCACATAAGCATGAACATAACAATGAACTAATGTTACATTATCTGAATTTAGGGAATGCCGATGGATAGTTACTAAAAAAGAAAAGCATTTGGCAAAAACTGGATGACAGTGTGAACTCCTAGATTTAAATTAAGAAGTGTAGCTTTCCCATGATGACCTGAAGCAAAGTTACTTAATTTCTTTCTAGAATCTAAATAATATTTATGTGTTTCTCTCTTCCTTGTTTCAGGATGAGACCCAGGGGACTGGGGATTCCAGGAGATAGAATAACAGATGTAAACATTCCAAAGTGGGAAACAAGAAGGCACTTCTGAAACACTTTAAAAAATGTTTGGATCTTGGGGAGGACAGGGAAGGGGCTGGGAGTGGTTGTCTGAGGTGAGGAGACAGGACATGACCCATCAGAATTTCCTAACATGTCCTTTATTTTATTTTTAGATTTTTTTTGATGTGGACCATTCTTAAAGTCTTTATTGAAGTTGCTACAACACTGCTTCTGATATATACTGATATTGATGTATATTGGTCACAAGGCATGTCAGATCTCAGCTCCACTACCAGGATTAAACCCACACTCTCTGCACTGAAGAAAGTCTTAACCATTGGACCACCAGTGAAGCTTCCTAACCTGTCCTTTACATAATTCTGGGCCACCACTTGTCTGATACACTAGGGAGACATTATCTAGGAGAAAATATTGCTCAAATGTCTTGTATACAATCTTAACTATCTCAGAAGTCTGTTGAGTAGTCATAAAATAAAAAGATAATGATATTTTATTACTTTTATAAGTATCCTATGTGGTTTTTCTACTACATAGCAATTTAGCTGCAAATTTAAAGACTGTATGCTGGGAGGGCAGAATGTGTATCCCACTGTTTCTACAGCATAAACACAACATTTGGCTCTCTAACTGATGTTTTAAACCCTAACAAGTAGCTATGTTAATAAACCACCTCATTGATATGGGCTTAGCTGGATGGGCTTGTGTTATAAAAATAAACTTACTACATAATATTAATAGTTGCAGTTTATATATGATGTTGCCGTTGCTGGTGGCCTGGCTGTTAAACATTAAGATCATAAACCAGCATTTGAACAACTTCGCAATTCAGTCTCACTCACACATTTCACCTGTAAGAGTGATTAATGATTCCTGCCTTTCAGGAATCATTGTGGTCCTCTTGGGTTTCCCAGGTGGCTCAGGAGTAAAGAATCTGCTGCCAGTGCAGGAGACCAATAGACACAGGTTCTGTCCCTGGGTAGTGCAGTTGCCTTGGTACAGAAAATGGCAACCCACTTCAGAATTCTTGCCTGGGAAATCCCTTCCTGGCTTTCCCCTGGACCCCTAGGACTCAATGGCCCAACTCAGAGGGGTAGACTAGGTGGCTGCCTCAACAACTGTCCATGTCTTTTCTCCCCTGGTGAAGAGATGGCTTGATCCCTTATCCCTGTTGGTCAGGAAGGACCAAGGGGAGAGTCGTGCTTGGGAGTTGGCTTTTCCAACCTGTGGCCTTGTCTCTGATATTTGAAAGCTTAAAAAGAGCACTAACTTCTGTTTCCTTTTTCATTTCTGCCATGAGCTCCTTTTCCTGATTCAGGAAATTTCAAAGTCTAGGTGAAACTGGAAAAGTATGATGAGCAAAGCAACTACATAGCAGAAACAATGGGCCACCCATTCATTAATTTACCCCATTGCCTTTTTGGTACACTAGCAAGCAGGGAACAGAAAATTAAGTCACTTATTGTCTAGACTCCATATGTGGAAAGGCTAGAATTGTTTGTTGCCATTGCAAAGCTCATGGGAATTGCAGACATGACAGAGAAACAGATTTTAAGACAACACAAGTTAAACTGTTAGAATGACAGGCACCACACAAATACACACACACGTGTGTGTGTGTGTGTGTGTGTGTGTGTGTGTGTGTGTGTGTGCTCCCATTTCTATTTGTTGTCTTCTTTTGTTTGCTTTCTTTTTTGCAGGTATATCTAAATTTTAAAGTTATAAATGAAATAGTTACACATCTAATTTTAAAGTTCCTTTGTTTTGTTATATATTTAATTAACCTATTATATAAGTGGTATATTAAGTTAGATTGATAACATATGTCCACTCTTACATAAGATAATTTTATTCAAGTTATTTGCACACATCGATGGCATCAATGTGAGTAATCAGCCACATTTTTTCAGAGTGCGTTTTCACCTGTAAGAGTGATTAATGATTCCTGCCTTTCAGAATTTGGCTTTGGGTTTCCCAGGTGGCTCAGGAGTAAAGAATCTGCTGCCAGTGCAGGAGACCAATAGACACAGGTTCTGTCCCTGGGTAGTGCAGTTGCCTTGGTACAGAAAATGGCAACCCACTTCAGAATTCTTGCCTGGGAAATCCCTTCCTGGCTTTCCCCTGGACCCCTAGGACTCAATGGCCCAACTCAGAGGGGTAGACTAGGTGGCTGCCTCAACAACTGTCCATGTCTTTTCTCCCCTGGTGAAGAGATGGCTTGATCCCTTATCCCTGTTGGTCAGGAAGGACCAAGGGGAGAGTCGTGCTTGGGAGTTGGCTTTTCCAACCTGTGGCCTTGTCTCTGATATTTGAAAGCTTAAAAAGAGCACTAACTTCTGTTTCCTTTTTCATTTCTGCCATGAGCTCCTTTTCCTGATTCAGGAAATTTCAAAGTCTAGGTGAAACTGGAAAAGTATGATGAGCAAAGCAACTACATAGCAGAAACAATGGGCCACCCATTCATTAATTTACCCCATTGCCTTTTTGGTACACTAGCAAGCAGGGAACAGAAAATTAAGTCACTTATTGTCTAGACTCCATATGTGGAAAGGCTAGAATTGTTTGTTGCCATTGCAAAGCTCATGGGAATTGCAGACATGACAGAGAAACAGATTTTAAGACAACACAAGTTAAACTGTTAGAATGACAGGCACCACACAAATACACACACACGTGTGTGTGTGTGTGTGTGTGTGTGTGTGTGTGTGTGCTCCCATTTCTATTTGTTGTCTTCTTTTGTTTGCTTTCTTTTTTGCAGGTATATCTAAATTTTAAAGTTATAAATGAAATAGTTACACATCTAATTTTAAAGTTCCTTTGTTTTGTTATATATTTAATTAACCTATTATATAAGTGGTATATTAAGTTAGATTGATAACATATGTCCACTCTTACATAAGATAATTTTATTCAAGTTATTTGCACACATCGATGGCATCAATGTGAGTAATCAGCCACATTTTTTTCAGAGTGCGTTTTCATCCAAGTTGTTTGATTTACAACACTTTTAGAATTTGTATATGATATTGTCACTGGATATTTTAATATCCAGAAATACCCACAAGGACTGTAGAAGTTTACAAAATATTACCACCTACTATTCCATTTTTAATTATTTTTTTTATATTTTGCAATGGATATGTTGTAGTGAGAATAAAACATAAATAAACCTAGATTGGGATTTCTGTTTTTCAACCCATCTGTCAGGAGTCCTGTATGAGCATCAGAAATAATCATGTATTGATGCTGTTTCACATTGCTCTCTTCTCCAAAAGAAATAATACCTATTCATGCTTATGGAAATTTGAGAAAATTTTAAAACGTTTTGAGAACATCTCATTCTGTAGGATAACCTGAGAAATGATCGTCCTGCATTAGTTTTTCAGGGCTGTTGTCACAAAATGCCACAGACCATGAGGCCTAAATAACAGACACTTGTTTTATCACAGTTCTGGGATGAGAAGTTCAAGATCCAGACGCCCACAGAGCTATTTTCTTGTGATGACTCTCTCTGGGGCTGCTGATGGCCGTCCTCTCCCCATGTCCTGCAGCGGGATTCCCTTTTGTGTGTCTGTGTCCTAATCTCCTTGCCTTACACGGACATCGGTCATACTGATTATGACCCATAATGGAGCCGACTCCAATGCCCTCGTCTTCCCTTAATTACTCCTTTAGAGAACCTGTCTGCAAATACTGTCTCGTTCTAGAGGGCTCAGGTTAGGACCTCAGCATGTGGATTTGGAAGAGGTCACAACACAGCCCATACTATATGTTAATTACTATCAAATTATCAGATACAAATATTACGTGAAAGGAAGAGCTAACACATCTAGAAGAATAAAAACTAGTGAATGATATTAAAAGAGTCATAAGATCAATTTAAGGTTACAAAATGTTGGCAAACTTAAATTACTGCTGCAAAATTAAAATCCCTACTCTTTATTAAGTGATCTGGGTATATTTATATTTAGAAAATTTCAGCTTCTAATAAGGGGAATTTCAATATATTTCTTTCTTTCTTTTTTTTTAAGGGAATTTCAATATAAAACAAAAAAGAAAAAGTGGATTAGTTTGCCCAGATTGTAAGTAAATTATTGTAGTTAATTTAAAAATATATCAACCATATTGCCCGAAATGTTTAAATCATCACTTTGAATGCTGAAGTTAGGTAAATATTTGATTATTGAAAAACACATTTATTTAATAACAATTAATGTAGAATATATATATTACCTGCTTCACATGGAAAACCTAAGCAAAACAGGAATAAAGTTGATATGTCATTATAAGAAAATATATAATGAATTTATTTGTTTAGGAAACATTGCTTTAAAATAAACAAACTAACAATACCTTGCTGGAATTTATGAAAAACCCATGAATGAGAGATTGATAGTCAATGGAAAATAAATTGTAGGGGAATCCTATGTGAATATATTCATGAAAATTTGGCCAAATATAAAGTTGTAGGTTTAAACAAATTTTTCTATAAATCCACTGTGATACATTACTATTTCTTCAAAAATATAATTTAGCACCATAAGCCAAATCATGGAATATGATGATTATAGTGAATACGATGTTATAATTCCAGTTTTTATTCAATACTTTATTAGGAATACAGACACTTGTTTTATCACAGTTTTCAAGATCCAGACGCCCACAGAGCTATTTTCTTGTGATGACTCTCTCTGGGGCTGCTGATGGCCGTCCTCTCCCATGTCCTGCAGCGGGATTCCCTTTTGTGTGTCTGTGTCCTAATCTCCTTGCCTTACACGGACATCGGTCATACTGATTATGACCCATAATGGAGCCGACTCCAATGCCCTCGTCTTCCCTTAATTACTCCTTTAGAGAACCTGTCTGCAAATACTGTCTCGTTCTAGAGGGCTCAGGTTAGGACCTCAGCATGTGGATTTGGAAGAGGTCACAACACAGCCCATACTATATGTTAATTACTATCAAATTATCAGATACAAATATTACGTGAAAGGAAGAGCTAACACATCTAGAAGAATAAAAACTAGTGAATGATATTAAAAGAGTCATAAGATCAATTTAAGGTTACAAAATGTTGGCAAACTTAAATTACTGCTGCAAAATTAAAATCCCTACTCTTTATTAAGTGATCTGGGTATATTTATATTTAGAAAATTTCAGCTTCTAATAAGGGGAATTTCAATATATTTCTTTCTTTCTTTTTTTTTAAGGGAATTTCAATATAAAACAAAAAAGAAAAAGTGGATTAGTTTGCCCAGATTGTAAGTAAATTATTGTAGTTAATTTAAAAATATATCAACCATATTGCCCGAAATGTTTAAATCATCACTTTGAATGCTGAAGTTAGGTAAATATTTGATTATTGAAAAACACATTTATTTAATAACAATTAATGTAGAATATATATATTACCTGCTTCACATGGAAAACCTAAGCAAAACAGGAATAAAGTTGATATGTCATTATAAGAAAATATATAATGAATTTATTTGTTTAGGAAACATTGCTTTAAAATAAACAAACTAACAATACCTTGCTGGAATTTATGAAAAACCCATGAATGAGAGATTGATAGTCAATGGAAAATAAATTGTAGGGGAATCCTATGTGAATATATTCATGAAAATTTGGCCAAATATAAAGTTGTAGGTTTAAACAAATTTTTCTATAAATCCACTGTGATACATTACTATTTCTTCAAAAATATAATTTAGCACCATAAGCCAAATCATGGCATATGATGATTATAGTGAATACGATGTTATAATTCCAGTTTTTATTCAATACTTTATTAGGAATATTTTCAAAAATACACAAACACTAAAATAAATTTATAGTGAATTCTCACGTATCAACCATCTAGATTTTATAATTACTATTTTTCTAAACTTCCCTTTATCATACTTGAATCCATCTGTTCCTCTACCCATTTATGAAGCTATCTCATCTTCTGACTCCGTGAAAGGTTGAGGGCAGGAGGAGAAGGGGATGACCGAGGATGGGATGGCTGGATGGCATCACCAACGCATTGAACATGAGCCTATATGATAACTGCTCCAGTGGGAAAATAAGTTCCAAACTCAAAACGTCTGTCATCAAGAAACACAAAATAATATAACTAGATGATCATTTATTCTCTTTTTGCTTACTTCCACTTTTTTTGCAATGATTGTTATGTCCTTGTCAAACCAAGTTGACAGAAATAGCAACAACTCCAGCTAGCACGGGGCTGAGGTGAGCCAGTCTCTGTCCAGCGTTGCACATTCTGTAACTCACTTTATCTCCACAGTGCACTGGGGTACAGGCTGCTGCTGAGTCCCTACTACAGGTGAGGACCCTGAGCCACAGAAAGGTGAAGTGGTTTGCTCCATGAATGAGGAGGGTCATCAGGCTCCGCCTCTCTGCTGTTGCTGTTCAGATGCTCAGTCGCGTCTGACTCCTCGTGACCCCACGGAGGCAGTGCACCAGGCTTCCCTGTCCTCAAGTCTCTCCCAGAGTTTGCTCAAATCATGTGCCTTGAGTTGATGATGCCATCCAATCATCTCATCCTCTGTTGCCTCCTTCTGCTCCTGCCCTTTGCCCCTGGGCAGGCTGTACGTAGAGCACATGTGACTGCCTGCATGCGTAGCCCACAGGCGAGCAGAGCGTGTCCATGTGAACCCAGAGTGCTACAAACAAACCAGCTCTCAGAATGAGTTTTCCTTCTCATTATGCACGGACTCTATGCCTTGGCATCCTCTAAATTTAATAGTAGGCTTCAGATGATCACTGCTGGTGTGCTGGCAGCGTGTGAACACTCAGTAGTCTTTTTATGGGTTTAGAACCTTTCCCAGGTGGGATTTTCAGTACTTTCAATAGTAATTACATGAAATAAGTTATCTTCAGCGGCATTTTTTTTTTTAATTCATGGCTATGGATGCTATTTCAGGCAAAAGGGAAAAGGCCAGGGGGGACCAGTTCACCTGAGTGAGATGAAGTTGATTATCTATGCTCTGGTGAATCTGGAAATGCATTGTTAATTCCTGCTGTTTAATGTTTCCTTTCAGAGCTGAAGAGAAGGTGCATTGCTGTGGGGGCTTCCCGGGGAGCGCTAGTGGTAAAGAACCTGCCTGTCACTGCAGGAAACATAAGAGATGTGGGTTCAATCCCTGGGTCAGGAAGATCCCCTGGAAGGGGGCATGGCAACCCACTCCAGTAGCCTTGTCTGAAGAATCCCAAGGACAGAAGAGCCTGGAGGCTACAGGCCATGGGGTGGCACAGAGTCAGACATGACTGAAGCGATCAAGCACACCCATGAGCCTGGCCATTAATCACGTGGGTCTCATCGCAGTCACGTGGGATTAGATCGCTTGAAGCAGAAATAGCAACAACTCCAGCTAGCACGGGGCTGAGGTGAGCCAGTCTCTGTCCAGCGTTGCACATTCTGTAACTCACTTTATCTCCACAGTGCACTGGGGTACAGGCTGCTGCTGAGTCCCTACTACAGGTGAGGACCCTGAGCCACAGAAAGGTGAAGTGGTTTGCTCCATGAATGAGGAGGGTCATCAGGCTCCGCCTTTTGCTGTTGCTGTTCAGATGCTCAGTCGCGTCTGACTCCTCGTGACCCCACGGAGGCAGTGCACCAGGCTTCCCTGTCCTCAAGTCTCTCCCAGAGTTTGCTCAAATCATGTGCCTTGAGTTGATGATGCCATCCAATCATCTCATCCTCTGTTGCCTCCTTCTGCTCCTGCCCTTTGCCCCTGGGCAGGCTGTACGTAGAGCACATGTGACTGCCTGCATGCGTAGCCCACAGGCGAGCAGAGCGTGTCCATGTGAACCCAGAGTGCTACAAACAAACCAGCTCTCAGAATGAGTTTTCCTTCTCATTATGCACGGACTCTATGCCTTGGCATCCTCTAAATTTAATAGTAGGCTTCAGATGATCACTGCTGGTGTGCTGGCAGCGTGTGAACACTCAGTAGTCTTTTTATGGGTTTAGAACCTTTCCCAGGTGGGATTTTCAGTACTTTCAATAGTAATTACATGAAATAAGTTATCTTCAGCGGCATTTTTTTTTTTAATTCATGGCTATGGATGCTATTTCAGGCAAAAGGGAAAAGGCCAGGGGAGACCAGTTCACCTGAGTGAGATGAAGTTGATTATCTATGCTCTGGTGAATCTGGAAATGCATTGTTAATTCCTGCTGTTTAATGTTTCCTTTCAGAGCTGAAGAGAAGGTGCATTGCTGTGGGGGCTTCCCGGGTAGCGCTAGTGGTAAAGAACCTGCCTGTCACTGCAGGAAACATAAGAGATGTGGGTTCAATCCCTGGGTCAGGAAGATCCCCTGGAAGGGGGCATGGCAACCCACTCCAGTAGCCTTGTCTGAAGAATCCCAAGGACAGAAGAGCCTGGAGGCTACAGGCCATGGGGTGGCACAGAGTCAGACATGACTGAAGCGATCAAGCACACCCATGAGCCTGGCCTTATACCTCCCAACATCTGCCACGTGGGTCTCATCGCAGTCACGTGGGATTAGAGTATCTTGAATAACTTTAGTTTCAACACCTCATATTAATTTCCTCTTTCCAGCTCTCATAATTTGAGTTCCTGGATGCCCTAGTCAAGTGTTTGGGGTTTTTTTCTATTTCATTTACTTCTTTAGGAAATGAAAAGAAATAAACTCAGCACACACTTCCAAATTGCCAGCGCCCACTGACTGGTTAATATCCACGTGGCTCAGTGGCAAGTCCATCTTCATTTGCAATAAAGGGGATGGAATGAGCCCTCCTTGGAGTGATCTGTGCACAGCCAGAGGAAGAGGTTAAAGAAACAAGGTAGCCTGGGTGACAAAGGAGGCTCTAATAATTTCTGTAAAGATTTGGCCAATGTTGGTTTTGAATGACGATGTAAGACCTCTCTGTTCAGCCCTCTTAATGAACAGCATGGAGCTTCAGATAGTCTCTGGAGAAAGACTCTTTTTTTTTTTTAATTATAAAGAACTGCTTTAGCAGAATGTCTGATAAAGAGATGCGAAAACGTTCTACAGAGCCTCTTTTATTACATTGCCTTGCCCAAATGAAAGTGGCTGCTAGCTATCTTACACGATTACTTCCCTTTAGAAAGGAAACAGTTGTCTGACCTTGTCATAAACAGATTTAAGGAAATCCTGTCCAAGTTGCCCAAAATGGCTCGAGAGTCACAAACATAAACACAACATTTAAGAGCACGTACCTGTCTAAATTGAGAGTAAAATAAAGTAGCTACTCTGAGAAAATTCTGGAAAGAAGTAGGGAGAGAAAAGGAGAGATTAAAAATGGATCACTTCCTACTTTACCTAGCAGCTGCTTCTCCAAAGGAGCTTCCTTTATTTTTAACAGTAAAACCACAATTGCAATGTATCTCTTTTCTAAAGCTATAAAAGTAGTTATTCTTATCAAGATGTACATGGAAAGATAATGTAAATAAAATTGCCTGCCAGGTGTAATCCAGTGATTTGATTCTCATGAAAGATTCCTAAAAAATAAACAGAAAGTCTTTAAATACATTTTCATTTTATTTCAGAGTAAGTGTGTATGTGTTTATTGTTAATATTGTTGACTGATCCCTTGAACACATGAAAGATACACAACATACTTGAAAAGACTTGCTTAGTCATGGGTACCTCAATTCAGAGAACTGAATCATTTTATTTCCTGACCCACTGCTCAATTCAATCTCAAGATATTTCATCTCTAGGGCTTCCCCTGGTGGTCCAGTGGATAAGGACACTGCCTTGCAGTGCAAGGTGCGCCGGTTCGAGCCCTGGCCTGGGAAGATCCCACGTGCCGCGGAGCGGCTGGACCGATGTGTCCAATTGCCAAGCCGGAGCTCTGGCACGCATGCGCCCAGAGCCGCCGCTCTGCAACGACAGACGCCACCGCGATGGGAGGCCCACAGGAGCCAAAAGAACAAAGACGGACAAAAATAGAGAAATGAAGGACCAATGGAAGCGGCCCGCCCGCTCCCCTCCCTCCCCAACCCGACCCCCGCCCCCCCCCCCAAAAAAAAAGATATTTCATCTATAAAAAAATGGTTTCAATTCACCTTGAGTGGTTCGCAGGTATTTCAGCACATGATTTAGCCTGACTTTCGGTGTATTTAAGAGTCTGAGAAAGCTAAAGGACTTCGGTTTGGTTTTTATCCCAGAGAAGTACAAACTTCCAAATTTAAGGGAAACTTTGATCTTCTGAAACTGACCTTATGAATCAGAAATTTATGAAAGCAAAAACATTCATCTAAAAATAGATCCTCTAAGGCAGAGATAAAAGTCCTCCATGTTAGGATTTTTAAAGCTGTGAAAGATTATCTTTGTCAAAGGAAAATTGTCCCAGACGGGCTAAACAGGTGTAGCCTGAAAAAAAGTACAGATTAGACTGGAAAACCTCTACCTAGGCAATCGTGTCATCTGTGAACACAGACAATTTTATCTCTTCCTAGCCAGCTGGCCCACCATGTATTTCATTTTCTTGCTCTCTTGCAATATCAGGGACTTCCAACATGATGTGGAAAAGCCGTGTTGAGAGGGGACTTTGTGCCTCGTTCCTGGTCAGCAGCTCAGGAGGGAAGGGACTGTCAGGACCTGAATGAGTTTGTGTGGTTGGGCACAGCTCTGCTAGTTGTCGCGTGGGCCCAGAGTGTTAGAGCACAGAATGGAAATACGTTTATCCACAAGAAGTGCTCCCACCAAGAGGCCGGCGGACGTCTGGAAGAGCTGATTCCTTCCCTACTGTTCCCATCCCTTCTGACGTCCTGGGTTGGGGGGGTCCCTGACCAGTGTCTAGAACTCAGAAAACACAGACAGAACACACACCCCAGGCAAAGAGATGAAATGAACTTTGCCATCTCTCAACATATATTGTTAGAATATTTTTTTAAGTTTGCCCTGGAAATAATCCATGTTTTGAGGATACTAGAGGCTAGAAGCAGACATCAGGAATCTAGAGGCAAGCTGCCACAAGAGAGTTAAAACAGAGAAGGACAAATTCAGATGGAGGGCTTGTTCAAGCCGGCACCGTGTATGAGAAGCCAGCTGGATCGCAGTGCGCTCACGGCGGCAACCTGACAGGTGCAAGAGTTCCGTACTGATAGGTCAAGGGGCTTCATCTAGTTTCATGAAAATGAGAAAGCTCCTTGTGAGCACTTTTATGGGATGTCCTTTGACTGTTAATTTCTGTTTTGTCTATTTGGGACAAAATTATGGGGTGTTTTTGAGTGTTTATGAGCATCATTATGAGTAGAACACCCAATCTTCTCATCTGTGCTTTCCCCTAAAATGCAATTTGTTCTTATGAAATGCATAAAAACAATGTCTCCAGGTTTTAAATTCTACACAACGAAATACCATGTCAAACAGCTAAGAGAAAATGAAATCTCCTACCATTCATCTGAAAAGCGTTTGGTTTTATACTGACTGTTTTTTTTTTTTTTTACTACTTTTCTGATTCCTGATTTAATTCTTCTAGACTATATAATGCAAAGAAACAAAATAAATGAGATTTCAGTCCCCTTACAATCACCTTATTTGCTTAGACAACCCTTCCTTTCTCTTCACCAAAGCCATCTGGGGACCTTTTGGGGGGACTAACCTATCATACACCATTTCTTCATCATTTAAGTCCAAATTCTCACACTTAATATTCTTCCTTTATGATGAACAAGTTTTCTAAGATGAATTCATATATTACACTAAGCTCACTTTGCCTCTAAATATTTTAATGCCAGGAAACACACCACATATCACAAATAGCTTATACAGAATTAGTTTCAGGGGACTTTTGACCCAAAGTTCAAGCCTTAGGAATCTGAAGACATTTACCTAAACCGGAGATCTCTCAAAGTTTTCACCAATATTTTAGAAGTTTAAATAAGATTTTTTTAAAATTTAGATATGTGAAACTATAGGGGGAAAAAAGTTTCAATGCATGAAACAAGGAATAAATATCTCACTATAGAGCTATTATACATGGAAATGGCCCCTGCAGTGGAAACTCAGTGGACTCAGCCTTATCCGCTGGATGCCCCATGGTTTAGACAGAGAACCACATCATACTGCATTGCGGCTCTGCATTTACCAGTGTGGGGAGCCGCCCCCACCCAAGGCCACGGGTGGTGGCTGCCTTTATTTCTCTCTTCCTGCTTGGATCTTTTCCTCTCCACTGCTTCCCTCTTTAGGCTGCGAACATACTCATGTCTTCTCTATGCTCAAAAACAATTCTCTGGACCACAATCCTCCATTTATTTACTCCCCTGGTGGCCAGGGTGGTAAAGCGTGCCAGCAATGCAGGAGACCAGGTTCCTTCCCTGGGTGGGAAACATCCCGTAGAGAAGGGCATGCATGGCAACTCACTCCAGGATTCTTGCCTGGAGAATCCCGTGGACAGAGGAGCCTGACAGGCTATAGTCCAGGGTCACAAAGAGTCAGACGTGACTCAACGACAAACACTTTCTTTCCCTGAATCTATTTTAAGAGTAATGAGAGTAAAGCACATTTTCCCTTTATTCACACATACCCCATTTCCTTCTCAAAACACCGAGAGGCTGCATCACTACCTAGCAAGGACAGCTCTCTGAGCTCTGCAGGGTGCATGGGGAGGGGAGGAGGAGTGCTAAAAATCACCTTATTTGCTTAGACAACCCTTCCTTTCTCTTCACCAAAGCCATCTGGGGACCTTTTGGGACTAACCTATCATACACCATTTCTTCATCATTTAAGTCCAAATTCTCACACTTAATATTCTTCCTTTATGATGAACAAGTTTTCTAAGATGAATTCATATATTACACTAAGCTCACTTTGCCTCTAAATATTTTAATGCCAGGAAACACACCACATATCACAAATAGCTTATACAGAATTAGTTTCAGGGGACTTTTGACCCAAAGTTCAAGCCTTAGGAATCTGAAGACATTTACCTAAACCGGAGATCTCTCAAAGTTTTCACCAATATTTTAGAAGTTTAAATAAGTTTTTTTAAAAATTTAGATATGTGAAACTATAGGGGAAAAAAGTTGCAATGCATGAAACAAGGAATCAATATCTCACTATAGAGCTATTATACATGGAGATGGCCCCTGCAGTGGAAACTCAGTGGACTCAGCCTTATCCGCTGGATGCCCCATGGTTTAGACAGAGAACCACATCATACTGCATTGCGGCTCTGCATTTACCAGTGTGGGAGCCGCCCCCACCCAAGGCCACGGGTGGTGGCTGCCTTTATTTCTCTCTTCCTGCTTGGATCTTTTCCTCTCCACTGCTTCCCTCTTTAGGCTGCGAACATACTCATGTCTTCTCTATGCTCAAAAACAATTCTCTGGACCACAATCCTCCATTTATTTACTCCCCTGGTGGCCAGGGTGGTAAAGCGTGCCAGCAATGCAGGAGACCAGGTTCCTTCCCTGGGTGGGAAACATCCCGTAGAGAAGGGCATGCATGGCAACTCACTCCAGGATTCTTGCCTGGAGAATCCCGTGGACAGAGGAGCCTGACAGGCTATAGTCCAGGGTCACAAAGAGTCAGACGTGACTCAACGACAAACACTTTCTTTCCCTGAATCTATTTTAAGAGTAATGAGAGTAAAGCACATTTTCCCTTTATTCACACATACCCCATTTCCTTCTCAAAACACCGAGAGGCTGCATCACTACCTAGCAAGGACAGCTCTCTGAGCTCTGCAGGGTGCATGGGGGAGGGGGAGGGAGGGAGCTTCACCTGGACCCCTGGACCTTTGCTAGAGCAAGTTCCCATGCTGGAGGCGCGGTGAGGCCAAACTACTTGAAACATCAGAGTTTGGAGCAGACAAAGGCTTATTTCAGGGCCAAAGACATGAGGCAGCTGGCTCATGCTCTCAAAACCCTCCATCTCCCCTTTGGGGTTTCAGCAAAGCCTGTGTAAAGGCCGGGTGAGGGAGTGGTGGGTCCCACGACGCTGTGAACTGTACGCCGTTCTCTGATTGGCCGATGGGAAGGTAGCCTGCGGATGTTACAAGGGCTAGCATTCTCAGTCCTCAGGCCGCAGGAGGCCTGGAGCTGTCTTCACGGTCATCAAGCAGCAGCATCTTCCGTTTGGTGGTAGGGGTTTTCAGTCTGTAATACAGCTACGGAAATGTGCATCAGATAGAATTATCTGGGTGCTTCAGAGAGGAGCTAAGCAGAAAATATGCGGGACACTTCTCCAATCGTTGTGATTTTCCCCAGCTTTATTGAGGTATGAACAAGTTACATGGCGTAAGTCGAAGATGTACAGCTTGATGATACAGGTGTACATGGAAAAATGTTCATCACAATAAAGTTAGTTCATACATCCTTCATCCTGCATCCTTCACTTTGTGGGGATTGTTACAGTGAGAACGTTTACATTCTACTCTCAAAGTCACTGTGGAGATACAATACAATCAATACTATCAGTGGGGCTTCCCTGATGGTCTACTGGGTAGAGAGTCTGCCTTGTAGTGCAAGGGACACCGGTTTGATCCCTGGCCCGGGAATATTCCGTGTGCCATGGAGCCGCTGGACTGGTGTGTCCAATTAGGAGCCAGTGCTCTGGAGTGCACGCACCCAGATCAGGTGCTCTGCTGCAAGAGAGGCCACTGCAATGGGAGGCCCACACAGCCCAAAGAATAAAGATGGATGAAAATAAATATAAATAAAAAGAGGCATGATGGGGAAGAGAAAATATATATATTAAAAAATAGTATCAATACTACATGTTCTGGTTGCTTGGTCAGGTCCATCTCTTTGCCACTTTGTGGACTGTAGCCCACCAGGCTTCTCTGTCTATGGGATTTTCCAGGCAAGAATACTGGAGTGGGTTGCCCTTTCCTTCTCCAGAGAATCTTCTGGACCTGGGGACCAAATCTGGGTCTCCTGCATTGCAGGCTGTTCGTCACCATCTGAGCCACCAGGGAAGCCCCAGTGGCTGTCACCGTGCTCTGCATCAAGTCTCGGCACTGTGTTCATGAGTTTGTAGTCTTGACCCAGAGGTCCCTGTTTCCACCTCTTCCCCACTCAACATTCTTCTTCTTTGAGTTTGACCTTTTCAGATTCCACATACACATAAGTGAGATCATACAGCATTTGCCTTTCTCTGTCTGGCTTAGTTCACTTGAAGTGAATAATGATAAACCCTGTTGTGACAAATGCTGAGGCTTTTGCCTACTCAGACTCCAGTCCCATTTCTTCAGCGGTTACCTGGCTGGTGTGCCTTCATGAAACTAACCTTTCTTCTGTGTAACTGCTGGTGAGACCACAGATGGAGGTATTTAATGATGGACAGATGCCAAACAGAATCTCTCTCTGAAATTTGATTGAGGTATGAACAAGTTACATGGCGTAAGTCGAAGATGTACAGCTTGATGATACAGGTGTACATGGAAAAATGTTCATCACAATAAAGTTAGTTCATACATCCTTCATCCTGCATCCTTCACTTTGTGGGGATTGTTACAGTGAGAACGTTTACATTCTACTCTCAAAGTCACTGTGGAGATACAATACAATCAATACTATCAGTGGGGCTTCCCTGATGGTCTACTGGGTAGAGAGTCTGCCTTGTAGTGCAAGGGACACCGGTTTGATCCCTGGCCCGGGAATATTCCGTGTGCCATGGAGCCGCTGGACTGGTGTGTCCAATTAGGAGCCAGTGCTCTGGAGTGCACGCACCCAGATCAGGTGCTCTGCTGCAAGAGAGGCCACTGCAATGGGAGGCCCACACAGCCCAAAGAATAAAGATGGATGAAAATAAATATAAATAAAAAGAGGCATGATGGGGAAGAGAAAATATATATATTAAAAAATAGTATCAATACTACATGTTCTGGTTGCTTGGTCAGGTCCATCTCTTTGCCACTTTGTGGACTGTAGCCCACCAGGCTTCTCTGTCTATGGGATTTTCCAGGCAAGAATACTGGAGTGGGTTGCCCTTTCCTTCTCCAGAGAATCTTCTGGACCTGGGGACCAAATCTGGGTCTCCTGCATTGCAGGCTGTTCGTCACCATCTGAGCCACCAGGGAAGCCCCAGTGGCTGTCACCGTGCTCTGCATCAAGTCTCGGCACTGTGTTCATGAGTTTGTAGTCTTGACCCAGAGGTCCCTGTTTCCACCTCTTCCCCACTCAACATTCTTCTTCTTTGAGTTTGACCTTTTCAGATTCCACATACACATAAGTGAGATCATACAGCATTTGCCTTTCTCTGTCTGGCTTAGTTCACTTGAAGTGAATAATGATAAACCCTGTTGTGACAAATGCTGAGGCTTTTGCCTACTCAGACTCCAGTCCCATTTCTTCAGCGGTTACCTGGCTGGTGTGCCTTCATGAAACTAACCTTTCTTCTGTGTAACTGCTGGTGAGACCACAGATGGAGGTATTTAATGATGGACAGATGCCAAACAGAATCTCTCTCTGAAATTTGATTCTTGAGTGAGAAGAACTAAAATGATGAGAGAGGGACTTCCTTGGTAAACCAGTGGTTAGGACTCAGCGATTCCAATGCAGGAGCCATGAGTTTGATCCAGGGTCATGGAACTAGGACGTCACATGCCATGAAGCACGGCAGAAAAGTGAGTCTTCACCTCATCTTGAGCATCTGACCAACACGGCTTCTTGCTGCTTTTCTTTCTGATAAATTCGTAAATTTCCTTCCGGCTGGTACAGGATGTTCTTATCTATCATTTTGTTCCCAAGATATTGAAAGCAGTTCCTTACACATGGCACATGTTAAGTAATTATGTTCTGATTAGAGCCTGTCTGTGGGTATGGATGTAGGGAACTGAGCCCAGAGACCACAGCTGGAGCTCAGATTTTCAAATATTTGAGTGAAAAGTGTAGCATAGTCTCAACATGAAGAATTCACGAGGGTTTACTTAACCTGCAGACTTTCATCAATTTCAGGATCTGTCTCCAGTCCTCTCATAATACTTTTTGCTCTAAACTGTAGACCTACTGTGTGACCTACCCCCTCAAGACAGCCTACTTCTTTAATCCTTCCTTGTATACTCAGACTCCTGTTCCTTCTCAGCTTTCTCGTAATAGCTCTTTCTCATCAAGTCTCACTCTACGTCTTTACCACTGTTTCCCAGCTGTTACCACATCATTCACTCTGAGGAGCTGATTTGGTGAAGTTTGTTGTTTATTATTATTCATCTAGGGTGACCATCCTCAAAGTTGCTGGCCAATTTCACACAAAATATAACAAAGGGCGCTGCAAATTGGAAGGGGGTAATTAAAATGACTATACTAATTAAGCTATGAAACTAATTAAATATCTTCTCATGAGCCACAAATAATACAACTGAATATAATCAAATTAAGTTGATGGCAAATTAAATAGATGTTACTTTCAGGGTGATCTTCCAGGTGATGGGGGTCACATAGCTATGCTTTCACAATAGCAGGCAACAGGCATCCGTGTGTTCAAAGGATAGGGGACTTGAATTTTCTTTCTCTGTATTCTTGGGTAGGTCTGTTAATCTAACAATCCCCAACCTTTTTGGCACCAGGGACCAGTTTTCCAAAGGTTGGGTGAGGGAGTACGGTTGCAGGATATTCAAAGTGCATTACATTTATTGGGCACTTTACTTCTACCATTATTACATCAGCTCCACCTCAGATCATCAGGCATTAGATCCTGCAGGTTGGGGACCCCTGTGTTCATCAACAAATATTTATTACCTTCTAGGTATCATATGGGCTTCCCTGGCTCAAAGGTAAATTATCTGTCTGCAATGCAGGAGACATGGGTCAAATCCCTGGGTTGGAAAGATCTCCTGGAGAAGGAAACAGCAACCCACCCCAGTAATCTCACTAGAAGAATTCCATGGGGTCTCAAGAGGAGGACATGACTTAGAGGCTAAATCACATTGTTTCATACACGATTACAATATTAGAGAGGCAAAGCCTTTGCCTTGTAAAGTTCTCAGTATAATGGGGATACAACATTGAAAATACTAATTACAATGCAGTGATATTGCTGATGAGACAGCAAGTCTAAAGGCATGCACCTGAAAAAAAAAATCCTGATTTTAATAGAGATTCACTTTATAAAGAGATTCCCCCCAAATTATCTCACTTAAGCTTACAGTAAGTCCTTGGGGTGGGCATTGCTTTCAGCCCCTGATTGCAGATGAAGGGATGAACATTTACAGCAATTTAGCTGCTTCACAGAGGTGTATACTTAGGCAAATAAAAGCTGGGATATCTACGTCTTTCCACTTTTAGCTGTTACCACATCATTCACTCTGAGGAGCTGATTTGGTGAAGTTTGTTGTTTATTATTATTCATCTAGGGTGACCATCCTCAAAGTTGCTGGCCAATTTCACACAAAATATAACAAAGGGCGCTGCAAATTGGAAGGGGGTAATTAAAATGACTATACTAATTAAGCTATGAAACTAATTAAATATCTTCTCATGAGCCACAAATAATACAACTGAATATAATCAAATTAAGTTGATGGCAAATTAAATAGATGTTACTTTCAGGGTGATCTTCCAGGTGATGGGGGTCACATAGCTATGCTTTCACAATAGCAGGCAACAGGCATCCGTGTGTTCAAAGGATAGGGGACTTGAATTTTCTTTCTCTGTATTCTTGGGTAGGTCTGTTAATCTAACAATCCCCAACCTTTTTGGCACCAGGGACCAGTTTTCCAAAGGTTGGGTGAGGGAGTACGGTTGCAGGATATTCAAAGTGCATTACATTTATTGGGCACTTTACTTCTACCATTATTACATCAGCTCCACCTCAGATCATCAGGCATTAGATCCTGCAGGTTGGGGACCCCTGTGTTCATCAACAAATATTTATTACCTTCTAGGTATCATATGGGCTTCCCTGGCTCAAAGGTAAATTATCTGTCTGCAATGCAGGAGACATGGGTCAAACCCCTGGGTTGGAAAGATCTCCTGGAGAAGGAAACAGCAACCCACCCCAGTAATCTCACTAGAAGAATTCCATGGGGTCTCAAGAGGAGGACATGACTTAGAGGCTAAATCACATTGTTTCATACACGATTACAATATTAGAGAGGCAAAGCCTTTGCCTTGTAAAGTTCTCAGTATAATGGGGATACAACATTGAAAATACTAATTACAATGCAGTGATATTGCTGATGAGACAGCAAGTCTAAAGGCATGCACCTGAAAAAAAAAATCCTGATTTTAATAGAGATTCACTTTATAAAGAGTTTCCCCCCAAATTATCTCACTTAAGCTTACAGTAAGTCCTTGGGGTGGGCATTGCTTTCAGCCCCTGATTGCAGATGAAGGGATGAACATTTACAGCAATTTAGCTGCTTCACAGAGTTGTATACTTAGCAAATAAAAAAGCTGGGATATAATTACTCAACCATTCAAGCCAAGTTCATCATAGTTTTCAATGCACATCAGAGGTGCTATGCCACTCAAGTATAAGTTGGTAACTGGTTTCCTAGACTTCTTGACGGGGACAGGGAAGAGCTCCCGGGGTCCACTTATGCATGTGCAAGCATGCATTCACAACACACGCATTCACAAACACGTGCCACATCCCTGGGAACAGGGCTTCTGATAAAGCTGAAAACTGGTGTTGGGAAGTTTAGATTCAAGATGTTGAGAAAATGTGAAATTAAAAGGAAATGATTAAGTCTTCTTCATCGATAGGCATATGTTCATCAATTTAAATATCATTCACTTTGCTAAGCACAAAGTTTCTCCCACCGGCACTTGTGCAGCAGGCTTGCAAGGGAATGTCCTTGGCAAGAAGAGAAAACAGGGATTTCCTAGCAGTCCAGACTCCTCGCTCCCAGTACAGGGGCACAGTTTGGATTCCTGACTACAGAAGTAAAACCCCACATGCTGCATAACACTGACCAAAAAAGAGAGAGAGAGAAAAAAAATCAAGAAAGTTCACCGCATGACATTGTGATAAATTTTGCTAGTAGATAGGAGATAGAAAAGATCTCTCTTGCGAAGAGGTAGAAGATGAGGGAGACTCTTCATCTGTTGAGGAAGCAGCAGAAGTGAGAGGTGAGATTTAAAAATTCTTGGAAGAAAGTTGGACAAAAACCGCCAAACCCCCGTAATCTCACTAGAAGAATTCCATGGGGTCTCAAGAGGAGGACATGACTTAGAGGCTAAATCACATTGTTTCATACACGATTACAATATTAGAGAGGCAAAGCCTTTGCCTTGTAAAGTTCTCAGTATAATGGGGATACAACATTGAAAATACTAATTACAATGCAGTGATATTGCTGATGAGACAGCAAGTCTAAAGGCATGCACCTGAAAAAAAAAATCCTGATTTTAATAGAGATTCACTTTATAAAGAGTTTCCCCCCAAATTATCTCACTTAAGCTTACAGTAAGTCCTTGGGGTGGGCATTGCTTTCAGCCCCTGATTGCAGATGAAGGGATGAACATTTACAGCAATTTAGCTGCTTCACAGAGTTGTATACTTAGCAAATAAAAAAGCTGGGATATAATTACTCAACCATTCAAGCCAAGTTCATCATAGTTTTCAATGCACATCAGAGGTGCTATGCCACTCAAGTATAAGTTGGTAACTGGTTTCCTAGACTTCTTGACGGGGACAGGGAAGAGCTCCCGGGGTCCACTTATGCATGTGCAAGCATGCATTCACAACACACGCATTCACAAACACGTGCCACATCCCTGGGAACAGGGCTTCTGATAAAGCTGAAAACTGGTGTTGGGAAGTTTAGATTCAAGATGTTGAGAAAATGTGAAATTAAAAGGAAATGATTAAGTCTTCTTCATCGATAGGCATATGTTCATCAATTTAAATATCATTCACTTTGCTAAGCACAAAGTTTCTCCCACCGGCACTTGTGCAGCAGGCTTGCAAGGGAATGTCCTTGGCAAGAAGAGAAAACAGGGATTTCCTAGCAGTCCAGACTCCTTGCTCCCAGTACAGGGGCACAGTTTGGATTCCTGACTACAGAAGTAAAACCCCACATGCTGCATAACACTGACCAAAAAAGAGAGAGAGAGAAAAAAATCAAGAAAGTTCACCGCATGACATTGTGATAAATTTTGCTAGTAGATAGGAGATAGAAAAGATCTCTCTTGCGAAGAGGTAGAAGATGAGGGAGACTCTTCATCTGTTGAGGAAGCAGCAGAAGTGAGAGGTGAGATTTTGTGGAAGAGATATTGCTTGAAGAAATTTGAGATTTTAACAGTGAGTGAGAGTCACTTATTGGACAAGAGATAAAAAATTTTCTAGGTTATCTTGTATGCAAGATAAAGAATTCAGTTCAAGTATTAAAAAACCTAATTAATTGAGAATATTTACAGTAACTCTGAAGTGATCACTAATCAATTTTTGAGAAACTTGGAAAATTCCAAATAACCTCTAGAGGAATACTGAATGCTTTCATGGAATTTATCTCCATCTCGTCACTTCAGATGACACGAAGACTCAATCGTCATTTTCCCCTTCCTCCTGCCAGTGAGATGTCAAGTTTCGGAGCCGTTAGTGGAAGCACAGTAATTATTCCCACGTGGAAGTTGAAAGCTGGATCTTGAGATGCACCCCTTCGTTTCTCTCTGCAATTTACCTGTAATTCACTTTGGTCCCTCTTTTTCCTTAAGAGTCGCTAGCCAGAGGTCACCACTACCCAACAACACCCCAGAGCAGGAAGCACCCTCATTAACCTGACAGCAAACTCTAACTGATTTCTTGCAGCTTAAGCCGTTAGTTCGTTAATGTATTTTTCACGTTTCAACCGGTTGTTCAGCTGTCATAGTCACCTGAATGTACTTTCAGCTGGGTTAGCACATCTCACGGAACCAGCAGCAGTGCACCCAAAAATGCTATTTTTCTTTCTGGGTGGATTTTCCTGGCTGGCATCCTCTTGTTATAATTACTCATCCACCAGTTCCTTCGATGAGTTCACAGGACATACATTGTAATCCGAGGTTCTATTATGGATCTAGACAACTCTTATTTATTACCTTTGTAGGTCAAGGCACAGTTCTGCATGATGTGGAAGTTAGGCCGGTACTTAAATTACTTCCTGTAAATAAGACTCATTAACCATGGTGACCTGAGAACACTTTCAATTTAAGATGCCACCCACTGAGGAGTCCTTGTATTAATCCTGCTGCAGCTCCAGCTTCTCTTGGTATTTTACTCCGTGAGATCAACGTCAGCTCCCTAGCCCTAAAAGAAGAGATCTTTCATCTTCTTTCCCATTCACTCGCTTTTTAAACCTGAAATTGAATATCTGACATTTATATTAAAGTCAGAAAGAGTAAAACCTTAGGAAATTTGATCTTGGTATTGTTAAGAACTGTGTAAAGTGGTCCTGGAAATTGACATCACTTTTTTCAAAAATCCACAATGAAGTAACATTCTTGGTGACAAATCAAGAAAATATCTCAGCAATACATTTTGAAACAAATGGCAATTATTGGTGTTCAGTTGCTAAGTTGTGTCTGACACTTTGCAACTCTTCCAGGCTCCTTTGTACATGGGATTTCCTAGGCAGGATACTGGAGTGGGTTGCCACTTTCTCCTCCATGGGATCTTCCCGACCCAGGGATTGAACCCGTGTGTCCTGGTTGGCAGGCTCTTTACCACTGAGCCACCTGGGAAACCCTGGAAAAATATCTAAATGCTGGTAATTTATTTTCATAGCATTTAAATTTACCCTATGTAAACCATGCATTCTTTTGTTAGATAAAAGATATGCATTTATTTTATTTTATTTTTACAGGGATTTGTTGTTTACTGCCACACATCAACTCGAATATTCCCTAGGTGTACACATGTTCCCCCTCAACCTCCCCCCAATCTCCCTCCCCAGCCCCCCGCTCCCGGATGCCCCAGAGCCCACCTTTGCGACGCCCCAGTCTCACAGCACAGTCCCCTCCCTCACCCCAATGTCCGTAAGACTGTTCTCCATGTCCACCTCTCCATTGCTGCTCTGCACATTCATTTATCAGCACCATCTTTCTAGATTCCATACGCATGTGTCAGTATACAATGTTTATCTTTCTCTCAAAGAGACGCATTTTAAGAACAGATAAATATTACATATTTTTTACATATTTTTACATATTTTTAACTGCCACTGTCCTTTCTAATCTTTTACTGAGAATAACTGGTACAAACAGGTGTGATTGTTACAGACAGGAAGAATATAAATATGCCTGTTTGTTTATATTAAACCAAATTTATGAAAATGTAGATCTATTTCTCTTCCTGTTCCTCAAAAAAAAAGATTATTAGAATGAGATCGAAACAATGCCTTAGGCATATGTATGTGTCTTATGGCAAGTTTCATTTATTACGTTTGAAAACATACCACAACAGCACCAAACAGGACATATGGGTGAGTCACAGGGTCCTGGAATTCTGATTTAACTCCTGAATTGGCTGGAGGAAGAGGAGGAAGTGAGAGCTCTTCCTGGGAGTGATTTTGCTGTGATTAGCTATGCCTATGGTGAAAGTGAGCACCGTCTGAGGACTATAGATAGACGAGATAGACAGCGTATGCTAAGGCTCCAGCCACTGAGATCTCCAGCAGACCTGAATCCTCTATGAACCTTCTCTTTGGTCTAAGTCATTATCCTTGAAGCCTGAGACGATCAAATGTCCATCCTAAGAGTATTTTATTGACTAGAAATCATATTCTAAGTAGCCGGCAAACACGAGTACTCATATGTATGGCCCCAGTCCTCACAGGTTTATAATCTGGCACAGGAGGCAGAACTAGAACATATGAAAAATTGGAGAACAATGAATGTTAAACTGTGTCAAACTCCCTATAGGAAAGAGTTAAGACACAAATTCTTTAAAAAGTTGGCACAGTATCTAAATGCTGGTAATTTATTTTCATAGCATTTAAATTTACCCTATGTAAACCATGCATTCTTTTGTTAGATAAAAGATATGCATTTATTTTATTTTATTTTTACAGGGATTTGTTGTTTACTGCCACACATCAACTCGAATATTCCCTAGGTGTACACATGTTCCCCCTCAACCTCCCCCCAATCTCCCTCCCCAGCCCACTGCTCCAGGATGCCACAGAGCCCCTCTTTGAGACGCCCTAGTCTCACAGCACAGTCCCCTCCCTCACCCCAATGTCCGTAAGACTGTTCTCCATGTCCGCCTCTCCATTGCTGCTCTGCACATTCATTTATCAGCACCATCTTTCTAGATTCCATACGCATGTGTCAGTATACAATGTTTATCTTTCTCTCAAAGAGACGCATTTTAAGAACAGATAAATATTACATATTTTTTACATATTTTTACATATTTTTAACTGCCACTGTCCTTTCTAATCTTTTACTGAGAATAACTGGTACAAACAGGTGTGATTGTTACAGACAGGAAGAATATAAATATGCCTGTTTGTTTATATTAAACCAAATTTATGAAAATGTAGATCTATTTCTCTTCCTGTTCCTCAAAAAAAGATTATTAGAATGAGATCGAAACAATGCCTTAGGCATATGTATGTGTCTTATGGCAAGTTTCATTTATTACGTTTGAAAACATACCACAACAGCACCAAACAGGACATATGGGTGAGTCACAGGGTCCTGGAATTCTGATTTAACTCCTGAATTGGCTGGAGGAAGAGGAGGAAGTGAGAGCTCTTCCTGGGAGTGATTTTGCTGTGATTAGCTATGCCTATGGTGAAAGTGAGCACCGTCTGAGGACTATAGATAGACGAGATAGACAGCGTATGCTAAGGCTCCAGCCACTGAGATCTCCAGCAGACCTGAATCCCTCTATGAACCTTCTCTTTGGTCTAAGTCATTATCCTTGAAGCCTGAGACGATCAAATGTCCATCCTAAGAGTATTTTATTGACTAGAAATCATATTCTAAGTAGCCGGCAAACACGAGTACTCATATGTATGGCCCCAGTCCTCACAGGTTTATAATCTGGCACAGGAGGCAGAACTAGAACATATGAAAAAATTGGAGAACAATGAAATGTTAAACTGTGTCAAACTCCCTATAGGAAAGAGTTAAGACACATTAAATGGCATTCTACTCAAGAGTTGGCAGGGACGATAGGATTAGCAAATAATATGTTGGATTTTATACAATTTCAGGAAAAAGAAATAACATTAGTAGGAGGAAAATGGTGAAATAGACACAGATTGGAGGAAAGGTCCTGGGCAGGTCCACCTGATCAGGATGGAGTTAGGAGTTATGTGCATGCATGTGCAGTCACTAAGTTGTGTCCAGCCATTTTGCAACCCCATGGACTGTAGCCCACCAGGCTCCTCTGTCCATGGGATTTCCCAGGCAAGACTACTACAGTGGGTTGCCATTTCCTTCTCCAGAGAATCTTCCTGGCCCAAGGATCAAATCCACATCTCCTGCATTGGCAGGAGGATTCTTTACTGTTGAACCACCTGGGAAGACTTTAGGACATACAAATGCTGATGAAAAAAATTGGGAGGCATCAGCCATATTCCAAGCTAATGCAGGAGAGCACTTATGTGGCCATTGGGGATGATTTTAGATCTTTATGCCACTGTGTTTTGGCAAGATTATCTAGTGAGGACATGAGGAAGAATTTGGAGGAAGACGTGACCCAAAGTCAAGGGAACAAGTTCAGTACCTTACAGTCATCCACAGACCTGATTCTAATTTTGTTGAATTTTTCTTTTTTTTTTTTTTTAACTTTTTATTTATTTATTTATTTGGCTGTGCTGGGTCTTTGTTGATGTGTGGGTTTAGCTGCTGTGCGGTATGTGGGATCTTCCAGGATCAGGGCTCGAACCTGTGTCTCCTGCATTGGCAGACGGGTTCTTATCCACTGAGCCACAAGGGAAGCCCTGTTGAATTTTTCTAATTCAGTTGATATTGAATGCAGTTGTCCTTCCTGACTCACTGGAATTTTGAAAGGTGCAAATTGAAAATGCTTTCCAACACAGAAAGCATGACCCAAATATGAGATGTTATTGAAAGGAAGGATGAGAAGTCCAGATGTGGACAATAATATGAAAAGTACTTCCAAGATTTTAAAACTGGGAAGAGAAAAA
Source organism: Tragulus kanchil (assembly GCA_022376925.1). Lineage (NCBI taxonomy): Eukaryota > Metazoa > Chordata > Mammalia > Artiodactyla > Tragulidae > Tragulus > Tragulus kanchil. The sequence continues at coordinate 165,771,617 of JAIOJX010000003.1, read as the reverse complement.
AGCACATGTCCTTGCAAAGCAGTACCAAGAGGAATTTTTAGAAGAATAATGATTATATTCAAATTATTTAAATCTCACATGAAGATGCTTTAAGGGGTGAAGTTTACATGAGAGATGGGAATATAAATACAGGTAGCAATACTAGCTAATATTCATGGTTTGAGTTAAGCCAAGTAGCATGTCTTGTCTTCATATACCAAAAGTTTTGCAAGACCTAGAACATGCTTTATATTATAAGACTAGAACTTTTTGGAAATTATTACATATACGCTGACTCATTCTTCACATTTTAATGGTCATGTGAACCAGGAAAAACAGCAAAACTAGCAATTCAAGATTCTAAGAAACCCAGTGAACATACAGATTTGTTGTATTAGAATTCAAGAAATGTTAGAAAGAATCCAGGGAAATAATAGACAGTATTGGTTCTAATGAGAAACTAAGGCAGTCTCAAAATGTTTGAAGAATATGTGCGTGTGCAGGTTCAGTTGTTTCCAACTCTTTCTGACCTTATGGACTGCAGCCTGTCAGACTGCTCTCTCCATTGAATTTTCCAGGCAAGAATACTGGAGTGGGTTGCCATTTCTTACTCCAGGGTATCTTTCCAACTCAAGGATCTAACCTACGTCTTCTGCATTGGCAGGTAAATTCATTACCACTAAGCCACTGAAGAATATAGACTGCTCCAAAACTCTATACATTGCTTTCTTAAATAGATTTTTAAAACCTTCCAAAGGAGAGTACTTTGCTGAGGTCATTAAATAAGCTAGAACAAAGTCATCTGAAATAATACAGCTCTACCATAGAGACTGGCTACAGTAATTTCTTGCTACAAATACAGAAAGTGGCTACATTAAAATATTTTCAATATGCTTTCTCTTATATGTAAATAAAAAATTGTCCCAGAGTTTTCAAAGAGCTGTTATTGAATTACCTCCTGGACCAGCCCCGTTGATGTTCAGGTCATTTATTCTCATTTTGCTGTCTGGACGGAAGAAGCTATTACTTAATCTCAGACATGGTTATTTTATCCATCTGTCCTTAGAGAAGATTTGACTAAATTAATTTAGCTCTAATGTAGAAGCATGTGCCCTGGGATTATTGAAGAATGATATATTTTCCAACCACAGAAAAACACATTTAAGTGAGTTTGAAGTTTCAAATTATTTAAATCTCACATGAAGATGCTTTAAGGGGTGAAGTTTACATGAGAGATGGGAATATAAATACAGGTAGCAATACTAGCTAATATTCATGGTTTGAGTTAAGCCAAGTAGCATGTCTTGTCTTCATATACCAAAAGTTTTGCAAGACCTAGAACATGCTTTATATTATAAGACTAGAACTTTTTGGAAATTATTACATATACGCTGACTCATTCTTCACATTTTAATGGTCATGTGAACCAGGAAAAACAGCAAAACTAGCAATTCAAGATTCTAAGAAACCCAGTGAACATACAGATTTGTTGTATTAGAATTCAAGAAATGTTAGAAAGAATCCAGGGAAATAATAGACAGTATTGGTTCTAATGAGAAACTAAGGCAGTCTCAAAATGTTTGAAGAATATGTGTGTGCAGGTTCAGTTGTTTCCAACTCTTTCTGACCTTATGGACTGCAGCCTGTCAGACTGCTCTCTCCATTGAATTTTCCAGGCAAGAATACTGGAGTGGGTTGCCATTTCTTACTCCAGGGTATCTTTCCAACTCAAGGATCTAACCTACGTCTTCTGCATTGGCAGGTAAATTCATTACCACTAAGCCACTGAAGAATATAGACTGCTCCAAAACTCTATACATTGCTTTCTTAAATAGATTTTTAAAACCTTCCAAAGGAGAGTACTTTGCTGAGGTCATTAAATAAGCTAGAACAAAGTCATCTGAAATAATACAGCTCTACCATAGAGACTGGCTACAGTAATTTCTTGCTACAAATACAGAAAGTGGCTACATTAAAATATTTTCAATATGCTTTCTCTTATATGTAAATAAAAAATTGTCCCAGAGTTTTCAAAGAGCTGTTATTGAATTACCTCCTGGACCAGCCCCGTTGATGTTCAGGTCATTTATTCTCATTTTGCTGTCTGGACGGAAGAAGCTATTACTTAATCTCAGACATGGTTATTTTATCCATCTGTCCTTAGAGAAGATTTGACTAAATTAATTTAGCTCTAATGTAGAAGCATGTGCCCTGGGATTATTGAAGAATGATATATTTTCCAACCACAGAATAAATATAAAATATTTGTCCAAATAGTGGTGAGGGCTACACGAATCATTTGTGCAGCAAGAACAAGGTTATTGTTATTTGAAATGTTACCTATAAATATTCATGGGGTAAATGTCGAATATTCATTTCAGTCATTTGAGAAAACATGTTATCCTGAGAAATCTATTCTTTATCTTTTTTGTTGTGCTACATCTAACATAAAGGGAACATAGCCACTGATGTTAAGACAAAAATATTGGGTTGGTCTAAATGTTAGTTCTGGTTTTCCATAAGATGTTAAGGGAAAAGCTGAACACACATTTGGTCAACCCAGTAGTAGTTGGTAGTCTAACCAAGGGAGTCTATATGTGCAGAAAAAATGATACCATTAAGCTAATTTTAGCCAATTACTACACTGAACTTAAAAAAATATATATGCCCAATTACTACACTGAACTTAAAAAATATATGCCTGATAATCCCTTTATCGTTGGGTTTCTATATGGAAGTGTGCATTATCACATATGACCTATCCTGTTATCTTTTATTGAGATGAATATTAGAGAATATCAGGTCTTAGAAATGCTTCCTTTAAGCTGGTTGCAATACTGAAGTCCTAACATGAGCTTTTTACTTGCATTTTAACATTCTCTGCTAATTCAGATGGCATGAAGAGCAATGTTCTTAGCTAGAAGTAGGAAGATGTGCCTTGTATTTAATTATGACACTGAATCCAGATGACACAGAGTTAATCTTTGACCTGAGTCATGACAGGTGCTGTAATTAACTTAAATTTTCACATACTATACTCTCCAAAATGGTGGTAAGAACAAGAAAATAATAATAATGCTTGCTAATTCTAAACTATTGGTCACAATTACCATAGTATTACATATGAAGTTTCTTGAAACTTCAGAGCATAAAACAAAATAAACATGGGACATTACTCTTAGAGATTTTCCTTAATGGAATATTCAAGAAGTGGATGGTAATTTAGAAGAGTCTGTTCATCATGTCATTATTATTCAGTTGAAACTTAGATAGTGATGTTCATAGTTTTCATCTAAACGGAAGAAGCTATTACTTAATCTCAGACATGGTTATTTTATCCATCTGTCCTTAGAGAAGATTTGACTAAATTAATTTAGCTCTAATGTAGAAGCATGTGCCCTGGGATTATTGAAGAATGATATATTTTCCAACCACAGAATAAATATAAAATATTTGTCCAAATAGTGGTGAGGGCTACACGAATCATTTGTGCAGCAAGAACAAGGTTATTGTTATTTGAAATGTTACCTATAAATATTCATGGGGTAAATGTCGAATATTCATTTCAGTCATTTGAGAAAACATGTTATCCTGAGAAATCTATTCTTTATCTTTTTTGTTGTGCTACATCTAACATAAAGGGAACATAGCCACTGATGTTAAGACAAAAATATTGGGTTGGTCTAAATGTTAGTTCTGGTTTTCCATAAGATGTTAAGGGAAAAGCTGAACACACATTTGGTCAACCCAGTAGTAGTTGGTAGTCTAACCAAGGGAGTCTATATGTGCAGAAAAAATGATACCATTAAGCTAATTTTAGCCAATTACTACACTGAACTTAAAAATATATATGCCCAATTACTACACTGAACTTAAAAAATATATGCCTGATAATCCCTTTATCGTTGGGTTTCTATATGGAAGTGTGCATTATCACATATGACCTATCCTGTTATCTTTTATTGAGATGAATATTAGAGAATATCAGGTCTTAGAAATGCTTCCTTTAAGCTGGTTGCAATACTGAAGTCCTAACATGAGCTTTTTACTTGCATTTTAACATTCTCTGCTAATTCAGATGGCATGAAGAGCAATGTTCTTAGCTAGAAGTAGGAAGATGTGCCTTGTATTTAATTATGACACTGAATCCAGATGACACAGAGTTAATCTTTGACCTGAGTCATGACAGGTGCTGTAATTAACTTAAATTTTCACATACTATACTCTCCAAAATGGTGGTAAGAACAAGAAAATAATAATAATGCTTGCTAATTCTAAACTATTGGTCACAATTACCATAGTATTACATATGAAGTTTCTTGAAACTTCAGAGCATAAAACAAAATAAACATGGGACATTACTCTTAGAGATTTTCCTTAATGGAATATTCAAGAAGTGGATGGTAATTTAGAAGAGTCTGTTCATCATGTCATTATTTTCATTGACAGGATTTATAAGCATAGACTTAGATAGTGATGGTTATACATTTTAGTTTTTCATCTAAACTATAGGGGACTTCCCAAGTGGTGCTAGTGGTAAACAACCCAGGAAGCATAACAGATGTGGGTTCGATTCCTGGGTTGGGATGACACCTGGAGAAATGCATGGAAACCTACTCAGGATTCTTGCCTGAAGAATCCCATAGACAGAGGAGTCTGGCAGGCTACAGTCCATAGCATAGCAAAGAGTTGGACATGACTGAACCAACACAGCATACACACCTAAACTGTCACTAGTCAATGTGGCTTCTGACCTGCCAGAATCATTCTAAATATAATTTTTAAAATTTCTATATTATTTTTGAAGATGATGAGAAACAGACTTCAGTCATTCATAGACCACCCAGTCTATGGGCTTGATCCCTGGCTGGGGAAGATCCCCTGGAGTGGGAAATGGCAACCCTCTCCAGTATTCTTGTCTGGAAAATCCCATGGACAAAGAAGTCTGGCGGGTATATAAAACGGAGTCCATGGGGTCATGAAGAGTCAGACATGACTTAGTGGCAGCACAGCTTAGTTTATTAATGAGTGTTTACTCACTAAAAACTCAGTGGTCACCTATGGTGCTTATTTGTGTCTGCATTTTCTCCAGTTACGTTTATGCCTAATGTCATTTGATTATGTTGATATTATGACTGAAAAACTCAGTTGGTATAGTGGCATGAAGAGCAATGTTCTTAGCTAGAAGTAGGAAGATGTGCCTTGTATTTAATTATGACACTGAATCCAGATGACACAGAGTTAATCTTTGACCTGAGTCATGACAGGTGCTGTAATTAACTTAAATTTTCACATACTATACTCTCCAAAATGGTGGTAAGAACAAGAAAATAATAATAATGCTTGCTAATTCTAAACTATTGGTCACAATTACCATAGTATTACATATGAAGTTTCTTGAAACTTCAGAGCATAAAACAAAATAAACATGGGACATTACTCTTAGAGATTTTCCTTAATGGAATATTCAAGAAGTGGATGGTAATTTAGAAGAGTCTGTTCATCATGTCATTATTTTCATTGACAGGATTTATAAGCATAGACTTAGATAGTGATGGTTATACATTTTAGTTTTTCATCTAAACTATAGGGGACTTCCCAAGTGGTGCTAGTGGTAAACAACCCAGGAAGCATAACAGATGTGGGTTCGATTCCTGGGTTGGGATGACACCTGGAGAAATGCATGGAAACCTACTCAGGATTCTTGCCTGAAGAATCCCATAGACAGAGGAGTCTGGCAGGCTACAGTCCATAGCATAGCAAAGAGTTGGACATGACTGAACCAACACAGCATACACACCTAAACTGTCACTAGTCAATGTGGCTTCTGACCTGCCAGAATCATTCTAAATATAATTTTTAAAATTTCTATATTATTTTTGAAGATGATGAGAAACAGACTTCAGTCATTCATAGACCACCCAGTCTATGGGCTTGATCCCTGGCTGGGGAAGATCCCCTGGAGTGGGAAATGGCAACCCTCTCCAGTATTCTTGTCTGGAAAATCCCATGGACAAAGAAGTCTGGCGGGTATATAAAACGGAGTCCATGGGGTCATGAAGAGTCAGACATGACTTAGTGGCAGCACAGCTTAGTTTATTAATGAGTGTTTACTCACTAAAAACTCAGTGGTCACCTATGGTGCTTATTTGTGTCTGCATTTTCTCCAGTTACGTTTATGCCTAATGTCATTTGATTATGTTGATATTATGATGCTGGGTATTGAAGGTGGTGATTGAGTCCTGATCAGGAATGCCTGAGAATAAGGGAATATTGGGTTTAATAACAAACATGAGCTTATCAGAGAGCTGCCCCATAATACATGATCACAGAAGAAAAATATCTATGTACAGGGAGAGGGAAGGAGAGATATATGATAGACTGGGCATTTAAACTAATCTTTCAAAGTATGTAAGCATGAATGATTTAACAATCTTTAATAGAAATTTACTTCAAAATGATTTTACCATATGCTGCAGATACATTTTTAATTTTGAAAAAAAAAATAGAGACTGAAATTAAAACTGAATTTGGTATATAAAAAGGAGTTTCTCAATATCTGTATTGTCATTTTAATTTTGGATGCCACCATGTTTATAGACATGGCCAGTCAACATACTATGATTAATCAATTAAAACAGGGAATTGATTATATCGAATAAAGCACTGTATTCTTCTTGTTATGAGTATAAAATATTTAAAATCAATTAATATTCTAAAATTAATTAGAATATATTTCACAGCTCAGCAATCTCACAAATAAGGCCCTCATTAAGAGAAAGACACAATGAGGCCTTCTGATGACAAGATAATCAGCACATGCTGCATTTGCATTGTATTCTGAAGCAGGATAATATTTTAATAGCCCAGTAAAATGTATTTCTTGGATAGGCTTTACTTAAACCATAGGAGAGGCGTTGCTTTGTCAGGTGCAAGAGGAATTCACCATGTTGTGTGAGTCAGAGTTCCTTGGAAGAAAGTTATTTTAGATTCTGAAGGAAAACGTAGGCTAATTGAGATGAGAAAATATGTTGGAGGGGTAAAAACTATACTATCTCAGGGCTCCTGTGGAAAATGGTGTTTCTCAGGCTTACTGTGGTGAACGGTTTCCAACATGGCGGCCACCACTTGGTTCCTCCCTCACATACTTGCTGTTTCCTCTTCAAAAGATGCGGGGCTTCCCTCTCCTGTGTGCTGGCTTTGTGTTTTGCTTTGACACATAGGATATTGTAGAAATGGCTTTCAGAGATCCTTGCTTGAGCCCATGGCTTATGATGATTGGTAGAGTATAGTTTCTGAGTCTTGGAAAGCTCTCTCTTAGCACTCAACCTTTTCTTTGTAGGGAAGAGGAATACAACAGCTGAAACTGCAAATTCCCACCCAGCAGCCAATCCCAGCTTCCAGCCGTCTGAGGAGATACCTTGGGTCATTCTGAGCCACCCTAGAGCTGTAGTCAATGTGAAGGAAAAATAGAAGAAATGCCTGGTTGACCTTCAGAACTGAGAGACAACAGGTTGTTGTTATTCAAAGCAGCATGCCTTTTAGACAGTTTAAACATATCAATCGACAACAAAACACCTTGTATTATATGTCAGCGTTCAGTTTAAGAAGGATTATTGAAAATTCTAATTTGTTTTGTTTCAGGGAAGACTGTTTCTTTTGTGTTGTTCATTTATATTCCTTTGCTGTTAGCCTGCTACATGTTATCTTAGGGGATTTCCAAACTTGTACTACATTATTTTCCAAGGAAGAAAAAATTTCTAGCTAAGTAGTGGTGTCTTAGAATTAAGAATAAAATGCTTCTTAAAGGAGGCGATTTTAAGGGATTGTGTCCTCTGAGAAACTGTGGAAGAGGTGCCTTCAGGGAACAGAAAGGAGTCCAGGAGGCGATTTTAATCCCTAGATTGAGAAATACCTACATGCTGGGACATCGTTTGATACCTGAATTTGGGGGAAGAATTCTGAAGGCAATTTCACAAGGGACAGAAAATGGGACAGTGTCTCATAGATAAGGAAATCTCATTTGAATTTCAGAAAGATGCTCTAGCAGTAATTCGATGTGTATCTGGTGGTGAATGGACACATAGAATCTGTAATCAGACCTAAATGAGAGAGAGGGTGCAGTAGATGATGAAGGAAAAGAGCGCCCCCACCATAATCACAGGCTCAGCTGCCCTTCACCAAGGAAAGGTCTACCTTGTTAGGGAGGGCAAGCTACTCTGATACTGTTTTTCAACTCTATCATGTATGCTTACTTTTTTTGCAGTGACATCTGAAAATAAACATACACAAATATACAGATTTAGTTACATTCTAGGATTTTTCATTTACATTAAATATAAGAAATATACCAGTATTTGTCACATCTTTCATTCAGAAGTTGTACTGAAAAACTTGGAAAAAATTCATTATATCTCTCCTAAAACTGATCATTAGCTCTTACAAGTATCCAATAAGTATAGCTTTCAACATATTTTACATTGAATAAAAGTTCTCTTATTGGCTTAACCTTTTCAAATATATTTTATCTTGTGCCTTTATAGGCTATAAATGTATTCTGTCTGGATGAGATTCATTTACAACCAAAATAAAATAAAGCACAAGATACATTATGTGTCAGTGTTTTTTAAATTTTATAGTTTATTTACTGAGGTTCGTATGATGTTCTCTGTCGATGAAATTTTATAAACATTACTGCTGTTCTATAGTGGAGAGGAAAATAAATTTCCAAGAGTAGAATAGATATACACTAGCTACACAATCTTTTAAAAGAAGTAATTATCTCTGTGTTGGATTTTTAAGAGAGTTATGGCACAGTTTCTTCAAATCGCCTTGCGAATAGAAGATATTCGATGGATGCATCGAGAAGTGTAATCATTTCTGTCCTTACATAGTCAATGACATCTCCTGCATACCAGAGAGATGCATCCAGCAATTTCCCCACCTCGCCCTACCCATGCATTGTCGGAAAGCATGCTTGACAAGTGAATTGCTAGTTGGATTTATTACAGCTTCAGGTTTTCATGATCCAGCTTCTGCTTACTCAATGACTATAGAGTTAAAGAGAAGAAATGCCTGTAAAATGAATGATATAAACATGCTCTCCACGAAACCAGATTATAGCCACCATAGATAAGGAAATCTCATTTGAATTTCAGAAAGATGCTCTAGCAGTAATTCGATGTGTATCTGGTGGTGAATGGACACATAGAATCTGTAATCAGACCTAAATGAGAGAGAGGTGCAGTAGATGATGAAGGAAAAGAGCGCCCCCACCATAATCACAGGCTCAGCTGCCCTTCACCAAGGAAAGGTCTACCTTGTTAGGGAGGGCAAGCTACTCTGATACTGTTTTTCAACTCTATCATGTATGCTTACTTTTTTTGCAGTGACATCTGAAAATAAACATACACAAATATACAGATTTAGTTACATTCTAGGATTTTTCATTTACATTAAATATAAGAAATATACCAGTATTTGTCACATCTTTCATTCAGAAGTTGTACTGAAAAACTTGGAAAAAATTCATTATATCTCTCCTAAAACTGATCATTAGCTCTTACAAGTATCCAATAAGTATAGCTTTCAACATATTTTACATTGAATAAAAGTTCTCTTATTGGCTTAACCTTTTCACAATATACTTTATCTTGTGCCTTTATAGGCTATAAATGTATTCTGTCTGGATGAGATTCATTTACAACCAAAATAAAATAAAGCACAAGATACATTATGTGTCAGTGTTTTTAATTGTATAGTTTATTTACTGAGGTTCGTATGATGTTCTCTGTCGATGAAATTTTATAAACATTACTGCTGTTCTATAGTGGAGAGGAAAATAAATTTCCAAGAGTAGAATAGATATACACTAGCTACACAATCTTTTAAAAGAAGTAATTATCTCTGTGTTGGATTTTTAAGAGAGTTATGGCACAGTTTCTTCAAATCGCCTTGCGAATAGAAGATATTCGATGGATGCATCGAGAAGTGTAATCATTTCTGTCCTTACATAGTCAATGACATCTCCTGCATACCAGAGAGATGCATCCAGCAATTTCCCCACCTCGCCCTACCCATGCATTGTCGGAAAGCATGCTTGACAAGTGAATTGCTAGTTGGATTTATTACAGCTTCAGGTTTTCATGATCCAGCTTCTGCTTACTCAATGACTATAGAGTTAAAGAGAAGAAATGCCTGTAAAATGAATGATATAAACATGCTCTCCACGAAACCAGATTATAGCCACCATAGCACACTCATCGTTGATTCATGGACCATGATCCTTACAGCAAACTCACTTTAGGGTAATTAGGGCATTACTATCTTTGAAGTAGTTTATTCAAAAACTTGGATGCTATGAAACTCACTCTACATAGTATGCACTTTTTTCACTGTACGCTTTATTCAATAGAATACAAGCAAGAGAACATTTTCAAAGATTTTTAAAAATATTATATCCTAACAGAAGAACTGTGCTTGGGACAAAAACATTTGCTGAATACATGAGTCAATAGAGCCGATTTATTTTAAAATCAAGTGAAAAGCCTGTTTTTATTTCCTAAGTTGCAATACAGAAGTATGCCTTACACTAGAAAGTAAAAGAGGCTCAAGAGGTAATAAACAGCTGGGTCTATTTTTAAGCACGATTGCTGCCATGCCTAGTAGCTCAGACAGTAAAGACTCTGCCTGCAGTGCAGGAGACCCAGGTTCAATTCCTCGTTCAGGATAACCCCCTGGAGGAGGAAATGACAAGCCACTTGCCTGGAGAATCCCATGGACAGAGGAGCCTGGTGGGCTACAGTCCACATGGTTGCAAGAGTCAGACACGACTGAGCAACTGTGCAACAACAGCCTGTCTGAGGAAATTAAAGTTCAGAAAAACAGTCTGCCTGACCTGAGCAAGATGGCCTACCACTATGTGATGTTTTTAAATTACTCTGTCTCTCTTCCTAACATCAAAATTTACCCCATAGGTATGCATTTATTTATTTTTGACCACTCCTGGAGGCATGTGGGATCTTAGTTCTCTGACCACGGGTTGAACCCACACTTTCTCCATTGGAGGATGTAATCATTTCTGTCCTTACATAGTCAATGACATCTCCTGCATACCAGAGAGATGCATCCAGCAATTTCCCCACCTCGCCCTACCCATGCATTGTCGGAAAGCATGCTTGACAAGTGAATTGCTAGTTGGATTTATTACAGCTTCAGGTTTTCATGATCCAGCTTCTGCTTACTCAATGACTATAGAGTTAAAGAGAAGAAATGCCTGTAAAATGAATGATATAAACATGCTCTCCACGAAACCAGATTATAGCCACCATAGCACACTCATCGTTGATTCATGGACCATGATCCTTACAGCAAACTCACTTTAGGGTAATTAGGGCATTACTATCTTTGAAGTAGTTTATTCAAAAACTTGGATGCTATGAAACTCACTCTACATAGTATGCACTTTTTCACTGTACGCTTTATTCAATAGAATACAAGCAAGAGAACATTTTCAAAGATTTTTAAAAATATTATATCCTAACAGAAGAACTGTGCTTGGGACAAAAACATTTGCTGAATACATGAGTCAATAGAGCCGATTTATTTTAAAATCAAGTGAAAAGCCTGTTTTTATTTCCTAAGTTGCAATACAGAAGTATGCCTTACACTAGAAAGTAAAAGAGGCTCAAGAGGTAATAAACAGCTGGGTCTATTTTTAAGCACGATTGCTGCCATGCCTAGTAGCTCAGACAGTAAAGACTCTGCCTGCAGTGCAGGAGACCCAGGTTCAATTCCTCGTTCAGGATAACCCCCTGGAGGAGGAAATGACAAGCCACTTGCCTGGAGAATCCCATGGACAGAGGAGCCTGGTGGGCTACAGTCCACATGGTTGCAAGAGTCAGACACGACTGAGCAACTGTGCAACAACAGCCTGTCTGAGGAAATTAAAGTTCAGAAAAACAGTCTGCCTGACCTGAGCAAGATGGCCTACCACTATGTGATGTTTTTAAATTACTCTGTCTCTCTTCCTAACATCAAAATTTACCCCATAGGTATGCATTTATTTATTTTTGACCACTCCTGGAGGCATGTGGGATCTTAGTTCTCTGACCACGGGTTGAACCCACACTTTCTCCATTGGAGGATGGGCGTTGTAACCCTGGGACCATCAGGGAAATCCCCTATATTTCATTTCTTTTTTTTATTATTATTATTTATTTATTTTGGGCGGGGGTCGGGTTGGGGAGGGAGGGGAGCAGGCGGGCCATTTCTATTGGTCTTTCGTTTCTCTATGTTCATCCGTCTTTGTTCTTTGGCTCCTGTGGGCCTCCCATCGCGGTGGCGTCTGTCGTTGCAGAGCGCCGGCTCTGGGTGCATGCGCTCCAGAGCTCCGGCTCCGTGATTGGACACATCAGTCCAACCGCTCCACGGCACGTGGGATCTTCCCAGGCCAGGGCTCGAACCGGCGCTCCTTGCAGTGCAAGGCGGTGTCCTTACCCACTGGACCACCAGGGGAAGCGCTCATTTCTTTTTAAAGTTCCTTGTTCTTAACTGTGCTTGCAGCTTGCACTTTTTGACAAAATGGTGGTAATAGCTGATAGCTTAAGGAATCAGCCTTCTAGTGGATATGTACGTAAGTACTATTGCAACCATAGTTTTTAAAAATGGTAGTAATCCTTACCAATTGAATTGTGAGTTTCATCTCTGTAGGGACAGTGAGTAGAAACAGATGCATTCTTAGAAAGGGAGAGTTTTCCAGCTACAGCTTCATAAATCACATCAAAAAGTTGATCTTATAGAACACTTGCTAGCCACTCAAAAATACAATGACAGCAATCCACGCCCTTTAGCATAGGGGCAGATGTTAATGTTCTTCCTCATTATAATTCATATTGAGTTCTATTTGCTTCGTCCTCCCTAAACCTCCATTCCTCATCAGTAGAAGAGATTTTAGAATAAACAGATAATCTTTCAGGATTCTTTAAACTCTCAAACTCTGAGATTTTCCTTGGAGCCTATAATTTTATTCTCTAAAGTTTGTCTTTCCCAAATCTTGTGTCTGCTTGTCATCACTTGTCTTTCACTCAAGCTTTGTACCATATGACTGTTATAATTCGATTGTCTATCTGGGCTTCCCTGGTGGTTCAGTTGTGAAGAATCCAGCTGCTAGCGCAGGAGACTCAGGTTCGATCCCTAGACAGGCGAGATCCCCTGGAGAAGGAAACGGCTATCCATTCTAGTATTTTTTCTTGCGAAATCACAAGGACAGAGGAGCCTTGCAGACCACAGTCCGTGGGGTCACAAGAGTCAGAAAGCAGTTTACTTTCCCTAAACTGCTTGTAATTTAACTTGATTTAATTAAACATTATTGAAAAAGCATTTCAAATTCTGCACTCTTTCTGAACTAATGTTAAAAATATTTTGACTACCATTCCCAATGGTTGTTTAAACATGCAAAATGTCTGTAAAATTTATAGATCTCTTTGTAATAGAGAGGCACTGCAAGTTGGTTCCATAAAGCATAACTAAGCGAGATGATGATCGGAAGTAAGTCTCCAGAGATATCTCAACAATTTCCAAAAGTTGTTTAATATGCCCATGGGGGCAACAAGTCCAAAATCCCAACGGTAAAGATGTGCTTGCAGCTTGCACTTTTTGACAAAATGGTGGTAATAGCTGATAGCTTAAGGAATCAGCCTTCTAGTGGATATGTACGTAAGTACTATTGCAACCATAGTTTTTAAAAATGGTAGTAATCCTTACCAATTGAATTGTGAGTTTCATCTCTGTAGGGACAGTGAGTAGAAACAGATGCATTCTTAGAAAGGGAGAGTTTTCCAGCTACAGCTTCATAAATCACATCAAAAAGTTGATCTTATAGAACACTTGCTAGCCACTCAAAAATACAATGACAGCAATCCACGCCCTTTAGCATAGGGGCAGATGTTAATGTTCTTCCTCATTATAATTCATATTGAGTTCTATTTGCTTCGTCCTCCCTAAACCTCCATTCCTCATCAGTAGAAGAGATTTTAGAATAAACAGATAATCTTTCAGGATTCTTTAAACTCTCAAACTCTGAGATTTTCCTTGGAGCCTATAATTTTATTCTCTAAAGTTTGTCTTTCCCAAATCTTGTGTCTGCTTGTCATCACTTGTCTTTCACTCAAGCTTTGTACCATATGACTGTTATAATTCGATTGTCTATCTGGGTTTCCCCTGGTGGTTCAGTTGTGAAGAATCCAGCTGCTAGCGCAGGAGACTCAGGTTCGATCCCTAGACAGGCGAGATCCCCTGGAGAAGGAAACGGCTATCCATTCTAGTATTTTTTCTTGCGAAATCACAAGGACAGAGGAGCCTTGCAGACCACAGTCCGTGGGGTCACAAGAGTCAGAAAGCAGTTTACTTTCCCTAAACTGCTTGTAATTTAACTTGATTTAATTAAACATTATTGAAAAAGCATTTCAAATTCTGCACTCTTTCTGAACTAATGTTAAAAATATTTTGACTACCATTCCCAATGGTTGTTTAAACATGCAAAATGTCTGTAAAATTTATAGATCTCTTTGTAATAGAGAGGCACTGCAAGTTGGTTCCATAAAGCATAACTAAGCGAGATGATGATCGGAAGTAAGTCTCCAGAGATATCTCAACACAGTTTTAAGTAGCACCAAAGATTGTCAAAGACTGGTATATCCATGCCACTTTGGGTGGAGCGTATGCCCATGGGAGTTCCTTAGCGTATGAATCAAGTCCAGCAACGGTAAAGTGAGATTAAGCCCTCTCACCCTGAGATCAGGGCTGCCCGGGTGGCTCAGTGGGAAAGAATTCACCTGCAAAGCAGGAGCTGAGACTCTGAGTTGATCCATGAGTGAAGAAGATTCCCTGGAAAAGGAAATGGCATGTTACACCAGTATCCTTGAATGGAGAATTCCATGGACAAAGATCCTGGTGGGCTACGGTCCCGGGAGTTGCCAAGAGTCAGACATGACTTAGTGAAAAAGGTGCTTACACAGCCTTGAGATCACAAAAATATCACCAGAAGAGTCACTACATAAATGCAGTCATTTAGCCTCTCACTGCATAAATGAACAAACATGCTCTCAGCAAAAGATGATAAACAAGATTTTTCTCATGCTACTATAGCCTACAATGTGTATTTTACCTGACATAGAATAGCATGACATATGAGCACATTCTATATGTAGCAAAAAGAAACACTGAATTATTTTATCAAATGCTAGAGTCTATTTCTACTCATTTTCACTGAATCTGTAAAATAAAATTACATAATAGAAAACCTTTTCAAATAATGTTAAATGTGACTACAGGAAAAACAGAAGGCAAATTTTCCTATTACTGATTCATAAAATGTGTGCACCATCACAAGCAAACGGAGCCCCCAGGAAGTTATTTAATAAGACTAAATTTCTGTCCCTTACAGCTAAATGTGTTTCTACTATAGAAGATACTATGCAATCTAGAAAAGAGGTCACCCTTTCAGACTAAATTGCAGCTGATGTTAACATGGGATTCTATTCAGAAACCTTTATTTAAAAAACAAACCATAGACTTTATTGTTGACAATGGTGTTAAGTTCACAGCAAAAGTGAATATAGGTTTTCCATACGCCCCCTTACCCTGCTCACACACAGCTGCTCCCATCTTTCAGACCCAGCTGTTACACCTATTAATATCTGCCTATCTACCCATCCATCTATCTTTTCATCTCTGTATCTATATATCCACCCATCTATCCACCCATCTGTTAATCTATCCATTTATCTGTTCACTGATACCTACTTATTTATGTAGCCATCCATCCATCTATTCATCTCTATCAAGAGAAAGAGAGGAAAAGAGATTTCCTCATTTTAATAATTACAAAATTGTGACTGTCAGGATAAATGAAGGCAGCTGTCTGGATCACATAGTAGCTCCTCTAGTGGAAAAACACTTAGCTGTAAGGAACAAGTCTTCGTGAAGCTTGTGCTAAAGAGTACAAAGTTCAAAAATACTATCACAATAGAATCTTTCTATTTTAAAAGATATTTTTTATGTGGACCATTTTTAAAGTCTTTATTGAATTTGTTACAACACTGCTTCTGGTTTCCATAAAACTCTGTAGTACCTTAGGCCTGTGGTGTCTTAGCTCCCTATCCAGAGTATGAATCCGCTTCCTCTGCCTTGGAAGGTAAAGTCTTAACCACTGGACCACCAGGGAAGTCCCCACAATTTAATCTTCAAGTCTTTGTGTAGAATTTTGATTTGTTCTACATCTGCTATAAAATTTTAGAATCTGATATTTTTAAAGTCTAACAATAGTGGAAGCTATGATGTTCAGTATTGCCACTTCATCAGTTTACAAAGTGCACTGAGGCAAAGGCACACGGATCCAGCCTGGTGCTGTTGTGGTTGTTCAGTCACTCAGTCATGTCTGACTGTTTTGCAGACCTGTGGACTATTCCTTCTCAATTTGGAACTAAAGTGTCATTTGTCATTTAATAAGACTAAATTTCTGTCCCTTACAGCTAAATGCGTTTCTACTATAGAAGATACTATGCAATCTAGAAAAGAGGTCACCCTTTCAGACTAAATTGCAGCTGATGTTAACATGGGATTCTATTCAGAAACCTTTATTTAAAAAACAAACCATAGACTTTATTGTTGACAATGGTGTTAAGTTCACAGCAAAAGTGAATATAGGTTTTCCATACGCCCCCTTACCCTGCTCACACACAGCTGCTCCCATCTTTCAGACCCAGCTGTTACACCTATTAATATCTGCCTATCTACCCATCCATCTATCTTTTCATCTCTGTATCTATATATCCACCCATCTATCCACCCATCTGTTAATCTATCCATTTATCTGTTCACTGATACCTACTTATTTATGTAGCCATCCATCCATCTATTCATCTCTATCAAGAGAAAGAGAGGGGAAAAGAGATTTCCTCATTTTAATAATTACAAAATTGTGACTGTCAGGATAAATGAAGGCAGCTGTCTGGATCACATAGTAGCTCCTCTAGTGGAAAAACACTTAGCTGTAAGGAACAAGTCTTCGTGAAGCTTGTGCTAAAGAGTACAAAGTTCAAAAATACTATCACAATAGAATCTTTCTATTTTAAAAGATATTTTTTATGTGGACCATTTTTAAAGTCTTTATTGAATTTGTTACAACACTGCTTCTGGTTTCCATAAAACTCTGTAGTACCTTAGGCCTGTGGTGTCTTAGCTCCCTATCCAGAGTATGAATCCGCTTCCTCTGCCTTGGAAGGTAAAGTCTTAACCACTGGACCACCAGGGAAGTCCCCACAATTTAATCTTCAAGTCTTTGTGTAGAATTTTGATTTGTTCTACATCTGCTATAAAATTTTAGAATCTGATATTTTTAAAGTCTAACAATAGTGGAAGCTATGATGTTCAGTATTGCCACTTCATCAGTTTACAAAGTGCACTGAGGCAAAGGCACACGGATCCAGCCTGGTGCTGTTGTGGTTGTTCAGTCACTCAGTCATGTCTGACTGTTTTGCAGACCTGTGGACTATTCCTTCTCCAATTTGGAACTAAAGTGTATTTGTTTCAAGCCTCCCCTCAAGATTCAGGGTCTAGAGAACCTGGTTTCCAGCTTTGCACCAGCTCACCTTCTAGCTGTCCTTGTGTGATAGAGAGAGTTCTGGTCACTTCCTCCCTTTAAGGGCATTAATCCTGTCACAGGCTCATGACATAACCTGAGTACCTCCCAAGGGATATTGTATATCATCAAGCTGTGAGGAGAGCTTCACCATGTGAACCCTGGAGAAGCACAGACTTTCAGTCCATGGCTCTCACCTTTCTTGGGCTTCGATAAATACCCTCCTCCTGCCCTTTCAATGTTCTTTAAGAAATTATCAAGAGGAAATTGGAACATTTCTTTGCTTACTCATTTCTCTGCTTATTCATTTCTCTAGCTTTTTTTTTCTTCTGGGTACAATTAAGTTAAACTTTCAAGTCCAATTCTTTTCTTTCTTGCCCAAGTCATGAATATGATAATATCCTTTGAGTTCTAAAGGAGCTATTTCCAAACAAGTTGATCTAATTATCTTTGAAAAAGAAGCTCACTGTTTATTTGTATAGGTCATCATTTTATTGCATGATCATGTTTTGGGGATAAGTGATTGTTTCTAAATAAATATCACAGCCTTAGTAATACTAAATATACATTTTATATTTTAGGCATTTTAAACTACCAACATTTAAGTGGTCACAAAAAATCTTTGCCTTTTGAAATTCTATCTATATATCTATATATATGTATATATCTCTTCTCACAGTTTTTATAAGACCATCTAAAGATGTTATACATCAGATGCAGACCTCTGTAGCAGGAATGCAAACGTAATGTATTTAATTGGAGTACTGTCTACCATAGAGTACCTGACTATAAAGACCATCTCTGAGTCAGAAATCAGAAAATTCAGAGCCCAATCACATTATGTGCCAGTGACTAGGAAGAAATTTTAAATAATCTACATGATGTTGGGCCTTCCTGGTGGCTCAGTGGTAAAGACTCTGCCTACAATGCAGGAGATGGGGGTTCTGGCCCTGGCTCGGGTAGGTCCCCTGAAGAAGGAAATGACAGTCCACTCCAGTATTCCTGCCTCAAAGACTCCATGGACAGAGGAGCCTCCACACGGTCAAAAATCTACACATAACTTCTGTCCACCCTCAGTGCTCAACTTTCTGTATTCTTTGATCCACATAACACT
Source organism: Tragulus kanchil (assembly GCA_022376925.1). Taxonomy (NCBI): domain Eukaryota; kingdom Metazoa; phylum Chordata; class Mammalia; order Artiodactyla; family Tragulidae; genus Tragulus; species Tragulus kanchil. The sequence continues at coordinate 165,752,883 of JAIOJX010000003.1, read as the reverse complement.
GGATCATGGAGTACTGTCGTATTTAGTATTGAAAAAATTCCACATAGATGTTGGCCCACATGGCTGAGACCTGTGTTGTTGAAGGGTCAGCTCTCTATATTACATTGTGTTAGTTGGGTTTCTCTGGAGAACCCTAATACAAGGCCCTATACTGCAGATAGGAGGTACCTGGAGATAGTGAAGTAGCAAAACCCTTACCCTGAATTGTGTCCCTGTATTATTGAGCTCCTGCCTTGTGTCGGAGCTTGGTGAGGCTCCTGGGGAAACAGCAGAAGGAAAGAAGATGAGGAGGTCCCTGGGCAAGCTTCCCACTGCACCGCACTGTTTAAGCAATGCTCCTTAAACACTGTACATTTCAGGTGCTTCTCTTAAAAATAGGCCTATGACTAACCTCATTCAGTGGCTGAGAACTTTAAATGTCATAATGCATATAAAGTGTTTAATGGTGAACCAGACTCAAAACGAGCTCTTTAAAATGACAGCATTATTATCACTGTCTCCCACTCCAAGGGCATTATGTGGCTGCCACAGCTGTTCACAGTGCAAGTGGTAATAACAGTCAAGAAGATAATAATACCTTGCACTGGTTTGACTCACTTAACATTTTAAAGAACTTTCATACCTTATTTCGTTATTATACCGTTGATGACCTGGGTAAATTATTGTCCTTTTCACATCAATGGAAACCAGGAAAATGTTACATGATTTTATCCTCAATTCAGACTAGGAATGTATCTGTCTGTACGTGTATGTCCAGCACTCTGCCTGTGTGTGTTAGGAGTCACTCAGTCATGTCTAACTCTTTGGGACCCCATGGACCGCAGCCCGCCCAGCTCCTCTATCTGAGGAATTCTCCAGGCAAGAAGACTGGAGTGGGGTGCCGTTTCTTCTCCAAGGGATCTTCCCAACCTAGGGATCGAACTCGGGTCTCCTGCAATGAAGGCAGAGTCTTTACCGTCTGAGCCGCCAGGGCATACTGTGGAAACAATTTTATTTGGCTTCCAGAATGAGTAATCGGGGTTGAAATGAGTATTATACTATCAGAACTCAGTAAGTTGCATATGAAAAATGTTTTTTAAAAAGAAGCATACACAATAATTTCTATAAGAATATTTTAAGAGGCATATATCTTTTTTGAAAATTTAAAAATTAAAAAACAAACAATAAACATAAGTTTTCTGCACCATACCACCTCATTATGCACATAGTGTGTCATTAATGGAACTTTGCAAAATTGCGTTAGAAACAATGTCAGCTTTCCTCTGACATTTTCCAAAAACTTTTGCAATAGAAGCTATTTCATTCTTTTTTAATTGTTTTCCCAAAGAGTCCATGGATTTTATTTAATTGACAATACAAAAATAGAATTAATGATAACACTAAAATGGCAGTGGCTCAGTCTTGCCTGACTCTGCAACCCCTGGGCTCCTCTGTTCACGGGATTGCCCAGGCAAGAATGCTGGACTCGGTCGCCATTTTCTGCTCAAGGAAATCTTCCCACCCCAGGGGTCACACTCACGTCTCTTGTGTCTCCTGCATCAGCGGACGGACAGATTCTTTACCACTGAGACCCAGGGAAGATGGGAGAGGAAGATGGGAGAGCCACAATTTGACAGACACTGTACTGTTGTTAATGGAATTATTATAAAGGCACTATTAACTGTAACTTCCTGTTGTAAAAGTTTTTACGCTAAATCTTGGTCAGTGAAAGAGTTCCAGTCTCTACCCTCATTGCTGTATTAAATATATGTTATTATTTTAGGAAAGAAAACACTGGGCTCATGCCTTTCTGGAGCTTCAGCAAGATTAATGCATACCAGAGGACTGAGCTCTTTCTTCTAAATTCACCTTCTAAGGTTTTATGAACAAGCAGGACTGAACTGACCTACTTCAGAGGGACTTAATAAAACTTGGAAGAGAGCAGATGCCCTTGTGCTTTTTCGGTAAAAGTCAAATTTGCTTCTTTCCATGTATCTTCTGGGACTATTTTTGCGTCCTCATACTTTGTGTTCTAAAATTCCATGAAGACTTCAAAATATATGTGTTTCACTTGTATGCACTAGCAGATCTAATATATGATCATCAATGAGGAAAAAAATTGTGATGATGGGTAAACAGTGTCTGAGGGTATTTAGGGTAGTAGAAGCATAGCCAGCTATTATAACTGGAAAGCGCTGGAAAGGGTCGTAATAAATTGATCTAACATTTTAAAGAATATTCATTTTATTCAAGTGATTTACTTATTCTAATTTAATATTATTTCAGCTAATGTACTTAATTTGACATGTTCCTGCCCTAGGAATTACTTGATTAAACTCTCTTTGACTTAGCAAAATTTTATTTGTGTGAATATTAAATCTCTCATTATTAATGCCATTGGTGCAAATAATTATTTTGTATTAAAACATGAAAGAGATTTTTATTTGTTTGAAATGCACATATTATAATACTTTCTTTTAAAATGGTTTAAAATATATTTTTATCCTTCAAAGTAATTGGGAAAATTAGTAGGGAAAGTGGTAATTTTCTTTAAGTAAAGGAAATGATTTTCAGGGACTTCCCTGGTGTTTCAGTGGCCAAGACTCCATGAACCCAATGCAGGAGAGCCTTGTTTGATCCCTTGGCTTCCCAGGGGCCCCTAGTGGTAAAGAACCCCCTGCCAATGCCCGAGACACAAGAGACACAAGCTCGATCCGTGGGTTGGGAAGATCCCCTGGAGGAGGGCACAGCAACCCCCTCCAGTATTCCTGCCTGGAGAATCCTGTGGCCAGAGGAGCCTGGGAGGTTATGGTCATGGGGTCACAAAGAGTCAGACACCACCGAAGTGATTTAGCACTCACTCAGGGAGATAAGATTCCATAGATCCAGTACAGCCAAATAAATAAATAAAAGTAAAAGCAAAAGCAAATTCTTTTCAGAGGATTTCTATGAGTCGCCTGAGATCATACAAACAAGAGGTTGGGTCTAGATGGCATTCGGGTCCATGGACTGTTGTTTAGTGATGAATTACTAATCCGGTATAAATGGTCTAGGTTAAGATCCATTTTCAGGAAGCATAGTGATGTCTGTCTGCGGACCTCATTCTGAAGGATACTTATATTAATAAAAAGTTATTCTTCCAAGGAGTTTTGTCTGAAATTCAATAATGTCCATCTCATTGTATGTCCTGCTGTCTCGGCATTGTACCACGTGGAGGAAGTGAGTCTGTGACATCTGAGTGCCCTTGAGGGCGGGATTTGTAAGAGGGGAGGTTACATGAGGTTAGGAGGCTAGGTGAGGTGAGGTTAGGAGTAAGTTCCGTGGAATCCAAATGGTAGTTTGTAATGTTAGAGCAATTGCATGTGAGTAGTTCATATTTTAAAGGCAGTAAAATTCTAATAGGATGATCTCAGAAAAGATACAGAAGACTCCAGGTTACCCTAGCTACTGGACCTTGCAGGTCAGGACTGGTTAGTCTTCAGTACCACCGTGCACCCCAGCTTAGTTCCTCTTCACAGAAATATCCAGACATGCCATGGTCTATAAACTGAATACAATTAATTGATGAATCAGTGGTTAACATTCATAGCATTCTCCAAGTTCAAATCTCATGAAATGCATAGATTAACATTATATTTCTGTTATTTTCCTTCTAAAGCTTAAATGCCAACCTGAGGAAATACCAGAAAAGTGAGTAAAAATCAAATCATGAAAACAAAAAACATAAAAGATGATGGTTGCTTCACGGAGGCACTTTGATTTTTTAAGAAAAGCAAATAAGGAGTAATAATTCCCTGAAGACAACCTGTCTGGTGGTTTTTTCAGTAAAAAAAATCAATCAGTGGCATTTTTCATAGTAAAATTCTCCTGAATAAGATTCTCTGGCCACTTCTGTTTCAACCATGCTGCTTCTCATGTCTTTGTTAAGCTGAATGATTGTTCCAATAACGTCACCAAAGCATTAACATTCTAAAACCATCAGTCATTACGTATGCTTACTTGTTTTAAACATCAAAGCCATACTTAAGAACAAGTCTAGGGCTTTCCTCTTGGTCCAGTGGGTAAGGACACCGCCTAGCAGAGCAAGGGGCGCCTGATCGATCCCTGGCCTGGGAAGATCCCGTGTGCCGCGGAGCGACTGGACCTGTGGGTCCAACTACCGAGCCGGAGCTCTGGAGCACATGTGCCCAGAGCCAGTGTTCTGCAACGAGAGAGGCCATTGCGGCGGGAGGCCCACACGGGCCAAAGAACAAAGATGGATGAAAACAAATAAATATAAGACCAATAGAAGTGGCCAAAAAAAAAAAAAAGAGTATTCTCTTTGCTGGATTTGGGGAAACCAAGGAGATCTGGATTATCCACTTATAACCTGTGTTGATTTAAGGAAAAAAAAGGCATAATGTCAGAGTTGTGAATTAAGTTTTATTTGGGCAAAATGAGGACTAGGGGCTTTCCTGATAGCTCAGTGGTAAAGAGCTCGCCTACCAGTGCAGGAGACATGGGTTCAATCTCTGATCCAGGAAGGTCCCACACGCTGCAGTGCAACTAAGCCCATGAGCCACAGCTGTGGAGCCTGTGCTCTAGAGCCTCGGAGTCGCAACTATGGAGCCCACGTGCCGCTACTGCTGAAGCCCGTGAGTCCTAGAGCCCGAGTTCCACAACAAGAGACATCACCATGACAAGAAGCCTGCTCACCTCACCTAGACAGTAGCCCCCACTCCCTGCAACTAGAGAAGAGCCTCTGGCAGCAGTGAAAACCCAGAATAGCCAATAAATAAATAAACAACAATAAAAAGAGAATTTTTTTTTAGATGAGGACTATAACCCCGGAGACAGCATTTGAGATGCTCTAAGAAACTGCTCCAAGGAGGCGAGGCGGGAGCTAGGCTACGCAGGAGTTTTGCAACAACGGGCAGATAGCGAGGCACATCAGAACATTAGTGCCAACTAAGGAAACCAGATCTGCCTAGTTAAGGGATTTAGAACAGTTTTCTGTCTATGGGAAGATGCAAGAGTCTGGGGTCACTGAAATCGCTACTTTAATGTGCACCTCAGTCTCTGGTGCCAGGAGCCTATTATTATTATTATTATTATTATTTTAATAGTTACTTATCTGGTTGCATTGGGTCTTTGTTGTGGCATGCCGGAATTTATCATCGCTGCACATGGATTCTCAAATTGTGGCACTCAGGCTTAGTTGCTCCATGGCCTGTGGGATCTTAGCTCCCAGACCAGGAATGGAACCTGAGTCCTTTGTACTGTAAGGTGGATTCTTATCCACTGGACCACCAGGGAAGTGATTGTCTTCTGTTTCTGTAACTGAGCAGGATCCTGGGGTGTGGGGGCAGGGCTGGAGGTGGGGTGGGGTGGGGTTGCTTCCGCAGGCAGAAACTCCCCCAGGCCCTCTGTTTAGTTCCTCTCTGAAGTAAATAAGAGTATCTGATGTAAATTTCCTGAGTAGTGTTACAGGCCCGAAAACCCCCATCAAAGGGAGGATGTTAAGTACTTGATGACCTTGAGCAGGCAGCCGCAGGCCTTCTGGAGCCTAAGGACTGTGAATGCTGACCCCTGTGACGCCACCCTGCCCATCACCATCAGCCAGTCCGAGAACTGTGCACAGGCTGATTACAGGCCCTGCAACCTCCCTCCTTCACCTGCCTTTAAAAATGCAGAGCTGACAAGAAAATTAAAAGAAAAAAAATGCTTTGGGACCCACGTGCCGCTACTGCTGAAGCCCGTGAGTCCTAGAGCCCGAGTTCCACAACGAGACATCAATGACAAGAAGCCTGCTCACCTCACCTAGACAGTAGCCCCACTCCTGCAACTAGAGAAGAGCCTGTGGCAGCAGTGAAAACCCAGAATAGCCAATAAATAAATAAACAACAATAAAAGAGAATTTTTTAGATGAGGACTATAACCCGGAGACAGCATTTGAGATGCTCTAAGAAACTGCTCCAAGGAGGCGAGGCGGGAGCTAGGCTACGCAGGAGTTTTGCAACAACGGGCAGATAGCGAGGCACATCAGAACATTAGTGCCAACTAAGGAAACCAGATCTGCCTAGTTAAGGGATTTAGAACAGTTTTCTGTCTATGGGAAGATGCAAGAGTCTGGGGTCACTGAAATCGCTACTTTAATGTGCACCTCAGTCTCTGGTGCCAGGAGCCTATTATTATTATTATTATTATTATTTTAATAGTTACTTATCTGGTTGCATTGGGTCTTTGTTGTGGCATGCCGGAATTTATCATCGCTGCACATGGATTCTCAAATTGTGGCACTCAGGCTTAGTTGCTCCATGGCCTGTGGGATCTTAGCTCCCAGACCAGGAATGGAACCTGAGTCCTTTGTACTGTAAGGTGGATTCTTATCCACTGGACCACCAGGGAAGTGATTGTCTTCTGTTTCTGTAACTGAGCAGGATCCTGGGGTGTGGGGGCAGGGCTGGAGGTGGGGTGGGGTGGGGTTGCTTCCGCAGGCAGAAACTCCCCCAGGCCCTCTGTTTAGTTCCTCTCTGAAGTAAATAAGAGTATCTGATGTAAATTTCCTGAGTAGTGTTACAGGCCCGAAAACCCCCATCAAAGGGAGGATGTTAAGTACTTGATGACCTTGAGCAGGCAGCCGCAGGCCTTCTGGAGCCTAAGGACTGTGAATGCTGACCCCTGTGACGCCACCCTGCCCATCACCATCAGCCAGTCCGAGAACTGTGCACAGGCTGATTACAGGCCCTGCAACCTCCCTCCTTCACCTGCCTTTAAAAATGCAGAGCTGACAAGAAAATTAAAAGAAAAAAAATGCTTTGGGACGGTTTAGGGCGTGAGGGGTTTAGGACTCCTTGCATGGCCCTGGGATAAGCCTTGCTCTGCTCCAGACGCTGATGTTTTGGTTTGTTTGTCCTCTCTGTGTGTCAGGAACACAAACTTGCTCTAACAGTTTCGTCTTCTGCTTGTCCCCAGGGCTCACTGTAGGGAGTGGCTGCCGTCTGTTGCTAGATGGCAAGTATTCTTTTCTTTCCTGAGTCCTCAGGGCTCAGCAGCTCTCCATCCAGGGTGGCTGCAACTGCTGATGACTGGGACGTCCTTATGTACTGATTGGCAGGAAATATTCCATTTCTCCCCCCGTGTGGTCTTGGGCTAGTGACTTAACATCTTTGTTGCTTCCTTATCTATGAGAGAGTAATAGCCATAGTGGTGACATTCCTTTGTTATGAATGGTTATAACGTGGTTGTAAAGGTAAAGCATTCACCAAAGACCTACCAGGTTATTACCACCACAGAAGTGCTCCTGATAAACGTCAAGTGCTCCGGCATCAGCAGACCTGTGAGGAGCGATCTGGGAATTCAGAAAGCCTCTCCCATTCAGTATTTGGAATGCAGATATTAGAGAGGCTGTGCAGACTGCTGCAAATTCTGACCCCAATTTGACGTTTGACTGAACCATGGAATCTGTTTCCATGCATGATACAGATACAGCCCTTTGAATAATTTGCCAACCTCTTTATTGACTCAAAAGAAAGGTAAAAATGTGTAAAATATTAGAAAACCCCATCTACCCCTTCTATCTGGAAGCTTAAGACTAGAGGTTTTAAGAAATGTTTACGTTCTTTTCTCTAAGGAGCATAAGCCCTCAGCTTAGTGAGCATTATGCTGTGTTACATTTTGTTTTCTTTAGGGAGCACAAGGGCAGAGCATCTTCTCACAGAGGAGGACAACTGCATGTATGAAATTATGTGCTGACCATTAGAAGAGGATCTCCCCAGAGAGAAATCAGCCATTATCCTGGCTTTCTGGTGAAATAAGATGAAATTTTTATGCAATGAATGGAGCACAGAGAAAGCTGCGGGGTTAAGCTAAACAAAACAGCAAACATATTATGGCTTGGAATAATAAAATCCACACACATTATCACCTAAAAATCTATCCATGATTTAGCCCCTATCTCTCCTCATTAACTTGTTTCTAAATGACTTGTGCTCACCCCGTTCACTCCATCTGTGTGTCAGGAACACAAACTTGCTCTAACAGTTTCGTCTTCTGCTTGTCCCCAGGGCTCACTGTAGGGAGTGGCTGCCGTCTGTTGCTAGATGGCAAGTATTCTTTTCTTTCCTGAGTCCTCAGGGCTCAGCAGCTCTCCATCCAGGGTGGCTGCAACTGCTGATGACTGGGACGTCCTTATGTACTGATTGGCAGGAAATATTCCATTTCTCCCCCCGTGTGGTCTTGGGCTAGTGACTTAACATCTTTGTTGCTTCCTTATCTATGAGAGAGTAATAGCCATAGTGGTGACATTCCTTTGTTATGAATGGTTATAACGTGGTTGTAAAGGTAAAGCATTCACCAAAGACCTACCAGGTTATTACCACCACAGAAGTGCTCCTGATAAACGTCAAGTGCTCCGGCATCAGCAGACCTGTGAGGAGCGATCTGGGAATTCAGAAAGCCTCTCCCATTCAGTATTTGGAATGCAGATATTAGAGAGGCTGTGCAGACTGCTGCAAATTCTGACCCCAATTTGACGTTTGACTGAACCATGGAATCTGTTTCCATGCATGATACAGATACAGCCCTTTGAATAATTTGCCAACCTCTTTATTGACTCAAAAGAAAGGTAAAAATGTGTAAAATATTAGAAAACCCCATCTACCCCTTCTATCTGGAAGCTTAAGACTAGAGGTTTTAAGAAATGTTTACGTTCTTTTCTCTAAGGAGCATAAGCCCTCAGCTTAGTGAGCATTATGCTGTGTTACATTTTGTTTTCTTTAGGGAGCACAAGGGCAGAGCATCTTCTCACAGAGGAGGACAACTGCATGTATGAAATTATGTGCTGACCATTAGAAGAGGATCTCCCCAGAGAGAAATCAGCCATTATCCTGGCTTTCTGGTGAAATAAGATGAAATTTTTATGCAATGAATGGAGCACAGAGAAAGCTGCGGGGTTAAGCTAAACAAAACAGCAAACATATTATGGCTTGGAATAATAAAATCCACACACATTATCACCTAAAAATCTATCCATGATTTAGCCCCTATCTCTCCTCATTAACTTGTTTCTAAATGACTTGTGCTCACCCCGTTCACTCCAGACTCACTGGCCTCGTTTTGGTTTTTGCCTGAATACGTCACTAACACTCTTTGCACTTGCTCTGGAATTTTTTTTTTTCTCCTGGATCTTCACGGGTTTTTATTATTTTACTTATTTCATTCTGGTCTTCACTGAGGCACACGTTGAGATGGCACAGCTCCAGGATACATTTCTTTCATTGTGAAATAAGCTGTGTGAGCCACTGAGGCACACGTTGAGATGGCACAGCTCCAGGATACATTTCTTTCATTGTGAAATAAGCTGTGTGAGCCAACACGGGGTTGTGTGGAATGCGGTGGTGGTGGATCCAACTTCTCCAAGTCCATGGAGTGTGTTGCCGGCAGAAACATCACGCACAGGGGCTTGGACTGAGACAGAGGAGGTAACGTAAGAGTGGTCGATCGTAGGACGCTGCTCACCTGTTCTTACAACTCCCCTGTACCTCCTGACCCATGTTGAGTTTGGTGCCTTACGTACTTTTTGTCTGATGGCATAGTGCCGCTGTATAATCCCATACATACGAGTAGGTGGGTCAGACAGCCACGGTTTAGGAGGGATGTTCAGCTCACACAGACATCTGACAGCCCGTGGCTAAATATTCGGTTTATACAAGGCCAAAGGCTGATGCTCAATAAGGAAATGTTCTGTGCAGAGAAGTGCACAGAGTTGTTCCAGAATCAAAGAGATGTGTGAGTGATTCGAGGACAACAGTCCTACTTGCCGTAGACACCTGGGGGGACCCTGGCACCGAGCAGCCCTGGCGCAGCCTGAGCGTGCCACCGAGCGCCCCCTACTCCCCCAGGCCCCACTCAGAGCGGGCAGCCTGCGGTCATCTCAGCCGGGTGGTTGTGGCTCGTGAGACATGGCTTCCACACTCATGTTTCAATGTTCAGGAAAAAATTGGGAATTGTGTGTTTTCCAGAAAATACACTGAACTGGTGAAATGGCAGCATTAAAATCCAGTTTGTTTCTAAATGACTTGTGCTCACCGTTCATCAGCTATGGCCCCTATCACCTAAAAATCTATCCATGATTTAGCCCCTATCTCTCCTCATTAACTTGTTTCTAAATGACTTGTGCTCACCCCGTTCACTCCAGACTCACTGGCCTCGTTTTGGTTTTGCCTGAATACGTCACTAACACTCTTTGCACTTGCTCGGGAAATTTTTTTTTTCTCCTGGATCTTCAGGGGTTTTTTATTATTTTACTTATTTCATTCTGGTCTTCACTGAGGCACACGTTGAGATGGCACAGCTCCAGGATACATTTCTTTCATTGTGAAATAAGCTGTGTGAGCCACTGAGGCACACGTTGAGATGGCACAGCTCCAGGATACATTTCTTTCATTGTGAAATAAGCTGTGTGAGCCAACACGGGGTTGTGTGGAATGCGGTGGTGGTGGATCCAACTTCTCCAAGTCCATGGAGTGTGTTGCCGGCAGAAACATCACGCACAGGGGCTTGGACTGAGACAGAGGAGGTAACGTAAGAGTGGTCGATCGTAGGACGCTGCTCACCTGTTCTTACAACTCCCCTGTACCTCCTGACCCATGTTGAGTTTGGTGCCTTACGTACTTTTTGTCTGATGGCATAGTGCCGCTGTATAATCCCATACATACGAGTAGGTGGGTCAGACAGCCACGGTTTAGGAGGGATGTTCAGCTCACACAGACATCTGACAGCCCGTGGCTAAATATTCGGTTTATACAAGGCCAAAGGCTGATGCTCAATAAGGAAATGTTCTGTGCAGAGAAGTGCACAGAGTTGTTCCAGAATCAAAGAGATGTGTGAGTGATTCGAGGACAACAGTCCTACTTGCCGTAGACACCTGGGGAGACCCTGGCACCGAGCAGCCCTGGCGCAGCCTGAGCGTGCCACCGAGCGCCCCCTACTCCCCCAGGCCCCACTCAGAGCGGGCAGCCTGCGGTCATCTCAGCCGGGTGGTTGTGGCTCGTGAGACATGGCTTCCACACTCATGTTTCAATGTTCAGGAAAAAATTGGGAATTGTGTGTTTTCCAGAAAATACACTGAACTGGTGAAATGGCAGCATTAAAAAAATCCAGTTTGTCTTTCAAATAATGCCCAAACACTTAACATAAATATGTCAGAACTAAAAAAAAACAGCATCAGCAAGCAAAAAACAAACCTGAAGATCTCTTCCAACACTAAAATTATATAATTCCATAACTAATTTTTGGATATTATTCTAAGGTATTATTTGCAAAGTAATTTATTGTGAACGAAGCATATTGAACAAAGTCTATTTACTAGTGTCATACATGATAAGCAAGTATATTTCAAATAAGATAGTAAAGTTCATTAAGATCACAAGCTTTTCCTGATCGAAATTTTTTTCTGAGTGGATAAGCACAAAGTTTATTTACATGGTTTTTTTAAAAGTGATAAATAACTTTAAAAAGTATGTATATTAAATATACGTTATATTAAGCTACATGACTGTTTTTCCTGATTAAAAAATCGATAAATTTTCCAGGATAAACCTTTAGGTGTTCGGTTATATTCTAACAAATAATATTTTAAAGTTTTATTTTCTGTGTGGACTATCTAGATAAAGGAATGATTTATGATGCATGCATTGGTACATGACAGAAATGTGTCATGTCCATAAGATAATTAATTACACATTTTATGATAAAATAATCATTTTGAGTGAATTGATTTCTTAGTAAAACATACACTCAAAACTGTTGAAAATGATTATTAGAAATCTATACTATTTGACTGAATTTTCTTATCAAATATATCAAGAGAGTTGAACTAAATAGAAAGGCTCAGCTTTGATGATTTCAAAAGATGGATCAATGGGCTTCCCCTGGTGGTCCAGTGGGTAAGGGCACCGCCTTGCAGTGCAAGGGGCGCCGGTTCGATCCCTGGCCTGGGAAGATCCCACGGGCCACGGAGCGGCTGGACTGATGTGTCCAATTACCAAGCCGGAGCTCTGGAGCGCATGCGCCCAGAGCCGGTGCTCTGCAACGACAGACGCCACTGCGGTGGGAGGCCCACAGGAGCCAAAGAACAAAGACGGATGAACATAGAGAAATGAAAGACCAATATCCCCGCCCCCAACGACCCGTGGCTCGTGAGACATGGCTTCCACACTCATGTTTCAATGTTCAGGAAAAAATTGGGAATTGTGTGTTTTCCAGAAAATACACTGAACTGGTGAAATGGCAGCATTAAAAAAATCCAGTTTGTCTTTCAAATAATGCCCAAACACTTAACATAAATATGTCAGAACTAAAAACAGCATCAGCAAGCAAAAAACAAACCTGAAGATCTCTTCCAACACTAAAATTATATAATTCCATAACTAATTTTTGGATATTATTCTAAGGTATTATTTGCAAAGTAATTTATTGTGAACGAAGCATATTGAACAAAGTCTATTTACTAGTGTCATACATGATAAGCAAGTATATTTCAAATAAGATAGTAAAGTTCATTAAGATCACAAGCTTTTCCTGATCGAAATTTTTTTCTGAGTGGATAAGCACAAAGTTTATTTACATGGTTTTTTTAAAAGTGATAAATAACTTTAAAAAGTATGTATATTAAATATACGTTATATTAAGCTACATGACTGTTTTTCCTGATTAAAAAATCGATAAATTTTCCAGGATAAACCTTTAGGTGTTCGGTTATATTCTAACAAATAATATTTTAAAGTTTTATTTTCTGTGTGGACTATCTAGATAAAGGAATGATTTATGATGCATGCATTGGTACATGACAGAAATGTGTCATGTCCATAAGATAATTAATTACACATTTTATGATAAAATAATCATTTTGAGTGAATTGATTTCTTAGTAAAACATACACTCAAAACTGTTGAAAATGATTATTAGAAATCTATACTATTTGACTGAATTTTCTTATCAAATATATCAAGAGAGTTGAACTAAATAGAAAGGCTCAGCTTTGATGATTTCAAAAGATGGATCAATGGGCTTCCCCTGGTGGTCCAGTGGGTAAGGGCACCGCCTTGCAGTGCAAGGGGCGCCGGTTCGATCCCTGGCCTGGGAAGATCCCACGGGCCACGGAGCGGCTGGACTGATGTGTCCAATTACCAAGCCGGAGCTCTGGAGCGCATGCGCCCAGAGCCGGTGCTCTGCAACGACAGACGCCACTGCGGTGGGAGGCCCACAGGAGCCAAAGAACAAAGACGGATGAACATAGAGAAATGAAAGACCAATAGAAGTGGCCCGCCTGCTCCCCTCCCTCCCCAACCCGACCCCCAACCAAAATAAATAAATAAATAAATATTTTTTTTAAAAAAAAAGATGGATCAAGGGACTTCCCTGGTGGTCCAGTGTTTCAGATGCAGGAGGCCTGGGTGCAATGGCTGGTCTGGGAACTAGACCAGTGACTAAGAGCTTGCATGCTGCAACCTAAGACCCAGTGCAGCCAAATAAATAAATATATTTTTTCAAGAAAGCATAACTCAAAGCATTTTTCAAAAATGGACATAAGAGCAGAAGTACACTTTGGGGATGGTTGGACAGTTAATAGCTCTTAGTAACTGCTTGTTAAGAGACTCAAGACGGAATCAGACACGTAGGACCTCTGTAAATGTGCACCAACCTGGCTGAACTCATCGGGAATCCTCTGTCCATCCTCCGCTCTTCCCTCCACAGAAGATGCTCAATGCACACTAGCTGCGTGAATGGATGTCTTACGAGCACTGGGACCTGCAAACAGTTCATGTGCTCCCTCTTCATAGCCAGCATTTCCTTCAATCTTTTCTCCCATGCCTCTTCCCACCACTAAACTGCTCCCACTCCTTAATAAGGAGACATGTTTACTCACTTCCCAGCTCACCATGTGCCTTTCCTATGTAGCCTCGTCACTCACAGGACTAATTTTTATGCTGTTCTTCACTTTTAAGTTGTTCAACTTTATCTTATCTCTCCAGAAATACACACACACTGCTAGCCAAAGGCATATTTGATGACACACAAATTGCTTTGGTTGTTTGATAGATGTTGAAGACACAGAAAGGTATTTGATTTTCTTCTGTTTACTCTGGGATGAGCTAGTAGGAAGACTCAAAGCAGAATATAAATCTCATGAAAGAAGTAGCTGTCTTTTGATTTTAGAAAAGTCATCATAGAAGATAATTTGTCAAGGGCTCATTTAAAGATGATTTGTTTTGAAAACCATGCTAATCTAGACTATACAGAATCGTGGGCTTCCCTGGTAGCTCCTTGGTGAAGAATTCACCTGCCAAGGCAGGAGACTGAAGAAACACTGTTCGATCCCTGAGTGGGGAAGACCCCTGGAGAAGGAAATGGCAGCGCACTCCAGCAGTCTTGTCTGGACAATTCCATGGACAGAGGAGCCTTCCAGGCTACAGTCCATGGGGTTGCAAAGAATTGGACTGATTGAGCACACACACACACGTACACACACACACACACACACACACACACACACACATGCTAATTGATAACAACTCAGCACTCTGGAACTAGACTAAAAATGAAGAACAACATGAGGATCTCTCGTGCTTTAAAAACTTCTGAATTTCCCAAGAATTCCAGTTTATGCATAGAGACACTCTGCCTGCTGGAGGTGGAGCCTAATTCCTCGCTCCTTAAGTGCTGGGCGCATGTAGTGACCACTAAAGGATGGACACCATGAAATCCAGATTTAATGCTACCTTTCACTCCCCCTAAATGTGCTGGACAAATTGGAGATGTGTCCATAGTCCAAGGATTATAAAGGGCTTTAACCAGCCAGGTTTTAAAGACAAGGCTGAGACCAAGTCAGGGATGAGTCTGAATAACAACCCAGGAGCTCAAATTAACCGAACTGTCATTTCAAACGGAAAGGGTGGCATCACATTAAACTGGCACATGACAGGCTTTTAATTTAAGGCCTGGAGGCATCAGCTAATCTAGGATGGGTGTCAACCAATGTGATGAAGTCTGACTACAAATGGCAGATACACCAAGGACACAGGGCTCTGCCCTCCAGGACCTCACAGTGGGTAAAAGAAATACATTAAATGTTCACAACACAATAAAGTTGTGGAGACATTCCTCAAGGCCATGCAACAAAGAAGTGAATGGTCTGCTGAGATGTGCCTGGGCTCCTTCTTAAATTCAAACATAACTCTGTAACTTATAAGCACAGAAGGGTTACAACCTTTTATAATCTTATAATCACAAAGGACGACAAACATTAAAAAAATTTCAGCTAGTAGGAAGACTCAAAGCAGAATATAAATCTCATGAAAGAAGTAGCTGTCTTTTGATTTTAGAAAAGTCATCATAGAAGATAATTTGTCAAGGGCTCATTTAAAGATGATTTGTTTTGAAAACCATGCTAATCTAGACTATACAGAATCGTGGGCTTCCCTGGTAGCTCCTTGGTGAAGAATTCACCTGCCAAGGCAGGAGACTGAAGAAACACTGTTCGATCCCTGAGTGGGGAAGACCCCTGGAGAAGGAAATGGCAGCGCACTCCAGCAGTCTTGTCTGGACAATTCCATGGACAGAGGAGCCTTCCAGGCTACAGTCCATGGGGTTGCAAAGAATTGGACTGATTGAGCACACACACACACGTACACACACACACACACACACACACACACACACACATGCTAATTGATAACAACTCAGCACTCTGGAACTAGACTAAAAATGAAGAACAACATGAGGATCTCTCGTGCTTTAAAAACTTCTGAATTTCCCAAGAATTCCAGTTTATGCATAGAGACACTCTGCCTGCTGGAGGTGGAGCCTAATTCCTCGCTCCTTAAGTGCTGGGCGCATGTAGTGACCACTAAAGGATGGACACCATGAAATCCAGATTTAATGCTACCTTTCACTCCCCCTAAATGTGCTGGACAAATTGGAGATGTGTCCATAGTCCAAGGATTATAAAGGGCTTTAACCAGCCAGGTTTTAAAGACAAGGCTGAGACCAAGTCAGGGATGAGTCTGAATAACAACCCAGGAGCTCAAATTAACCGAACTGTCATTTCAAACGGAAAGGGTGGCATCACATTAAACTGGCACATGACAGGCTTTTAATTTAAGGCCTGGAGGCATCAGCTAATCTAGGATGGGTGTCAACCAATGTGATGAAGTCTGACTACAAATGGCAGATACACCAAGGACACAGGGCTCTGCCCTCCAGGACCTCACAGTGGGTAAAAGAAATACATTAAATGTTCACAACACAATAAAGTTGTGGAGACATTCCTCAAGGCCATGCAACAAAGAAGTGAATGGTCTGCTGAGATGTGCCTGGGCTCCTTCTTAAATTCAAACATAACTCTGTAACTTATAAGCACAGAAGGGTTACAACCTTTTATAATCTTATAATCACAAAGGACGACACATAGATACTCATGAAGTAGTAATTTCCATTTACAGAAAGGATGACGGGACAGCCTACTATTTGCCAAGGATGTGTGCACAGTGCTTTCATGCACATTTGCTTATTGCCCTTATCTGCTATCTGGGTATCATTAAACACATTTGTTACACATGAAAGGAACAAGAAGTCATATAACTTTCCCAAGGTCAGATGACAGGAAGAAAAAGGATTTCAACCCACATCTGAGTGACCCCAGTGTGCCTTCCTTGTCATGGACTCACTTTCTTCACAATCACCAAACTGTTCATTAGAGCCCAAGGTGTTGCTGTTAAGCGGCTAAGTTGTGTCTGATTCCTTGTGACCTTCTGGAGTGTAGCATGTCAGGCTCCCCTGCCCTTCTCTCTCTCCCAGAATTTGCTGAAGCGCATGTCCATTGAGCTGATGATGCCATCCACCCATCTCCTCCCTCTCCCCCTGCCCTCAGTCTTTCCCCAGCAGGGTCTTTTCCCATGAGTCGGCTATCGCATCAGGTGGCCAAAATATTGGAGCTTCAGCTTCAGCTTCAGCAATAGTCCTCCCAATGAATATTCAAGGTTGATTTCCTTTAGGATTGTCTAGTTTGATCTCGTTGCGGTCCAAGGGACTCTCAAGAGTCTTCTCTAGCACCACACATCAAAAGAATAAATTCTTTGACACTCAATCTTTTCCATGGTCCAACTCTCACATCCACATATGACTATTGGAAAAACCAGAGCTCAGACTAGATGGACCTTTGTTGTCAAAGTACCAAGTACCATGCACTCAGTCCATCTACAGGAAGCCTGTTTCAATGGATCAATCACTGTCCAATAAGGGCACTGAAGCCCTTAAAACACCACTTGTTTCAACAGAGGTTGGGAAGATAATCATACACATAATCATTAGCTAGTTTATGAGATCTTAACGGGAAAAAAGCAACTCTGAGATACCATCACATGCCAGCAACTACTTTATATGTATATACCTATATGCCTCTCTCTATATATATACTTATATATATATATATATATATATATATTTAAATGATATATTTATACAAAATTTAACTATTCATTTGGCTGTACCTGGTCTTAGTTCTGGCACTCAGGATCTTTAGTTGCAGCATATAGGATTTAGTTTCTTGATCAGGGGTGGAACCCAGGCCCCTGTATTAGTCCTGTAGAGTCTTAGCACTGGAGCACCAGGGGAACCCAGAGAAGAAGCTATTCCTTAAATAGTTAAAAAAAGAAAGGGCAGGAAATGACATTATTCAAATGTAGATGTTTCAAAGATGGCCTTTGAGCTGGGAAGGGATGTCTAAGGTGGGGCCCTATCTCCCCAGGACCCTTACTCAGGAGCTCAGAGAAGACCTGTGTATATTTGTCTCAGGAGCAATGCGGTTTGTAGAAGCCAGCACTTGTGTGAAGACACAAAATACACCAGGGTGAATGTGAAGCTGGGAGACAGTAGGCTAAGAACCATCGTGCTCAACAAGGCTGCATTTCCAAAAACCCAGATGCAGTTTCTGCATCTTTTAGAAATTCCTCCCATAAGTTCAACTTGCTGTAAGTCACCACCGTTATTGAAATTAAGTAATACCAGGAGCTTCTATTAAGTATTTTGGTCCCCAAATGCCATAATTCAGCAAGAAGACTTTAGAACTTAGTAGATATATAATTCATGCTAAATTTATTTATAAAATGAAAGTTAATTTCAATTTGCCTTTTGAAATTAGTCCAGGAGTGTTGGTATTTTTATCCTAGACCCATGACTAACTATAGTCCCTCTGCTGCAGACTTATATAAAATATTTACTTAAGCATAATTATACCACAAAAGCTGATTCAAACGCCAGGCTCCATTAGGAGATTTTCACAGTTGTCTTAAATTGAGACAGGAGGGTTAATCACACTGTAATTATTCTGACCTTAAGCCACATAGATCTTGGTATATATCATGCTATTTATAGTCCATTTTGGCAGATCAGCCTTTCCAATGTACGGAGGCCTCATTGGTAAAAGGGGTCATTATTACTATTACCAAGGTCGCCTAGACATCAGAACGAAGTGGCTACTGGACTCCACCTAAATGCACAGTGAGCTAGTGGAGCGAAGCTCTCAGCTCATCCTGCACTCTGATTTCTGGAGAAGGTAAGCCAAGCAAACAGGAAAACTATATTACTCTCAGTATCTCCTCAGACCAACCGCATGCTACAATCTATAAGTGCTATAAAAATCGAAAGAGAGAAAGAAATTCCCTGTGAGACTCAGGGAAGCTTTCAAGAATGAAGTGAAATTTGAGCTTGACCTTGAAGAATCATCGCTTTCCGCTCTCTCATTTGTCACCTGTGCCAAACACTGGATCAGCACCTAATGCCTGCCCATCCCCGCCCAGGTTCGCTCTGCCTGCCTCAACCTGGGAGTTCCTCCAGGGCAGGAACTTTGCCTTGTGTATCCCTGAATACCTAGTTTGCTTTAATGAGCGTGATCAAAACAGTGTGTTGGTCACCTGATGTAAAGAGTCGACGCAATAGACAAGACTCTGATGCTGGGCAAGATTGAGGGCAAGAGGAGAAGGGGGAGACAGAGGATGAGATGGTTCCATGGCATCGCTGACTCAATGGATATGAGTTTGAGCAAACTCCAGCGGCGAGTGAGGAAAGACAGGGAAACCTGGCGTGCTGCAGTCTGTGGGGTCACAGAGCAGACATAATGACTCGACAACAAATCAGTGTCCTATAAGGCTCTGTATTAAGCATTCCTGTGGAAAGGTCAGTAGCTCCCATGCTTTTCAGGGATCTCACCAAGAAGCGAGGGGTGTAAGTGAAAAGACCATGTACGAAACACAATAGCAAAACCATCCACCTGCACCCAAGACAGAAGGCCTGAGCACCAGGCAAAGAGAACAGTCATCTGTATATTCAGTGAAATGAGTTCTGAGATGTTCCACTTAGTAGAGCACCACTGCAAGCAAGACGCCCAATGGTTTCCTCTCCCCCAGAGATTCCTCGTGCCCCGCTGTGGTCTGCCCTTCCTCGGCCTCCAGACATAGGCAACCCATGTTTCACTGTTACTATGGGCTAGCTTGCATTTCATATACATAGAATCGTCCAGAATGCATGATGCACATACATATAGCTCGTAGGTACACAACTTGGTGATTGGTTTCTTTCATGCAGGAAAAAGATTTTGAGTTGCATCCACCTTGCTTCACATGTTATTAGTTGGTTCCTCTTCATGGCTGACTATGACTCAGTTGTGTGGATAGCTTGTTTACTCAAGTGCTGGTGGGCATCAGTGTTGTTTCCAGTTTGGGACTATTATGATTTATTTCCGGCTTTCAGGAAGACAGTACAGAGGGACAGAGGTTCCTATTGCATTGGCGATTTCTTAAGGAACTTTAAAAATAATATATCACTGTAGCACAGTTGAGGATAGCCCTTCCTGAACAGCAACAAAACAGTGCTGTAAATGTGGAAAATTTATTACAAACACATCATTTACATCAAATGGTATGCAGAATCAAGTAAGAAGAAAAACATGAAAATTGTCTTCCTTATTTTTTATCGTCATTCTCATTCTGAACTATGCAAGTTAAAAATCACACTTGATTTTGAAACATGTGAATAAAGGGGAGTTTTAAATGGCTACCAGATCATTTGAAACTATTGAGAGTAATGAGTGATTTGTTCTGAGTTAACAGTTCACCAGTGCTGAAACTCCATCAATAAAATGAAATGTCCACTTTCTTTGTATTTAAATTAGATTTTTTCCTGAATTATGAAAATTATAGTTTCTTGTATGACTTCATAATCTTTTACTTTACTAAAATATTGATTTTATATTTCTCTTTCAGGTTTATAGCTTTGTGTATAGTAAATTATGCTGACCTTTGCAAAAACTAAGAAATTATAGATAAATATATAGAACTCATCAAAGAGTAATGATTATCTCAGTAAAAATAGCATTTATAGAATTGTATCAAAATATTAATACTAAAATACTAAATTACAGAAGTGGTTAGTCCTTTTAAGGTTTTTCTATACAGAGACAGATAAAAGTATAATAAAAATATAGAACCAAAATCTAAGCTTTGATCTAAATCAGAGTGTTTGAAATATATAGTTGATTTTTAAAAGTGACTATTCAATAACTATTGAAGAGCTATTATGCATAATGCTCTTAAAACATTATACATGTTTCCTTCTTAAGACTAGCCATATTTAGGGTCCAAAGAATGGCTTCCTAAATTTTAGCATTGCTGGGAAAATTAATATTGAGTTTTTAAATATGACCTTGACTTCAGCTGCATTAAGAGAATAATTACAATCAAAATTATTCTGAATTAAAATATTTACCTTTAGTCTGCTATGGAGAAAGCAAAGTTTAGTTTGGAAAGAAAATTCAAAAGCTCATATTTAGAAGTCATGAGAGCTGAGAAAAATTTCACAGTAAGAGAACCATATATGATGAGGTCAGATTTGAACTGCAGCTTAAAGAAAACTAAAATGTGGATAGAAGAAGAAGAGAAAGCCAGTTCCAGGGCAGTGGAGTAGTTGGAGCAACATATGGATGTAAGAGAGAGTACAGCCGTCCGACGTGTCTGGGAAACTGCTTTGGCTAGAAAATAGATTTCACTCAGAAAAGAAGAGAGGGAAACCTGGAATGTTATGTTTAATATGTTGTATTTAATTACAGGGAGGTTCTCCTGAAATTGTACCAAACGGCTTATTCTCGGCATAGCGTCAAGATCACTCTGGAGGCTACAGTGAAAGCACATTGTCTCTAGACCCTCAGCCTAGTCTCTGCTTTTTTTCTTCATAAGGAACAGAACTGCTGGTGCAAAGAATGGCCACAGAAGCACTGCTGGGCTCAGCTGTGGGCAAAACACATCTCCAGTTGGAACATCAATATCAGAAGAGAAGATGTATCTACAAAACTTTAGTCTAAATGGCAACATCTCTGCGGCAAGTTGTCCGCTGGTGGGAAATAGCACTGTCTCTCCCTGCACACGATTGGAGTTCCTATCATGACAAGCATCCCAATGGACTGGGAGATGGCCTATGTTTCTTCCTATGTGTCCACTGAATTAAAAAATCAAAGTGTAAATGATCTGAAAAAGACAAAAAGGGAATTTTTGCGCAGCATTTGAAAAGAAGGAGAGGGACGTTAGGAACAGGTGTAGGAAAGACAACATAGACCAAATTCTGCTTGAAGATGGGTTTCAGCCATGTTGCCAGTTTGGGGACTGGCTTGTGCATGGTGATGCTGTAACTTTGGGGCTGATGGATTAAAAATCCAGTGTGCTGGCACTGTTTCCTTTTACCCTCTAGGCAATGCCTATAACAGACCTCAGGGTGAACTGATGATACAACTTACGAGGAAAGTAACCCAAATATTTGTGAAAATTGCCAGACTTGAGGGCAATTGAGGGGTGTCAAGGGGTGTTGTATAAATGAGAACTAAGAAT
This sequence comes from Tragulus kanchil, assembly GCA_022376925.1. Taxonomy (NCBI): domain Eukaryota; kingdom Metazoa; phylum Chordata; class Mammalia; order Artiodactyla; family Tragulidae; genus Tragulus; species Tragulus kanchil. The sequence continues at coordinate 165,730,990 of JAIOJX010000003.1, read as the reverse complement.
TACTGTGTTTAACCAATGAGATTTTGTGATTTAAATGTTACAGCAGCTAGCACTAATGATTCTGACAGAAATACATACGTTCCTAACTAGCTTCAGGGCTTCCCAGGTGGCACTAGTGGCTAAGAACCCGGCTGCCAATGCAGGAGACATAAGAGACATAGGTTCAGTCTCCGGGTCAGGAAAATCCCCACAGCATAGAAGAAGAAGAGAAAGCCAGTTCCAGGGCAGTGGAGTAGTTGGAGCAACATATGGATGTAAGAGAGAGTACAGCCGTCCGACGTGTCTGGGAAACTGCTTTGGCTAGAAAATAGATTTCACTCAGAAAAGAAGAGAGGGAAACCTGGAATGTTATGTTTAATATGTTGTATTTAATTACAGGGAGGTTCTCCTGAAATTGTACCAAACGGCTTATTCTCGGCATAGCGTCAAGATCACTCTGGAGGCTACAGTGAAAGCACATTGTCTCTAGACCCTCAGCCTAGTCTCTGCTTTTTTTCTTCATAAGGAACAGAACTGCTGGTGCAAAGAATGGCCACAGAAGCACTGCTGGGCTCAGCTGTGGGCAAAACACATCTCCAGTTGGAACATCAATATCAGAAGAGAAGATGTATCTACAAAACTTTAGTCTAAATGGCAACATCTCTGCGGCAAGTTGTCCGCTGGTGGGAAATAGCACTGTCTCTCCCTGCACACGATTGGAGTTCCTATCATGACAAGCATCCCAATGGACTGGGAGATGGCCTATGTTTCTTCCTATGTGTCCACTGAATTAAAAAATCAAAGTGTAAATGATCTAAAAAAGACAAAAAGGGAATTTTTGCGCAGCATTTGAAAAGAAGGAGAGGGACGTTAGGAACAGGTGTAGGAAAGACAACATAGACCAAATTCTGCTTGAAGATGGGTTTCAGCCATGTTGCCAGTTTGGGGACTGGCTTGTGCATGGTGATGCTGTAACTTTGGGGCTGATGGATTAAAAATCCAGTGTGCTGGCACTGTTTCCTTTTACCCTCTAGGCAATGCCTATAACAGACCTCAGGGTGAACTGATGATACAACTTACGAGGAAAGTAACCCAAATATTTGTGAAAATTGCCAGACTTGAGGGCAATTGAGGGGTGTCAAGGGGTGTTGTATAAATGAGAACTAAGAATTACTGTGTTTAACCAATGAGATTTTGTGATTTAAATGTTACAGCAGCTAGCACTAATGATTCTGACAGAAATACATACGTTCCTAACTAGCTTCAGGGCTTCCCAGGTGGCACTAGTGGCTAAGAACCCGGCTGCCAATGCAGGAGACATAAGAGACATAGGTTCAGTCTCCGGGTCAGGAAAATCCCCCAGAGAAGAGCACAGCAGCCTGCTCCAGCATTCCAGCGTAGAGAACCCCACGGACAGAGGAGCCTGGCAGGCTGCAGTCCACGGGGCACACAGACTCAGACACGACTGAAGTGACGTAGCACACACACAGGTAACTAGCTTAATGGTTGTCACTCACGCTTCCTTCTTAAGAATTAAGACCTCTAACTAGGGTTCAAAGAACAGTTTGTTAAAACTGAATATTGCTAGAGAAATCTAGATGGAGTTTTTAAGTACCACCTTGACTTCAGTTTCATGAAGAGAATAATTATAATCAGAGTTATCCTGACTTAAAAGGTCAAGGTAAAAAATAAACACCTCATCAGAGGAGACATTTGCATGAGAATCATGCAGTCAGTATCCTCTCGCTAATTTGAGAACTTGAACTTCTAAAACTCTATCATGATGTGTCATGTCAGTAAATAACAAGTAGATTAGGACTTCAAAAATTCATCTGTGCGGAAATTGGGGTTTACTCTGTGAGTGTTCAAAGTATTTTTTTTCTTTTTCCCAATCATGCCTTTTTCTAAAATTTATATTTATTTTTGTCCATCTTTTTTATTCTTTGGCCTGTGTGGACCTTCCATCGCAGTGGCCTCTCTCAGTGCAGAGCACTGGCTCTGGGCACATGCGCTCCAGAGCTCCGGCTCGGTAGTTGGACACATCTGTCCAGCAAACAGGATCTTCCCAGGCCAGGGAGCGAACCAGAGGCCCTTGCACTGCAAGGTGGACTCTTTACCTACTGGACCACCAGGGAACACTCAAAATATTTTTATTGATATAACTATAGCCATTATCTATTTAATACATATCACTACTTAAAATTTTTTTTTTTACAAAGTCCTTGAATAGAACTATCGCATTTGACTTGGACTCTTTAAATAGGTTTTGCAGATATATACAGAGAAGGCATTCTTTCTTAAACCCAAAGAGTATGCCAATGCAGCTGAATTATTCCTGCATAAAAGACTTGCTTTTGAGAAAAACTCAGTGATTAGTGCTGTGCAAAGGAAAGTTTTAATGTCATATTTTGCTAATCACCAAAAAACACAAAACCTGTTCTTGGGGTGTATTAAGAAAATCTTTAAAAGGATATGAGAAAATAACTATTGTCTCTTCATAATTATATTCATTGATGTATCTGTAATGCCTAAACATAAGAATCCTATGTGAACTGACCTTAAACCACAAGTTAAACAAGACACACAGTTGAAGGGACTATGTAGGAAAAAGTCACCACAGAAGGAATGAGACTTTATCCTGAGCGAGTCAGTTGATGAGGCTGACTTTTGGATGATGTCTGGGAGACTGAATTTCAAAACTGTTCCCACCCTTCTGTGATAAGAGTAACAAACTGTGCCTAAATGCCTTGTGCAAATAATACAGTCTGGGCTGAAGCTGCTTTCCTTTTGAGAGTCTGGCAGGTTGGTGCCTGCCGGACAGTGGGTGTGTATGGGAGCAGACCCTGAGAAAAATCATTGGTGTTGAATGTCTACTGAGTTTCCCATAGACGTTTGCATGTGTTGTCCCATCTAGTTGCTGGGGGATTGAGGGCATCCTGTGGCATCTTCCCATCAGGAGAGACCTGTGTTCCATGCACCTAGTGCATGCATGCTAAGTCACTTCGGTTGCGTCCAATTCTGCGACCCCCATGGACTGTCGCCCGTCTGGTTCCTCTGTCCATGAGATTCTCCAGGCAAAAATATTGGAGTGGGTTGCCATGCTTTCCTCCAGAATCTTCCTGACCCAGGGATCGAATCCATGTCTCCTATGTCTCCTGCACTGGCAAGCGGGTTGTTTACCACTAGGACCACCTGAGAAGCCCTCCTTGCATCCAGCCTCCCTGGTGTGCCTCTTCTTTCTGCTTTGCTCATTTTGCTCTGTGTCTTTTCACTGTAATGAATCACAACTCTGACTATGACTATATGCTGAGCCCAAGGGATCATCACATGCTCAAGCTGACTTGGAGACCTCTGACACAGTAACAAAAATTACCAAAATTAGGCATTTGTCTCCAGACATCTTTCTGTATGAGTCTGTTTTCATAGGCAGCATATTCATGTTAGTTCTTCTATACTTGCTCAGTTGGAAATAGATGAAACTCTGCACAGAAAATGAACTTTCTACAGAAAAATAAAACAAAATTGATGTGATTTCTCAAAAATTAGGAATTGTATGGGGGGAAAAAAAAAACCCCCTTTTAAAAAAGGATGAGAAAATAACTATTGTCTCTTCATAATTATATTCATTGATGTATCTGTAATGCCTAAACATAAGAATCCTATGTGAACTGACCTTAAACCACAAGTTAAACAAGACACACAGTTGAAGGGACTATGTAGGAAAAAGTCACCACAGAAGGAATGAGACTTTATCCTGAGCGAGTCAGTTGATGAGGCTGACTTTTGGATGATGTCTGGGAGACTGAATTTCAAAACTGTTCCCACCCTTCTGTGATAAGAGTAACAAACTGTGCCTAAATGCCTTGTGCAAATAATACAGTCTGGGCTGAAGCTGCTTTCCTTTTGAGAGTCTGGCAGGTTGGTGCCTGCCGGACAGTGGGTGTGTATGGGAGCAGACCCTGAGAAAAATCATTGGTGTTGAATGTCTACTGAGTTTCCCATAGACGTTTGCATGTGTTGTCCCATCTAGTTGCTGGGGGATTGAGGGCATCCTGTGGCATCTTCCCATCAGGAGAGACCTGTGTTCCATGCACCTAGTGCATGCATGCTAAGTCACTTCGGTTGCGTCCAATTCTGCGACCCCCATGGACTGTCGCCCGTCTGGTTCCTCTGTCCATGAGATTCTCCAGGCAAAAATATTGGAGTGGGTTGCCATGCTTTCCTCCAGAATCTTCCTGACCCAGGGATCGAATCCATGTCTCCTATGTCTCCTGCACTGGCAAGCGGGTTGTTTACCACTAGGACCACCTGAGAAGCCCTCCTTGCATCCAGCCTCCCTGGTGTGCCTCTTCTTTCTGCTTTGCTCATTTTGCTCTGTGTCTTTTCACTGTAATGAATCACAACTCTGACTATGACTATATGCTGAGCCCAAGGGATCATCACATGCTCAAGCTGACTTGGAGACCTCTGACACAGTAACAAAAATTACCAAAATTAGGCATTTGTCTCCAGACATCTTTCTGTATGAGTCTGTTTTCATAGGCAGCATATTCATGTTAGTTCTTCTATACTTGCTCAGTTGGAAATAGATGAAACTCTGCACAGAAAATGAACTTTCTACAGAAAAATAAAACAAAATTGATGTGATTTCTCAAAAATTAGGATGTATATGAAATAAGAATGACAATTGTGGCTAGAGCCCAGCTTAGACATGTGTTTCTAAAATAAGCACAAATGTCTTATTGTATATATCAATTTGTTGTCTTATAAATATACAAGCAATTGCTCTACTGAGAAAATATTTTGTAAAATAGCACAAACATATGAACTTACCTGTTATTTATTTTCAAAATATCCGCAATTATACATTCAATTTCCAGGCTTTAATTTTGCCCACTCCATCTCTTACCTGTTCCATGATCTACTTACTAAGAGGACTAAAAAATTGCTTTAAACTGTAAGAACTTCTTCTACTTTGACAAATGCAATGGTATCTTTTTAGATTTTCCTTAGCTATAATCTTTATCATCTGAGCCACCAGGAAAGTTCTGAACTTTGACTATTGGATAACTGAAAGATGCAATATCACTTTGTAAAATCACGAACAAAACCAGGCGTTATTGGGCTTTCCTGGTGGTCCAGTAGGTAAAGAGTCTGCCTTGCAGTGCAAGGACCACCAGTTCGATCCCTGGCCCGGGAAGGTACCACGTGCCATGGAGCGGCTGGACTGGTGTGTTCAATTAACGAGCCAGCACACTGGAATGCATGCGCCCAGAGCTGGTGCTCTGCAGCAAGAGAGGCCACTGCAATGGGAGGCCCACACATGCCAAAGAATAAAAAGATCGATGAAAATCAGTATAAATAAAAGAGACATGATGGGGAAAAAGAAAAAAAAAGGCATTATTGATCATTTGTCTCCATAACCACATTTACAGAATATCAGTACAAAGTACTCATAAGATTACTCCAAACCCACTCTACCTTATAATGTTTTTGTATAGTGTTTCACATTCTACAGCAATATCAGTACATTTTTAGTAAGGGATCATCACATGCTCAAGCTGACTTGGAGACCTCTGACACAGTAACAAAATTACCAAAATTAGGCATTTGTCTCCAGACATCTTTCTGTATGAGTCTGTTTTCATAGGCAGCATATTCATGTTAGTTCTTCTATACTTGCTCAGTTGGAAATAGATGAAACTCTGCACAGAAAATGAACTTTCTACAGAAAAATAAAACAAAATTGATGTGATTTCTCAAAAATTAGGATGTATATGAAATAAGAATGACAATTGTGGCTAGAGCCCAGCTTAGACATGTGTTTCTAAAATAAGCACAAATGTCTTATTGTATATATCAATTTGTTGTCTTATAAATATACAAGCAATTGCTCTACTGAGAAAATATTTTGTAAAATAGCACAAACATATGAACTTACCTGTTATTTATTTTCAAAATATCCGCAATTATACATTCAATTTCCAGGCTTTAATTTTGCCCACTCCATCTCTTACCTGTTCCATGATCTACTTACTAAGAGGACTAAAAAATTGCTTTAAACTGTAAGAACTTCTTCTACTTTGACAAATGCAATGGTATCTTTTTAGATTTTCCTTAGCTATAATCTTTATCATCTGAGCCACCAGGAAAGTTCTGAACTTTGACTATTGGATAACTGAAAGATGCAATATCACTTTGTAAAATCACGAACAAAACCAGGCGTTATTGGGCTTTCCTGGTGGTCCAGTAGGTAAAGAGTCTGCCTTGCAGTGCAAGGACCACCAGTTCGATCCCTGGCCCGGGAAGGTACCACGTGCCATGGAGCGGCTGGACTGGTGTGTTCAATTAACGAGCCAGCACACTGGAATGCATGCGCCCAGAGCTGGTGCTCTGCAGCAAGAGAGGCCACTGCAATGGGAGGCCCACACATGCCAAAGAATAAAAAGATCGATGAAAATCAGTATAAATAAAAGAGACATGATGGGGAAAAAGAAAAAAAAAGGCATTATTGATCATTTGTCTCCATAACCACATTTACAGAATATCAGTACAAAGTACTCATAAGATTACTCCAAACCCACTCTACCTTATAATGTTTTTGTATAGTGTTTACTTGTGAATTGCATGTTATCTACTGTTTATTTGCACTTCAGCTGGTGAGTTCCTTAAATGAAGAACTTTGATACATTCTTTAAAAAAAAAAAATTATTTGACTTCTTGGAGTCTTAGTTACATCACATGGGATCTTTTGCTGTGGCATGCAGGTTTAGTAGCTTATCGGCATGTGGATCTTAGTTCCCCCACCAGGGATCAAACCTGAGTCCCCTGCATTGTAAGATAGATTCTTAATCACTGGACCACCAGGGAACTCCCAGTTTAAATTAATCCAGAATTAAATTCATCGTACTCATTATTTTAGATTATTATTCTAGTAGCGACCTTTTTTTTTTTTTTTTAATCACCTCAGCCTTATCAGCCTTGTTAACCATAACAAATTAGACAGCCTAACATGCTGCAGTTCATGGGGTCTCAAAGAGTCAGACACAACTGAGCAACTAACTCTCTTTGGATATGATGCCCCCCAGATTTTCTAAAAAATACTGTATTTCTGAAAATATAATTGTGTATCATATTACTTTCTTTTATCCTACCTTGATCTGTCTCACCAAGCCTCAACATAGATAATTTTTTTCAATGTAAAATCTATATGTTTACCTGAAGTTTTTATGAATAATTGTTATTTCTCCATAAACTTAGAAAGCAGTTGTTATCATATAACATATACTATCCATTAAGAAATAAATCACCAAGTAGAATTTCATTTAATTAAATGAATATTGTACTGTCTTCACTTTTGATTAATAACTAATTAGCAATAATCATCAACACCCTTAAATTCAGTACAGCCTAATGGGAAGCAGAGGAAAAAATGGTTTAGTACTCTAAGAACTGGAATTAAGTTTTGCTTCAATCAAAGAGAAATACTAACACCCTTTAAAGTCAGATACTATTGGTGAACACCAGTCTACAGATTTGCTAAATGTGCAAAATGACCTCAGTTTTCTATGAAGTGACTTCTCATCAATAAACTGACACACTGGAAGCAGTGAATAAATATTAGCCATTTGTTTTAAAAAGACAATAATTCAAGCATCCTTTCTTCATATTCATTTGGTAAAGTAATTAGCAATATTTAGGTAATCACTTACATGTACCAAGCAAATTTGTATGTATAAACTTTTCTTTTAATAAGGAAAATAATTTATAATTAATCATCCAAAAGACCTATGCTTAGTAAATTCAGGTTTTCTAAATTCTTACTTGTTCTTATGTACTAACAGTTTCAATAATGAATATAATTATCTTTTTATTTCGGTTTAGTAGCTTATCGGCATGTGGATCTTAGTTCCCCCACCAGGGATCAAACCTGAGTCCCCTGCATTGTAAGATAGATTCTTAATCACTGGACCACCAGGGAACTCCCAGTTTAAATTAATCCAGAATTAAATTCATCGTACTCATTATTTTAGATTATTATTCTAGTAGCGACCTTTTTTTTTTTTTTTTAATCACCTCAGCCTTATCAGCCTTGTTAACCATAACAAATTAGACAGCCTAACATGCTGCAGTTCATGGGGTCTCAAAGAGTCAGACACAACTGAGCAACTAACTCTCTTTGGATATGATGCCCCCCAGATTTTCTAAAAAATACTGTATTTCTGAAAATATAATTGTGTATCATATTACTTTCTTTTATCCTACCTTGATCTGTCTCACCAAGCCTCAACATAGATAATTTTTTTCAATGTAAAATCTATATGTTTACCTGAAGTTTTTATGAATAATTGTTATTTCTCCATAAACTTAGAAAGCAGTTGTTATCATATAACATATACTATCCATTAAGAAATAAATCACCAAGTAGAATTTCATTTAATTAAATGAATATTGTACTGTCTTCACTTTTGATTAATAACTAATTAGCAATAATCATCAACACCCTTAAATTCAGTACAGCCTAATGGGAAGCAGAGGAAAAAATGGTTTAGTACTCTAAGAACTGGAATTAAGTTTTGCTTCAATCAAAGAGAAATACTAACACCCTTTAAAGTCAGATACTATTGGTGAACACCAGTCTACAGATTTGCTAAATGTGCAAAATGACCTCAGTTTTCTATGAAGTGACTTCTCATCAATAAACTGACACACTGGAAGCAGTGAATAAATATTAGCCATTTGTTTTAAAAAGACAATAATTCAAGCATCCTTTCTTCATATTCATTTGGTAAAGTAATTAGCAATATTTAGGTAATCACTTACATGTACCAAGCAAATTTGTATGTATAAACTTTTCTTTTAATAAGGAAAATAATTTATAATTAATCATCCAAAAGACCTATGCTTAGTAAATTCAGGTTTTCTAAATTCTTACTTGTTCTTATGTACTAACAGTTTCAATAATGAATATAATTATCTTTTTTATTTGATTTCCTAAAACAAGTTATTTTTCTTTTCTCATATTTCATTATATAATATCTAGTTTGCATTGTATAATGGTCTGTAAAAGATTGCCAGACTAACAAACATTATATGATTTGAGATAAATTGTTCTGGAAATGATTATCAATTTCTCTTGTCCTAATGCTAATTGAATACAATATTTATTATTTATTCTTTGGCATCCTTCTGCACTAATCAGTATTCAGCAGTTGAGAACTAATGATTTTCCTGGAAATGTTGGTCAAATCCTACTCAAGACTTTTAAAATTTGTTAGTCAAATGGGGATTTAATATTATACTGGATTTATTTCTATTTTATTACTTGCTTATAATTCTAATGCAAAAGTCTATTACAGGAAGCAAACTAGAAAAGATTGAGAATAGTCAAACAGGGTAAATACAAAGAAAATCACACAGGCATATCACAGTAAAACTTAAAATTTAACATCAAGAATCTTAAAAGCAGGCTTCTATAGTGGCTCAGTGGTAAAGAATCCACTTGCCAGTGCAGGGGACACAGGTTTGATCCCTGGTCCAGGAAGATCCCACATGCCACAGAGCACCTCAGTCAGTTCACCACAACTGTGGAGCTGTGCTCCAGAGCCCGTGAGCCGCAGCTACTGAGGCCTGGCTCCTAGGGCCTGCGCTTGCAACAAGAGAAGACGCTGCAGTGAGAAGCAGAGCTGCCCAGCAATGAAGAGCCAGCACGGCCAGAAATAAATAGATAGTTAAAAAAAAAAAAAAAAGAATCTTAAAGCATCCAGAAAAACATGGAATTTTCAACAGTGGTTTATGAAAGTAGATAATTATATTCAAAGTGTGTAACAAACATACTGCCGATCCAGAATTCTAGACATAGCGAGAATGCTTTCAAAGAAAAGAAGGGCGATCCAATGACTAAGACTCTGGCCTCCCAATTCAGGGGGTCTTAGTTCAGCCACTGGCTGGGAAAGTAGGTCCCAAAGTCTCCAACAAAGACCTGATGCAGCCAAATAAATAAATATAAATCAATCTTTTTTTTTTTTTTTTTAAAAAAAGGCAAATGAGGACATTTTCAGGTAAGTGAAAATTTAGAGGATTAGGGAACAGCAGATCTGCATGAAAAGGAAATAGAAGATACTTCAGACTGAAAGAAAATGACCGCAGAAGAAAAAATTAGCCCAGAAAAGTGACCTTGAGGTTTGACTATGCCCCAGGAATAAGACCCCACGCAAACTAAATACATGGATGTGACTGAATGATTATTGTTTCATTTATTATTAATGACTAAAACATTAATGATAAAATCTTGGGTATATAAATGTGTATGACACTAAAATAGCTGATAATAATTGCACGAAAATATAGGAGTTGGTTTGAGATTAAAACAAGAGTTAAATTGTTTTAAGTTTCTTACAATGATTTGAGTGTTACAATTCTACTATGTAAGCAGAAAGCAACACGACATTGTAAAGCAACTATCCTCCAAGAAAAAATTTTAAAACTACCCAATATACTGCTATATATTGGATTCTATAAATTGGATTCTAATATCATAATTTTCATATTAAATCCTAAAGATTAGCAAAATAATACATAATAGAGGAATAAAATAAAATACAATAAAATGTAATCATTTGAGAAATAGGAGAAAAGAAATACAGGAGTACAGAAAAGTTGGTATGAAAAAGTGCAGATAAAATGGTAGACTTATGCACATGTGTCTTTAATAATATCAAAGATAAGTGAATTAAATTGTCCAACTAAAACTCTAGACTAATCAGGTTAGATTTTACAATAAGTCTGAGGCCTGGCTCCTAGGGCCTGCGCTTGCAACAAGAGAAGACGCTGCAGTGAGAAGCAGAGCTGCCCAGCAATGAAGAGCCAGCACGGCCAGAAATAAATAGATAGTTAAAAAAAAAAAAAAAAAAATCTTAAAGCATCCAGAAAAACATGGAATTTTCAACAGTGGTTTATGAAAGTAGATAATTATATTCAAAGTGTGTAACAAACATACTGCCGATCCAGAATTCTAGACATAGCGAGAATGCTTTCAAAGAAAAGAAGGGCGATCCAATGACTAAGACTCTGGCCTCCCAATTCAGGGGGTCTTAGTTCAGCCACTGGCTGGGAAAGTAGGTCCCAAAGTCTCCAACAAAGACCTGATGCAGCCAAATAAATAAATATAAATCAATCTTTTTTTTTTTTTTTTTAAAAAAAGGCAAATGAGGACATTTTCAGGTAAGTGAAAATTTAGAGGATTAGGGAACAGCAGATCTGCATGAAAAGGAAATAGAAGATACTTCAGACTGAAAGAAAATGAGCGCAGAAGAAAAATTAGCCCAGAAAAGTGACCTTGAGGTTTGACTATGCCCCAGGAATAAGACCCCACGCAAACTAAATACATGGATGTGACTGAATGATTATTGTTTCATTTATTATTAATGACTAAAACATTAATGATAAAATCTTGGGTATATAAATGTGTATGACACTAAAATAGCTGATAATAATTGCACGAAAATATAGGAGTTGGTTTGAGATTAAAACAAGAGTTAAATTGTTTTAAGTTTCTTACAATGATTTGAGTGTTACAATTCTACTATGTAAGCAGAAAGCAACACGACATTGTAAAGCAACTATCCTCCAAGAAAAAATTTTAAAACTACCCAATATACTGCTATATATTGGATTCTATAAATTGGATTCTAATATCATAATTTTCATATTAAATCCTAAAGATTAGCAAAATAATACATAATAGAGGAATAAAATAAAATACAATAAAATGTAATCATTTGAGAAATAGGAGAAAAGAAATACAGGAGTACAGAAAAGTTGGTATGAAAAAGTGCAGATAAAATGGTAGACTTATGCACATGTGTCTTTAATAATATCAAAGATAAGTGAATTAAATTGTCCAACTAAAACTCTAGACTAATCAGGTTAGATTTTACAATAAGTCTCCAATAAGCTTCTTACAAAACATATCCTTTAAATATCAAGTTACAGATAGAAGGTGAAAATAAAAATATTGCAAAATATATATGTTACAAACATGAAACAAAAGGAAGCTGGCAACAATACACACACCAAAAAAGACTCAATGTGCTTTAAGAAAAGATTATTGAGACAGAGACGTTTTGATAATATGAAAAAAATCAATACATTAGGAATATATAAAAAGTCTAAATATGTTTACCCCTAATAAAACAGCTTCAAAATATCCAAGGTGAAAAGAAAAACAGAATTTAAAAGAGCACCTGACATGTAAAATCACAGAGGAAGATATTAATGTGGTGTTTACAATCACTGATTAAAAATGACTGCTAAAGATGGGAACAATTTACTCCATCCCTGTCACAGCATTTTTATGAGTTTACGATTACACTCTCGTGGGTGTGTTGAATTTTAAATCTGTAATTAACATGTGAAATATCCACAGACCGAAAGAGCAGAGGTTTAAAATAATAACTTGGTGATGCTATCAACAGCAAAATCCTGTCCTTTGAATAAAAATGAACTGTAGTGATGCCACGAAAACATGCAGAGTGTGATCATTCCTTACAAAAATAAATAACCTCAAACGTGCAGGTGAGCATAGAAAAGGCCATGGAATCCTGGCCTTGGAATCTTGGAAAAATGTGTATGACACTAAAATAGCTGATAATAATTGCACGAAAATATAGGAGTTGGTTTGAGATTAAAACAAGAGTTAAATTGTTTTAAGTTTCTTACAATGATTTGAGTGTTACAATTCTACTATGTAAGCAGAAAGCAACACGACATTGTAAAGCAACTATCCTCCAAGAAAAAATTTTAAAACTACCCAATATACTGCTATATATTGGATTCTATAAATTGGATTCTAATATCATAATTTTCATATTAAATCCTAAAGATTAGCAAAATAATACATAATAGAGGAATAAAATAAAATACAATAAAATGTAATCATTTGAGAAATAGGAGAAAAGAAATACAGGAGTACAGAAAAGTTGGTATGAAAAAGTGCAGATAAAATGGTAGACTTATGCACATGTGTCTTTAATAATATCAAAGATAAGTGAATTAAATTGTCCAACTAAAACTCTAGACTAATCAGGTTAGATTTTACAATAAGTCTCCAATAAGCTTCTTACAAAACATATCCTTTAAATATCAAGTTACAGATAGAAGGTGAAAATAAAAATATTGCAAAATATATATGTTACAAACATGAAACAAAAGGAAGCTGGCAACAATACACACACCAAAAAAGACTCAATGTGCTTTAAGAAAAGATTATTGAGACAGAGACGTTTTGATAATATGAAAAAAATCAATACATTAGGAATATATAAAAAGTCTAAATATGTTTACCCCTAATAAAACAGCTTCAAAATATCCAAGGTGAAAAGAAAACAGAATTTAAAAGAGCACCTGACATGTAAAATCACAGAGGAAGATATTAATGTGGTGTTTACAATCACTGATTAAAAATGACTGCTAAAGATGGGAACAATTTACTCCATCCCTGTCACAGCATTTTTATGAGTTTACGATTACACTCTCGTGGGTGTGTTGAATTTTAAATCTGTAATTAACATGTGAAATATCCACAGACCGAAAGAGCAGAGGTTTAAAATAATAACTTGGTGATGCTATCAACAGCAAAATCCTGTCCTTTGAATAAAAATGAACTGTAGTGATGCCACGAAAACATGCAGAGTGTGATCATTCCTTACAAAAATAAATAACCTCAAACGTGCAGGTGAGCATAGAAAAGGCCATGGAATCCTGGCCTTGGAATCTTGGAAAAAGAATGGAATGGAATCTTGGAGAAAGAATTTGACAAAATGAGTAATACAACAGACACTTTGAGGCCTAAGAAATAAACGCACAAGCTAGTCCACCCTGAATTACACTCATGAAAATATCCGTGAAATTGTCTCATTCAGCACAAGTACCCTATCCATTTTAAAATGAAAGTCTGTATTGTTATACTGAGTTAGCTCTTAAATGGAGCTTCCCAGGTGGCACAGTGGTAAAGCATCTGCCTGCTAATGCAAGAGACTGGGTTCCATCCCTGAATCAAGAAGATTCCTAAATGACCCGCTCCAGCATTCTTGCCTGGAGAATTCCATAGACAGAGGAGCCTGGTGGGCTACAGTTTATGGCGTTGCAAAGAGTTGGACACAACTGAGTGACTGAGCACACAAAACACACTATGTAGAAACTTTATCATGCCTTTTATTTGACCAACATGGAGATGTTTTGTACAAGAAGTAGAATCTTTACTACTATGGCTTCTAATTTGTGAAATAATGATTTTTTAAATTATTTATTTGTCTGCTACAGGTATAGTTGTGGCTCTTAGGATGTTCAATCTTGCTGACAAACATGGGATCTTTTTCTTGTTGTTGTTGCAGTATGCGGGATCTTTAGTTGCAGGATATGGGATCTAGTCCCTGACCAGGGATCAAACCTGGGCCCTCTGCATTGGGAGTGCAGAGTCTTAGCTGTTGGACCACCAGGGAAGTCCCTAAATAGCTAAAAATACTTTTAATACAATAAAAATGATAATTTATCTACTGTATCTTTACAGTTTTCAATAATAGGATATTTTTGTTTTAGAGAAAAAAATCATTACTTAGTACGTTTGTTGTTCAGTAGTTAAGTTATGTCTGACTCTGTGCGATCTCATGAGTGGCAGCATATCAGACTTCACTGTCCTTCACTATCTCCCAGAGTTTGCTCAAACTCATGCCCATTGAGTCGGTGATACTATCATAGCATCTCATCCTCTGTCACACCCTTCTCCTCCTGCCCTCAATCTTCCCCTGCATCAGGGTCTTTTCCAGTGGGTCAGCTCTCTGCATCAGGTGGCCAAAGTATCAGAGCCTCAGCTACATCACTAGGTAGAAATTTCCTTAGACTCTTTCAAGGGTGATTTATTGTAATTACAAAGACTCTGATCAGGAAGTTATGGAATGTCATTCATGGTATAGATGTGTAATCTTTACTGAAGGCAAATGCTTCAAAGAGCACAGATGTTTCTCCCAGGTGCCTCCCCTCCCTCACCACTCAGCATTTCAGTGCCCAGCTCTGCTTCCAGCAGGGCTTTCCAACTGTGAAGTCCCACCTCTGTGGACGGTCTGGATTTGCCTGGTCAGATTTTTGCTATTTGCCTTTACTGGATCAAGAAGATTCCTAAATGACCCGCTCCAGCATTCTTGCCTGGAGAATTCCATAGACAGAGGAGCCTGGTGGGCTACAGTTTATGGCGTTGCAAAGAGTTGGACACAACTGAGTGACTGAGCACACAAAACACACTATGTAGAAACTTTATCATGCCTTTTATTTGACCAACATGGAGATGTTTTGTACAAGAAGTAGAATCTTTACTACTATGGCTTCTAATTTGTGAAATAATGATTTTTTAAATTATTTATTTGTCTGCTACAGGTATAGTTGTGGCTCTTAGGATGTTCAATCTTGCTGACAAACATGGGATCTTTTTCTTGTTGTTGTTGCAGTATGCGGGATCTTTAGTTGCAGGATATGGGATCTAGTCCTGACCAGGGATCAAACCTGGGCCCTCTGCATTGGGAGTGCAGAGTCTTAGCTGTTGGACCACCAGGGAAGTCCCTAAATAGCTAAAAATACTTTTAATACAATAAAAATGATAATTTATCTACTGTATCTTTACAGTTTTCAATAATAGGATATTTTTGTTTTAGAGAAAAAAATCATTACTTAGTACGTTTGTTGTTCAGTAGTTAAGTTATGTCTGACTCTGTGCGATCTCATGAGTGGCAGCATATCAGACTTCACTGTCCTTCACTATCTCCCAGAGTTTGCTCAAACTCATGCCCATTGAGTCGGTGATACTATCATAGCATCTCATCCTCTGTCACACCCTTCTCCTCCTGCCCTCAATCTTCCCCTGCATCAGGGTCTTTTCCAGTGGGTCAGCTCTCTGCATCAGGTGGCCAAAGTATCAGAGCCTCAGCTACATCACTAGGTAGAAATTTCCTTAGACTCTTTCAAGGGTGATTTATTGTAATTACAAAGACTCTGATCAGGAAGTTATGGAATGTCATTCATGGTATAGATGTGTAATCTTTACTGAAGGCAAATGCTTCAAAGAGCACAGATGTTTCTCCCAGGTGCCTCCCCTCCCTCACCACTCAGCATTTCAGTGCCCAGCTCTGCTTCCAGCAGGGCTTTCCAACTGTGAAGTCCCACCTCTGTGGACGGTCTGGATTTGCCTGGTCAGATTTTTGCTATTTGCCTTTACTGGTCAAGCTCACCTCTACACTTCTGAGTCTAGAGAAGTCATTCAGCAGCTTGCCACACGTATAAATCATGTTTCTCTAGAGGTCTATAGGTTTGTTAAGTACTTTTCAAATTATAATTTCAAGCATTAAATATTCTATTCACAGGAAATAGTGATGAGTAAAGAAAATCAAGATGAAGAATGCTGCTAGACTTTGAGAATTACCAGACTTCTCATATCTATGGCCTTCTGTGCATCAAGCAGTTTTAATAGATATCCAGTGAGCTTCAGTTAATGCTTGAGTCACTTCACAGTCCCTTATTTCTGACTCCTTGTAATATGAATACAATGCTATTTTCATACAATATGATACCAAGCTTTTGGTAGACATTGACAGAAACTACCATGAGAGTGAAAAATAAGCAAGACCTTGACTTGGTCCAAGCAAATAAAAGCCTGTCCTCCCCCGAATCTGCTTCGACTATTGTTTAATGTCATAAAGCAAACTTCTCAGTAGTTCTCACCAGAACAAGGCAGAGATGGTGATTTCTACCCTTCCAGAAGAAAGGTGGAAATTCTTCCTTGGCTTATTTATTTATCATGCATCTTCATGGAAAGTATGTATCATGCACCTTCTTATCTTGTATGATATTTTAAAAACATGACTAACCAAAAATGTGCATGCGTGCTCAGCTGCTTAGTCAGGTCCGACACTCTGGGACCCTGTGGACTGTAGCATGGCAGGCTTCCCTGTTCATGGGATTCTCCAGGCAAGAATAGTAAAGAAGACTGCCGCTTCTTCCTTCAGGGGAGCTTGCTGACCTAGGGATCGAACCCACGTGTCCTGCGTTTCCCTGCTTTGGCAGTCACATTCTTTACCACTGAGCGACCCAGGAAGCCCTAACCAAAACTATCTTACCTTTATTCTTTTTCTAGTGTAGCCCTAAAGACTAAAGTCTCACTCCTTTGTTTAAGGATTTCAAAATGTGTGTGTGTGTGTGTGTGTGTGTGTGTGTGTGTGTGTGTGTGATTTCACACAAAGTAAAAGAGACACCATGAAGTGAAAGTGTTGGTGGCTCAGTCATGGTTGTGTCTCTATCTTTGTGACCCCATGGACAGTAGCCTGCCAGGCTCCCCTCTCCACAGGATTCACTAGGAAAGAACACTGGAGTCGGTTGCCACTTCCTTCTCCAGGGGAACAATCAAGACTTCTTGAGTCTAGAAGTCATTCAGCAGCTTGCCACACGTATAAATCATGAACTATAGTTTTGAAGTATTAATTTATTCAGCAAAAAGGAAATAGTGATGAGTAAAGAAAATCAAGATGAAGAATGCTGCTAGACTTTGAGAATTACCAGACTTCTCATATCTATGGCCTTCTGTGCATCAAGCAGTTTTAATAGATATCCAGTGAGCTTCAGTTAATGCTTGAGTCACTTCACAGTCCCTTATTTCTGACTCCTTGTAATATGAATACAATGCTATTTTCATACAATATGATACCAAGCTTTTGGTAGACATTGACAGAAACTACCATGAGAGTGAAAAATAAGCAAGACCTTGACTTGGTCCAAGCAAATAAAAGCCTGTCCTCCCCCGAATCTGCTTCGACTATTGTTTAATGTCATAAAGCAAACTTCTCAGTAGTTCTCACCAGAACAAGGCAGAGATGGTGATTTCTACCCTTCCAGAAGAAAGGTGGAAATTCTTCCTTGGCTTATTTATTTATCATGCATCTTCATGGAAAGTATGTATCATGCACCTTCTTATCTTGTATGATATTTTAAAAACATGACTAACCAAAAATGTGCATGCGTGCTCAGCTGCTTAGTCAGGTCCGACACTCTGGGACCCTGTGGACTGTAGCATGGCAGGCTTCCCTGTTCATGGGATTCTCCAGGCAAGAATAGTAAAGAAGACTGCCGCTTCTTCCTTCAGGGGAGCTTGCTGACCTAGGGATCGAACCCACGTGTCCTGCGTTTCCCTGCTTTGGCAGTCACATTCTTTACCACTGAGCGACCCAGGAAGCCCTAACCAAAACTATCTTACCTTTATTCTTTTTCTAGTGTAGCCCTAAAGACTAAAGTCTCACTCCTTTGTTTAAGGATTTCAAAATGTGTGTGTGTGTGTGTGTGTGTGTGTGTGTGTGTGTGTGTGTGATTTCACACAAAGTAAAAGAGACACCATGAAGTGAAAGTGTTGGTGGCTCAGTCATGGTTGTGTCTCTATCTTTGTGACCCCATGGACAGTAGCCTGCCAGGCTCCCCTCTCCACAGGATTCACTAGGAAAGAACACTGGAGTCGGTTGCCACTTCCTTCTCCAGGGGATCTTCCTGACTCAGGAACTGAACCTGCGTCTCCAGCATTGCAGGCAGATGCTTTACCATCTAAGCCACCAGGGAAGCCCCATGTGCTTCTAAAATACACTAAATTTAAGTTGTAGTGAAGTAATATATAGAGCCACTGTTTCTCAAAATTCTGATTGAGTACCTCCAGTATATCTGAGAACTCTAAGCCAGAGCCATTTATTAAAAAATATTTTATATGCCTCATTTTAATCATAAAATTAGAATTTTTCTGTTGTTTTGCTATATTTTATTACCCATTTTGCATAAACATATTTCCTCATTCCCATATATTTAAGAGAAAAATTCAGTATTATGTTTGATTTCTAGTAAGAACAGAGCTGCTTTTAAAGTGACTATATCTCAGTAGCTCATAAAAGCCTAATTCTGGTGATCTGTGAAGTCAGTTTTACATTTATTATACTTAGTTTTTTGATGAATTTATTTATTTCAGGATGGATTTCATTTGGGGGAAATCTCTGAACAAATTGAGCTGTTATATTTTAATATAAATGCATATCCATATGGAGGACAACCATCCCAAATGATTCATGATCAATTAGAACAGGAAGGAGCCACATTGTCCTGCTTTCAAAATGCTAACAGGATTATTTTTCAAGTTGTGATATTTTAAATGGAAATTGAAGAGGTGTGGAAACCTTTAAATATACACAAAAATATTCAGCAAGGACTCTTGATACACAAAAGACAAGTAAGCGTATCCAGTGCCTTGTGCTCGTGTGTACCCAGTTGCTCAGTCGTGCCTGACTCTTTATAACCCCATGGACTGTAGCCCACCAGGCTCCTCTGTCTGTAGAATTTTCCAGGAAAGAATACTGGAGTGGGTTATCATTTCCTTCTCCGGGAGATCTTCCCGACCCAGGGATCCCAAACCCCCGTCTCCTGCAGCTCTTGCATTGGCAGGCAGATTCTTTATCACTGAGTCATTTGCGAATCCTCAGGAGTGCATGCTATAACCTTTTATCTTTATCCAACTAAAATCACATCCAACCATTTTGAAATGATGTCCTTGAAATTCTTGTTGAAGGATTCTGAGTAAGCTATCAATTTTTCTAATCAAAAAAGGAATCATTTTGTAGACCTAATAAGTAGTCTAGTAAAAAAATAATAAATAAGAGGTCTAGCTTCATCTACTGGAGAAGTAAATGCGTGTTTTCACTGAGATGTACATTTCAATTGGTCATTCAGGAGCTTTTATGAAGACGGATTTTGGAGGGTAGCAGTTAGACTCAGTCTTCAGCTTTCTCTGCATTAATGAGGAGCTTGAACCAGATAGAAGTTTCCTAAGAACACTAATTGCAATAAGTAAAGCATGTACCACCTATGATATGTACTAGGCATTGTTCTAAGTAGTTCTCTTACATTAACTCAAGTAGTATTCATAGAATCCTTGGGAAACATATTATTATCTTGTCCATATTGTAGATAAGAAAATTGAAACCCAGAGATGTTAACTGACTGCGGTTAAGTCACACAGCTAATAATTACTGGCAACAAGTAAACTCTCTCTTGAGATTCACTATGGCCATTGTCCGAAAGAGAAAGCCTCTCTGATACATCAAAAAAATTCTTTAATTAAGATACTTGTATGTCCCTCCTATCTCACGAGAGCTGTTAATTTATAAATGCATATCCATATGGAGGACAACCATCCCAAATGATTCATGATCAATTAGAACAGGAAGGAGCCACATTGTCCTGCTTTCAAAATGCTAACAGGATTATTTTTCAAGTTGTGATATTTTAAATGGAAATTGAAGAGGTGTGGAAACCTTTAAATATACACAAAAATATTCAGCAAGGACTCTTGATACACAAAAGACAAGTAAGCGTATCCAGTGCCTTGTGCTCGTGTGTACCCAGTTGCTCAGTCGTGCCTGACTCTTTATAACCCCATGGACTGTAGCCCACCAGGCTCCTCTGTCTGTAGAATTTTCCAGGAAAGAATACTGGAGTGGGTTATCATTTCCTTCTCCGGGAGATCTTCCCGACCCAGGGATCCAACCCACGTCTCCTGCAGCTCTTGCATTGGCAGGCAGATTCTTTATCACTGAGTCATTTGCGAATCCTCAGGAGTGCATGCTATAACCTTTTATCTTTATCCAACTAAAATCACATCCAACCATTTTGAAATGATGTCCTTGAAATTCTTGTTGAAGGATTCTGAGTAAGCTATCAATTTTTCTAATCAAAAAAGGAATCATTTTGTAGACCTAATAAGTAGTCTAGTAAAAAAATAATAAATAAGAGGTCTAGCTTCATCTACTGGAGAAGTAAATGCGTGTTTTCACTGAGATGTACATTTCAATTGGTCATTCAGGAGCTTTTATGAAGACGGATTTTGGAGGGTAGCAGTTAGACTCAGTCTTCAGCTTTCTCTGCATTAATGAGGAGCTTGAACCAGATAGAAGTTTCCTAAGAACACTAATTGCAATAAGTAAAGCATGTACCACCTATGATATGTACTAGGCATTGTTCTAAGTAGTTCTCTTACATTAACTCAAGTAGTATTCATAGAATCCTTGGGAAACATATTATTATCTTGTCCATATTGTAGATAAGAAAATTGAAACCCAGAGATGTTAACTGACTGCGGTTAAGTCACACAGCTAATAATTACTGGCAACAAGTAAACTCTCTCTTGAGATTCACTATGGCCATTGTCCGAAAGAGAAAGCCTCTCTGATACATCAAAAAAATTCTTTAATTAAGATACTTGTATGTCCCTCCTATCTCACGAGAAGGTACATTTCCAATAAAATTTTGCTTATGAAAGTTACAAGCGTATCATATTTTAATATGGTTTTATCTCAACACCAATAATAATTATAACAATACTCCACTTAAGAAGAAAAAGTCTGACAATTTAGGATGAGATGAACACTTTAAATTATACAGTTATACATAAATTTACAAATGTGTGTGTAGCATATGAACAAATATATACACTTACATATATAGTGTTTAGTAAAAATATTTTTAAAAATCAAAGCATATTTTATTAAGATGGGATATTGGAGGGAAGGTAAAATGCAGTTAGAAATTCAAAGAGGCAAATGCAACAATAGAAAGTTCACGGGCTTCCCTGGTCGCTCAGATGGTAAAGAAAATTCACAACGGTTAAAGAACAAATTTTCTTCTGTATGTTTTGAAAAAGACTATGGTGGGTGCTGAACGACATTGGTGTGTAATCTATGGTATATGTTTAGATGAGAGAAAATTGTTGCAGTTCATAATGTCAATGTCTCCAATATTGCAAAATATGTCCTTTCTAATTGCTTAAACTTGAGATGAAAAACATAATTTAAATGTGAGAGAATGATGCTCAAGTACTTAGTCAAAAGAATCTGCTTTCCCCTCAAAATCTCAAAATTGTATTCTTCTTCTTTCTTCCCATTACACTGAAGGAAAATGACATGACCTGCAGTTTGGCCCTGTCCAAGAGAAGGTCACCAATAACTACCCAGCGGGTACTAGGAAAAGTATTGCTCACGATTTACTGATGTTCTTAAGCTATAAGGTATGAAGAATTAACTTATAATGTTAAATTACAAAATGATTTGAATGTTTGCATCTTTGCTGGACACTCTTTATAGATTTTTAGGAATGGTGTCTATCTGCAGATGGGATATTTCCTCAAATACTTAAAAAAATACCCAGAGGACTTGTTCTCCTTTTCATTTTCACTTGAGTTCAACAGTTACGAAATAAAAAGTATTTGGCAGCATATCTTCTAGGATTGTTAGCGTTTTACAATGTCTGTGGCCTGGGAAGCTGCCAGAGCAGTATTCCAAGTTCAGATTAAAACAGGTTATGCAGAAAGAACTAACCCGGATGATTTTCATTATGATGCTAATTAGTTTAAACTGTTTTCTCATAAGAGTTGGGTATGTTCTTCAAACCACGATCAGTGTGACAGAGCTGCTTAATTCCTTTTAGACAGTAATTCTAAAAGAAGTAATTGTTACTTGTCAACAGTTCGAACCTTGTCTATGATTGCTCCTTCAACCCCACCCCATGGCAGAGAGAAGGGGACGAATCCTCAGACGGATGGGGATGGATGTCGAATGTGTCCTGGATACTTAGTGGGCTTCCCTGGTGGCTCAGCTGGTAAAGAATCTGCCTGCAACCCAGGACCCCCAGGTTCAGTCCCTGGGTTGGGAAGATCCCCTGGAGATGGAAGTGGCAACTCACTCCAGTATTCTTGCCTATTTAATATCTATTACTCTTTATACATGCTCATTGTTTTTACAAGAAAAGGATTCTGCATGTTTGTTCATGGCTGCATCCCCAGCATTTAGAAACATGCTTGAACATAGCATCTGTTCAATAAATATTTGTCTAATGAGTCAGATTGTCTTTTTGCTGCCTTCATTAGTATATAATCACTGACACATACTTTTCAAGATGTTTTTCATTAGAAACAAAATTCTCTCCATTTTGAAAAATAACGCTTTCAAACATTTTACATAATCAGAAGCCTCTCATTCCTGTAGGGCGAAAAGTTGCGTCCTTTACTAGAATTCAGCACTGACCACAGCTCATTTTCCTTTTTGTTTGAAGCATGCAAAAATGACCACCCAAGGAACATGTCTTTGTTCTCACACCATCTTTTAATTTTAATATTCAACATTTAAAAGGTAGAAAATAAAAGTACATGATGCCACATGAAAGCTTGGGAGAAGATCATTGCCTAGCTCCCTACAGTAAATCTCTATTTGGAATAATAAAAAAGACAGCCAGCAATCTAGATGTAGAGGAAAAAGTGACTAGAAGAAACTGCATAGAAAAAAGGGATGGCTTTTATAGCCTGTCTGACAAAGTTCAACAGTTACGAATAAAAAGTATTTGGCAGCATATCTTCTAGGATTGTTAGCGTTTTACAATGTCTGTGGCCTGGGAAGCTGCCAGAGCAGTATTCCAAGTTCAGATTAAAACAGGTTATGCAGAAAGAACTAACCCGGATGATTTTCATTATGATGCTAATTAGTTTAAACTGTTTTCTCATAAGAGTTGGGTATGTTCTTCAAACCACGATCAGTGTGACAGAGCTGCTTAATTCCTTTTAGACAGTAATTCTAAAAGAAGTAATTGTTACTTGTCAACAGTTCGAACCTTGTCTATGATTGCTCCTTCAACCCAACCCCATGGCAGAGAAAAGGGGGACGAATCCTCAGACGGATGGGGATGGATGTCGAATGTGTCCTGGATACTTAGTGGGCTTCCCTGGTGGCTCAGCTGGTAAAGAATCTGCCTGCAACCCAGGACCCCCAGGTTCAGTCCCTGGGTTGGGAAGATCCCCTGGAGATGGAAGTGGCAACTCACTCCAGTATTCTTGCCTATTTAATATCTATTACTCTTTATACATGCTCATTGTTTTTACAAGAAAAGGATTCTGCATGTTTGTTCATGGCTGCATCCCCAGCATTTAGAAACATGCTTGAACATAGCATCTGTTCAATAAATATTTGTCTAATGAGTCAGATTGTCTTTTTGCTGCCTTCATTAGTATATAATCACTGACACATACTTTTCAAGATGTTTTTCATTAGAAACAAAATTCTCTCCATTTTGAAAAATAACGCTTTCAAACATTTTACATAATCAGAAGCCTCTCATTCCTGTAGGGCGAAAAGTTGCGTCCTTTACTAGAATTCAGCACTGACCACAGCTCATTTTCCTTTTTGTTTGAAGCATGCAAAAATGACCACCCAAGGAACATGTCTTTGTTCTCACACCATCTTTTAATTTTAATATTCAACATTTAAAAGGTAGAAAATAAAAGTACATGATGCCACATGAAAGCTTGGGAGAAGATCATTGCCTAGCTCCCTACAGTAAATCTCTATTTGGAATAATAAAAAAGACAGCCAGCAATCTAGATTTGTAGAGGAAAAAGTGACTAGAAGAAACTGCATAGAAAAAAGGGATGCATCAATTTGCTTTTATAGCCTGTCTGACAGGACAGTCAAGAAAGCCAAGAGCAAAAAAGGGAAGATTACAGAGCTGGCCAGGGCTGAAGTCGAGACCAGAGACACCCCAAAGGAGTGTGAGTGACCGCCTCCTGCCATGCTGGGCAAGCATTAATCATCGGCTTCCTATTCATGGGAGATTTCTTGAAAAAATAACCAACTCCTACCACTGCAGTCAAGTAATTCCAGAAGGAAAAAATATAAAGGATAAGATTTATGGCTCTGCAGGTTGAGAAAAGTCGAAACTATTTTAAAGGAAAAAATGAGGAGATAGAGCTGTGAGCATTCCCATTTTATGTCAAGAAAGGAGCAATGGGAGATTAATGGACATTTCTTCTTGATGTGGCTCAGGGAGAATTTGGTGCCCAAGTTATTTTATTTTTGGTTTCTATCACTTTCAAGGGTGTCATTGATGTGCCTGTCCTCGGAATGCCTGGAAAGTGGGGTGTGGGAGTGGCAGACACATCTCTGGGGCCATCATTCACAGGTTCCTGTATCACCAAGGATCCTCTCATGGAATCCGGAGGAGGAGTCTGGCCATCGAGGTCAGAGGTCACGGGATGGGCTTCCTAACAGAGATTATAACCCACTGCCAAGCCACTGTGTTCACAGGCAAGATAATAAACCACATATTGTTATTCGAAGTCTTGAGAATCTTTTAGAAGGCAAAATCTTGTGTTTGATTTGGTTAAGATGTTTTTCATTAGAAACAAAATTCTCTCCATTTTGAAAAATAACGCTTTCAAACATTTTACATAATCAGAAGCCTCTCATTCCTGTAGGGCGAAAAGTTGCGTCCTTTACTAGAATTCAGCACTGACCACAGCTCATTTTCCTTTTTGTTTGAAGCATGCAAAAATGACCACCCAAGGAACATGTCTTTGTTCTCACACCATCTTTTAATTTTAATATTCAACATTTAAAAGGTAGAAAATAAAAGTACATGATGCCACATGAAAGCTTGGGAGAAGATCATTGCCTAGCTCCCTACAGTAAATCTCTATTTGGAATAATAAAAAAGACAGCCAGCAATCTAGATTTGTAGAGGAAAAAGTGACTAGAAGAAACTGCATAGAAAAAAGGGATGCATCAATTTGCTTTTATAGCCTGTCTGACAGGACAGTCAAGAAAGCCAAGAGCAAAAAAGGGAAGATTACAGAGCTGGCCAGGGCTGAAGTCGAGACCAGAGACACCCCAAAGGGAGTGTGAGTGACCGCCTCCTGCCATGCTGGGCAAGCATTAATCATCGGCTTCCTATTCATGGGAGATTTCTTGAAAAAATAACCAACTCCTACCACTGCAGTCAAGTAATTCCAGAAGGAAAAAATATAAAGGATAAGATTTATGGCTCTGCAGGTTGAGAAAAGTCGAAACTATTTTAAAGGAAAAAATGAGGAGATAGAGCTGTGAGCATTCCCATTTTATGTCAAGAAAGGAGCAATGGGAGATTAATGGACATTTCTTCTTGATGTGGCTCAGGGAGAATTTGGTGCCCAAGTTATTTTATTTTTGGTTTCTATCACTTTCAAGGGTGTCATTGATGTGCCTGTCCTCGGAATGCCTGGAAAGTGGGGTGTGGGAGTGGCAGACACATCTCTGGGGCCATCATTCACAGGTTCCTGTATCACCAAGGATCCTCTCATGGAATCCGGAGGAGGAGTCTGGCCATCGAGGTCAGAGGTCACGGGATGGGCTTCCTAACAGAGATTATAACCCACTGCCAAGCCACTGTGTTCACAGGCAAGATAATAAACCACATATTGTTATTCGGAAGTCTTGAGAATCTTTAGAAGTCTTAGTTCCACATCCCTTTGCTAGGGCAAAATCTTGTGTTTGATTTTGGTGTGATTACCCTGTATCATCCCCTTACTTGGCAGACATAACCTGGGTTTGCACAGTTGACCTCTGGCCCTCACAGACAAATCCATTACCTACAAAAGTCCTATTTTACAGACTTCCCTTCATGAATGGTACTTTCTTACAGAAACTTCTATACACCCTTCTCACTGACAGATTCCTCAATTAAATTTAGTGTTTTGATGGGCAGATGCCTCGAATGCAGCAACCTTCATTAATGGTATGATTTATTCTCACTTTCATCTGGTTTGAGAATCCTTATTTGTCTGAAGAAAGAATCACTTGAATGTGATATTAGATTCTTTCATTTCTAAGCAAGTAGCAATCCCACTCCATTGATGATGCTGAATACAAGAGATTCATACAGAAGTCTACACCATTCCCAAGAACTTGAGATGGTCTTTCAGGCAAATTATCATATAAGAGCCATTACCATCTGTAAACTCATCTATGGAGCTTAGAAAGAAAGTCAGGACAGATCCACATATAGACACCTGTCAATCATGATTTATTTCTGCCTGAATTTTAAAGATGCGTATGAAAATAGCAAACTATATTTTAACTCAAAACTAGTGTTATATGTCTTACTGGTAAATAATTCATCAGGAATTCACACTATGGAGTTAATATCCAAGAAATAATAATATAGATCTTTGTTAGCGAAACAGAAATTTGAAGAAAATGTTACATATTTTACAAATATTTTCTAAAAGTGAGAAAAGTCAGAATGAAAATATTTTCTACAATAAAATTTCATTAAGTCTAGACAATTAATAATTATTACTTTGTTTTCTACGCATCTCCCTCAACCATACCCTAGTATTGGTTCCCAGCAAAGCCCGAGTTAATAATGAGAAGTATTTCCTAAGGCATAAAGTGTAAACTGACATATTATGCTACTAGTATAAATAATATAAGATTCTGATAGTAAGATGCTGATAGGCCTACAGGGTCATATTTATTTCACGTACTAATACCATACCATGGTCATTTAAATGTTTAGGAAAAAGATGGGCCATTAAACACACATCATGATAATGAGGCAGCAAGTTAGAGAAGGACAATAATGACTGATAAGTTATAGCTTTTACCAAAACAAATTCGAGAGGGATTAATTACATGAAAAAAATCATAAAATGTTAGAAGAAAATATAGATTAGAAAACAGTAGAATGCAAGATAATTGCAAGCCTGAAACTGAAATCAAGGATCATTAAAAAAATAAAGATTATGACCTAAAATACTGTGATATCTCAGATGGCAAAAATTACCACAAATATAAAAAGAAGTAGTGATGACAGTGAAGGAAATTATTTGTGACAAATCTGGTACTGTTGCTATATGTTACTAAATATCAGTAATAATCATAATAATAAACCAATAGAAAAAACAGGGAAGAAAATGATGTTATGACACCCAGTATAAACAGGATGCACTTTTAAAATTTTTTAAATTTTGGCCTCTTTTATTGTTTATTTATTTATTTTCATCCATCTTTATTCTTTCGGCCTGCGTGGGCCTCCCATCTCAGTGGCCTCTCTCACTGCAGAGCACTGACTCTGAGTGCATGTGCTCCAGAGCGCTGGCTCATAATTGGACACACTGGTCCAGCACATAGGATCTTCCCAGGCCAGGGATCGAACTGGCACCCCTTGCACTGCAAGGCGGACTCTTCTCTCACTGGAACACCAGGGAAGCCCCAGGTTGGACATTTAATCAACATAGAATATTATTAGCCTCATTCATTGTAAGAAAGAAGACAAAAGGACATAAAGATTCCACTTTTATCTGTAGTTAGTGTTAGTTGCTCAGTCATGTCCGACTCTTTGCGACTCTATGGACTGTAGCCCACCAGACTCCTCTGTCCAGGGGATTTCCCAGGCAAGATTACTGGAGTGGGTTGCCTTTTGCTTCTTCAAGGTATCTTTCTCACCCAGGGGTTGAACCCAAGTCTCATGCATCTCCTGTATTGGCAAGTGATTCTTTATCACTGAGCCACCTAGGAAGTCCTTAGCTTTTCATAAATAATTTCTCCATAAATTTTCCCTCATTTTTAGAACATTGAAGAAATATTGCAGTACGCAATACTACATACATTATGCTATATATACATTTCCATTTTTGTATGTCCAAATCATATGTTGCTAGTTATTATTACTAGAATGCACAGCCAATGCTACTGTCCGACTGATGAGTTAAACTGGTAACACCATGAATTAATTCTGCTGTGACAGATTAAAAATTCAAAAGAATGTGATATCTCAGATGGCAAAAATTACCACAAATATAAAAAGAAGTAGTGATGACAGTGAAGGAAATTATTTGTGACAAATCTGGTACTGTTGCTATATGTTACTAAATATCAGTAATAATCATAATAATAAACCAATAGAAAAAACAGGGAAGAAAATGATGTTATGACACCCAGTATAAACAGGATGCACTTTTAAAATTTTTTAAATTTTGGCCTCTTTTATTGTTTATTTATTTATTTTCATCCATCTTTATTCTTTCGGCCTGCGTGGGCCTCCCATCTCAGTGGCCTCTCTCACTGCAGAGCACTGACTCTGAGTGCATGTGCTCCAGAGCGCTGGCTCATAATTGGACACACTGGTCCAGCACATAGGATCTTCCCAGGCCAGGGATCGAACTGGCACCCCTTGCACTGCAAGGCGGACTCTTCTCTCACTGGAACACCAGGGAAGCCCCAGGTTGGACATTTAATCAACATAGAATATTATTAGCCTCATTCATTGTAAGAAAGAAGACAAAAGGACATAAAGATTCCACTTTTATCTGTAGTTAGTGTTAGTTGCTCAGTCATGTCCGACTCTTTGCGACTCTATGGACTGTAGCCCACCAGACTCCTCTGTCCAGGGGATTTCCCAGGCAAGATTACTGGAGTGGGTTGCCTTTTGCTTCTTCAAGGTATCTTTCTCACCCAGGGGTTGAACCCAAGTCTCATGCATCTCCTGTATTGGCAAGTGATTCTTTATCACTGAGCCACCTAGGAAGTCCTTAGCTTTTCATAAATAATTTCTCCATAAATTTTCCCTCATTTTTAGAACATTGAAGAAATATTGCAGTACGCAATACTACATACATTATGCTATATATACATTTCCATTTTTGTATGTCCAAATCATATGTTGCTAGTTATTATTACTAGAATGCACAGCCAATGCTACTGTCCGACTGATGAGTTAAACTGGTAACACCATGAATTAATTCTGCTGTGACAGATTAAAAATTCAAAAGAATGTGTCCTTCGCATGCACCTAAATGGTTCATCAAATCGTTGTTCCTGAGATATGCAGCTTTTTTCAGAAACAGGAATTCTTCTTGTCCCTGTGACTCTAAACAGATTCTGAATTGATAAAGCAACAGAAGCATGACCTGCTCAGGATGAGTATTGACTAGAGCAAGTGTCAGTCAGAGAGTGATTGGCAGTCTTAACTGTTTGAAGATAAATTTTTTTGCATATTTCTTATCTATGTGGTTCTTTGACCCTAAAAATCTATATGGGGATTTGTATAATCTTTAGAAGAACGCTGTACTGATTGTTGAGCACATTCAGTTCCCTCGGGGCATCATAAATTGCTATCCCACCATCTTATCATTTTACTTAACTCTCAGATCATTTTCTTGGTGATATTTATATCTTAACTATCCTTCTAGATGCAAAAAGCATTTCTTTGTTGGAATCTCCCTGTGCATTCCTAAGTTGAATGTGAGTCTCATCGACTCCTGTGCTTTTCCCTATGGGAACTCTTCGGGGGAGCGCCGTAATCGCTGCTGGTGACATTCATTCTCATTCATTCGATCGTTGTGGTACATGCAACCAGTTGGCATTACTTTAATACAGAACGGCTTTTCACATGTATAGATTTAATCATATCTTTCACTGAAAATTTGATTATGAGGATTTATCTTCCAGAAATCACGATATTCTAAAGGTAGCGTGGTGCCCTGGACTGAACGCTGGAAGCAAACGTAAAAGGTCTGCATGAGGGGACAGGGTCTGAGACGCCATGAGGCGTGGCCCTGGGCCGGCGGAGCTGCGGTACTGCTGCCGTCACTGAGGACGCTAACGTAGGGCGCGTAGGGTCGGGGTATGCGGACTCGGTATCATCCAGACAATTTTTCTGTAAATCCCCAATTACTAAGACATAAAAATTTTATTTTAAAAATCACATTACCTCACTCATAGATGTCTGTATGTCTATACTGAAAACTGCAGCTATTTGTGTTGATAATGCGCCTTGCTTTTTTATAAGACATTAAACATAATTAAAGTCAATTTCTAATAGTTCATCCAAAAATGATTAAAATGCAATTTATTTTCTTGTTAACTGAGCCATAAGGGTGACTTTATTCATTACGATGGGTTCTTGTCCTAATTTCACTTTGTTAGAAGTTTGTATTTTCTATTTCATGCATTTTAGGATTCTTTTTTTTTTTTTTTTTTGTTAGGGGAGAACCCATACAATGGGGATTCAATACAAGCCAATGAATGGAAAAGCATTATTTTCTATGAAAAGAGACTATCTCATACTTAAGATTTTAGAATTGGGATCAAGAACTTTGATACTTCACAAGGACATAAAGTATCATAACAATGATGTCTTTAAGATCAAATACTGCTGCCATTGAATGGTATGTGTTACTTTCATCCACCAGACAAACGAAAGATTAGTAATGTTGGTCACACAACTCAGCACAGGAAAAATGAACAACCCAATCAAAAAATGGGAAAAAGATCTAAAGAGACACCTCTCCAAAGAGGACATACAGATGGCCCTAAAGCACATGAAACGATGCTCAACCTCGCTTATTATTAGAGAAATACAAATTAAAACCACAATGAGATACCACCTCACACCTGTCAGAATGGCCATCATCAACGAATCGACAGACAATAAATGCTGGAGAGGGTGCGGAGAAAAGGGAACCCTCTTGCATTGCTGGTGGGAATGTAAACTGATACAACCTCTATGGACAATATAGATTTAATCATATCTTTAAAAACTTTGAAAATTTTTAAAATTTTTGAGGATTTATCTTCCAGAAATCACGATATTCTAAAGGTAGCGTGGTGCCCTGGACTGAACGCTGGAAGCAAACGTAAAAGGTCTGCATGAGGGGACAGGGTCTGAGACGCCATGAGGCGTGGCCCTGGGCGGCGGAGCTGCGGTACTGCTGCCGTCACTGAGGACGCTAACGTAGGGGCGCTGAGGGTCGGGGTATGCGGACTCGGTATCATCCAGACAATTTTTCTGTAAATCCCCAATTACTAAGACATAAAAATTTTATTTTAAAAATCACATTACCTCACTCATAGATGTCTGTATGTCTATACTGAAAACTGCAGCTATTTGTGTTGATAATGCGCCTTGCTTTTTTATAAGACATTAAACATAATTAAAGTCAATTTCTAATAGTTCATCCAAAAATGATTAAAATGCAATTTATTTTCTTGTTAACTGAGCCATAAGGGTGACTTTATTCATTACGATGGGTTCTTGTCCTAATTTCACTTTGTTAGAAGTTTGTATTTTCTATTTCATGCATTTTAGGATTCTTTTTTTTTTTTTTTTTGGTTAGGGGAGAACCCATACAATGGGGATTCAATACAAGCCAATGAATGGAAAAGCATTATTTTCTATGAAAAGAGACTATCTCATACTTAAGATTTTAGAATTGGGATCAAGAACTTTGATACTTCACAAGGACATAAAGTATCATAACAATGATGTCTTTAAGATCAAATACTGCTGCCATTGAATGGTATGTGTTACTTTCATCCACCAGACAAACGAAAGATTAGTAATGTTGGTCACACAACTCAGCACAGGAAAAATGAACAACCCAATCAAAAAATGGGAAAAAGATCTAAAGAGACACCTCTCCAAAGAGGACATACAGATGGCCCTAAAGCACATGAAACGATGCTCAACCTCGCTTATTATTAGAGAAATACAAATTAAAACCACAATGAGATACCACCTCACACCTGTCAGAATGGCCATCATCAACGAATCGACAGACAATAAATGCTGGAGAGGGTGCGGAGAAAAGGGAACCCTCTTGCATTGCTGGTGGGAATGTAAACTGATACAACCTCTATGGAAGACAATATGGAGATTCCTTAAAAAACTAAAAATAGAAGCACCCTATGACCCAGCAATCCCACTATTAGGCCTATATGCTGATGAAATCAAAACTGAAAGAGGCACCTGTACCCCAATGTTCATTGCAGCTCTCTATACAATAGCCAGAACATGGAAGCAACCTAGATGTCCATCGACAAATGAATGGATCCAGAAGCTCTGGTACATATATACAATGGAATACTACTCAGTTGTTAAAAGAAATGCAGAAGACTCAGTCCTAATGAGGTGGCCGGCTCTAGAACCTATCATAAAAAGTGAAGTAAGTCAAAAAGAGAAAGACAAGTACAGTATACTAACTCATATATATGGGATCTAGTAAGATGGTCATGATAACACATGCAGTGAACTCATGGAAAAACAGAGAATAGGCATATGGACATTGTGGAGACCAAACAGTGAGAGGGAGGCATAGAGGAAGTAACAGCGAAACCTATACTGGCACGTGTGGAAAAGATAGCTATGGACATTGCGCTAAGGGAATAGGAGTGCCTACAATCACTTGGGGCGATGGTCTGGAGGGGTGGGAGGGTGGGAACTGGGTGGGGGAAGGGTCCAGGGATATGCATAGGAATGATCTGGGGACATACATGTTGGTGAACAACAAAACTCTGTAAAATCTTTAAAATAAAGAATAAAAATAAAAATTAAAATTAAAAAAAGAAAAGAAAAAAAATTGCAAAAAAAAAAAAAAAGGTCACAGATAATATGCTCCATATATGAAATGTTGGAGAGATAAATCCACTACATAGATTCTGAATTGCTAATAGTCATCATATATTAAATTCACTCTCTGGCAAGAAACAGGAAAAGGAAAGATTTAAAGTTCAGTGACTCCGCTGCCTAAACGCTTAAGAAACAACACATTCACTTTTATTGATGCCATTGCTGGAATTCAAAGGGCAACTGTCCACTATTTACTGAAGGTCCAGCCTGGGGGGACAGGAGCCGGAAGCTTAAAGATCTAGGACATTCTTACGAAAGTTTAATTGCCCTACGCCAATGAACAGTGATGGCACTAATACAAGAAAAAAACAGCCCTGGGATGGGGAGAAACAGGAAGTTCAGTCCAAGTTGCTCTTTGCCAGACATAGTACAAAGCAGAAAAGAATATAATCCTTGTCCTCCTGGTTTAATGGAAACTAAACCTATAAAAATCATTGTAATCTAAGAATATGTGTTGTAATTTAATGTAGCTGGGAAATGAATGAAAGTATGTAATTGATACCATTGGAGCTTAATGAAGGCAAGCTCCCTAATGGAGTCAATGAAAGATTCTGCTCTGTGACTCACAACTGCCAAGATACTAATATGTAAACTACCTAGGTGCCTGTTGACAGATGAATAGATAAGGCACAGTCCATGTACATAGTGGACTACTATTCATCCCTGCAAAGGATATTTTTGCCACTTGAAACACCATGGATCAACCTGGAGGACGTGATGTTTACTGAAATAAAACAGACACTGGAAGACAAATAACATATGATCCCACCTATTTGTGGAATCTTAAAAGAAGGCCTAGCTCATAGGAGCACAGTTGTTGCCATGGGCTGGAGGAGATACTGGCCAAAGGATAAAACTTGCCACTCACAGGAAGAAAAACGGCTAGGGATTTAACACACAGCATAGTAAATATAGTTAATAATACTGTGCTGTACACTTTCAATGGGCTAAAATCACACACACACACACGAAGGATGGTAATATGTGTGGTGATAGATACATTAATTAGCTTGATTATGATCCATTAGCACAATGTAAATTGTGTTCAACATGCACTTTTTATTGAGTGATAAATTTTGATAGTTTTTTCTATTCCTTTAGAACTTCCTACACTTCTTTCATAATCGTCCTTTGAGAAGTGTTATTATTTGTCTTCCAGGTTTATTAAGCAAATTAATTTGAAATAGTTATATGCTTTCTTTCAAGTGATTTTCTCATGACCAGCAGAACTCTTAATAAGTGCCTAGTGCTAAATCACAACCATTAGTATTTACAATTATTTAAATTAAAACAGCACTTGGTTCTGAATCTCAGAAGTAACTATTTGTTCTAATGCTTCTCAATTTTATAATTCTGCTCTAAAGGAAAATAATAGATAAAATTAAATGTTCTTTATTTTAGATAACTTATGCAGAATATATTGAGTAAACCAAATTATAATCATTCTATACAAGAGCATACTGTACATTTTGACATAAAAATTTTGCTCTCCAAATTTGAATACTTGAGTCTAGAATAAAGATGGCACGCAAAGTTTGGGCAGAAACATAATACTCACTTTAATATTAACAGATTAGTGATGCTAAATTTTATTCCAACCACTGAAACATCACTGATTCCCTATTGCAAATTTGCTTCTATGGGAGCTAAGAGTATTCTGTGAACATGCATCTCCAAAGTTACAAAGAACTTACAGAATTTAGTTTCATGAACTCACATTACAACCAAATGAGCTTGTTCTATCTTATGAAAAATGTTAGTTCCTCATCTTTTGGAAACCAATGTGATAAACATTATATAAATACGTTTCATTTTATTGACGAGTAAAATACAGCCTAACAGTGAGTATTTTCACTGATATTATACCCTTCTTTTTTCTTCCCGATCTTTTCAGACTTTAATTTCTAAGTGCTCTTGTCAGTACCGGGGTCTTGACTTCCTCAGATAGAATTTTTTTTTTTAATTTTTATTTTGCACTGGAGTCTAGTTGACAATGTTGCCTTAGTTTCAAATGTACAGCAAAGTGATTCAGTTATACATACACATGTGTCTATTCCTTTTCAAATTCTTTCCCCATTTATGCTATTAGAAAACATTGAGCAGAGTTCCCTGCGCTGTACAGTAGGTCTGTGCTGGTCATTTATCTCATATATTGTAGCATGCATGTGTTACTATTAATTTATC
Source organism: Tragulus kanchil (assembly GCA_022376925.1). Classification (NCBI taxonomy): domain Eukaryota; kingdom Metazoa; phylum Chordata; class Mammalia; order Artiodactyla; family Tragulidae; genus Tragulus; species Tragulus kanchil. The sequence continues at coordinate 165,695,494 of JAIOJX010000003.1, read as the reverse complement.
CCTCACTACCCTTTTCCCCTTTGGTAACTACACATTTGTTTTCTATGTCTGTGAGTCCGTTTCATAAATAAGTTCACTTATAATTCTTTTTTAGACTCTGCATGTGAAAATTCGTCCGGGAACTTACTTCTTTAAATTTTTGACCAGCAGAACTCTTAATAAGTGCCTAGTGCTAAATCACAACCATTAGTATTTACAATTATTTAAATTAAAACAGCACTTGGTTCTGAATCTCAGAAGTAACTATTTGTTCTAATGCTTCTCAATTTTATAATTCTGCTCTAAAGGAAAATAATAGATAAAATTAAATGTTCTTTATTTTAGATAACTTATGCAGAATATATTGAGTAAACCAAATTATAATCATTCTATACAAGAGCATACTGTACATTTTGACATAAAAATTTTGCTCTCCAAATTTGAATACTTGAGTCTAGAATAAAGATGGCACGCAAAGTTTGGGCAGAAACATAATACTCACTTTAATATTAACAGATTAGTGATGCTAAATTTTATTCCAACCACTGAAACATCACTGATTCCCTATTGCAAATTTGCTTCTATGGGAGCTAAGAGTATTCTGTGAACATGCATCTCCAAAGTTACAAAGAACTTACAGAATTTAGTTTCATGAACTCACATTACAACCAAATGAGCTTGTTCTATCTTATGAAAAATGTTAGTTCCTCATCTTTTGGAAACCAATGTGATAAACATTATATAAATACGTTTCATTTTATTGACGAGTAAAATACAGCCTAACAGTGAGTATTTTCACTGATATTATACCCTTCTTTTTTCTTCCCGATCTTTTCAGACTTTAATTTCTAAGTGCTCTTGTCAGTACCGGGGTCTTGACTTCCTCAGATAGAATTTTTTTTTTAATTTTTATTTTGCACTGGAGTCTAGTTGACAATGTTGCCTTAGTTTCAAATGTACAGCAAAGTGATTCAGTTATACATACACATGTGTCTATTCCTTTTCAAATTCTTTCCCCATTTATGCTATTAGAAAACATTGAGCAGAGTTCCCTGCGCTGTACAGTAGGTCTGTGCTGGTCATTTATCTCATATATTGTAGCATGCATGTGTTACTATTAATTTATCCCTCACTACCCTTTTCCCCTTTGGTAACTACACATTTGTTTTCTATGTCTGTGAGTCCGTTTCATAAATAAGTTCACTTATAATTCTTTTTTAGACTCTGCATATAAGTGATATCATACATTTCTCGTCCTGTGTGTAACTTACTTCACTTAGTCTGACAGTCTCCAGGTCCATCCATGTTGCTTCAAAAGGCATTATTTCACCTTTTTTAATGCCTGAGTGATGTACCCTACCCTTTTAAGTGTTCAGTCCATTCAGAACTATGAAGCCGTAAGTCACTTAATCAGAAACTCATCTGTAAGGCTACTAAAAGTCTTCTCAATAGACATAATAAACACATCTAGAACTAAAGCTCTTTTTGGGGAAGCGGTTGTTAAATATACTTGGTACATTTTAAAATCTTTAAAATTAACTATATCAATGTCAATAATTTTTGATCCCTGACAAAGTTACCCTATAGCATTCATGAATGCACGTCAGTACCCCATATGCCATATGAGAGGAAATGCCCCCAATCCAAGGAGAGACTTGAATTTAATTATCAATATTTATACAGTAGCTTTTCTGAAAAATGCTCAGAGAATCGTGAAGTGGTTATTATATTTAAAGTGTATGACATAGATTTCTTTCATATTCCAACAATGTTTGCTATTGTTTTAAGCCTACAATGTTGCCATAGTTACAGAATGAGGCTCGAAAATCCTCTTTTGTAATATGTTAAAAGATAACTTCATAATGTTCTGATAGACTCTAATGTTCACTGAATACACATCATACAAATAGAGTTTTTATTTTTATATCAGATCTCCCCACTATATGAAACATGAAATGAGCAGGAATTTTTCGATACAGACCATAAATAATAATCACGGGTTCACAAAGTGTCGGACACAACTAAGTGACTGAACTGAATTGAATAATTATTAATGGTTAATATTTTTAAAGATTCTTATCAAAACAGACAAGGAGGAGGAGAAATAGACAAATTTTAGTTTATTTGTTTTTGTTATATTATTACAATTATGTAATTTCATTTTCATTCACAGTACTGTTTATGCAAATCAGTAATTGAAAATTAGAATAAATGTATAATTTCTACAGCAATGGAGACCTCGTGTGACTTTAAGAGAGTGAACCTGGAAGAAAGTGCTCTGAATGGTGATCTCTTTCCCCTCACGTATCTCAGGTCTCCGGGTAGAGACCAGGTGTCCCCACCCTCATTGTCTGATTCTGTGCATCATGATTGTGCCCCATATTTTTTCAGTCTTACTTTCTGTTTTGAGCATACAAGGATGACAGAGGGTGCATTTGACTTTTGACCTCTCCTTAGCACAGATGGGAAATGAAAATCGGATGTGGTGAGAATGAATGAAACTGCATCTCCAGAGAGAAAGTGGAGATCTTTCAAAGAATGACCAGCACACTGCAGGTGCCCTGCTGACGGTAATTAATTCTTCAATTAGAGAAGCACATATCAAAAAGGGCAAACATGTAAAGAAACCTCTCCGTCCAAATGCCAGTTGCTGTTAAGTTTTTACCTTGAACTTTGATTTCCATTCTGTTTGTGAAGTTTCAGGAGATGAGTGCATTTGCAGCATTGAAGGGTTTTGTTAAAAGCTGGATCACACACCTGTTCACAGACCCTCTGCTACCTATGCCTGCCCGACACGGCCGCCCTGCTCCAGAGGCTAATTGCTTAAACAAACCAGGCATCTATTGCCCTGAAAAGTCCTCAGAACAGCTTCCACATGACTGTTTCTTAACGGAGAAAGAAATGCAGTCTCTATAACCTCCTTTCATTCTCTTGAGGTAAAGATATTGTTTCTCAATTTAAAACCAAATACCATTATCAATATCCTTTGGAAATTCTACTTAATTAAAACACTCCAGTCGTAAAATCTGCCAAAAAAACCCATGGTGAGCTTTTTTGGATAATGGCATTTAATTAGAATGATAGACTATGAAGTGGTTCTGCTTGTGAAGCTTATCCTAATCAGAGAGACTTTGGCTTGGTCACAGCGGTGGCTCCGTGGCGAAGAATCTGCCTGGTAATCCATGAGACCCACGTTCCATTCCAGAGTTAGAAAGAACCCCTAGAGAAGGAAATGGCAACCCACTCCAGTACTCTTGCCTGGGAAATCCACAGACAGAGGAGCCTGGCGGGCTACAGTCCACGGGGTCTCAAAAGAGCCGGACACAGTCTAGTGACTGAACAACAACTCCTGTGCCCACGGCTGTGGCTCACTCCACGGGCCGCTCTGTCATCACGCCCAACTCAGACCCAGGTCACCGGACTGCTGCCATGCGTTTATTTGTAAAAAAGAAAAAGGTCATAAAAACCTGGCATGTGTACCGTAGGATTTATGAATTTTATTTCCCTCAGTTCAAAATGACAAAAACAGTCTCAACAACTTTAAATTACAATAAAACAAGACCCTACCTCAGTCTTTAAAAAGAAAGGGTCAAAAAATGTGCCGTTAGGAAAGTCACATGACAAAGGTCTGCCACCTGCACTTCTCTTTCATGTCCTGAAAATTATTTTCACGGACACTGACAATAATTACACGTGAACATCATGCCAAGTTGGAAGCAGACTTCTTTCTGTGCAAATCACATCTATGACAAAACATAAGGAAATAAATCTGAATTCAAGCTGAAGTCAGCTTGGAAAATCCACATTTAGAGGCAGAGATCAGCAATTTCCCTGGTGGCCCACTGACTAAGATTTCATGCTCCCAGTGCAGGGGGCCTGGGTTCAATTCCAAGTCAGGTAACTAGATCCCATATGCAACAAGATCTGGCAAATATTTTTAAAAGAAGCATAGATGACTACTTATAACTTCGCATGAGGAAACTTTTCATGCTCATAAAATCTTAAATTTTAGGGTAAATACTGTTGTTTCTCGTTTAGCCTTTCTTTAACCTTAAGCTTGCTCCTTTATGGTCAAAATGGCCATGAAATCACCTCTTTATGCAATTGCAGTTATAAAGATATTTATGGTAATGCTTCTAATTTCTGTGGCTTTGCCTCTAGGTTGAAATCAGAATAAAAAATAATGGATTATATCATTTTATAGCTCCCTATTGAATTTCACTATGAAACAGAGCAGTTATGTATCAATAACCAACTAAAATATAGTGATGTTTTATTTCTTAAGGTAAGTAAATTATACAGTTCCTATCTAAAGAATATTTTGGTTAGTTTAATTTTCCAAAGTTGGGTCCTACTCTTTAAATAAAAGGTCAATAGGTATATAAACAGATGCTTAACATCACTAGTTATTAGGGAAATGTAAACCGAAACCGTACTGAAATATCACCTCACACCTGTGAGGGCAGGCACTATTAAAAAACGATAACACAAGTGTTAGTGAAGATGTGGAGAAACTTCCACAACTGATGGGAATGTAGAATGGTGCGGCCTCTATAGATGATGGCACAGGCTTTCCTCCAAAAACTGAAAGTGAACCGTCATGTGAGCCAGCAAGCCTACCTCTGGGTATTCATCCAAAAGAGGCGAAATCAAGACCTCACGGAGGCACTTGCATGCCCATTTCCATTGCTGTGTTATTCACAGTAGCTAAGAGGTGAAAACAACCTTAACACCCATGGATGGATGAATGAGTAAGGATAATGTGACTTATAAATACAATGGAATATAAGTTAGCCCAAGAATAAAAAGCAAGCTGTAGGTAACAACATAGACAAACCTTGAATATATAGTGTTAACCAAAGACATACTGCCTAATTCCTTCACATCATGCCTCTACAGTAGTCAATCTCATAGAAGCAGAGAGTAGAATTGCAGATGCTGAGGGCTGGGAGGAAGAAGGAACAGGAGCTGCTGTTCAATGACACAGAGATTCAGTCACACAAGATGAAAAGGTTCAGAGGTCTACTCTATAACAACGTGCCATGAGGGCACTTGCAAATAATACTGCCCTGTACACTTGCAAATTTGTTCAGAGGGTAAATTGCATGGTATGTGGGCTTTTTTAAACTACAATTTTAAAAAAAGTCCAATCAATTCAAACCCAGAAAAACTGGGTTTGTCTTGAGTGAACATAAGCCAAACCACCGGTCAGCTGATGACCCACCTGTATTCTCCACTTTCAATTTCTACTCATGACAGAAGAAAACCTAAAGACTTTGGGCTATGTGTTCACATCCCTACTGTTAACCTGACTGGCATAAGATTTTGTCAGACAAAATTATGCTAAGTTGTATGATATCAATTTGGGTTCTTTTCTTATGCAAGTAACTGGTATCAGTGGGTTCTCTTTGAATATTTGACAGAAATAGTGTCATTATAACATTTCCTTGATTTGGTCAAGAGGTCATCACTGACCAGTCACTTTTTGACTGTAAAATTGAATGCATTAGTTAAACCGCCCTCTACCTGGAGGCAGGAGTGAACTAATATATTGTTATATTGTATATTGTTTAAGGAAATTGCAAACTTGTTATATTTGAATTATCTCTTTAAAAACTAGCTTCCGTATTTCATTTTTTAGTCCAAATTTTGCTTGTAATAATGGGCTTTAATTTTATATTCAGTAGTCCACAAGAGCAGATTTTCCTTTCAAGCACCTCTATCCACATGTACACAGTTATGAATCCCAAATTATGTGTCTAGAATTTTCAAAATGAGTTGAAGGTATATACTAAGAATAAATTATAAAAATCCTTATTGCTAAGGGCAACAAGAACAGTATGTTTCATCTTTAAAATAATATCTAGATTTTCTAAGGAAAAGCAAATACTTCAGTTCAAAAGATGGACAAGGGCTTCCCTGGTGGCCCAGTGGGTAAAAAGTCCGCCTTGCAATGCAAGGGACACCGGTTCGATCCCTGGCCCAGGAGCATCCTATGTGCTGAGGAACACCTGGGCTGGTGTGTCCAATTGCGAGCCAGCATTCTGGAGCACATGTGCCCAGAGCTGGTGCTCTGCAACCAGAGAGGCCACTGTGACGCGAGGCCCACACAGGCCAGAGAATAAAGATGGATGAAAAACGAATGATGACTTAGAGGCAAAAAAAGATAAAATACTTATTAAAAAATTGGCAAAAAGAAATGAACATTAATAAATTAAAACAAGATGGACAAGTTGGTACTTGAAAGTCAATTTTGGCTAGGTAAACTAAGATATTGCATTCCAATATATAAATATTCATTTTCTCCTTATCTGTATTCCTATCATCTGTCTGCCCATTCATCCAACATATTTTTATTTATTGAGCACTTTTCCTATTTGGAGGAATCTAAAGTATAATCATGTTATTCTTTGTGTATTTAATATCAATTTGGGTTCTTTTCTTATGCAAGTAACTGGTATCAGTGGGTTCTCTTTGAATATTTGACAGAAATAGTGTCATTATAACATTTCCTTGATTTGGTCAAGAGGTCATCACTGACCAGTCACTTTTTGACTGTAAAATTGAATGCATTAGTTAAACCGCCCTCTACCTGGAGGCAGGAGTGAACTAATATATTGTTATATTGTATATTGTTTAAGGAAATTGCAAACTTGTTATATTTGAATTATCTCTTTAAAAACTAGCTTCCGTATTTCATTTTTTAGTCCAAATTTTGCTTGTAATAATGGGCTTTAATTTTATATTCAGTAGTCCACAAGAGCAGATTTTCCTTTCAAGCACCTCTATCCACATGTACACAGTTATGAATCCCAAATTATGTGTCTAGAATTTTCAAAATGAGTTGAAGGTATATACTAAGAATAAATTATAAAAATCCTTATTGCTAAGGGCAACAAGAACAGTATGTTTCATCTTTAAAATAATATCTAGATTTTCTAAGGAAAAGCAAATACTTCAGTTCAAAAAGATGGACAAGGGCTTCCCTGGTGGCCCAGTGGGTAAAGAGTCTGCCTTGCAATGCAAGGGACACCGGTTCGATCCCTGGCCCAGGAGCATCCTATGTGCTGAGGAACACCTGGGCTGGTGTGTCCAATTGCGAGCCAGCATTCTGGAGCACATGTGCCCAGAGCTGGTGCTCTGCAACCAGAGAGGCCACTGTGACGCGAGGCCCACACAGGCCAGAGAATAAAGATGGATGAAAAACGAATGATGACTTAGAGGCAAAAAAAGATAAAATACTTATTAAAAAATTGGCAAAAAGAAATGAACATTAATAAATTAAAAAAAAAGATGGACAAGTTGGTACTTGAAAGTCAATTTTGGCTAGGTAAACTAAGATATTGCATTCCAATATATAAATATTCATTTTCTCCTTATCTGTATTCCTATCATCTGTCTGCCCATTTATCCAATATATTTTTATTTATTGAGCACTTTTTCCTATTTGGAGGAATCTAAAGTATAATCATGTTATTCTTTTTGATTGATTGCAGCACTATTTACAATAGCTAGGACATGGAAGCAACCTAGATGTCCATCAGCAGATGAATGGATGAGGAAGCTGTGGGACATATATACAATGGAATATTACTCAGCTATAAAAAGGACACACCTGAGTCAGTTCTAATGAGGTGGATGAAACGGAAGCCTATTATACAGAGTGAAGTTATGTCAGAAAGAGAAAGACAAATACTATATATTAACATATATATGCATCTGGAATTTAGAAAGACAGTAACGACAATCCTACATGCAAGGCAGCAGAGGAGACGGAGAGGTAAAGATCAGATTTGTGGACTCAGTGGGAGAAGGCAGGGGTGGGGTGGTTTGAGAGAATAGTATTGAAACCTGTGCATCCCCATATGTAAACTAGACGACCCGAACAAGCTCCGCGCGTGAAGCAGGGCGCCCAAAGCCGGCGCCCCGGACAGCCCCGAGGGTGGGGTGTGGAGGGAGGCGGGAGGGGCTCAGGGTGGCGGGACCCATGTATCCCCGTGGCGGATTCATGCTGATGTACGGCAAAAACCATCCCAATATTGTTAAGTAATTATCCTCCAATGAAAATAAAAAGCTTTAAAAATAATCATCTTAACTTAGTCCTCTGTGATTTTCACTCATATTAACTTGGTTCTCATAATCTGACCTGATGAGAACATCTAGTTCTTATAATCCCATAGCATGTCTCCATACTGCAGCTCCAAATTTCTATTCTCACCTATGTAAGAGGCATTTTCTCTCTACCTACCTCCCTGTCCTTTGACAAGGCCGGCTGGGCTCCGAGGACAGGCCAGCAGCCTTCAGCGGGCCCTCCTCAGGGTCCTCCTCTACGTCATTTCTGAAACCTCATCTTTCTTTCCTCTCCATTAGAAAGCATCATTTAGAAGGAAGTGTAATTCTGGAAGGAGCCAGTTGTTGGATATAACCCTGTAATCACTGTAACAAATCCCTTAACTTCCCAGAGAAATTTATGAAAATTAATGGCATGTCGATTAGGAAACTATTTTCAACAATATTACTTTAAATGATGCATTTACTAAAAAGCACTGATGACATTTTCCCTTGATTTAAGAAAAGAATCACAACCCTTAACTGCTCAGCAAAAACCCGGCGGCAGTTATCACTCACTCCTTCCTGAAACAGTACTTTTTAAAAAATTTGTCTGCCCTAAACATGGGGGAATGAGCTATTTTAAATTTCTCTTTTTGTCTTGCAAATGAAAATGATAGCATGCGGGACATTTCCTGACAACATATTGAGTACAACAGAAAATGGAAAATCAAAGAAAGAATAGATATGTGGATAAATGACTTTGCAATTATAATATATAAATATATATATATATATGTTCATTTCTTTCCACGCACCAAAGCTTGTTTCTCTCCTCAGAATTATGTCATGAGTCAGATATGTCCTGTCCTAATTTAACATTTATAGTTCTTTTCAACAAATAAGTCTTACCTTTTATTGTTTTCCAAGTCACACATAATATCCAATAAATCATGATAATAACACAATATGTCTTAAAATAGCCAAAGGAAGTAAATTTAAGTGATGCTATTCATCTATATACTTAAAGATCAAAAAATTATCTTTTGGTACCCGTATCTAATTTTATACTCTTTTAATCAGATATACACATATCAAATTTAGCAGTTTTAAATAGTTCTGCTTGCAATAATGGATGTCCCGACATGGGGTACACAGACTTATTCTTCAGCTTAACTTGCTTTTCCTAAATCGGGGCTTCCCAGGTGGCACTCGTGGTAAAGAACTGGGCTGCCAATGCAGGAAGCGTAAGAGACCTGGTTCGGTTGCTGGGTCGGGAAGCTTCCCTGGAGAAGGGCATGGCCACGGGCTCCAGTCTTCTTGCCTGGAAATCCCATGGACAGAGGAGCCTGACGGGCCACGGGCCGCGAGGTCGCAAAGGGTCAGACACGGCGGAAGCGACTGAGCACACAGCACACAGATATGACTGAATGCCCTTTTAAACCCTTGATGGAAGCCTGTTTTCTCTCAAAATAACGAGGAGCGGATATAGCATGAAGGTGTCTTCACAGAACAATGCACTTCGCTTCTATCTCAGCACATAGCTTTAGACATGCTCCTTTAGTTTATGCTGGGCTACAGACCACCAGCCATTTCCTTAGGCCAGGGGTTCCTGAAAACATCGTGGTGTTCTTTTTCTAAGTCACTATCAATGAAAAAAGAAACCAGAAAAAACTAAAGTTTTTCTAAAATGTTGGCACAATTCGGTAGACAGTGGGGTTTTTTATTCCCCTCCTATTTCTTCAGACATAATAACACAGGTTTTCCTGGAGGATAATTATCATTCAATACAAAATAAGATGAGGAGGGTGTGGCGACCCACTCCAGTATTTTTTTTTTTAAACATTTATTTATTTATTTATTTTGGGCGGGGGTCGGGTTGGGGAGGGAGGGGAGCGGGCGGGCCACTTCTATTGGTCTTTCATTTCTCTGTTTTCATCCATCTTTGTTCTTTGGCTCCTGTGGGCTTCCCATCGCGGTGGCGTCTGTAGTCGCAGAGCACCGGCTCTGGGCGCATGCGCTCCAGAGCTCCGGCTCGGTAATCGGACACATGGGTCCAGCCGCTCCGCAGCACATGGGATCTTCCCAGGCCAGGGATCTAACCGGCGCCCCTTGCACTGCAAGGCGGTGTCCTTATCCACTGGACCACCAGGGGAAGCCCCCCACTCCAGTATTCTTGCCCAGAGAATCCCACCGACGGCAACGATCGACTGGGCTGCAAAGAGCTGGACGTGACTGAAGCAACTTAGTGTAGACCTACAAGGAACATCAGGCCCTGGCAGGAAACAAGATGGACAGCAACCATGTATCTGTAAGCACAGGTGAAAGCTGGCTGAGTAACGTAGCCCTGTGAAGGTTCTCATCCCCAAGAACTAAGATTCTGGTGATAAAATACAACATATTCAGCTAGGAAGAAGATCGTATTTTATTTTCCCTAGGTATTTTCATAGCATATCTTGTCTGGTTTAAATGTGAAATTGTAAAGATTTTTACCTGTCTTCTATTTTAAGAGGATTTTCTACTCTGTCAGGATACATTTACAGGTTGAGAAGAAAGGACTTCATCCATGCTGCTTAAAAGCAGTTTTATGCTGGAATACTGAAGATCATTTTTTAAAAAGGTCACTATTTGGCAGCAATTATTTACAAAGTGTTTTTGATAAACTAATATTATGACTTGTATGCTGAGCTAATAACATGGAAGAAACAAAACCGTACATCTCTGAAATGTAAATTAAAATATGTTAGGGAATTGTCAAGAAGTCAATACAGAGTGTACCAGAAGCACTATTGATTTTCGTCATTTTTTGGTAGCAACACCTATTTTAGCCATTGTTAAAAAAACCTTGAAGAAGACACCAATACTTCAGATGAATTAATAAAAGATCCTGAGAGGACCTGGAGCTTTATTTTGTATAGGGAACCACATGCATGCAGAAGAGCAAGTGTTCTATGCCAATTGTTTCTGTTGCTGCTTAGTAGCTCAGTCATGGCCGACCCATTTGCTACCTCATGGACTGTGACCCATCAGGCTCCTCTGTCCATGGGATTTCTGAGGCAAGAATACTGGAGTGGGGTGCCATTTCCTGCTCTAGGGGATCTTCCCAACCCATGGACTGAATCCTTGTCTCCTGCATTGACAGGCAGGCTCTTTACCAATGAGCCACCATTGGAAGCCCCCAATTCTTTTTAGGGCTTCTTTTTGGGAATCCTTCTTATGCACTGTTATGGGGGTGCAGGTGCCAAGGAAACCAATGGCACTTTAGCTGAGCTCAAAAGGCCTCAATTCTGCCTCCTATCCTGTAAGCAATCCCTATTTCAATGCTAAGTTTGGAGACCTGTGACAAACTGCCCTCTTTCTAGGACAGCACCTTGAACTTATCAAAGCTATCCGTTTATAGCTTTCTCTTTCAAAATAATCACATCTTGAAATCTGGCCATATGCGTGCAAAACCTTCCCTTGGAGAAGCTGAACTTTTCCCATCTGTTGGTTTTTCTCAGAAAGTAAAAATCGGGGGTGCATTAGTCAGCGAGTGGTGGTTTAGGACTCAAGAGAGAAGGCAGTTTATTTTCCTAGGTATTTTCATAGCATATCTTGTCTGGTTTAAATGTGAAATTGTAAAGATTTACCTGTCTTCTATTTTAAGAGGATTTTCTACTCTGTCAGGATACATTTACAGGTTGAGAAGAAAGGACTTCATCCATGCTGCTTAAAAGCAGTTTTATGCTGGAATACTGAAGATCATTTTTTAAAAAGGTCACTATTTGGCAGCAATTATTTACAAAGTGTTTTTGATAAACTAATATTATGACTTGTATGCTGAGCTAATAACATGGAAGAAACAAAACCGTACATCTCTGAAATGTAAATTAAAATATGTTAGGGAATTGTCAAGAAGTCAATACAGAGTGTACCAGAAGCACTATTGATTTTCGTCATTTTTTGGTAGCAACACCTATTTTAGCCATTGTTAAAAAAACCTTGAAGAAGACACCAATACTTCAGATGAATTAATAAAAGATCCTGAGAGGACCTGGAGCTTTATTTTGTATAGGGAACCACATGCATGCAGAAGAGCAAGTGTTCTATGCCAATTGTTTCTGTTGCTGCTTAGTAGCTCAGTCATGGCCGACCCATTTGCTACCTCATGGACTGTGACCCATCAGGCTCCTCTGTCCATGGGATTTCTGAGGCAAGAATACTGGAGTGGGGTGCCATTTCCTGCTCTAGGGGATCTTCCCAACCCATGGACTGAATCCTTGTCTCCTGCATTGACAGGCAGGCTCTTTACCAATGAGCCACCATTGGAAGCCCCCAATTCTTTTTAGGGCTTCTTTTTGGGAATCCTTCTTATGCACTGTTATGGGGGTGCAGGTGCCAAGGAAACCAATGGCACTTTAGCTGAGCTCAAAAGGCCTCAATTCTGCCTCCTATCCTGTAAGCAATCCCTATTTCAATGCTAAGTTTGGAGACCTGTGACAAACTGCCCTCTTTCTAGGACAGCACCTTGAACTTATCAAAGCTATCCGTTTATAGCTTTCTCTTTCAAAATAATCACATCTTGAAATCTGGCCATATGCGTGCAAAACCTTCCCTTGGAGAAGCTGAACTTTTCCCATCTGTTGGTTTTTCTCAGAAAGTAAAAAATCGTGGGTCGCCAACAGGGAAGTAGCATTAGTCAGCGAGTGGTGGTTTAGGACTCAAGAGGGAGAAGGCAGGTTGCCAAGCCGGCAGGATGTGGTGGATGATTAACAGCACCCGTGCATGTGTGTGTGTGTGTGTGCAGGAAAATGAACGGAATCTTCGAAGGAAAAGTTGCAGCTATAACCTGGAAGGACTTGGGGAACAAGAGCCTCAGCATCTGCCCGAGTCTGTCTCTGGGGAAGTGGAGGCTGAGGACAGGGCCTGAGAGTCTCTGTCACGGCCCAGGTCCAGGATGTGCTGGCTCAGTCCACTAGCAAGGAAGTCTGAGTAGAAGCACGACCCTTTCCACTGGAAAAGACCCTGACGCTGGGAAATACTGAAGGCAAGGAGTGAAAGGGTTGGCAGAGGATGAGGAGGTTAGACAGCATCACAGATTCAGTGGACATGACTCTGAGCAAACTGGGAGTTAGTGGAGGACAGAGGAGCCTAGCGTGCTGCAGTCCACATGGTTGCAAAGAGCTGGACATGACTTAGCAGTTGAACAACAGCAACAAGACCCCTTCAGCTCCAGACACTGCCCAGGAGGCAGGGGAGTCCAGGACCCAAGAGTCACCTGTCTATGAGAATCTGACCTCAAACACAGGCAAGCTGGCTGACAGGAGACTGGAGGAAGTCAGACGCTGATAAAAGGTTTGGGTGCCCCTTCTCTTTGCCTGCCATGGCTCTCCTTCCTGAATTTCCTGGATTCCCCTACAGATTTAAGGCCCACACAGTGGTCTAACAATATTTCAATGACCACTTTCTTGGCTAAATTACAACAACCTGTCCTGTCCTGGGAAAACATAGAAAAAAACGTTTCAATTCTGCCTCCTATCCTGTAAGCAATCCCTATTTCAATGCTAAGTTTGGAGACCTGTGACAAACTGCCCTCTTTCTAGGACAGCACCTTGAACTTATCAAAGCTATCCGTTTATAGCTTTCTCTTTCAAAATAATCACATCTTGAAATCTGGCCATATGCGTGCAAAACCTTCCCTTGGAGAAGCTGAACTTTTCCCATCTGTTGGTTTTTCTCAGAAAGTAAAAAATCGTGGGTCGCCAACAGGGAAGTAGCATTAGTCAGCGAGTGGTGGTTTAGGACTCAAGAGGGAGAAGGCAGGTTGCCAAGCCGGCAGGATGTGGTGGATGATTAACAGCACCCGTGCATGTGTGTGTGTGTGTGTGTGCAGGAAAATGAACGGAATCTTCGAAGGAAAAGTTGCAGCTATAACCTGGAAGGACTTGGGGAACAAGAGCCTCAGCATCTGCCCGAGTCTGTCTCTGGGGAAGTGGAGGCTGAGGACAGGGCCTGAGAGTCTCTGTCACGGCCCAGGTCCAGGATGTGCTGGCTCAGTCCACTAGCAAGGAAGTCTGAGTAGAAGCACGACCCTTTCCACTGGAAAAGACCCTGACGCTGGGAAATACTGAAGGCAAGGAGTGAAAGGGTTGGCAGAGGATGAGGAGGTTAGACAGCATCACAGATTCAGTGGACATGACTCTGAGCAAACTGGGAGTTAGTGGAGGACAGAGGAGCCTAGCGTGCTGCAGTCCACATGGTTGCAAAGAGCTGGACATGACTTAGCAGTTGAACAACAGCAACAAGACCCCTTCAGCTCCAGACACTGCCCAGGAGGCAGGGGAGTCCAGGACCCAAGAGTCACCTGTCTATGAGAATCTGACCTCAAACACAGGCAAGCTGGCTGACAGGAGACTGGAGGAAGTCAGACGCTGATAAAAGGTTTGGGTGCCCCTTCTCTTTGCCTGCCATGGCTCTCCTTCCTGAATTTCCTGGATTCCCCTACAGATTTAAGGCCCACACAGTGGTCTAACAATATTTCAATGACCACTTTCTTGGCTAAATTACAACAACCTGTCCTGTCCTGGGAAAACATAGAAAAAGAAAAAAAAAAAAACGTTGGACATATTTGAGTGGATGAATTTAGCAAAGACCAACTTTCTACTTTAAATTGCTATTGAGAAATGCAGGGATTTCCCTTAAGAAAGACTGGTAACGTTGCTACTGTTTCACTGAAGGATGTTTTCCCACAAATGCCGTTTTCCTAAATAAGATTTTTGGATGTAAAAAAAAAAAAAAGAAATTACCATCCAGTCTTTAACATGTCAACATTCTACTCTCAACTTACATCTCTGGCCATTTTTTCATAGACCCTCTCTCCCCCACTGAATGTGACCCGCTTTCTCGGTCATCTGTGAATCATCTACTCTCCGCTCTAACCACGCACTCTTCCTCCACTCAGTTGTGTCCACTCAGCCCCCATCCCAACACACACACACCCGCGTTGGCACAAGCAAAGCACGCGGGACCTTCTGCCTATTTTCCTCTTTGATCCTTTTACGAGTACAAGCGTGGGCAGATGCACACGGGCTTTCTGAGACGCTCCTCCAGGCTCTCCACGCATCCGCTCACCCTGGCTCTTTCTTGAGCTCCTCGCTCCTCTCGCCGGCGCGGAGTTCTGACGGATTTGGCTCTCGGCGGGCACAGTCTCTCCATCTCTGCGCGCTCTCTCTGTCTCTAGGTCTCTCTCTCTCTCCCCCCCCTCCCTCCCTCTCCCCTCCCCTTTACTCTCAATCAGGCGTTCTCCTTTTCTCGCTCTAGCTCTGCATTCCACCCGGCCCCATCTACCCACTTTTCTTTAAACAGGCAGAACACACACACACACCCCCCCCACTCTTTCATCACTTTACCCCACTGTCGAGGACTTGCAGCGGCCTGGAGTCAACGAACCAAAAGCTTGCTGGAAGGAGTCTTAGTGGTTGCCTCCGGGGGTGGGGGGTCCCCTTCGGTCTTGGGGATCCCCTCACACCCCGTATCTCAAATCCTTGGCAGGAAAACCTCCACCCTCTCGCAGGCGCTTTACCGAGAAACGCGGGCAGGACGGCAGCGAGCTTCCGCGGTCACTCGCGCGCGCGCACGCACGTGGGCGGCCAGCGCCGCCGCAGCAGCAGGTGCCAGGCGGCGGCGGTCAGGCCGGCGGCAGCAGCCCCGCCGCCGGGCCACTCTCGCGGCTCTCTTCCTCTCTCCGCCTTTGGAGGTGACCTAATGTCAGCAGCGCAGCGCGTCTCCGCGGTCTACTTCCTTTAATTCCTGCTACGCCCACCTCCTCACCGCCAGCAGCCCCACCCACGAGCCCCAGTCCGGGCGCTGGAGTGGGAGGCACGCGGGTGGCGGCGGAGCGCCCGGGGCCGCCGAGGAGGTGGCCGGGGGTCGACGGCCTCCGCTTGGCCCGGAGGAGCGGCCGGCGGCCGGTAGGCGCGGGCCGAGTCCGCAGCGGCCGGAGGCGGGACGGAGACGGGAGGGGAGGGACTCCCGGCTCCGCGCGCCCCAGCCCTCCTCTGGCCGCTCGGCGTGGACGGTTCTCCCTATTCATTTATTCGCATTTTACACGCTGGGCTTTTTCGGGGCTGTTTCCCCAGCAGCTCCTTTTTTTTTTTTTTCCTCCTTTGCTCTCCGAGTTGCGCGCGCGCGCCTGTTCCTGCTGGGTGGGGCGGGCGGTGACCGGGGTCTGCCTTAGGGGGTTACAGATCTCGGGGAGGAACAAGGAAATCGGCTAGGAGCCCGAGCCTCTGCCGGAGCGGTGCGTCTGGGGCGACCTCCGCCTCAGGCCAGGCGACAAAACGCGAAACTTTTAATGCTGCCTTTGCCTCCGGCGCGCCCCGGCCGGGTCTCCCAGCCAGCCTGAGCCCGGCGCGTGCGGCAAAGTCTCCAGCCCCGATGGGAGGCGGCGCCCGCTTCCTCTAGGCAGACGGGCCGTGGGGCGCGGGGGGCCGATGGGCCGCAGCTTCTACGGTTCCAAAGTGAACCTCTGAACCCCGAGAGGGGGTGTTCCCCTGCGGGCGCCTCCCCGCGCTCGCCTTCCATCCGGCCGGCGGACCCGGCTCCGGATTCGCGGGCCCCTCGGCCCAGGCCGGCGGAGGGACGGGTCCGAGCCTGGCCCTCGCGCGCCCCCGCCGCTTTACCGAGAAACGCGGGCAGGACGGCAGCGAGCTTCCGCGGTCACTCGCGCGCGCACGCACGTGGGCGGCCAGCGCCCCCAGCAGCAGGTGCCAGGCGGCGGTCAGGCCGGCGGCAGCAGCCCCGCCGCCGGGCCACTCTCGCGGCTCTCTTCCTCTCTCCGCCTTTGAGGTGACCTAATGTCAGCAGCGCAGCGCGTCTCCGCGGTCTACTTCCTTTAATTCCTGCTACGCCCACCTCCTCACCGCCAGCAGCCCCACCCACGAGCCCCAGTCCGGGCGCTGGAGTGGGAGGCACGCGGGTGGCGGCGGAGCGCCCGGGGCCGCCGAGGAGGTGGCCGGGGGTCGACGGCCTCCGCTTGGCCCGGAGGAGCGGCCGGCGGCCGGTAGGCGCGGGCCGAGTCCGCAGCGGCCGGAGGCGGGACGGAGACGGGAGGGGAGGGACTCCCGGCTCCGCGCGCCCCAGCCCTCCTCTGGCCGCTCGGCGTGGACGGTTCTCCCTATTCATTTATTCGCATTTTACACGCTGGGCTTTTTGGGGGCTGTTTCCCCAGCAGCTCCTTTTTTTTTTTTTTCCTCCTTTGCTCTCCGAGTTGCGCGCGCGCGCCTGTTCCTGCTGGGTGGGGCGGGCGGTGACCGGGGTCTGCCTTAGGGGGTTACAGATCTCGGGGAGGAACAAGGAAATCGGCTAGGAGCCCGAGCCTCTGCCGGAGCGGTGCGTCTGGGGCGACCTCCGCCTCAGGCCAGGCGACAAAACGCGAAACTTTTAATGCTGCCTTTGCCTCCGGCGCGCCCCGGCCGGGTCTCCCAGCCAGCCTGAGCCCGGCGCGTGCGGCAAAGTCTCCAGCCCCGATGGGAGGCGGCGCCCGCTTCCTCTAGGCAGACGGGCCGTGGGGCGCGGGGGGCCGATGGGCCGCAGCTTCTACGGTTCCAAAGTGAACCTCTGAACCCCGAGAGGGGGTGTTCCCCTGCGGGCGCCTCCCCCGCGCTCGCCTTCCATCCGGCCGGCGGACCCGGCTCCGGATTCGCGGGCCCCCTCGGCCCAGGCCGGCGGAGGGACGGGTCCGAGCCTGGCCCTCGCGCCCGCCCCCACCCCCCGGCTCCGAGCGGGGGTGATGTCCTTGCGGCCGCCGCCGCCCCTCGCCGCCGCGCACCAGCCCCGGGGGCGCCGGGCGCGCGGAGCCGCCGGCTTTCTCGCGGGCCGCGGGCTTCCCGGAGGGTCCCGCGGCCGCCGGCGATGACTCAGGCGCCCACTCGGTGACTCTGCCATCTTCCCGCTCCCGTCCCCGCCCCGCGCCCGTCCCCGCCGCCCCTCCTCCCGGACGCCCACCCGCCCGCTCCTCTCCCCGCAAGATCGCAGAGGCGGCGCGGAGCCCGGCCGGCCGATGACGGACCCCCGCCTCCGCGCGGCTCCGATGCCCCCGCGGACGGGCCCCAAGGGCTGGAGAGAGGCGCGCCGCCGGACACCCCCCCGGGGAGGCTGCTCCGACCTGCCGCCCGCGGCGAATGAAGCCGGG
Source organism: Tragulus kanchil (assembly GCA_022376925.1). Taxonomy (NCBI): domain Eukaryota; kingdom Metazoa; phylum Chordata; class Mammalia; order Artiodactyla; family Tragulidae; genus Tragulus; species Tragulus kanchil. The sequence goes on along the minus strand of JAIOJX010000003.1, from coordinate 165,677,295 downwards.
GACTGAGCGAGCCCCCGCCGTCGCGGCCGTCGGCGTGCACCGGCCCCCGCGCCTCGCCGCGCCCGCCGCCCGGCCCCGGCTGGGGCGCCCCCGGGCTCGCCCCGCGCCCTCCTCCCCGCGGCGGCGGCGGCGCTGATGGTGGCGAGCGGCGCCCGGGCGTGAGGCGAGCGTCACGGCGGGGCGGCCGCCGGCTTCGCGGCGCGGAGCGGGCGAGCGAGCGCGAGCCCGGGGCGGAGGACGCGCCGCTTCGGCTCCCGCCGCCGCGTGGGCTCGGATCCCTGGCTGCCCTCCCTCCGCGCGCGCGCTCTCCCCCGCCCTGCGCTCCTGGCCTGCCTGTCTGAACCCGCTCCCGACTCCGTCCTCTCCCCGACCACTGGAAGTCTTCCCGTCTCTAAATGGAATTAGTGGAGCTCGGAGCCTCTGGTGTAAGGAACAGACATGGTCCATGGACGCAGTGCGTTGCACAGTGAGTACCTTTCCCGCCGCGCCGCGCCGGCCCGCGCCGGGGGCCACCCTCCCCGCCGCCCCTCCCGCGCGGCCGAGCGCGCGGGGAGAGCCTGGCCGCCGCCGCGCTCCCGCCGGGCCCCGCGTCCCCCGCGAGTCTGGGGCCGATGGAAACTTTGGGTCTGGCGGCGGCGGAGCGGCGGCGTGGGGCCGGCGCACGGCGGTGGCCCCGGAGCGCAGAGCCGGCCTGCCCCGGCGCGGGAGGAGCGCGCTGGGGCCGAGGGGCCGCGGCCTTCGCGGATGCGCACGTGCTGGCGAGGCTGCGCGGTGCGCCCGGGAGAGCGCGCAGGTGGAGGGAGGGAGGCGCCGCGCGGGCCCGCTGGACCCGGGCTCGGCAGGAATGCGCCTTTCAGGGGCAGCGGGGCGCCCAGCAGGCCCGCGCTCCCGCTCCGGCGGGGGCTCTGTGGGCCCCCCGAACGCCGCGATCCGAGGGGAGGGCGGGTGCCAGCCCCAACTCCGGCGGAGAGTAGACGGGCCGCGAGCGCGTGCGGTTCAGGCGAGGGCGGGGGACGGGAGGAAAACGGCCTCGGAGTAAAAGGCAGGGAGAGGAAAAGTGGTGGAAATCTCAGCGCGGAGCGAGGGGCAGGGTGCCCGCGCCACGCAGTCAGGAGCCCGGCTCTGCTGCTGTGTGCATCCCGGTGAACGTGCCACAGGGCGATGCCATCCAGATAGGAGAAGCCGCGTTTAAGACACCAAACCAGCAGCTTGGTATGGGTGGCTACAAACCTGCGTGTGTGTGTGTGTGTGTGTGTGTGTGTGAACTTGGCAAGTCAGACTTTGTTCCTACCTGAACACAGACAATAACAACTAAGAGGAGCAGGCTAGCGTTTCTCAAATGCTAATATTCATGTCTCAGATACTAATATCAGGGCTCACGTATCCTTTTACTGGAACAGTCTTTAAGCATGCATTTTTAAGATCCTGTCGTGAACTTTTGGAAACCATTGTGGATTATACCTGCCCTTTTCCAAAAGCATTTTACCTGGGTTTAAGAGTATACATCTAGTGGAACTTAGAACTTTTTAGATAATCGACAACAGAATAAATAATAAAAAAAATAGAAAAGAAAAAATCAGAAATGATAAAGACTAATACTTTCCTTAGTTTTAGACTTTGTAAAAATATGAAGTAAGTCCAGGGTGTGGAAGAAACCTAAGGGCAGGTTTCAGTGGTCTTTGTAAATTTACGGTAAGTTTCAGATCAGTCTCTTTCTGATACTGAAGAGCTGACTTAGTAAAATGCTTATAGAAATAATCTTTCTCAAAATATTAGAATAATCCTGGATAATCCCGGCGAGTCTGGGCAGGAAAGGGCGGCCCCCTGGGGCCGAGGGGCCGGCGGCCTTGGGCGCGGGGATGCGCACGTGCTGGCGAGGCTGCGCGGTGCGCCCGGGAGAGCGCGCAGGTGGAGGGAGGGAGGCGCCGCGCGGGCCCGCTGGACCCGGGCTCGGCAGGAATGCGCCTTTCAGGGGCAGCGGGGCGCCCAGCAGGCCCGCGCTCCCGCTCCGGCGGGGGCTCTGTGGGCCCCCCGAACGCCGCGATCCGAGGGGAGGGCGGGTGCCAGCCCCAACTCCGGCGGAGAGTAGACGGGCCGCGAGCGCGTGCGGTTCAGGCGAGGGCGGGGGACGGGAGGAAAACGGCCTCGGAGTAAAAGGCAGGGAGAGGAAAAGTGGTGGAAATCTCAGCGCGGAGCGAGGGGCAGGGTGCCCGCGCCACGCAGTCAGGAGCCCGGCTCTGCTGCTGTGTGCATCCCGGTGAACGTGCCACAGGGCGATGCCATCCAGATAGGAGAAGCCGCGTTTAAGACACCAAACCAGCAGCTTGGTATGGGTGGCTACAAACCTGCGTGTGTGTGTGTGTGTGTGTGTGTGTGTGAACTTGGCAAGTCAGACTTTGTTCCTACCTGAACACAGACAATAACAACTAAGAGGAGCAGGCTAGCGTTTCTCAAATGCTAATATTCATGTCTCAGATACTAATATCAGGGCTCACGTATCCTTTTACTGGAACAGTCTTTAAGCATGCATTTTTAAGATCCTGTCGTGAACTTTTGGAAACCATTGTGGATTATACCTGCCCTTTTCCAAAAGCATTTTACCTGGGTTTAAGAGTATACATCTAGTGGAACTTAGAACTTTTTAGATAATCGACAACAGAATAAATAATAAAAAAAATAGAAAAGAAAAAATCAGAAATGATAAAGACTAATACTTTCCTTAGTTTTAGACTTTGTAAAAATATGAAGTAAGTCCAGGGTGTGGAAGAAACCTAAGGGCAGGTTTCAGTGGTCTTTGTAAATTTACGGTAAGTTTCAGATCAGTCTCTTTCTGATACTGAAGAGCTGACTTAGTAAAATGCTTATAGAAATAATCTTTCTCAAAATATTAGAATAATCCTGGATAATCCCAAATATTACATCAAGGTTAAGGTTAGGGGAGATTGATTTCATAGCTTGGAGAATGCTGAGGACTGGGCTACTTGCTTGGCAGGTCAGGATTGTTAAAGAAACACTTTTATTATGGTGCTTAATGCTTTCAGTTCACAGGAGGCTGTTTTTCTCTTGTTCCCCTCCCCCACTTGCCTTGGGATTTGCTTAAGTATTTGTTGTTTTCTAAAATAGAGTATTATTGTTGTTGAAAATACGTTTTCTATTCACCTTTTGACCTGCTGACCCTCTGTCTTCCTTTAGAGAAGCCAGCAAAGTCATATGCAAAGGGCAGCTGGGACACAATCCTGGCTCCTGAAATCCTACTCTAATGTGACCTCAGCAGGTGACAAAGCGGACTCTCCTCCAAGTCTGCCTTTGCCTTAGGGGTTTGGGTGCCCACCATTCTTCACTGGCATGACTTCCTGAGGAGATTCCTAATATCCTGATTTGTACATTTCAAATCAGTTTTTGGAAGTTCTTAGTCATCTCAGAAGAGCCAACTGTATAATCTTCCTTGATAGTCTTTTATCTTTAAATTGTTGTGTTGTTAATAGAATTGGTCATTTCAGTGTACATTAATCTCTGACTTTTCTGTTTTGTTTCAGTTGTAGCAAGTTTAATCATCCTCCATTTGTCTGGGGCAGCCAAGAAAGGAACAGGTGTGTTTCTTTGGAAAAAATGCGAGTAGAAGACTTCTCATCACTTGCATCTTCCTATTTTCCCCATATTCTTAATACTCCAGAATATCTGAGCATTTTATAGTGTGTATAATTGATTAGTTTTGACTAAGCCACCATTTAAGTATTGTAGTAGTGCATTTTACCTGGGTTTAAGAGTATACATCTAGTGGAACTTAGAACTTTTTAGATAATCGACAACAGAATAAATAATAAAAAAAATAGAAAAGAAAAAATCAGAAATGATAAAGACTAATACTTTCCTTAGTTTTAGACTTTGTAAAAATATGAAGTAAGTCCAGGGTGTGGAAGAAACCTAAGGGCAGGTTTCAGTGGTCTTTGTAAATTTACGGTAAGTTTCAGATCAGTCTCTTTCTGATACTGAAGAGCTGACTTAGTAAAATGCTTATAGAAATAATCTTTCTCAAAATATTAGAATAATCCTGGATAATCCCAAATATTACATCAAGGTTAAGGTTAGGGGAGATTGATTTCATAGCTTGGAGAATGCTGAGGACTGGGCTACTTGCTTGGCAGGTCAGGATTGTTAAAGAAACACTTTTATTATGGTGCTTAATGCTTTCAGTTCACAGGAGGCTGTTTTTCTCTTGTTCCCCTCCCCCACTTGCCTTGGGATTTGCTTAAGTATTTGTTGTTTTCTAAAATAGAGTATTATTGTTGTTGAAAATACGTTTTCTATTCACCTTTTGACCTGCTGACCCTCTGTCTTCCTTTAGAGAAGCCAGCAAAGTCACATGCAAAGGGCAGCTGGGACACAATCCTGGCTCCTGAAATCCTACTCTAATGTGACCTCAGCAGGTGACAAAGCGGACTCTCCTCCAAGTCTGCCTTTGCCTTAGGGGTTTGGGTGCCCACCATTCTTCACTGGCATGACTTCCTGAGGAGATTCCTAATATCCTGATTTGTACATTTCAAATCAGTTTTTGGAAGTTCTTAGTCATCTCAGAAGAGCCAACTGTATAATCTTCCTTGATAGTCTTTTATCTTTAAATTGTTGTGTTGTTAATAGAATTGGTCATTTCAGTGTACATTAATCTCTGACTTTTCTGTTTTGTTTCAGTTGTAGCAAGTTTAATCATCCTCCATTTGTCTGGGGCAGCCAAGAAAGGAACAGGTGTGTTTCTTTGGAAAAAATGCGAGTAGAAGACTTCTCATCACTTGCATCTTCCTATTTTCCCCATATTCTTAATACTCCAGAATATCTGAGCATTTTATAGTGTGTATAATTGATTAGTTTTGACTAAGCCACCATTTAGAAGTTAATTTGCTAATGGATATTGTAAGAATGTCCTCTCTATTTTTAGTGGTGGAGATAATTGGATAATGGGTCTTTTTTAAAAAAAATTACTTTACAGAAAAGCAAACCACATCGGAAACACAGAAGTCTGTGCAGTGTGGAACTTGGACAAAACATGCCGAAGGAGGCATCTTCACTTCTCCCAACTACCCGAGCAAGTACCCCCCTGACCGTGAGTGCATCTACATCATAGAAGGTGAGGGAGCCCCAGCCAGGGCTGGCGAGAACCTGCAGCCAAGTCTGGCCGGGCTGTCTCTGAGCTTGGGATGCACACTGTGCATCTAGACATTACAAAGATTGCTTTTGGAGACCGTACGCATAAATATCTCTGAGTGAGTCCAATAGCTGTAAAATCTGGAATTGAGCTAATAACTGAAATGATTAGTAAAGGCTTTGCTGTTGTTTTTTGGTTGGTAAGTCATGTGTCCCTCATGGACTGTGGCCCACCAGACTCCTCTGTCCGTGGGATTCTTCAGGCAAGAATACTGGAGTGGGCTGCCATGCCCTTTTTCAGGGCATCTTCCCCACCCAGGGATCCACCCTGTGTCTCCTGCACTGGCAGGCAGACCCTTTCCCTCTTAGCCACTGGAGAAGCCCACTATGCATACAGACGTTACAAAAATTGGTTTTGGGGATCTACCCATAAAATATCTCTGAGTGAGTCCAACAGCTATAAAATCTGGGATCAAGCTAATTATTGAAATGAATAGTAAAAGTTGATAAGCAGCTAAATTCTGGAAAATAAAAAGAAATCAACAACTTAGCTTGCTTTACAGTTGATTTAATTGATTTGGAATTCTAAATTAGTGGAATGGATGCACATTTGGCATAATCTTACCAAATGTGTAACAATTCTGGCAATTTATCTTTCCTTGGTTTAATAATTAGTAGAATAACCTATACATCTGTTATTTTTCTCTTAAATAATATGAAGTATGCAATATGTATTCATGTCTGAAATATAGTCATGGGGGAGGTGGGAGGAAAGCTCAAGAGAGAGGAGACAGATGTCTTATTTATGGTTGATTTGCATTCTTGTATGGCAGAAACCAACACGACATTGTAAAGCAATTATCCTCCAACTGAATTTTTTAAAAAGATTCATAAGGATATTTCCCAAACATCAGTCTAAATATCAGTTGCCTGAGTTTGTGCTCAGAAGTGACATTTTCATACTTTCACGCCAAAGTCAGGGTTCCAAATTATGATGCTTCTTTTCATCAGTTTTTTCCCCCAGCTTGAAGAATAAAAAGTGCTGAAAAAGGGTTTCACTTCTCTTTGAACATTTTCCATTTCCATTACCCTTGTAGACACCTCTCTATTAAGGACGGTTTTTTTAATATATGACATTTCATCTTGTGACAGAAGCTTTCAGTATTATGTGTTAGTACCTACTGGCCCCAAGCTTGCAACCTCCCGAACACCTGTGCACCCCTGACACACACACACACACACATGCACGCACACATACACAGTTACCCTAAGGGGAAAATGTATTTATGCACAGTGTTTACTTATAAGCCAGGGACATGTTAATTTGATAGATCTTTCTTTCATATCGAGGACAGAACTTGAAGTTGGGTAATAGAGAGAACATCCTGTGACTGTGACTCTTACTTCTATTTCCTTCTTGAAATATGTCATACTAGCCTATGTTTTTCCTTTTTACATTTATTTAACAAAAATTTATTGAACTTGCAAGTACAGTTGGGAGATTATTGAACAAAATAGACATGGGTCTTGCCTTATGAAACCTCCAATGTGGTCTGGGGACTATGTTCTTTTCTAGTCAAGCATCTCCAGTGGCTCTGAGACTGGCAGTGTTGAAAAAGGGAGAGGAACGAGCAGGCGCCAGGAGGAAGAGATGCTTACATTCAGTTTTAAAGACCGTTCAGGACACAGTCATGCTCTGTGTAGAAGGCGTGTGCAGAGGTTCCGAGAAAGGCGTGGTTGGTTAACTAGAGGCAATGTCAGCGGGCTTTGCAGGGGATCAAGGGGGGTAGGGTTGGGGTTAAAACTAGAGCAATGTCAGGATAGCTTTCTGAAATATAGTCATGGGGGAGGTGGGAGGAAAGCTCAAGAGAGAGGAGACAGATGTCTTATTTATGGTTGATTTGCATTCTTGTATGGCAGAAACCAACACGACATTGTAAAGCAATTATCCTCCAACTGAATTTTTTAAAAAGATTCATAAGGATATTTCCCAAACATCAGTCTAAATATCAGTTGCCTGAGTTTGTGCTCAGAAGTGACATTTTCATACTTTCACGCCAAAGTCAGGGTTCCAAATTATGATGCTTCTTTTCATCAGTTTTTTCCCCCAGCTTGAAGAATAAAAAGTGCTGAAAAAGGGTTTCACTTCTCTTTGAACATTTTCCATTTCCATTACCCTTGTAGACACCTCTCTATTAAGGACGGTTTTTTTAATATATGACATTTCATCTTGTGACAGAAGCTTTCAGTATTATGTGTTAGTACCTACTGGCCCCAAGCTTGCAACCTCCCGAACACCTGTGCACCCCTGACACACACACACACACACATGCACGCACACATACACAGTTACCCTAAGGGGAAAATGTATTTATGCACAGTGTTTACTTATAAGCCAGGGACATGTTAATTTGATAGATCTTTCTTTCATATCGAGGACAGAACTTGAAGTTGGGTAATAGAGAGAACATCCTGTGACTGTGACTCTTACTTCTATTTCCTTCTTGAAATATGTCATACTAGCCTATGTTTTTCCTTTTTACATTTATTTAACAAAAATTTATTGAACTTGCAAGTACAGTTGGGAGATTATTGAACAAAATAGACATGGGTCTTGCCTTATGAAACCTCCAATGTGGTCTGGGGACTATGTTCTTTTCTAGTCAAGCATCTCCAGTGGCTCTGAGACTGGCAGTGTTGAAAAAGGGAGAGGAACGAGCAGGCGCCAGGAGGAAGAGATGCTTACATTCAGTTTTAAAGACCGTTCAGGACACAGTCATGCTCTGTGTAGAAGAGCGTGTGCAGAGGTTCCGAGAAAAGGCGTGGTTGGTTAACTAGAGGCAATGTCAGCGGGCTTTTGCAGGGGATCAGGGGAGGCGCAGGTGAGGAGGCTGAAGTGCAGGGGGCCTCAGATAAAGGGAGACTCTGTCCATCGTCCAGCCACGCAGGTCTGGACTTTATGCTCTAGACAGCAGCGTGTCATTGAAATAATTTTAGGAGAGAAATAATAAGGTGAGGTTTTGATGAAGCAACTGGAGGAAGAGAGCCCAAGCAGAACCTGTTGTGAAAGACGCAGTAAGCCGCAGGAGAGGCCTGAACCACGGAAGTGATGCTGCTGTTCGAGTCAAGGAAGAGCAGTCAGAGGCATTTGGGAAACTGAGTCTTGAGGGACTGGATGCAGGGGTGAGAAGGTAGGCCATCCCAGCACTACTCTGCAGGTTTGGGCTTAGTGACTTGCTGGATGTGGTCACCATGCCTGATGGGGAATGGGGGTGGAGAAAGGAAGGGTTAAAGGGAAGACGATGTGTTCAATTTCATGTGTATGGAGATATCTCCTGAAGCGACGGCATATGTGGATCTTCAGTTCAGTGGATAGTTCTGAGGTGAAAATACATATTTACAGGTGATAAACACAGAGATTGCTGTGGATGCTGTTAGCATGAGCACCAGCATCCAAAGGGTCTTTGTAGCATTTAAATTCTTTAGAAAAATACAGATGCCCAGGTTGGCCTCCAGGATTTCTGATTTAACTGGTCTTAGATGAAGGTGCTAATATTATTATATTATAATCTCCCTCCTTTGGAACTCCCATGGCACCCATCACACTGGACTAGAAAGAGAGGAAGTAAATCTGTAGAGTAGATTTTTATAAAATAAGACATCAGGGAGGGCAGAGTAAGGAGAAAGGAAATGCAGACTATGAAGGAAAAGCCAGAGAATATCTAGATTATAAAATAAAGTCTCTAATTTTCAGGTACTTCTGTATCTCATTTCTATATACATTGTGATACTCATGCATTAGTTTTATATGCATGGGTACACTCAAAGCTTTAGCTTTAACATCATTCAAAGGTGATATTCAATATATATTTAAGAACTGCCGTGGAGGGGACAGTGGTCATTCATAATGTTTCCTGATCACATGGGAAGCAGGCCTTGAATCTTCAAGTTTCTGGAGGGGGTCGTCTTTGGAGAAGGTCGGGTGGCTGGAAAACCTCAAGACAGCTGTTTACTAACAACACTAGAAGTGTGGATATTTCAACAGCTGTGATGGTTATGCTGGGGGTACCCTGACTGAGTCTCAGTCTAGAACGCCAGAATTTTGACCTCTTCAGTCCATGACATGGGAAGAATAGAAAGGCTCCACCAAATACATCCTTGTGGAGGTCTGCAGAGCTGCTCGCCTTATCTGGCTCTCCCGTGTTGGTTTAGAGAGCTATAAACATATTTATAAAGAGAAGCTCATTTGCTGTAATTCACCCAACAAAGATTTTTTTTTTAGAAATCCTCAAGGGCAAGTACTGTGCTTGAATGTTGAAAGACGGTGAATAGATACAGCCTGTGTCTTTAGATTTAGAGAGGAGAGTTCTTTTTTTTTTTATTTTTGTTGTTGTGTTCTTTTGTTATTGTATTTTTTTTTTTTAAAGCAAGATTTTCTCACATAAACAGGAGTTGAATTGGAGGTATATAAGTAGTCAAGAAAGCGAGAAAACCCATGAAAGCTTGAAAGAGCATGCTGTCTTAGAAAACATGATAAGCCTGGAGTGGCCTGAGCTTGGGGGTAAAGATCCTGGTAGGGCGAGCTGTAGGAGACTTCTAAGAAACCTGCATGTTAATTGTGTTGATCATTTTTTTTGGAGCTGATAGACAGTTGCCGACAGAGTTTAAACCCGAGAATGACATGGTAAGTTTTGTGTTCCAGAAGTTTCTCTTTGTATCCCTCCACACACATTTTGCTCTAACCAAGACATCTGATGGCGACTTCTTGAATGGGCATAACTCCATCCGCAAGAGTTCTCAAGTAGCTTCTGACCTTAAAGCGGGCTTCTCCTGAAGATATGGGAGAAGTAACAGAAAGCTGCCTCTCCTCCTTTCAAACCTGAGTTATCAGCCTTTCACAAAAACACCGTGACTTGCTCATTCTGTGTCAGACGTTGAAATGGTCGTTTTATATCATAGAAATTGTGTCCCTAGAATACCAATTGTAACAAACTTGCTTAGTGTTTCTAGGTATACCATAGTCAAAGACTGACAGAGGTGAACAAGATGAAATCTGCAGTAGAATCTGAAAAGTCAAACTACAAATTTAAAAAGGACCTTCTAGACATAATCTTTCTTCCTTTTTTTTTTTTTCAGCTGCCCCAAGACAGTGCATTGAACTTTACTTTGATGAAAAGTACTCTATTGAACCGTCTTGGGAGTGCAAATTTGATCATATTGAAGTTCGAGATGGACCCTTTGGATTTTCTCCAATAATTGGACGTTTTTGTGGACAACAAAATCCACCTGTAATAAAGTCCAGTGGAAGATTTCTATGGATTAAATTTTTTGCTGATGGAGAGCTGGAATCTATGGGATTTTCAGCTCGATACAATTTCACTCCTGGTAAGTAAAGGCTTGTTTTTTTCCACTGTATCATTTTCTTTCTTAGTTCTCTACCTATCTTCATAGGATAAGAGCTTCTGTGAGACAGCTTTATAATTGCCAAAGTTTTCCAGTTCTCTTTGAAACCAAACCTTCAGTGCTCTCTCTTTTTGTTTCATAAATTTTGAAAGGAAAATAATTTTTCCTTAGAGTTTAGCCTACTCTAGAGGTAATGCACAGTGACTCAGGGGTTTACATGGTCATCAGCAACACAGGTAATTAGTTGGCCTTCCATTATCCAGAAACATGTAATTCAAGAGGCAGCCTGTAATAGAGAAACTAATTATACACTGAATCCCAATAAATTGGAAAAGGCAATTGCAATATTTTAAAATATATCCATCAAAATGATCATTGGAGAACTTGAATAAAATATTCATTTGTTCTGAAAATTATCATTTTTAAGGCAAATGGATCTTTGGATCAAGCCCTCTAATCTCTTTTTTAGAAATGCAAATCCCTAAGAGTTGTGGTGTGAGGAAAAGTGAGGCCTCTGGCAGCCCAGTGTTCATTTGCAAGGCCTGGCACACATTATCTGTAATTATATAATTATCCCTCTGTGTCCATTTTCCTTTTAACCTGCTAATATTAAAAAGGGCCTGTGATGTTGACTGGCTCATTTTATGATGAGTTATCATTTATTACAATAGAAATTGGTTATCACATTTTTAAAATGTGTGAACATTAGGTTACAGCAACTTGAGACTTGAGGTCATTTTTTAATGGAAAAATGACTCAAATTATATAAAGCACGTTATTTACTTATAATTGCATATTTTTAAAGGTTTGTGCATATCATTTTTCTTGGGTTATAACTGGCAGTCAGTTAAGCTGGAATGTATGTAACATATATTCAAGTTTCCATCCCATGTTACAGAGAAGGGCTGTGATGCTCAGTTCAAGCACTAAAATATTTTAAATAATTAATACGAAATTAATGATGACTTTTATTATGATAGTATAGTCACATAATGTCACATAATAATTAAAATAAATGCGATATTAACTGCAACATGGAGAAGGGAATGGCAGCCCACTCCAATGTTCGTACCTGGAGAATTCCATGGAAAGTGAAGCCTCACAGCCTACAGTTCGTGGGATTGCAAAGAGTTGGACACCCCTGAGCAACCAACAGTTAACTCTAGCATATGTGTTAGCCTTAAATATTACTAGATTGCGGTTTTTATTATGCTTTGCTAACACTGGGTTGTTAACAGAAGTCATGGATATTTTACATGTGCCAATCAAATTAATTTGATGTGTTCTGAAAATCTGTAAATGCTGAGATTACTTAATTAGTGCTAGAGCTTTTAATGGAAATACAGATTTTCTTCTCGACTGCTAATGTCGAGTATAACCAGAACCTAAAGACAATGGCACGTAAGTTACAATGGCTTTTGTATTTTTATCTTGAGATTGGTAATCATGGGAACAGTGTGAGGATATAAAATTATAGTCTCATGAGACACGTAGAGTCACCTAACAGACTTCATCAACTGAACCAGAGTGATCCACGTCTCTAGCTCTACCTGAGACACATAAATGGCGACAGTCAATTTGCTATTCTCGGTTTTCAAAAGCTTCTCAGTTCTTCAGCTTTGCTTCTTGTTACTTTAGAGCCATGTTACTTCATCTGTAGAAGGAACAGATTTTACTACCAGGAGCAACTGAATCAGAAGGGAATGTGGGGAGGTGATTCTGTGCCATGAAGAATGAGTTAAGGATAGACTGGATCTGCTGTGGTTACGCCGACAAGCTTAAGTGTTTCAGGAAACCTACACTTGGCATCCAAGGGGAAAGTAGGACCATAAAGAGAGATGTGTAAAGCTTCCATGACTGTGAAACTTGACATTCTATAGCCCAAGGCCATTGTCTGAGTGGCACTGTAATCGACAACTCATTCCATAAAGAGACAGTTTTGAGGAAGCCACTTAGTTAATGAAAGAGGCAAGATTAGTGATCATTTAGACAGCACATTGGGAATAGGGATCACACAGGCTTCAGTTTAATTTGGTCTTTATTTTTATTTGGTAGTATGCTTCCAGTGGTGATTTGTGGAAATTGAAAAGGCAGAGTTCTTCAAGCCAACTTTATCATTTAAGTTATAAAGCAGGGCTGACATTTTGAGGGCCTGCAAATAGGATGCACATTGAAGGTGGATCTCCCTACCAGATCATCCTGAAAACTTGGCCTCCAGCAAGGCTGTGAGGAACACTGGTTTTAGAAGTCTAATAGGCTTTAAGTTCTGGCTTTCTGATTCTTGCTTGTTACAAACATTGGACATGATTCTTAATGTCCTATGCCTCATTATTTCTGTTTGTAAAATAGAACTAATATTGATTACCTCAAAAGAGTTGTTTGAAGTTTGATTACTGACCAATGCATATTTATGGATTTTTCACTTCCTCTAAGATCTTAACTGCTGATAGCTACTATTTTATTCGTTTGCTCACGTGTTCTTTAGAAGGAAAGGAAGCTTGGCATAGTTTATTGGGAGAGAAAATACCCTAGATTTTTTTTTTTTTAGTTACAACATCTCTTTCCCTGACTTTCGAGGGTGGAGGCGCAAGACTAATACCTACATGATGTCACCTTTCCTTACTAGGTTTATATACGTGGCTCTAAGTTAGCCCGTGAGGATTATCGTTATTTCTGAAAACAGTCATAGAATATGTTACAGAAGAAATAGCAGTGGGAGACCAGGTGGTCTTTATTATTTTTGAGAATTTACCACAATCTGGATCTTATAGTCTCAGAAACTTTAAAGTGAGCACATGAGAATGTACCCACTCTTAGTAATGAGACCCATTAACCAAGCTAAAAAGACTGAATATGCACATATATGTAAACATTTGTACACATACATATATACACACATATATAAACCCATATACATTAGTTGAGTTCTTAGACTCACACAGCTCAATGTTACTTGTAAGCAACCAAGCCTGGGCATCCAGATAACAATCAGAAGACTATATAGTGAGTGTGAAATCCAAATATTGAAGCTTAATTATGTCACAGGAGTGTTTAATAGCATCTAGCTGATGTGCATGATGACTCATTTCTGTAATATGGCTCATTTTTCCCCAGGGATACTTTAGGTTTCAAACTTTTTGTTGTTGTTCCAGTCACTAAGTTGCATCCAACTCTTTGCCAGCCCATGGACTGTAGCACGCCAGGCTTCTGTGTCTCCACTATCTCCTGGAGTTTGCTCAAACTCTTGTCCATTGAGTTGATGATGCTATCTAACCATCTCATCTTGTGCCACCACCTTCTCCTTTTGCCTTCAGTCTCTCTCAGCATTGGGGTCTGTCAATGAGCTGTCTCTTCACATCAGGTGCCCAAAGTATTGTAGCTTCAGCTTCAGCATCAGTCCTTCCAATGTATATTCAGGGTTGAGTTCCTTTAGGATTGACTGGTTTGATCTTCTTGCCATCCAAGGGACTCTCAAGAGTCTTCTCTACCACAACTTGATAGCATTACATTTTTGGCCCTCAGCCTTCTTTATGGTCCAACTCTCGAATCTGTACATAACTACAGGTGTTAAACTGCCCTAGGTCATTTCCTCTGTCCAGTCTTCAGCTTTGGTCTTGCCTGACTAGGAGACTAATTTGTGCCGACTCTTATCTCAAAACTTGTTTCCATTGCTTAATATCTGAGTGTCTTTGACTCTTTCCTCGTCAACTTTAAACATAGCCCTTTAATCCATGGCTCCTGTGTTCCCTGGAGCTACTTCTGGAAGATAATGGTAGACGGAGGTCATGTTTGAAGTTGGCGGGCAGGAAGCAGAGCCGGTAATGATGCCACAGAGTCACTCTTACAGGGGTTTTCCGTCTTCTGACACATTTTGATGACTCTGCAGGTTTTATTTTACCGACTGTCGCTATTTCTGGATGCTGTGCCTTTACACAGTGCAATGATGAATCACCTAGGAGCACAGTCTAGAGTGTACAAGAATGATTGTGAGATTGAACAGCAGTCAGAGAAAACTCTGGGGTCTGCAGAAATGAAGGACAGAATGAGGTCTGAAATAAAGGGCAAAGAAAGCTAGAGCCTTGGTAAGAGATTCTGGATGATCTTTTTGGGAAAACCTCTCTTCTTCCTGTGTAGTAAATACTGTTACGTTGTGAGGTCTTCTCAACATACACTCTCCTACTTTTGCGAAGAGAAATAAGTTCAGAATTACTGAGAAAGTTAAAAGTTACCTGATGGAAACCTTGACAACCCACAGATAACTGAACAAGGAAACATAAAAAAGTGTTCATTGCAAGAGACTGACATTATTTTCTCATCTTAATAATGTTTTCTCATCTTAATAACATTTATTATAAAATATTCTCTCAAATGAGAAATAATACTGGAATACTATTCACTAAACTCATAACAATGATTACCTTAGATGATATTGAAGGTAGGGTAGTGTGGTTGAGAAGGAATTGAAGAAACTAAGAGATACAGTGAAAATTAATCAACACTGCTGATTGATTTTTGAAATGGATACTATATTGTTTTGATACTACTTACATATTTAAGATAAATCAAAAAAGAATATGCCATAGTTGGTCACTTTAAAATGAATTTTATTAGAATTTAAAAAATATTTTTAAGTGAGAATTAATTTTTAGAAGAGGGGATACCACTTCTCCACAGTTCACATGTTTTTCAGTTAAATGCCCTTTAAGTAGAGAACAACTTCCCCCCTGCAGCCAGCAGCCCCATTCCTCAATTTTTTTTTTGCCACTTGAAAATATAAACTAAGAGAAAACATGTAACTGTATATGCTGTACCGTCAGTCCAGAGGCATTATCAGGGACTCTGTGTGATATTAAGAAAGAAGAAAATCCAGAGTATTATACTCTTGGGGAAAGTAACTCTATTTCTTTTATAACTCTTCTTGTTTAGTTGCTAAGTGGTTTCCAGCTCTTTGCAACCCCATGGACTGTAGCTCATCAGGCTCCTCTGCCCATGGGATTTCCCAGGCAAGACTACTGGAGTGGGTTGCCGTGCCCTTCTCTAGGGTATCTTCCCAACCTAGGGATCGAACCCATGTCTTGTGCATTGCAGGTGGATTCTTTATGGCTGAGCCACAGGGGAAGCCTGGTTAGTCTCGTGCTTTCCTTCCGAATGGAGAGTCTCTCTTCTCTTTACAGACATGGAATGTGATGTTTTTGACATCTTCTTCTTTTAATGTTATTTTTTGAACTCGTTGTATGAATCAAAGTTGCACATATCCTATTGGAGACATTTAATTTAAGGAGTTATGTTTCAAAGTATCAAATAGGTGTGGTCGAGTTAGGTGTGGTCATGGGAAGGAGTCAAGTGATAGACTGCATTGAAATTATTAGGATACTTTGTACTTACATAACACCTTTTCACTGAACAGCCCAGAGTGTTTTAGGAACCTCTGTGTGATTCCTAGCCTCCTAGAAAACTCCATACTCATTGACTTCAAAGGGAACGGAAAGGATACACTGCAGTGCAGCGATTTAAATTGAGTGTTTAAAAAAATTCCTGTGCATATTAAATGAAATATATTATTTGAGTAAAATATTGTCATAGACTCAATGTTACTTTAATTATCCAATGCAGTGCATTTTCCTCTATCTGAAATGTGTGTTAAAACATGTTGAAAATTCCTAGTTTTTCTTGTCTAGATAGAGTTCAGATATATGCTTTGGTGAGTGAGGAAAAATATATTTCAATTATCTGTATCTGTTTTTCAGTAACTAAACTTTAATCTTGCATTTTGCACTAAAAGATGCAAGAATAAAAGCATTGACAAGTTAATGTTAAAACAAAGACTATCTGATTAATTTTTCACTTAGAAATAAAAGATTGAATAAATTTAGGTCAGATAGTATTGGGTTTTCTTTCTGTTACCTTTAGATCTCCAGTATTCTAACTTGAGCCACAATAAAGGCTGTCAAATGGAAGATGTATGGAACAGAATTATATTTCTTCTCATTCAAGAAATGAAACTGAAAACTTGAGAGTCACAGTAGGGACAAAAATAATTACGAGCACAATTTAAAGGCTGTCAAATAAGTGAGAACTGTCCCGTGCCAAAGACTACTGGAGTGGGTTGCCGTGCCCTTCTCTAGGGTATCTTCCCAACCTAGGGATCGAACCCATGTCTTGTGCATTGCAGGTGGATTCTTTATGGCTGAGCCACAGGGGAAGCCTGGTTAGTCTCGTGCTTTCCTTCCGAATGGAGAGTCTCTCTTCTCTTTACAGACATGGAATGTGATGTTTTTGACATCTTCTTCTTTTAATGTTATTTTTTGAACTCGTTGTATGAATCAAAGTTGCACATATCCTATTGGAGACATTTAATTTAAGGAGTTATGTTTCAAAGTATCAAATAGGTGTGGTCGAGTTAGGTGTGGTCATGGGAAGGAGTCAAGTGATAGACTGCATTGAAATTATTAGGATACTTTGTACTTACATAACACCTTTTCACTGAACAGCCCAGAGTGTTTTAGGAACCTCTGTGTGATTCCTAGCCTCCTAGAAAACTCCATACTCATTGACTTCAAAGGGAACGGAAAGGATACACTGCAGTGCAGCGATTTAAATTGAGTGTTTAAAAAAGATTCCTGTGCATATTAAATGAAATATATTATTTGAGTAAAATATTGTCATAGACTCAATGTTACTTTAATTATCCAATGCAGTGCATTTTCCTCTATCTGAAATGTGTGTTAAAACATGTTGAAAATTCCTAGTTTTTCTTGTCTAGATAGAGTTCAGATATATGCTTTGGTGAGTGAGGAAAAATATATTTCAATTATCTGTATCTGTTTTTCAGTAACTAAACTTTAATCTTGCATTTTGCACTAAAAGATGCAAGAATAAAAGCATTGACAAGTTAATGTTAAAACAAAGACTATCTGATTAATTTTTCACTTAGAAATAAAAGATTGAATAAATTTAGGTCAGATAGTATTGGGTTTTCTTTCTGTTACCTTTAGATCTCCAGTATTCTAACTTGAGCCACAATAAAGGCTGTCAAATGGAAGATGTATGGAACAGAATTATATTTCTTCTCATTCAAGAAATGAAACTGAAAACTTGAGAGTCACAGTAGGGACAAAAAATAATTACGAGAGATATTCATACAAGGGTAATTTCCTCCATGCCTTGACTCTCCTCAGCCTGGCCTGTGCATTGGTTGATCTCATGTGTACCAAGAGGGCTCAGAGAGAAGGCTGAGGAATAAGGAGTGAGAGCGAGAAAGAGGGAGAAATGCTGTTTGGGCTAGGTGGGTGTTCAGGAGAGAAGTTGAGTGTGGGAGAGAATTTCCAGGATTAGCTCCCATCTGTACAGAGAATATTGAAAGCAGTGGCAAATGAGAAGAAAGATTTTAAAAGAAGTTTATTGCACAGAAAGAATGCCTTCATCATCTTGCTGTTTCCTGGAAAGGTGGAGAAAAGTGTCTAGGTGTCTTCATTTTTATGAAATGGTTAATTGTTGGACTGCATGGTTTTGAATATGGTGCATTTTGAGACTGGTTCATGTGCAGTCTCAGGTAGATATCCAATTGTAGATGTGTGTTTTCTTTAGGTCTGAAAGAGACTTTGAAGCTTATCTCATTCAGCCTTTTCATTTTAATGATAAAGAAACCAATGATCTAGAGAAAAGGCATTGCTTAGGTTCCTGAGCTCTGTGTAGAAGTGAAGTAACTGCTTGTTTGTCAGTTATATAACCACTGTGCTGATACACCTTCTACAAAGGGTAGAGATCATGATTTTAATTACATCACATATTGCAAGTACTTTCAGTTTAGTTATATTAAGAAATTTAATTAAGGGATAAAACTATATCACCCACCTTTCACCTGCACTGGTTATGAATTTTCAAATTCACCTTTCCCATGTTGCCTGAAATGCCTTTCAGTGGACAGGGATGAAAAAGGCAGCGGTGTCTTGCTCTGTTGTAAACCCCTGCCTTGTCAGCCCCCCTGAGCTGGAAGTGTGTGATTCATTTCCTGCTCTTCTCAAAGTCTCCTGTTCCTGACCAGGTCGGCTGTGTCTGTGCGCTCCCGTGAGGTGGAGCTTGTGGCTGACGTGCTGGAGCCTCAAGGGGGAAACTTGACTTTCTTGCTCCCACGATGAGTCTGACGTTTCTGGAGACCAGTTGCTTCCAGGCACTGACCCTGCCCCTCTCTCCACCGTTGCTCTGGGCAGCTGTTGTGTTCAGGACACTAGGCTTAGGGCAAGAGAAGGGCCGATTCCACTGACCTTCAGGTGCCCCGGAGCAGCCCCGTGTTCAGAAGTGGTCGCTGTTCACTAATTTCCACAAAGGTGTCTTAAGGACTAGTGCTAACCACGCGCTGACCCATCACAGCACCATCTCTGGAGCCACGAACAGTGATGACGACATCCGAGGACCACCAGCCGGGCTTCACGAAAATTGGCCTCATTTGAGTCAGAGAACAGTCAAGAAAGAAAGTGAACAAAATAAGGCAAATGTTTTATCTTCATTTTTTAGTCTCATGTTTTTTCCTAGGTGTCCATAGTTACCAGGCTTTTTGGTAAAATCTTCTCCTAGTAAACTCTTAACATTTAACATAGAACATCTTCAAGAAGGATGCCTTTCAAATTGTAACATTCTCTGTTTTACTTAAGAAAGTGTTATAATCTAAGGTTTTCTTTCTCTCAAAAATTGTTCACAACAATTTTTTCATAGTTTGAGACTTATTCTTGTTTCTAATAATTGTCAGGAAAACAACCCACAGTGTTATTTTGTTGACCAAAACTATTTTTCTGGTTTCTAAGTTGTCTGCCATCACAGCGATTTAAGTATAGCTTTGGTAACTATTCTTAAAGCGAATTCACAGAATAATTTAATTTCCAATTGTATTTGCCACTTATATTTATTCAACAGATAGTTCTTGATTTACTATGCTAATACTGTAAAAATACAGTATTGCAACATCCTATCTTCCTTACAATGAGTTCATGTTTTCTGAGAAGACAAATATCATGTGTAGCAGAGTTATGCCATTCCCCCTTCAAAAAATTGATGCTCTGTTTCTAAAATATGTATGTATCTATCTCCCTATAGCATTTGAATTTTTAATTTTATGTGAATGCCATCTTTATGCATAAATATGGCAGAAACTTCAACAAAATAGCAACTTGCGATCCCTTCCAAAGACATACATGGGATGGTGGTATTTTTGTTTGCGGCAATATTAGCTGTTTGTAGAACCTGGCACTCTTTAAGCCTGTGCCTCTTCATGGCATTATCTTCTGATGCCTTTGCTTCAAAAGAGCTACGCTGTCTGTTGTTGCTTGCTCACTTGGCTAGCTTCCCACCATTCCACAGCTATGCTGACTTGCTTGAAATTCTGCTTCAGTACATCCTGATGGCATTTTCCCTCTCCAACTCATTTCAGACACCTCACTTCCACCAGACGACCACAAGAATTACAGAGTGATTATAATACCCTAGGACGATTCACAATCAGCAAGGCATGTACCACAAAAGAACTAAACTTGACTTTTAAGCAGAAGGACATATTAGTCATACATATGCCACTTCTATTCTGTTGTCTATTGATCATAACCGAAATCAGAAGACAGTGCTATTCCCTTGGAACTCTCCTTCTGAAATTTGCACTTCAAAGCCCCAAGGAATTTCTCTAAGTGATTCAAAGAGAAATGAGATACAGAGATGATTGGTACCACCTTAAAACATTCCCAGACTATTATACTGGCTGGTGCAGTCTGAAAGTGTGTTTCCTTGAGCAGAATTGGCGGGCAAACAAAGTCGAATTTGTAGAATGGTCAGTAGCGGTGCTGATGAGCTAGGAAAGCAGAGATGAGGGTTGTCATGGCAATGGTATAGGTAGAGTCTGACACAGAGGGTTCCACGGGCATGAAAATGAGTCGGCTGCAGAAATCCGCTGTTGCAGATAATTGGAGAACAGTGAGAAAATTATTCTTAGGCTTTTTGCACGTGTGTATTACTTTCCTTTCACAACTGTTTTCAAGTAATAGCTACGATTTTATTATTGACAACTTTCAAATAATATTTGGGATAAGTAAGATTTATCCAAATTTCGAATTAAAAGAAAATTATCATCGGAAAATAATACCACCTTGTTTATTTTTTGTTGACCACTGTTTTACTGTTTGTGTCATTTCTTCTGTCCATTCTGTTCATTATCCCCTCAGTTCTTACTCATGCTTCTGCTTCCCATTTCCTTCTCAGGTTTGTTTAGCTACCTGAGTGGTGGCCTCATGCCTCTTTTCCTGACATCTGGACACAGTGTGTCTTCCATGGCTTCTCCTTACTCCTTATTGCCCTTGACTCACAGCCTTGCTGGGTCCCTAGGCTCTTATATTTTGCCTTCTCACTCTACCAGCCCCATTTTCTGGATCTGATCCCACATTTTCTAGAAAAAAATCAGATATTATGTCCCTCTTATTTATGAGCCCCTGATGTAGAAAAAATGTAATGATTCTATGAATAAATACGGTATTTAGTTTCCTGTTCAAGTATCAGCATTTATGTTCCTTTATGTTCTGCGTTGACACCAAACTTCTCAAAAAGAAAGAGCATTGGCTTATACTTTAAAATTTCTAGAGCCTCTTCACTGTTTAGCATTAGCGGATACTTATTGACATTTATATGAAGGAAGACCTCAATGAGCTACTGAATGAATAAATGGAGTTAAGTAATCAAAGAAGGTAGAAGGAGTGAGACACCAGGCAGGGAAAAGTTGGTAAACATGCAGGAGGTCAAGACCATTTGGCATGTGGGGTCTTTAGTTCTCATAGAGAATCGAACCTGAGTCCCTGCATTGGGAGCATGCAGTCTTAGCCCCTGGACTGCTGGGGACGTCGCAGCCAAGACAGTTGGAAAGCAGGTGCATGGTTTTGAAAGAAGTTGAGTTGAGACTGATTCAGATAATAAACATTTTGTAAGCCGTGGGGATGATACATAATTTTAGGGGAAGTGGGAAACAGACTAACATTTTACATTGAATTGTAGTATCTGAGACCCTTACTGTAGGCCTGTGATACACCAGAATGCGGAGGATGGATTGAGTAGAGAAAGAATAGAAACCCGGGAACCAATGATAAACAAAATAACGCAGGTAAGAAACCGTAA
The DNA here is from genome assembly GCA_022376925.1 of Tragulus kanchil. Lineage (NCBI taxonomy): Eukaryota > Metazoa > Chordata > Mammalia > Artiodactyla > Tragulidae > Tragulus > Tragulus kanchil. Next base: position 165,655,608 of record JAIOJX010000003.1, on the reverse strand, counting down.
AAGCGAGAGGAGGGCTGCGTGTGTGACTGGGTACTGCAAGAACACGTCTGGCATTGGTAGGATGCAGTGACACATCAGGTGTGTCAAGGAAGACATGACTGGTTTCCTCCTTAACGATTTGGTGATTATGTCATAACTAATGTTGGAGAATAAAAGAATAGCAAATGCTGTGTTTGTTTTTAAAGACGTTGAAAGAGAGGTACCGATGGGATAGCTCTGTGGGCACTTTGCAAAGCATGGTAGCAATTTAGAGCTGAAGGAAGAAGAGCAGCTCGTGAAGGGGGAGACGTGAGCTAATTAGAGGCCTGAGCACAAACCCCAACGAATTATGACAGCCCAGAGTTACACTGGAGCATTGTACGAGGGTGAATCAATACTCTTATTTAGGTAAATTAGAGCACAGAATGGCGTATTTTGGAATTTTACATTTTATATGGTCCTGGCTGCTTCTTTATGGACAATCCTAGCTGGCAATCCATTGGCATCAGTGTTTCTTTGAGTATAGATGAACTTTAGGGGCTTCCCAGGTGGCTCAATGGTAAAGAACACCACCTGCCAATGCAGGAGACCTAGGTTCCACCCCTGGGTCAGGAAGAGCCCCTGGGGGAGAAAATGGCAACCTGTGCCAGTATTCTTGCCTGGAAACTTTCATGAGCAGAGGAGCCTGGTGGGCGACAGTCCTCGGGGTTAGAGAGCCAGACATGACAGAGCACACACCCAAAGATGGAGGTCAGTATTAGCAATGCAGTTTATTTTTTGAAATAAGGGAAAAATATTTCTTCTGTCCCTTGCTTGGAGTTTTCTAATGATTAGGGACTTTTCCCTGGATTATGGAGAGAACTAGTTCCATGAGACAAGTTACAAAGGATGAGCTTCCCTGGGATAGTTTTAAAAGGTGCCAGGGTAGACGTGAGCTGTACCGACTATTAAATGACCAGTCACTGAGTAATATTTTCATTTTATTTCTGTATGGCTTTGCCATACACCCTTTTAGTAATGATGTCATTTACTTATACTTACTTTTGAATATATAGTATCTTACTAATCAAGATGACTTCAGGTGTCTTACAAGACATGAAGAAAGACATTTGGTCTAATTTAATGAAGAGATCATGGGTGGGAGGGAGAAAAGAAAAGAGTTACTTCTCTGTAGTCATTATTTCCCTGCCATTCAGACAATATTTACTTAACTACTTTATCTGTTGCTTGATTTTCTGTATTGAATTTACGCTAATTGCAAGTGCAAGCTGTCACATTGTGAAACAGCAATGGTATTGACTACTGGCTCCAATTTAGATAGTAGGGATAAGAAAGCGGAAATTACTTTGGAAAATATTCTGATACACATATCCTACATACTTATAAAAATGCTTTCTTATCAAAAGTCTTTGGATTTGTTTATTAGATAAAACAGCTTCCCAAATTTTTTCATGAAACTCCCCAGTAGAACAGTCTGTGTGAAGTGTAGTCATTCAAAATGAATGTAAATGAAATAATGGTATGATTAGGCAGTGATTCTTGCCTTCTACAATCTGATTTTAAGATATTCATCTTAGTAAAACTAAAGAATTGTTGAATTCTTGTTACATGCCAGAGGTTGTTCTAAGCAGGCTGCATACCCAGTCTCATTTGATTTGCATAGCCCACCTGTGAGGCGTTGTATCATTGCCATTCTAGTTTTGAATTTTTTTAAAAAACAAATATTCCAAATTTTACAGAGTGTGCTCAAGGTCATCTCCCTAGCAAAGCTGAGATTTAAATATAAGAAATGTATATATTTAGGTATTCTGTTTGTTAACAAATATCTATTGGCTTCAGGGCTAAACTTCTCAAAAACATTGAATTTTTTTCACCCTTTGTGATTTTCCTGTGGAGTGCTGAGATGTTTTCAGTGCTCTGAGAGTTTATTCTTGCTGTATATTTTATCATCTTTCAGATAACAGAAACTTTCGTCTCTATGTCATAATTAAGCAAAAAAAAAAAGAAAAAATCTTGCCCTGGATTTTTCAAACCTTAATTACAGTGTATAACTTTTATTATTGACTGGAGAATGATCCTATAAACCAGTCTCTACTGGTGAGGGATATTACTTGATGAGGAAATTTATGTGCCCCAGCCAGGAAAATCTGCATTTTATTTTTAATATAATTGTTTATGTTAAAATGTGTAATATTATTTTTATGGCTCTGCTGGGTCTGAGTTGTGGCATGTGGGATCTAGTGCCTGGACCAGGGCTCAAGCCCAGGCTCGCTGCAGTGACAGTGCAGGGCCTTAGCTACTGGACCACCAGCGAGGTCCTGAGGGAGAAGGTGTAGATGATGTGCCACTGCTGTGGCACATCAGAAAGTGAGTCTTAATGATCATAAGAAGAAATTTCTCAGAAATTAAAAAGGTATAGAGGGCTTCTCTGGTGGTCAAGTGGGTAAGGACACCGCCTTGCAGTGCAAGGGGCGCCAGTTCGATCCCTGGCCTGGGAAGATCCCACGTGCCGCGGAGCGGCTGGACCCATTTGTCCAATTACCGAGCTGGAGCTCTGGAGTGCATGCGCCCAGAGCCGATGCTCTGCGACAACAGAGGCCACTGTGATGGGAGGCTCACAGGAGCCAAAGAACAAAGATGGATGAAAATAGATGAATGAAAGACCAATAGAAGTGGCCCGCCATGAAAAAAAAAAAAAAAAAAGGTATAGAATCCTCTCAATCTTTCATTCACTGACAGGGAAAGAAAGACATTTCCACATCAGTCAAAGGGTATAATTGTAAGTAAAATAAAGTAAGATTATTCCACTTTGAACTCCATAGGAATAAACTTAGTAAATCCTAGTAAGTAAACCTGGTAAAACTATTTTCCTCTATTACAAAGAAGAAAATACAAGCTTAGGAAAGTTTACAGACTTACCCAGCCTCACCCAGTTTACAAGTTAGAGTAGAAAAATTAAAATCCCACTCTTGCTTTTAATTCCTACACCATACTTTGAAGAAAGCTAAATTGATAAACTAAATATGGTCCTACATACCTTCACAGTAAGAAAGAATGATATTTTGACTCAGTTCTCACTTTGCCGACCAATGCAACAATTGTATGATTGTTTAATCTTCAACTCCCACATTGCTGTTTCTTCATTTTTCTTACTGTACTTTCTCTGGAGTCAAGTGGACAGTCATCTCTGCAGAGAGCTGTTTACTAAGGATCCCCAAGATGTCCACTGGCTGTTATATTTATGATGTTCAAACTTGAGCTCATTAATTCCGCATGCCAAATGAACACCACACACTGAGAATTCCTCCAAGCTGAAGTCGTCTCCTGTGTTCTGTTTGTTGTTTTTTTGAGAGTACTGTGGTTCACCCAGAAATTCAAATCCAAATTATATGCACTATATGTAACTTTCTTTTTCCTACTCCCTGAGTCCTCATCACTCACTAAGTTCCCCTGAATCTGCATCCTAGAAGTTCTCCTCTGCTTTTAATCTTCCCCATTCCTATTCTGTTCGTTCTGGTTCCCAGCATGCCTCATCTGGCCAAGTGTAATATCCTGTGTCCTTTTATTCAGACACATTTCCCCACCTTTTAATCCACTCCAGCCAGGTTACAGAAGAGAAACATCTAATTGTGTTCGCCCTCTGGTTAAAGTCATTCAGTAGCCTAGAGTCCTGTTTCTTACCATGGCAGTCGTGAGCCTTAACAATCGGATGTCTGTCTAGCCTTCCTGCACTGTTCTCTTTTGACTCATGTCTTCCATTTATAAAAAGCAATTTGCAATTATGCTCTTCTGTGCTTTTGCCTGTGCTTCCGTTTCTCCTGCCTACAAGGTCTTTCTCAACTCATTCATTTATGGAGGCACCTTTAAAAATGGGAGCATAATTGCTTTAGAATGGTGTGTTGGTTTCTGCTGTACAATGAAGTGAATCAGCCATATGTATACACATACCCCCTTCCCCCCACCTACCTAGGTCACCCTAGAGCCCAGAACTGAGCCCCTGTGCTGCTGTGAGCTTCCCACGAGCTGTCTGTTTTAGACGTGCCAGTGTAGATACGTCTGTTCCCATCTCCTAATTCATCTCTCCCACTTCTTCCTCCCTGGCCCACCATGGCCACATTCCATTTTCTACCTCTGCATCTCTGTCCCACCACTTATTAATCAAGACTGTATTGTGTACTCCATGATCCACTGTTGATCCTGACAAATATGTATCTTGGTATTAAAGGTCTTAAATATCTGATTACAGGTATTAAGTAATAATTAATTAATAATTAATTAACATTTCCAATGATTAATTAGCTACACCAAGTCTTGGAACTAATCCCCTGTGGATCCTTGGGATGGCTGTATCTCATCCTTCTCTTTTTGCTTTTCCGCATGACATTGTAATTAACTGTTCACATCATTTTTCTCCCACTAAACAGTGAGATTCACAAGGAAGTGACTATGAGTCATACTTGTGTTCCAAACATTGGCCATAGTATCAACATATGGAAGAGTATGCTTCAAGTATTTCCTCCTCGTTTGTTTATTTCTCAGCCCACTCCTGTTTTTGCTTGGGCATCCTCTTTAGATTCAAGAGTGTCAGTATTTCCTTCCCAGAAAATTGTGTTTTTCTTTCATCGTTGATGTTTACAGTAATGGCACCCCCAATCCCTTGGCCTCTAAACAGCAGACTGTGCAGTTATCCATCATAGCCACAACATCCTTCAGAAACACTTTCTGCTGATGTATTGCGTCTTTGCCTTCTTACTTCCACACTGGTTTTGCACCCTCCTAATTTTTTATTTTTTTTTATTTTTTTACATTTTGGCCTCTCTTTTTTTTTTCATCCATCGTCACTCTTTGACCTGTGTGGGCCTCCCGTTGCAGTGGCCTCTTTAGTTGCAGAGCACCGGCTCCGGGTGCATGCGCTGCAGAGCACTGGCTCATAATTGGACATACCAGTCCAGCTGCTCCGCAGCATGTGGGATCTTCCTGGGTCAGGGATTGAAGTGGCATCCCTTGCACTGCAAGGTGGACTCTTCACCCCCTGGACCACCAGGGAAGCCCCCCTCCTACTTTCTTACCGAGTTGCTGGAACAGGGTTTTTAGGTGTGCTTCCGCTTCAGGATTGTCCCTCCTGTTATACCCCAACATCTACGAGAGTGACTCTAAAATTCACAGTAGGTCATGATGCTGGCCTAATTAAACTCCTGTGTTGGTGGTCCTCTGCCTCTAGGACCAAATCTAAACTCTTTAGCAGGACGCACAGAGTGTTTTGTGATCTTCTTCCTTCTCCAGTCTGAGGTCTGGATGCTCCAGTGCTCAGAGCTCTGATTTAAGCGTCTTGAACCACACCGAGTGTCCAGTGCATCACCGTTTGTGCTGCTGGAAATGCTGTCTATCTCGACAGCTCTTCCACTTGGCACATTCCAAGTCCCAGACTAATCTCAGCGGAAGACCACCCTGATCAGCGAGGCACCTCTCCTGCACGTCCCTGCTGCACTCATGGTCTCCTGGTTGTGACTAATCCCTCCTAACTTTCATACTGTGAGTTCTGCACCCCAGATGTTATCTCTTGGACTTGAATGATCTCCAGTGACTTAATCCTAGAAACTGTGATATATTTAATATAATTTTCCCAAGCAATGTGGTCAGTCAAAACTCAAGATAGTATTTTATTTCTCCAAACAACGAGAGATTTAGAGAAGATTTCAAAGCCAAAAATAAATACATAAATAAATGAATGAGTTACAAAACATGAATTTTCATCAGTTCAAACCGCATTAGGTCTGAATAAAAATGCTACGAAATTGACAACTCACTTGTTTTCATGACTTCTGTTACTCATAAAGAAATTAATATTGTTTAAACTACGTGATTCACTTTTTAAAATATCATGTAACTTCAAAGTGAAATTGGAGCTGGGTTGCAAATAGTTTCTTCTTTGTTGTATTGTCTGGTATTGACTCTGTTTCTAAGGAAATGGTTTGCAGTAAATACCAGCAATCTTGCATTAAGTTACACATATTCAGATCCTTTTAACTGGTGTTCTAAAGATTTTGCTACAGCAAAACATAACCTGTGGTTCAAAGGGAAGTAGCTCACTTTAGAGAGTTCAGCTAAGTCCCTCCATCACTCTGTAGTGCTGTGTGTGGCCTTTGGCACCTTTAGATTTCTCACCTAAAAGGTGGGAACAACAGCACCCAGCTCACTGCGTTAGCAAGACATTTAAGAGATAAGGCATGCAAAGGTTTTGGTACATTACATGGAACTGTTGACTCAAAGAAAATATTCCCAACCTAAAAGTCTAGAGTTATGTTAGGGCTTGAAGCCTAGGAGGCAGCATCTCAAGTCACCCTGAGAGAACTGCTCCAAGGAGGCTGGTGGGGAGATAGGTACTTTAGAAGTTTTTCAACAAAGGGCAGGGAGTCTGAATGTCAAATGATTCTTGTTAGTTAAAGGAAAACCGGGTATCTCTAGTTAAGGAATTTAGCACTTTTCTATTAATACACATGGAAAGATGCAAGAGCCTCTGCTCACTGAACTTAATCCTTTGATATGCACCCCAGCCACTGGGGCCGGGATCCTGTGTTCTCACATCCTGAGGTGACTGCAGCCTCCCTTGTTTACTGTTACAGCGGGAAAGATTCCATTTCTCAGAATATATGGTTTAATAAACATGTATTGCATTTAGTATTTTTCTCCAGATTACACATACACACTAGAGTCTTGGACATTTGAGCAAGAAATGGTCTCCAGAAACAATATTTCTAGTGGGCACTTTTAGTCATAAGCTAATGCAGTGTGCAAATTCTGTGTTGATTGAGTTATTTAATCAAATAACTCCCCCCCCACCTTTTAATTTTGTATGTCATAATCTACTTAGTGTTGGTCAGAGTTGTGAAAGAGACAAAACCAGGCAAGGGAAGTGATCAGATTGTCATGTTTGTTTGCTCTGAAAAGCTCTCTTTACCACCCATTGCTGTGTTCTTGCTAGATTCCTCACCATGAATTGTTAAAGTACAATTCTCCCTGCATTTTACCTGTTGAGAGAAAATATTGTCCTTTCATAAAATATTTCTCCCTCAAATCTTTCTACTTTGGGGACTTTTCTTTAAATTCCTATAACATCGCCTTTCTAGACTATATTCTCAGATTTGGCAGGAGTTATGTTTTTATTGCTGTGTGTTGTTCTGTTAGTTTCATGATGGTATGTTGAATATTCCTAGGTAGGCTTTACTTACCTTGATCTGATTCTATATATTATTCAGTGTCTATCATGGCTCTCTTGAAATCAGTATAGACATAATGATTGTATGTTGATAATCAGAGAAAACAAAGTAGGATAAATACTTCAAAAATCTTTGAATTAATAAGATATTTGCATTGAAGAGTGTTCAGGCTATCTAAGAGTATTCCTAACTTTTGCTCTTTATATTTATGTTTCAAGTTATCAGCATAATGAACTACGCATGGAAAAATTGAATAAGATCATATCACTTGTTAATAAAAATATGCCATTAAGAAGAGCTTTTCATTACACTCCTGTGTAAGTAAAATATGCATTTGTTGTTCAGTCGCTAAGTCCTATCTGACCCCTTGCGACCCCTTGAGGTGCCGCAGGCCAGACCTCCCTGTCCTTGACTATCTCCGGGGCTTTGCTCAAACGCATCACCGTTGAGTGAGTGATGCCATCCGACCATCTCATTTTCTGTCATCCCCTTCTCCTTTCGCCTCCAATCTTTCCCACAAAAAGATCTTTTCCAAGGAGTTGGCTCTTCACATCAGGCGGTCAAAGTATTGGAGCTTCCACTTCAGCATCAGTCCTTCCAATGAGTATTCAGGGTGGATTTCCATGAGGATTGACTGGCTTGATCTTCTTACCATCCAAGAGGCTTTTCCAGCACCACAGTCCAAAGGCATCACTTCTTTGGCACACTGCCTTCTTTATGGTCTAACTCTCACATTTGCACATAACAACTGGAAAAGCCACAGCTTTGACTATATGAACCTTTGTTGGCAAATTGATGTTTTTGCTTTTTAATACGCTGTCTAGCTCTGGGTCATAGTTTTTCTTCTAAGAAGCAATTGTCTCTTAATTTCTTGGATGCACCATCTGCAGTGGTTCTGGAGCCCAAGAAGGGAAAGTCTGTCCCTGCTTCCAGTTTTCCCCATCTGTTGGCCGCGAAGTGATGGGGCTGGATGCCATGATCATAGTTTTAATATTCAGTTTTAACCCAACTTTTTTACTCTCCTCTTTCCCCCTCATCAACAGGCTCTTTAGTTCCTCTTCGCTTCCTGCCATTAGAATGGTATCGTCCTCCTATCTGAATTGTTCCTATTTCTCTCAGCAGTCTTCATTCTAGCTTGTAACTTATCCAGCGTATAAACATCAAAACTATAAAACATTAAATAGAAAGCTGAATTATAATAACTGATACTTATTACTTATAATAACTGATACTTATTAAGAGTAACTCATTACTCTTAAGCCGTCTAAAAATGAGGGAAGTCAGTAGAGTATATTAGGCTAGTCTAGTCACAGATCAACCCTCTGAATCATGCTAATAAAGCAGAAGTTGTTGTTTAACAAGTCTTACAAACATCACCTGACAGACATTACCTATGAGCTCAGGAGACAGAATTATAAACTTTGGAGTATATGGGCTGAAAAAAGGCCTAAGGAAGATGACTTGTCTACTTCTTAATTTTTATGCAATATAATTTAGAAGTGGCTTGTCCTGAAGAATAAATATAAGTAAATGAAATTTGAAGTGCTTATATTTCTCTGAAAGAAATTTGATCTTCAAGAGAGTGATGTAAACTATGCTAATTTCAGACCTAAGACTTATCAACTCTTGCAAAAAATAATGATTTTCCTAAAACTATTTTGAGTCCTACTGAAATGTCTAAGATGTCATGAAATATTTTTGTAAATAAGATTCAGGGATTATATTTTTGTATTTTGTTTTCTAAGAATTTTAAAAGGTTTTACATTGCACTGAAATTTAAGAGTAGGCACATGGTAGAACTAACAGGAATTTTAAAGATATTACCAAGGTGTTCCATTAGTTATTTATTCACGTGCAAGGCAATGAGATAACAGATTAAATTGCTCATATCCTACCTTAGGAGAGAGAGGATACAATATGATATATGTCATAATAACATATGGTTTTAAGGAAGAAGTTGCTTTGAACTCAGACAAGGGGAGGCAACAGAAAAACATTCTCAAGGAGTAAATTTAAATCCAGCCTCAGGGCACTGAGAAGGAGGAAGGTATAAACAGGCCTTTCAGACTCTTGGACCATAGTGCCCAATGACAGAAATATTGCTATTGCTTTTCTGTTAACAACAACAACAACAACAGCAACAAAAACACTCCAAGCTATTTGGCTTGGTTAAAATAAAGGCTATGCACAGAAGTGTAATAAATGATGCATTTGGGAAAGGTATCCAAGATCAAAGTTAGTATTTGTTATGCTAACATATTTGGTAGCATAGTTTAAGGTAGCTGCATTGTTAGCATATGCTGGCTGGAGTCCACGGGGTTGCAAAGCGCAGGCGTGACTGAGCAACTGAACAACAACAATGTATTTGTTTAGTGTTTGAAACAATGGAAACCATTACCACAGGATTTTTATGTATAGAGATAATCATCGTTGAAGCATAGAAATATCTTTGGATCGCAAGATAGAAAATAAACTGGGAGAAGGTGGACTTGTTTATGAATCGGGAAGCTGTAAAATATGTCCAGATGAATTAATGTTGAGCTCCAGTGGTAGCACTAGAAATGAACAGGAAGATAGAGCACCACGAGTTACAGAGATGTTAGAATTCATAGCGTATGTTCTCCAATCGCATGTGAGGAGAGAAGACAGTGAGTTACCCTGGACTATCTTTGGCGTGAGGAATCTTTGAAGTACAGAAGTGAAGCAGCACAGTGTTTTTTATTATTCAATCCACCAGTCTGTACTTCTGTGAAGAAATAGCTCATTTTTAGTTCGTTGTTGTAGCTCCACTTGTTGAACAGAATTTTAAATTATAGGAGAGATCTGATGGGTAGAATCAACTGTGTTAATCATTGGCGTGGGGGTGGTAGGTAGAAATCATGGGTGTAGATTTTATTTCTCAGCAAAGAAATATCAGGAAAGATAAAGACAACATTTGAGTAGGTGTCCTGGCAAGAAAACAGTGCTGTTCAACATACCTAAAATAAACACTCTGATGGGTGGCTGACTAGTGTCAGAGCTTCAAGTGGAGGAAAGGGGGTGTAAGAAACCAAGAGGAAGAAACTTTTTCAAGTAAGTTGATGTCAGATGTATAAGATGGATTATAATTATCAATCTGATTTTTTTTTTTTCATGTGTCAAATGCAGTTTTCTGAGAGATTAAGGTAGAAGTCAGACTGCAGAGAAATAAACACTGAATAAATTTGGGCAACCAAATTTAGAATACTATATAATAATAAGTATATTATTATCAATAACTATACTTATTAATATAATCACTGAGTCTTATTTACAAAAATATTTCATGACATCGTAGACACTTCAGTAGGACTCAAAATTTGATGCATTTGGGAAAGGTATCCAAGATCAAAGTTAGTATTTGTTATGCTAACATATTTGGTAGCATAGTTTAAGGTAGCTGCATTGTTAGCATATGCTGGCTGGAGTCCACGGGGTTGCAAAGCGCAGGCGTGACTGAGCAACTGAACAACAACAATGTATTTGTTTAGTGTTTGAAACAATGGAAACCATTACCACAGGATTTTTATGTATAGAGATAATCATCGTTGAAGCATAGAAATATCTTTGGATCGCAAGATAGAAAATAAACTGGGAGAAGGTGGACTTGTTTATGAATCGGGAAGCTGTAAAATATGTCCAGATGAATTAATGTTGAGCTCCAGTGGTAGCACTAGAAATGAACAGGAAGATAGAGCACCACGAGTTACAGAGATGTTAGAATTCATAGCGTATGTTCTCCAATCGCATGTGAGGAGAGAAGACAGTGAGTTACCCTGGACTATCTTTGGCGTGAGGAATCTTTGAAGTACAGAAGTGAAGCAGCACAGTGTTTTTTATTATTCAATCCACCAGTCTGTACTTCTGTGAAGAAATAGCTCATTTTTAGTTCGTTGTTGTAGCTCCACTTGTTGAACAGAATTTTAAATTATAGGAGAGATCTGATGGGTAGAATCAACTGTGTTAATCATTGGCGTGGGGGTGGTAGGTAGAAATCATGGGTGTAGATTTTATTTCTCAGCAAAGAAATATCAGGAAAGATAAAGACAACATTTGAGTAGGTGTCCTGGCAAGAAAACAGTGCTGTTCAACATACCTAAAATAAACACTCTGATGGGTGGCTGACTAGTGTCAGAGCTTCAAGTGGAGGAAAGGGGGTGTAAGAAACCAAGAGGAAGAAACTTTTTCAAGTAAGTTGATGTCAGATGTATAAGATGGATTATAATTATCAATCTGATTTTTTTTTTTTCATGTGTCAAATGCAGTTTTCTGAGAGATTAAGGTAGAAGTCAGACTGCAGAGAAATAAACACTGAATAAATTTGGGCAACCAAATTTAGAATACTATATAATAATAAGTATATTATTATCAATAACTATACTTATTAATATAATCACTGAGTCTTATTTACAAAAATATTTCATGACATCGTAGACACTTCAGTAGGACTCAAAACAGTTTTAGGAAAATCAGTTTTTGCAAAAGTTGATAAGTCTTACGTCTGAAATGAGCACAGTTTACATCACTCTCTCAAAGATCAAGTATAGAATAATAAGTAGAGAATAATCTTCCAAGGGCCTAGTCAGTGAAAGAACTCATGTGACATGTGGATGATGAACAAGTTGGTGGTTGAATCTGAGGGGCAATGCAGAGACAAGGGAGGGGGTGGTTAAGGTTTGTCTTTCATTACTTCTTTCTGCAAGACTTGGCTTTACCACGAATTCAGTGTGACACAGGTTTTCTTATGCCTTGCTTCTACCTGGTGACACCCATCTCCTTTCTTCCCATCATATTCCATGAACAAAGTCTGCTTCCCCCAAATTCTGGCAGTCTTCTTTATTATATCTGCTCATCCAGGAGACACACGCCAAGCCACAGTCCCGATGGCCTTTGTTATATTAGTGGTCATTTTTCTACTTCTGTGGCATCCTTGGTTAGATACTCCTGTCCCTTCCAGTGCCCCATACAAGGGACATGACAAGGATTTTCGGAAGGCATCTGTGGTGCTCCCTCGTGGCTATGGTTCCCACTTGGATGCCAGCCTCCGTTTCCGGCGTCTGGCTGCTGTCCTCGGTGCTGAACATGTGGACGCACACGCCCAGCCTTTGCCAGCTTCAGCAGCTCGGTTCCCACTCGCGGGAGCCAGTCCAGCCCTCTGTGCCTCTCCCTTGCGGGGGCCGCCCCTCGCCCGTGGCGGCTGCTTCTCTCATTCCGAGATGACATCTACGCCATACGATTGGATGGAAAGCAATCGATATTTCAGTACTTCCTCTTTGATGTCAGCCACATATGTTGCTCTGGAGACTGGACTGAGGCAATCTCAGAGACATACACTAAGTGTTTTTCCAAATTCCCTTACTTCTTTATTTGTACAACCAAGAACCTCTCTCTTCTCAGGCTGAGGTTAATCCTCTCTCACCATGTATACATTCCTAATATATTCAGGTGTATGTTCGGATCGACTTGCCTGGGTCAGTCCTGGGGTAATGCATTTTAGCCTCAGACTGTAAGTCAGTGCTCAGCCCTACACATGGGCATGTTGTCTTCAGAGCTACTCTGATGTCCAAGAACCAGTCAGCAAGACGGGACTAGCTTACGCTCCTGACTAAAGAACAGGGGGCGTGCTCCGTCTCAGAGATGCTGGGAAAACATTGTTTTGTTTCCTAGGGTTTCTCTTCTGCTCTTATTATTCCATGTATTTTTTCAATCCACTTTTTGGCACAAGAGAAAATAATTTGTTAGAATTTGAAGAAGTAAACATATGTTCGAGTGAAACAAACAGAGATCCATTTTAGCAGCTAAAGTAGATCGTGGATGTTGAAATACACGTTTGAATTTCTCAGGTTTGAATGGTGTCAGGAGTGTGCTAGGACTGTGCACATACAACAAGACTAATAACAGTGGATTGTATTATAATAAGATTGAATAACTATGCCTCATTCATGAGATGTAATAATAGGCATAGTTATTAAATCTTGGAATATTTCTGGATCTTTACTCTTCCGTCAAAGTAACAGAATCAGCTTGTCACGCTCCACTAAAGAAGACTACTGCTGGGATTTTGCTTGGTCTGTAGGTCAACTTGAGGAAAACCAGCACTTTAATAGGTGGAGTCCTGTAAATATTTCAGGGCCATGGTGCACAGTATAACCCTCCTCTTATTTAGGTCTTATTAAATCCCTTTTGGTGCCCTTCAGTTCTGAGTCTTTTAAAATATCTTCTTTGACCTGTTCTTTTCTTGCAATGATTGTGGTTTTCCGTTTCTAAATGAAGTTGTTTGATTTTTGCTACTAACTTCTAATTTAAGTTGTATTGTGATTTAAAAATGTGGAGTGTTCCTGATTACCATTTCCTTTGTTTTGTGATCTTTCCTACCATTGAAACTGTTCTGGGATCATATTTCTTTGAGAATTACAGCCTCAAAATTTCCTTTAGAACCAGTCTCAAGAAGATAAAAATCTTCCCATGTTTACTTACTGTCTAAATGTCTTTATTTCCCCTTCATCCTTGAAAGCTCCTTTGGCTGGCTGACAATGTCTAGGTTGACAGGTATTTTCTCCCAGCTCTCAGTAGATATTATTTGACCGTCTCTTGGCTTGTGTTTTTGCTGTTGAAATGTCTGCCATCACTCTGACTGTCATTGCCCTTAATTGACGTGGCCTTTCTTTCTGCCCCTTCAAAGTTTTATCTTCATCTTCTGTTTAGTGATCCTCCTGCCATGTGTCTACACGGATTTCCTTTTATTTATTTATTTTGGTGGAAGATATTAAAACCTTCTGGATCAGTGGCTTTGTATTTCCATCAGCTCTGAAAAATCTTTCCCTATTATTTTGAAAACATACTGACAAATTTCAATTGTGTTCTATAACAAATTTATCTATGGAAATTCCATTTTAAGTCTCTTTTTAAAAATTTTTTTGTATACCTTTTTTTTGCAAATGCCTCTTTCACATCATCGCATATGTTTCTACAGAAAGGTTATTCTGCTTGGATGATTCCAGACTCAGACTCGAGGATCCACGGTGTGTTGTTTCTGATGGCTGTCATGTGGAATGATGACCTTTCTCCTTTTGGGAGCTTTTTATATTTTATTTTCATCTATCACCACCCGTGGACTAATCTGGGGAAACATACCTCTTCAGATAGCTTGATCTGCTTCTGCTTTATTTCTGCCATAGCAAAGGCTGCCACCTGACCAGGACCACTTCAGCACCCTTGGAAGTGGCAGTTTACAAGGTTCAACCCCCACAGAAATGTCCACATAGGAATTACATATCAGCAGTACCCTCCTGCATCATTGTTTAGTTACCTGGTTGTGTCCAACTCTTTTGCAACGCTATGGACTGTAGCCCACTGGGCTCCTCTGTCCACGAGATTTTCCAGGGTTTCATTTCCTTCCCCATGGGATCTTCCCGACCCAGAGATGGGACTTGCATCTCCTGCGTTGCAGGTGGATGCTTTGCTGCTGAACCACCACCAGGGAGGCTCAGTACCCTCCTGTATGTATGCTCAACCGTTCAGACTAATTTATGGTTGCCCTTTTCCCCCACATTTTCTCTTCCTCTGGACCTGACTACCTGCCTGGATTTCAGCTGCTGGTCTCGCCAGTACTGCTGGTCTCTCCAGTACCACAGGTCACATGAGCCCAGGATCTGTCAGTGCGGCAAGAGCACAGCTCAGGCTTGTAGGATTGTTTGAGTGTGAGACTCATCTCATGATTGGTGCACCAGTGAGGCCTCCATGACTGTGACTCTCACAGGACTGACAGTCACCTTTGCTTATCTCTTTCCATGTTCAGTCTGGCTATTGAAGCTTCCATGACTGGAGATTTCTTATTATATTACAACTTTCCCAAGAATGTGTGACAGCTCTTCCTGTTCTATTCTTCTAAAAGCAAGACATAATTTTATATTTAGTCCACATCTCTTTTATGGTAATTTAAGTCACTTTTCTAGTCTTGAGCAATGAATATTTGGAAACTATTCTCATGCAATCGTGTTTTCAGTAGTTAATGAATATTTCTCAGACCTTTTCTGTTGTTCAAAGGGGACACTTAGTTCCTCTATACCAAGGACACAGAGCCAGATAACTATAAATTGAATTTGAGATCATAACTCTAAAGATGAGGGTCACAAAAATTTTATGAGAAGCAAAATGCATTAATAGCAGAATGCCATAGATACATAATTAAAAATGGTTACGTTCAGTCCAGCCTCAGCATGTGAGTTGAGTGCATTTACTTCAACAGCTCTTTCATGAGTACCCACTAACTGTTAGGAATTTAGGAACCGTGTTTCCTGAGATGAGAATAAACCAAAAAACTCTACCTACTCTCGAAGTACATGTCTACTTCATTAAAAGTTTGGGATGAGCACACATTATAGCCACAGAAGAAAACACTGTAACACAAGACATAAAATTGTATAATAAAGTCAAGATGTATTCCCAATAGAATATTTTCCATATGGTAGCCAAAGTGTTCTTTGAAAATATAGTCCAAGTGATTCCTCTACACCACACCACTGCTTTCTCTTCCATCAGAATCCTTCCTATTCCCAAGGTCTCCTTCAGGATGCTTTGCTGCTGAACCACCACCAGGGAGGCTCAGTACCCTCCTGTATGTATGCTCAACCGTTCAGACTAATTTATGGTTGCCCTTTTCCCCCACATTTTCTCTTCCTCTGGACCTGACTACCTGCCTGGATTTCAGCTGCTGGTCTCGCCAGTACTGCTGGTCTCTCCAGTACCACAGGTCACATGAGCCCAGGATCTGTCAGTGCGGCAAGAGCACAGCTCAGGCTTGTAGGATTGTTTGAGTGTGAGACTCATCTCATGATTGGTGCACCAGTGAGGCCTCCATGACTGTGACTCTCACAGGACTGACAGTCACCTTTGCTTATCTCTTTCCATGTTCAGTCTGGCTATTGAAGCTTCCATGACTGGAGATTTCTTATTATATTACAACTTTCCCAAGAATGTGTGACAGCTCTTCCTGTTCTATTCTTCTAAAAGCAAGACATAATTTTATATTTAGTCCACATCTCTTTTATGGTAATTTAAGTCACTTTTCTAGTCTTGAGCAATGAATATTTGGAAACTATTCTCATGCAATCGTGTTTTCAGTAGTTAATGAATATTTCTCAGACCTTTTCTGTTGTTCAAAGGGGACACTTAGTTCCTCTATACCAAGGACACAGAGCCAGATAACTATAAATTGAATTTGAGATCATAACTCTAAAGATGAGGGTCACAAAAATTTTATGAGAAGCAAAATGCATTAATAGCAGAATGCCATAGATACATAATTAAAAATGGTTACGTTCAGTCCAGCCTCAGCATGTGAGTTGAGTGCATTTACTTCAACAGCTCTTTCATGAGTACCCACTAACTGTTAGGAATTTAGGAACCGTGTTTCCTGAGATGAGAATAAACCAAAAAACTCTACCTACTCTCGAAGTACATGTCTACTTCATTAAAAGTTTGGGATGAGCACACATTATAGCCACAGAAGAAAACACTGTAACACAAGACATAAAATTGTATAATAAAGTCAAGATGTATTCCCAATAGAATATTTTCCATATGGTAGCCAAAGTGTTCTTTGAAAATATAGTCCAAGTGATTCCTCTACACCACACCACTGCTTTCTCTTCCATCAGAATCCTTCCTATTCCCAAGGTCTCCTTCAGTGAAGAGCCAGAAAGTAAGTATTTTGGGGGGCATATCTCTGTGAAATTCAGTCAGCTCTGCCATTGTAGGGGGAGAGAAGCCCCAGACAATGCATGGAAGAGTGGGTGAGGATGTGTTCCAGTAAATCTTGTGCATGGACAATAAGAATTTTTGAGTATTTACTGTTTTTGGAGGGAAGGAGGTTGGAGAATTTATTGCAGTAGCTACTTGTGGTGTTCTTGTTTTTCCAGAAGTCTGATTGTATATGCAAGTTTAATAATTTACTTAAAATAAGGCTTAGAGAACACTGTCTGCCAGGAGTTAGGTCTTCAGCTTTTATTCCTATGACAACCCATACTGTTTTGATTATAGTAGCACAATTATTATCGGTTTAATAGCTACAAGATGCACGAAGCTGAGGGTTAGAGAACTGTCACTCGTCTCATCACCAAAATTATCCTCTTGACTCTGAGCTCACAGTTTTGCTGGGCGGTAAACAACTTAATCGTAACCAGTAAATGTTCTTTTTTTAAGTCGTAGTCAAGATTCCCTTCAGTTCTTTTGACGCCTCCTCTGCAAATGTCTCTCGTGCTCTCTGCTGCCTTCCCAGGTCTTGCAAGGGGACACGGGAGGGGCAGTGTTCCCGATCGTCCTTCCTTGTTGGGGTCAGGGAATGGTCTTTTCGTGTTGACCGTCTTAAGATGAATTAATGGCTTTATTGCTAGAACAATATTTAAGAATGTCATGAAAATATCTCCTTTTGAAATAAACCCTATATTACTGTCAAATATATTTGTAATCATAGCATTATTTAATTATGAAGTGTTAATCCACAAAATTTGAGCAGTTACATAGGTTTTTTTAGAAGTTCATCATTTTCTATAAGGAAAACGGTGTCAAATACGTAAAAATAAACCAAGGTTTCTGTAGAAGTGTATAAACTTCATGGGAATGAAGTGTCAGGATTTTCCCAGGCCAGTTTTCCCAGAACCATTTGTTGAAAAGATGGTCTTTTCCCCGTTGAATGTCTCGACAGCCTCATCAAAAATCATGTGACCATATATGGGGGGACTTGCTTCTGCTTACTATGTCAGTTCAACTCCAGAGCTGTATGAAAAGGACTGGAGAAAGGCAGGACTAAAGCAAAGAGGCTGGTTAAGGACTCTGCCCTAGGGTGAGAAGGGGGGCCCAAGGTCTTACTAGAGTGGAAAAGGAGGTGGGCAGTGAGGATCTTCCAGCTGGCGCCAGTGATGAAGAACCTGGCTGCCACAGGAGACATGGGCTTGATCCCTGGGTTGGGAAGATCCCCTGGAGGAGGGCATGGCAGCCCACTCCAGTGCTCTTGCCTGGAGAGCCCCATGGACAGAGGAGCCTGGAGGGCTACAATCTATGGGGTCGCAAAGGGCTGGACACACTTAGCACACATACACTCAGAGGTTTTACAAAAATAATTGAAAGCTCTTGGTGTCTTGCTGATGAAAGAAGAGTGTAAAGGAGTCAAGTTAATTTTGTTTTTGAAGTTTTCAGCTCAGGGAATCATGAGAAGGCTAATGATTGATAAAATGAAAAGTCTAGGGGAATGAAATTAATGGGATCTCATCAGTCTTACTCTCTGACTAAACAGGAGGGACCTCATTTTCTCCTTCCAGCCTAAAATTTATGATGTTGATTTATACTGCTATAGACCATTACTTTGGGAAAACCATGGATTATTTTTACACCTCTTAATGAAATAACTTGAGGTGCCCTTATATTTGAAAGATAGAAAAATGAGCAAAGGGAATGCAGATTTAGCCAATGTCTCAATAAAGAGCTGGGTCTTAAACTATAGTCAAAGGGCAAATGAACTATTTCAGGATTTTTGTAATGCAGTTGTGTTTTCACAATTATACAAGTATTTTTTAGATACCAGTGGAAAGAAATGCCAGTGTAGCGCTATTAAAAATTCTAAGACATATTTAAGTGAACACTTCAAATTTTGTTCGACGTAGGTTAAACATGAGCTTGATTCTTAAAATCTTTAGGAAATGACAGATTTGGGGGTCAAATGCACCCTCTAAGCATCTCTCATTCTCTCCAGGATGAAAGTAACACTTTTGAGAGTTGACTGTTTTTCATAGATGGAGGGATTTGGGGAGCACTAGTCTAACATTCCTAATGTGTGGTTCAAAACTAGGCACCCAGTTCTGATTACTTGTGTTCTCAAGGGAAACACTCACTAAAAATACTGGTTCATACGCTCCTTCGAATCTGCAGAATCACTGTGATTTGGGGGACCTGAGTATAGGAGTGTGAAAAGAGCTTGACGTCGACAAAGATTACTTGCTAGTGGAGAATACAAAAAAGGGATGGTCTTTTCAATTTTCAGATAGTAGCATACACCTAGGAGAAGACCTCTGAAATTACCAATTACAATGTTGAACACAGGGCTTTCTTAATGGCTTTATACATATTTAGATTAATCAATTCCTTGTCTCAGATCTGGATATAATTTTTGAGCTAAATTAACATGAAAGTGTTTTCTGTACCTTGACTGTGTTGTTACATATTAAGGGAAAATGGACATCTGGAAACTTAATAGCTTATCTAGCTAGCATTTGGAGATTTATAAACATTCAGTAAGAACTATGTTATGTTATGTTTCTATAGGAATTCTCCAGCTCATCTCAGGCATTTGAGGAAATGAGATGAACTTTCTAAAGCTGAATGTTTCCTAATAGAAATATTGCATGTGAAGAATATAGTGAGGCTACAGCAATTACATTTGACTTGTAAATAATGATTTTAAAACCACAAATAATATTTTAGGTCTATAAAAATAATAATTCATTTTTTTTTCAAATATTTTTCATCCAAGAGCTAAAATTCTAAATTTTACATGTAAATGATTTTTGTGTACATATCAGTTTATACTTCAGGAAATCTGTATCCTACCCATTATTTATCAATAGATGCTGTTTGCAAGTTCTGTGCTTTGTACCAAGCCCAGCTGATATTTTATCATAATCTTTTTAAAATGAAGCCTTATTGTTGTTATGTAATATAAGTTCAACATCATTAAAGCTTTCTGATGAATTCTTCTTGATAAAATTAGTATTTGATCCACTTTTTGTATATTTTTTGATTTTGTTTAATACATATCATGAGCTTGATTCTTAAAATCTTTAGGAAATGACAGAAATGCACCCTCTAAGCATCTCTCATTCTCTCCAGGATGAAAGTAACACTTTTGAGAGTTGACTGTTTTCATAGATGGAGGGATTTGGGGAGCACTAGTCTAACATTCCTAATGTGTGGTTCAAAACTAGGCACCCAGTTCTGATTACTTGTGTTCTCAAGGGAAACACTCACTAAAAATACTGGTTCATACGCTCCTTCGAATCTGCAGAATCACTGTGATTTGGGGGACCTGAGTATAGGAGTGTGAAAAGAGCTTGACGTCGACAAAGATTACTTGCTAGTGGAGAATACAAAAAAGGGATGGTCTTTTCAATTTTCAGATAGTAGCATACACCTAGGAGAAGACCTCTGAAATTACCAATTACAATGTTGAACACAGGGCTTTCTTAATGGCTTTATACATATTTAGATTAATCAATTCCTTGTCTCAGATCTGGATATAATTTTTGAGCTAAATTAACATGAAAGTGTTTTCTGTACCTTGACTGTGTTGTTACATATTAAGGGAAAATGGACATCTGGAAACTTAATAGCTTATCTAGCTAGCATTTGGAGATTTATAAACATTCAGTAAGAACTATGTTATGTTATGTTTCTATAGGAATTCTCCAGCTCATCTCAGGCATTTGAGGAAATGAGATGAACTTTCTAAAGCTGAATGTTTCCTAATAGAAATATTGCATGTGAAGAATATAGTGAGGCTACAGCAATTACATTTGACTTGTAAATAATGATTTTAAAACCACAAATAATATTTTAGGTCTATAAAAATAATAATTCATTTTTTTTTCAAATATTTTTCATCCAAGAGCTAAAATTCTAAATTTTACATGTAAATGATTTTTGTGTACATATCAGTTTATACTTCAGGAAATCTGTATCCTACCCATTATTTATCAATAGATGCTGTTTGCAAGTTCTGTGCTTTGTACCAAGCCCAGCTGATATTTTTATCATAATCTTTTTAAAATGAAGCCTTATTGTTGTTATGTAATATAAGTTCAACATCATTAAAGCTTTCTGATGAATTCTTCTTGATAAAATTAGTATTTGATCCACTTTTTGTATATTTTGGTTTTCCTTTCAAGTCCATTTTGTTTAATACATATCCTTATAGTTTTTCATTTATATTATTATTAATAGTGTTTGACTGGCATATCATTTTGTGCCCTTCTAATCTTGCGATCATTCCACATCTCCACACATTGCTCTTGGCTCTGATAAACAATTGCTCAGGGCCGAGTTTGGGGACTTGAAGAACAGAAGAATAGCTAGAACTGAAAGATTCTGTCTTTAGTGAAGGGAGGTGAGAATTGTAACTTAAAAGTAAGAGCACACATTTAAGGACAGAGCAAAGTATCTTCAGTGTCTTTTCCAGATTGGCAGAAATTCATCCCATGCAGAGCATTCTGTGGACTTCTCCAGGATTAATCAGCAGGAGCCTCCTGCATGCTTCCACATGGATCAGTTGCCAGTGCCAGGGCTTGGCTTGTTCATTTGCTCCTTTTTCTGGTCCCACTGTGGCGCGCTGTGCCCATGTGCGCTGCTAGTGCCTGGCATGAACACTCTAGTGTTCTTGCCAAGGGAACCAACAGAGAACATTCCCCAAGTTTCCAATTAGAGGCTGTTCCAGTTCTATTTAGAAGGGGCGAAGCTCATCAAATTGACTGGAAGTTCAAAAACTTTTGCCTTAAAAAATAATCTTTGAAAGTAAAGTTGCTTGGCTTGTACAGCTCTGTTGTTTAGCTGCTAAGTCATGGCTGACTGTGTCCCCATGGACGGTAGCCTGCCAGGCTCCCCTTTCAAGGAGGTGTCCCAGAATCCTGGAGTGGATTGCCATGCTCTCCTCCAGGGGATCTTACTGACCCAGGGAGGGAACTGGTATTTCTTAGTCTCCTGCATCAGCAGCCAGGTTCTTTACCAGTACCACCACCTGGGAAGCCTGTTGGCTTGGTTAATTACAGAAATTTCTGTTCTCTGACCTTGGTACAAGTCTCTACACCTGGATGTTGGAATAGGGTTCCAAACTACCTGCCAGAATACCTACTCTACTCTCCTAGAGTAGGTATTCTAGGCTCAACCTTCCGTCCTTCCTGATTCCTCCTGATTCCTAGACAGTGTTCGCTGTGCCTGTCAAAAGTCACGAATGGGTATCGAGAAGGGAGTGCTGGGATGTAACAGGCAGGAGAGGAGGGCACTGGGGGCACGGCACTCGCTGACAGGGCTGGCCCCACAGTCGTGCCTGTAGGAAACGTCCTGTTCAACCCCTTCTAGTGGAAAAAGATGGCTCGGAAGGTGGGCTCATTTACTTGTCGTGAGACTTAGGACTGGCCTCTGTACTCCAACACCAAATTAATTCTCAGAAACAAAGCTCTGGATGACGTAGAAAAGAATAGCTTTGTTGCTTGGCTAGACCAAGGAGGCTAATGCCCTTGAAACTGTGCGTCCTGACATGCAGGTGGTAGTGAGGAGCTTCGTAATTATGGTCCAACAGGGTGTCATCTGCTCCTGGACGTTTTTCTGATGGATTGGTGGTCAGTGTCATCGGTCTTCCGGTTCCAGCGGGTCTGGAGTCTCTGTGTGTGTGGCCAGGGCTCAGTTGACTTCTTCCGCCTGGTGGGGTCTCAGTATCTGCACAACAGCTCAAGGAGATGGTGGTGGATGGGCTTCCCTGGGGGCTCCGCTGAAAAGAATCCACCTGCCAATGCAGGGGACTCAGGCTTGAGCCCTGGTTCGGGAAGCTCCCCTGAAGAAGGAGGTGGCAGCCCATGCCAGTAGTCTTGTCTGGAGAATCCCATGGGCAGAGGAGCCAGGCGGGCTACAGCTCACGGGGTCAGAAAGAGGGGGACACGACTAGCACGTTCACTTTCACATTCATGTGAGACCCTTAGGCAGGCGAACTCAATGCGAAGCCATAGATGGCACAGAGAGCAGTGAATGCTTAAAACAGGCTTGAAATGTTACACCATGAATTTTATCCTGTGAGGATGCTGCTTCTGGAGAAGAGGAACTAAATCAGATTCCAGTACCACCACCTGGGAAGCCTGTTGGCTTGGTTAATTACAGAATTTCTGTTCCGACCTTGGTAAGCCTTTTTTCCAAACTACCTGCCAGAATACCTACTCTACTCTCCTAGAGTAGGTATTCTAGGCTCAACCTTCCGTCCTTCCTGATTCCTCCTGATTCCTAGACAGTGTTCGCTGTGCCTGTCAAAAGTCACGAATGGGTATCGAGAAGGGAGTGCTGGGATGTAACAGGCAGGAGAGGAGGGCACTGGGGGCACGGCACTCGCTGACAGGGCTGGCCCCACAGTCGTGCCTGTAGGAAACGTCCTGTTCAACCCCTTCTAGTGGAAAAAGATGGCTCGGAAGGTGGGCTCATTTACTTGTCGTGAGACTTAGGACTGGCCTCTGTACTCCAACACCAAATTAATTCTCAGAAACAAAGCTCTGGATGACGTAGAAAAGAATAGCTTTGTTGCTTGGCTAGACCAAGGAGGCTAATGCCCTTGAAACTGTGCGTCCTGACATGCAGGTGGTAGTGAGGAGCTTCGTAATTATGGTCCAACAGGGTGTCATCTGCTCCTGGACGTTTTTCTGATGGATTGGTGGTCAGTGTCATCGGTCTTCCGGTTCCAGCGGGTCTGGAGTCTCTGTGTGTGTGGCCAGGGCTCAGTTGACTTCTTCCGCCTGGTGGGGTCTCAGTATCTGCACAACAGCTCAAGGAGATGGTGGTGGATGGGCTTCCCTGGGGGCTCCGCTGAAAAGAATCCACCTGCCAATGCAGGGGACTCAGGCTTGAGCCCTGGTTCGGGAAGCTCCCCTGAAGAAGGAGGTGGCAGCCCATGCCAGTAGTCTTGTCTGGAGAATCCCATGGGCAGAGGAGCCAGGCGGGCTACAGCTCACGGGGTCAGAAAGAGGGGGACACGACTAGCACGTTCACTTTCACATTCATGTGAGACCCTTAGGCAGGCGAACTCAATGCGAAGCCATAGATGGCACAGAGAGCAGTGAATGCTTAAAACAGGCTTGAAATGTTACACCATGAATTTTATCCTGGGAGGATGCTGCTTCTGGAGAAGAGGGAACTAAATCAGATTGTTAACATACTACGATGATGCGGGCTATCTTAGGACTGTGCTGTCAAGTGTTTTCACAGTCGATGTTTAAAAGGGCATCTTCAGTCCAGCTAACTGATTGCAAAAACCACAAACCGTGCTTTTCAACCTTGAGTAGGAAACAAGCCTCAATCCTGATGGGCTGCGGGCAGGTGAAAAAGGACAGGAAAGTGCCTGTTGAAGTGAGCAGTTGGTTTCTAGGCAAGGGCTGATTGAATAAAGATACAGACATTACAGACTTTCAAAAGTAAGTAGAGATGAGAAGTGGAAACATTATGGAGCTTATGACATAATTTGGGCAGTGTGAGATGGTGAAAATTTGACGAAAATCTTGATTAACTTTCTCTAAGACAAGCCTGTCAGGGGGTTGAGCTGTGTACTGCAAATATATGACAGTATCAGAGTTGATGTCTATAATCAGAGGATTTTACGTGCCCATGTCAGGCAATTACATTTTCCCATAAATGGTTTTCTAGGAACATTGCTGTTCTCTGGTATAATGGCTCACGTGTACTATAAAAGCCTAAACCAACAACATCTTGATATTAGTTAAGAAAATATGTTTCCCAACTATTTAGTGGTTTGTTCAAAGCTTTAGGCTGAGCCTTTGGTTCAGAACAAGCTTGTTTTCCTAAAGTTGTTGCTCCTCCATTTTGTTCATTTGTAAAATGAGGATGCTTCTGCTTCTGGTTTAGTCATAATCTAGTCAAATAAACACTAATTTACTGGAAATCCAGCTACTGGATGGGGCGTCCCTGGTGGCTTAGATGGTAAACAATCTGCAACCACAGTGTGGCTAACTTAATGGAAATTTCCTTGGAATGTAAAATAGATTGCACAGCCCTGAGTTAATAACTTGCAATAAGAGTTCTTGTTGTGAGAAGACATTTACCCATAGTTCAAAGATGGGGTTGGTGAAAGCAGAAGTTCTAAAATATTTTGGTCCCAAAAGGCCTGTCTTCTCTTAAAAACATACTGACGACCTCAGACTGCTTCAGCTCATTTAGCTATATCATTCAATATTTATCATATTAGACATTTAACCTGATAAAATTTTAAATAGCTATTTATTAATTCATAGAAAAATTACACTGCAAACCAACTATGTGTTAACAGTCGATGTTTAAAAGGGCATCTTCAGTCCAGCTAACTGATTGCAAAAACCACAAACCGTGCTTTTCAACCTTGAGTAGGAAACAAGCCTCAATCCTGATGGGCTGCGGGCAGGTGAAAAAGGACAGGAAAGTGCCTGTTGAAGTGAGCAGTTGGTTTCTAGGCAAGGGCTGATTGAATAAAGATACAGACATTACAGACTTTCAAAAGTAAGTAGAGATGAGAAGTGGAAACATTATGGAGCTTATGACATAATTTGGGCAGTGTGAGATGGTGAAAATTTGACGAAAATCTTGATTAACTTTCTCTAAGACAAGCCTGTCAGGGGGTTGAGCTGTGTACTGCAAATATATGACAGTATCAGAGTTGATGTCTATAATCAGAGGATTTTACGTGCCCATGTCAGGCAATTACATTTTCCCATAAATGGTTTTCTAGGAACATTGCTGTTCTCTGGTATAATGGCTCACGTGTACTATAAAAGCCTAAACCAACAACATCTTGATATTAGTTAAGAAAATATGTTTCCCAACTATTTAGTGGTTTGTTCAAAGCTTTAGGCTGAGCCTTTGGTTCAGAACAAGCTTGTTTTCCTAAAGTTGTTGCTCCTCCATTTTGTTCATTTGTAAAATGAGGATGCTTCTGCTTCTGGTTTAGTCATAATCTAGTCAAATAAACACTAATTTACTGGAAATCCAGCTACTGGATGGGGCGTCCCTGGTGGCTTAGATGGTAAACAATCTGCAACCACAGTGTGGCTAACTTAATGGAAATTTCCTTGGAATGTAAAATAGATTGCACAGCCCTGAGTTAATAACTTGCAATAAGAGTTCTTGTTGTGAGAAGACATTTACCCATAGTTCAAAGATGGGGTTGGTGAAAGCAGAAGTTCTAAAATATTTTGGTCCCAAAAGGCCTGTCTTCTCTTAAAAACATACTGACGACCTCAGACTGCTTCAGCTCATTTAGCTATATCATTCAATATTTATCATATTAGACATTTAACCTGATAAAATTTTAAATAGCTATTTATTAATTCATAGAAAAATTACACTGCAAACCAACTATGTGTTAACATAAAAGCATATTTTTAAAAACACTAATTAATAGTAACATGTCTATTAATAAACATTAAAATAATAATTAGGGGGATTATATTCTTTCACAGTTTTGTGAGTCTAATGTCTGGCTTCTTAGGACATATTTAGATGTTCTGATCTGCTTCTGTATTACAAGTTTCCAGTGTGTTCTTATGACTGAAGTATATGAAGAAAATTCAACCTCACAGAGGAATGTAGAAGGAATAGGGAAGAGTATTTATATAGCCTTCAGATGGATACTAGGGCAAACCTCAAAAGGTGACAGTTTATTAAAGCTCAGTTGCAGTGGGGACTCTGGAAGATTTCATATTCTGTTACATTAACATCTGTTAATGTGTTTTCCTCTTCAAATGCCTCTTTTACCCATGTGTAATTATTTCACACCAAACATCACTAGATAACAGTTACTGGATCCCTGTTATACAGATCTTCCAAATATGAACAGATTTCATTACTCAACATCAAAAAATCACACTTGTTCACATAAACAACAGGCACGTTGAAAAATCGCTTAAGTATTGAGGATCACTCTGGTGGATACATTCTGGTTTGCTTGATACCATCGGCAGCAAATATTTTCAGTTTGTGTTCCTTGAAAAGTCAGCAGATTCACTCTATTCTTCCCGCAGAAAAGATATGTAATCAAAATTTGACATTTTGAAAACTCAGTAATTTTGAATGCCTCATCAAGGAGATTTTAGAGTAAAAGAGTTTTGTACCCTCAGGGTGTGTGGGGATGGCTTATATGACGGATGCTGATGGCTGAGGTTTGGTGCCATCGTCCTGACTCAGCAGTTCTGTTCTCTATTGCTCTTGTACCATCAATGCGGCTGCCAACGCAGATGTTTCAGTGTAAGTTGTAAGATTTAAAAGTTAGCCAACAATTTGAATATTTCAGAACTGCTTGCATTTGTTGCCAAGCATTCTCATAAATGAAGATCTATGATGCACGGTCCAGGCTGAGACTGAACCAGTTTGAGGAAAACAAGCAAGCTTAGCCACATCCGTTACACCTGCCTATCTGATATAGAAAAGTAAGGTTCTGTAGACAAGAAATGAAGTCTGTCTTCTTGTTCAAAGCTACATTGTACACCAGCAAGTTACTGTCTGGTGGGAAAGCGGAAGTGTCCTGGGCTTCTTTTTAACTACTTTTCCACCAGTAGACATCCAGCAGTTCAGCCGACGGAAGGCATTGCTCGATTGGTGTCTCAGGTCTGCCCTGTGCCTCCTCAGTGCACACAACACCTTACTGTGCAAGATGCTTCAGTGACTATTATTTTTAGTTTGAAAAGTGAAACAAATGACTTTTCACTTTGGTTTTGGCCTTGTTTTGCAATATGATTTTTTGTTTATTCAAAACTTTCCCAAAGAAAAATAAGAGGTAATAACTATGCATATAATTGTATAATATTATCTCATATACAATTATTATACTAACATGTATTATTTTACCATATAGTTTAAATATATATGTATTTTATATTTAAATAGCTATTGTAGGCTTTCGTAAGGAAAATTAGAGAACCTGCTTTCTTAACATCTAACGATGCTGAAAAAGAAATTGAAATAACAGAGTTCTCTGACTTATGGAAGTGAAGGATCTCCTCCAAAGGAAATGCACTAAACTCTGAATAAGAAATGAAAATATAATGAAATCTCTTCTTCCCCAGGCTTCATAGATGTTAAAATTTAACTGACTGCGTGTTATGCAACAGGACATTTTTGAATGGTATTACTGCATTAGTTTAGTTGTGGCATAATTTTGAGGTCAGTCATTAGAGAAAAAGAACTGAATTTTTCAACTGTAAATGTGAAAAACTCTTTAAAATCCAAAAACTAGTTGTTACAGCTTTCAGACTAGAAATGCAAAAGCCAGCAAAGCATCTTACAAAGTACACTGTCCCATGGTCTAGAGAAGCACACACAATACTGAGAGAGTTTTAGCTTTTAAAGCGCATATTATATTTATGTTTAAAATATTCAAGACTTCCCAAACTATTATTTGTCTCAAAATAATGTTGCAATCAAACTGTCACAATAAAACTACTAGAAAATATTTTTCTTCCTAAATCACAATAGGGTAAATTATTAAAAACAATAAAGCTGAAAAAAAGACAGATTTTTTGCATCTTTTAATTTCTTATGTAAACTTTTTTGCTTTATTTGAAGTACTTTTCTCCTCCCCATAAATAAGAGACCCATTTGAAATATGAGTTTCATTTTTTTCTCCAACTTTACATAGAGACGTGATACTGGTGATGGAGAAAGTGAGCTTTAGTTTCCTCCATCTCTGACAAATGGGTGTCCTCCACAATCAGAAAAACAAATTATAAATATAATATTCGTTTTATTTTAGAGAAAATACTGCTAAATTTCATAACACTTATACTTTATGTGTGTGTGTGTGTGTATATATATATAAATATATATATATATATATCTACATATGTGTGTGTGTGTATTTATAAAATAGGACAGAAAAAACATACTAATTCTAGTTGAGTTTCCATGCGGGCTCAAGACAAAATTCAAAGATTTCAAAACTAGAATGTATTGGACAAGATGGAATCACAAGGATTACAGCAGGGAAAATGAAAGAGAACATGTCAGTACCCTAATAACTGAGAATGAAATGGGTCCATCTCTAAAAGTGTGTATCATGTGGAGCCTACACTCACAGTCTGAGACTTCTCTGGGGAGCATAAGCAAACGCTTCATCAGCTACACGTGTGACGCCATCATGTGTCATGTAGGAGCTGGAAAGCTCTGCTCTCCAATCCTGAGAAATGAGCAGAGCAAAGACGACGTTTGAGCAGGATCATGAAACTGTTTCGCTGCTGGCTATCATGAAGAGGGCTCGTGAACCCCGGAGGCCCGTGAACGTGACTTGACCCGTGCTGGTGAGGAGAACACTAGTTGTGCTAACAACCACAGCATCCTGAAACCACAGTAATCTCAGGCATTTGGAGTTGACTTCTTGCTCAAGTAGCCTAGTCAGGAAAAGGCTGTGCTCCACTTTCATCGAGGAATTGGTGCTGGAGACTACAACATCAGGGTCCACCTTCTCAGGCTGATCACAGCAGAGAGAAAGCGAGTGGGTCATTTTTTCAAGATCTTCTTATGAGCTCAGGCTTGAAGTTAACATTAACATTTTGTCCACATTTCACTGGACGTGCTACACAGAGTTGCAATGAAGGCTTGGAAACACAGTCAGCTGTGTGCCCAGGAAGAAAAACGATGTGGGTTTAGTAAACAGGAGGTCAGTCTTACATATAACACCTAATTTAATGATTTCCTGTATGTACCTCTGAATTGGAAAAGTGTTGATGTAAAGCCTTGCAAATCAATCAATACAAGATAATCAGGTTAGGATAATGTAACCAATTTTTATATGCAAAGACATATGTTAAATTCAGTAACACTTAATGGGCACCTACTATGTCCAAGCAGGGCCCTTGGTCCAGGATAAAGGGAGGAAGAATAGACATAAAAGACCCTTATAGAGTGTACTTCCTTATAGCCTAGTGGGAATAGGTGGTCAGCAAAAAGCTAACAAATAGCAAAATAATAGTGAGCTGTAATGAAAGAAACCACAAAGGGAGAAAAGCAATGCCTCAGAGAGGGTCATTCAGGGAAACCTTTCCTCAAAGATATTTAAGCCAAGAACAGAGGAATGAGAAAGATTGAGGGGTGCCGAGCCCTGGGGTGGGGAGACTGCAGACCTAGAGAAGAGCGAGTTTAAGATGCTGAGGATGGGAATAGCCTAGGATGCTGTAGAAATAGAAACATCCCTGTGCTTTGAGAGGGGGGAGCCAAGGTCAGCAGCCTGGGGTGTGCTGGGCCAGGCAGTCTGGGTGAAGAAAGGACAGGCAGGACCTTGTGGTCCCTTAGGGAGACCTGTGGCTTTAACCGGAGGGCAGTGGAAGGCCAAGTGTGGATCAGGATTGGATTTGTGTTTCTAAAGGTTGACTCCAACTATTTAGTGGACTTGGGGAGCTCTAGAGTCCAGACGGCCAAGTCCAAGGTCGTTGCATTTCTGCATAAGAACATATGTCATTGCCCCCGACAACCTGAAGTAATAAATCCATTTCAGTATCCTCAAAGTCAGGGTAGGTTATTTTACAGATCATCATGTTGTTTATTTTCTGTTTGTGTTTGCAGCTCACAGGGGCCATGCATTCCTGCGACGGTGATATTACTGGCCTCTAATTCGAGTGGAATTGCAGAAACGATTTTTTTTCTTAAAGACTTTTTTTTAAGCTGTCAGTGCCCTCACCATTAATACAATGACAAAAATACTTTTTTTCAATTCTCACAACTGGAATTTCTCTCAACATTGTCTGGCATGAGTTATAAAAATGACAAATGTTAGCCTTCACAGTAGAGAGTAGAATACCAACTACATTCTCACAAGAATCACAGGAATAGCCCTGCAAGGTGGAAACATTCTCATGAAAAAAGGGGATAGTGATAGCAGTAATGACCATTAATCACTATGCAGAATAATAAAAGAATAGGGTGGCGAATAAAGAACACAGGTCACTGAGGATGAGATGTTTAGAGAGCATCTAAACGCAATGGACGTGAAGTTGAGCCAATTCCAGGAGACAGTGAAGGTCGGGGAAGCCTGGTGACCTCCAATCCATGGGTCACAAAGAGTTGACCCGACTTAGCAACTGAACAGCAACAAGAACAAAAAATAACTGAGACAGGCATCGTGAGGGCTGGGTCTCTTTAATACCAATAAAACTACGGAAGGGTAACAGCCAGTTTGTATAATTTCTACAAAACAGTTCTTTCCTTGTATACATTAGGTATTACATATGCATTTCTTGAAAGAATAACCAAATACCCATTGGTTTAAATGAAGGAAAAACATCTCTGCTAGCAGGAGCCTAACCGAAATAAACTATTTGTCCTCATTTGTTTCTTTCATGGAAATTGCATGCAGGTATGTCGTCCTGTCTTTCTTTTCCAAAGGAATTTGTATGTTGATTCAAAATGCATTACTACCGTTATTCTAATTGTGCCCTGCACTAAAGTCTTTTTCTAAAGGTTGACTCCAACTATTCAGTCGACTCTGGGAGCTCTAGAGTCCAGACGGCCAAGTCCAAGGTCGTTGCATTTCTGCATAAGAACATATGTCATTGCCCCCGACAACCTGAAGTAATAAATCCATTTCAGTATCCTCAAAGTCAGGGTAGGTTATTTTACAGATCATCATGTTGTTTATTTTCTGTTTGTGTTTGCAGCTCACAGGGGCCATGCATTCCTGCGACGGTGATATTACTGGCCTCTAATTCGAGTGGAATTGCAGAAACGATTTTTTTTCTTAAAGACTTTTTTTTAAGCTGTCAGTGCCCTCACCATTAATACAATGACAAAAATACTTTTTTTCAATTCTCACAACTGGAATTTCTCTCAACATTGTCTGGCATGAGTTATAAAAATGACAAATGTTAGCCTTCACAGTAGAGAGTAGAATACCAACTACATTCTCACAAGAATCACAGGAATAGCCCTGCAAGGTGGAAACATTCTCATGAAAAAGGAGATAGTGATAGCAGTAATGACCATTAATCACTATGCAGAATAATAAAAAGAATAGGGTGGCGAATAAAGAACACAGGTCACTGAGGATGAGATGTTTAGAGAGCATCTAAACGCAATGGACGTGAAGTTGAGCCAATTCCAGGAGACAGTGAAGGTCGGGGAAGCCTGGTGACCTCCAATCCATGGGTCACAAAGAGTTGACCCGACTTAGCAACTGAACAGCAACAAGAACAAAAAATAACTGAGACAGGCATCGTGAGGGCTGGGTCTCTTTAATACCAATAAAACTACGGAAGGGTAACAGCCAGTTTGTATAATTTCTACAAAACAGTTCTTTCCTTGTATACATTAGGTATTACATATGCATTTCTTGAAAGAATAACCAAATACCCATTGGTTTAAATGAAGGAAAAACATCTCTGCTAGCAGGAGCCTAACCGAAATAAACTATTTGTCCTCATTTGTTTCTTTCATGGAAATTGCATGCAGGTATGTCGTCCTGTCTTTCTTTTCCAAAGGAATTTGTATGTTGATTCAAAATGCATTACTACCGTTATTCTAATTGTGCCCTGCACTAAAGTGAGTCTAAGTAGGTAATGTGTCTAAATTGTAAGGGAGACAACCCAGACCTTTCAGCCTCAACAGATCACTGCAGGTTAGTGTTTAAAAACTCAGAAAAAATAGTTTCTTCATTTAGTAGACAGTACAATTAGTCTGCAGTTACGGCTTTGTGCATTCACACACAGAGGTGCACTAAGCAGCACCCTTAGATGCACACAGACATCCACGCACACATGGTCTTAATATCTAGAACTAATTCTATCCAGAAAGAGTGCTTGCCTCTCACGTTTCAGGCCCGGATCATTATTAAGCAGTGTCTTACCAGACATTTCTAACTTTGTAAGATCTTTGATTTATCACTCATACTATAGTAGCAAAGACAAATTAAATTTCACAATCATCTTTTAAATTGAATACCATGTGTCTCCAAGATAAATCATAGCCTTTGATGTCTTCGCCCATAAATAAGAGAAAATCAATTCAAAGGACCTGAGACGATAGGGACGTGCATTGTTTCAAAAAGCAAGAAGCCCAGAGACGTGCAGCTCTGGACAAGGTGAATACAGTGCCGGTGACTTCCTTAAGAGCTCACGGTTCTCTGGGGGTCCCCTCTGCTCCTCAGTTGTTGTGGTTTAGTTGCTAAATCGTTTCTGACTCTTTGTGACCTACAGGGTCTGTAGCCCGCCAGGCTCCTCTGTCCGTGGGATTTCCCAGATAAGAATACTGGAGTGGGCGTCCACGGGGTTGCAAAATACACCCGTGTAACTGAGCACAGAAATGCCTAAATGAGCAGAGGACAGATACCTGAACTGGGGGAGACGGAGGAGAATGGGAAGAGACTGAATGTGAGGCAGACACAGCAGAATCCTGAGGAGCACTTTGAAAACCAGCATGGGGTGGAAAGTTAGGAAGATGTGATGGGAACAGAACAGGACCTTCCCTGGCAGTCCAGTGGTTAGGGCTTCGCAGTTTTACTGCCAAGGGTCCAGGTCCAATCTCTAGTCGGGGAACTAAGATCCTACAAGCTAAGCAGAAAAGCCAAAACAGCAACAACAAAGGAACAACATGGTACAGTCGACCAGAGGGGAGGAACCTTAGGATTTAGATCTTAACTTGGGACTTCCAATATTTCAGTTGTAATTCCATTTCAGCCATTTAAAGGACCTTTTAAATTGGACAAAATAATTCTGTATAGAATAGGTGGAAGTTTATCCCAAACTTATCTATGGATTTTATTGTTGGTGAGTTGCTCAGTGGTATCAGATTCTTTTGAGACCCTATAGATGGTAGCCCACCAGGCTCCTCTGTCCATGGAATTTTCCAGGCAAGAATACTGGAGTGGGTTTCCATTTCCTACTCCACGGGCTCTTCCCAGCTTAAGGCACAAAGTCACATCTCCTGCGTCTAGTGCAGGGGCAGGTGAATTCTTTACCACTGTACCACCTGGGAAGCCCTATCTATGAATTCATTTTACATTATAAAAAAAAATCTGTTGTCTGATTATAAAGACAATGAGTAAGATTTTTACTTGATTATTCGTTGAAGGAATGACATTGGAAGATTTTTAAAAGTATTGATACAAACCCTGTAGTAACAGTGTTACATAAATTAACATTACAGGTTTCACATGATTGTGCCATTTTTATTTAACCACTTAATTTCCCCTAATATGTTTATAAGAGAGATTCCTGAATAATTCTCTGACATCTTACTCAGTCTCATTTTAAGTATTAAATATAGCATAAGACTAATTGTCTTTTTCTCAACTTTTAAGATCCTGACTTTAAGGACCTTGGAGTTTTGAAACCATTACCAGGTTGGTAAGACAGATATTTAATGCTGTTCAGAGGTCCTTGTTTTCTGCTGTGATATATACTTTGGTTTATTACTCAAGCTCCATTTCTGTATATTTCTCTGGCGTTTCGTTCTTTAGCATGTGAGTTTGAGATGGGCGGCCCTGAAGGCATTGTGGAGTCGATACAGATTATGAAGGAAGGCAAAGCTTCTGCTAGCGAGGCCGTCGACTGCAAGTGGTACATCCGAGCACCCCCGCGATCCAAGGTCAGTCTCAAGGTCACATGCAGTTTTGACAGTCAACTTGAAGAGTGTCTCCAGCATGCATTGCTTGGAACCAATGGGACATGCTTAGTGCATTTCAGCCTGCAGTCATTAGCAGTCTTTTTATTTTGGCTTCGACATGCAGTGAGTCTTCCCCAGTTTAATGTAACATTCAAGGTCATAAATAATTCAGAGAGGACGGTGAAGAGATCATTTAAAAATTGGACTGAAATGTACGTAAGCTATGGTTCAATTAACTTTCGCCCTTATTGTCCATACCTGCAATACTGATTTGTAACTTAAAATCATGTCTTTGGAAGAAACTGTCTGGAGATCACCACGTCATGTATTTCCGGTGTGTGACGTTGTGGTCCAGACTCAGACGCAGATCACTGTTGGGGAAGCACTTGTTCAGAACACCCCTCTTCCTTCTCTTATGGGTGGATCTTAAGAAACATTGGGATGAGAATTTTGCCCCAGTAGCGATCACTGGCTTAGCGTGTCAATTATCTGCTTAGTCTCCCTTCACTGTCTTCCTTTGGAAGTGGAATATAGTTACAACCAAGCCTGACTGATTTATTAGATTTGGTGTTGCCTGTTTATTGACGCTGAAAAACTGTTGGTGATTTCATTAATTGACTTAGTACTGTGCCTGTAAACTCTCAAGCCCTTTGCTGAAGAAATGGAAAATGATCTGTCCTCACAATTCCGGTTTAATTTTTAGACAACTGTGCATCAAAATAATCCCTGAGAGAAGACAAGATCCTGGCGGTATTAGCAGGTGTAGTGGACTGAAGGAGAAGACCACACATACCTGGTGAGGGGAATCAAAAGTAGGGTCAAGTTGCATTGCAAGGCAACTTCTGAATTTTGATGAGAAATGTAGCCCTCAGGTAGACCAGGTGGGGCTGGCAGTCTAGACAGAGTGGATAGATCCAGGGTCATGGGATCATAAGAGAGTATGTTCTTTCAGGAACTAATTGCATGTGACCATATGAAAGCAGAACTCTGGAGGTGAGAAGTTAAGCTGAAGGGCTCTGTTGGTGCCCCCCAGGAGCCCAGATCCATCTGGAGTGTATTAGTGATGCACGTGTGTGTTGGCATGCCACGTTGTTTCAGTCATGTCTGACTCTGCGACCCCCTGGATTGTAGCTCACCAGGCTCCACTGTCCTTGGGATTCTCCAGGCAAGAACACCGGAGCAGGTGGCCATGCCCTCCTCTTAGTGATACATACGAGAGTCTGAAACAGCAAAGGAATGGAATCAGATGTATATTTTGGAAAAACAGATTTTCTTTGTCTAGAAAGGACAGAATTGTTAACACCCTAAGCTAGACATGAGGCTTCCCAAGTGGCGCTAGTGGTAAAGAACCTGCCTGCTAATGCAAGAGCTGCGAGAAACTTGGGTTCCATCCTGGGGCTGGGAAGATCTTCTGGAGGAAAGCATGGCAATCCACTCCAGTATTCTTGCCTAGAGAATTCCATGGACAGAGGAGCATCCGTCAGGCCACACAGAGTCAGGCACGGCTGAAGCGACTTAGCGCGCACATACGCACAAGCTAAATAGGAAAGAATTTGGTGGCTGCAAATTCCAATTGAGGGAAAAATAAAACTCATTTCGGAGGGAGTTGTTATTTCAGGAAAGGTTTTTTATCTTTCTTCACTTGATTTCCTGTCACTATGTCTTTGGAGTGTGTGAATAAATTGTGTATGGCACAGGTTCCCCTAACTTTGGTGCCAGGGATTCACACCATGGCCCAGACACAAGCTCCATTACTACAGGCCTCTGTGCATCAGAGCATATCTTTTAAAAGTTGATTAACTTTTTTAAAAATTATGCATTATGAAGACATGGGAATACCTCCATTAAAGAAAAATCCAAGGCTACTGGTGACATAGAACCCAACCTACTACAAAGATTATGTGAGAGCTCGACTGCAGTTTTTTATACTCTTACATAAGCTGCGGGCTCACATGGGCTCTTCATTTTCCTTCAAATCTGTGAGGGAGAGATTTTAGATTTTTCAATGGGAACTCTGAGCCCCTCTCATGGTCATAACTCGCATCTTTGTCCCCGCCCGTGTCAAAGAGAGGGTGGTCTATGGATGCGAACACACACTGTTTCCTTCCAGGGCTCTGTTGGTGCCCCAGGAGCCCAGATCCATCTGGAGTGTATTAGTGATGCACGTGTGTGTTGGCATGCCACGTTGTTTCAGTCATGTCTGACTCTGCGACCCCCTGGATTGTAGCTCACCAGGCTCCACTGTCCTTGGGATTCTCCAGGCAAGAACACCGGAGCAGGTGGCCATGCCCTCCTCTTAGTGATACATACGAGAGTCTGAAACAGCAAAGGAATGGAATCAGATGTATATTTTGGAAAAACAGATTTTCTTTGTCTAGAAAGGACAGAATTGTTAACACCCTAAGCTAGACATGAGGCTTCCCAAGTGGCGCTAGTGGTAAAGAACCTGCCTGCTAATGCAAGAGCTGCGAGAAACTTGGGTTCCATCCTGGGGCTGGGAAGATCTTCTGGAGGAAAGCATGGCAATCCACTCCAGTATTCTTGCCTAGAGAATTCCATGGACAGAGGAGCATCCGTCAGGCCACACAGAGTCAGGCACGGCTGAAGCGACTTAGCGCGCACATACGCACAAGCTAAATAGGAAAGAATTTGGTGGCTGCAAATTCCAATTGAGGGAAAAATAAAACTCATTTCGGAGGGAGTTGTTATTTCAGGAAAGGTTTTTTATCTTTCTTCACTTGATTTCCTGTCACTATGTCTTTGGAGTGTGTGAATAAATTGTGTATGGCACAGGTTCCCCTAACTTTGGTGCCAGGGATTCACACCATGGCCCAGACACAAGCTCCATTACTACAGGCCTCTGTGCATCAGAGCATATCTTTTAAAAAGTTGATTAACTTTTTAAAAGTTATGCATTATGAAGACATGGGAATACCTCCATTAAAGAAAAATCCAAGGCTACTGGTGACATAGAACCCAACCTACTACAAAGATTATGTGAGAGCTCGACTGCAGTTTTTTATACTCTTACATAAGCTGCGGGCTCACATGGGCTCTTCATTTTCCTTCAAATCTGTGAGGGAGAGATTTTAGATTTTTTCAATGGGAACTCTGAGCCCCTCTCATGGTCATAACTCGCATCTTTGTCCCCGCCCGTGTCAAAGAGAGGGTGGTCTATGGATGTGCGAACACACACTGTTTCCTTCCAGCTGGTAAACAGACCATCCTTTGTACAGTCGCAGAACAATGGCTGTTACAGATTCTGGCATTCTGTGACCCAGAGGGGAAGCCGCCTGCAAAGCAGGACAAAGATGGCTCTATTGTGACAGGCTTTCTCTGTTAAATTAAAGGTTAGGGAATAGGAAGTGGCTTTGAATAACTGTCAAGAAAAGCAAGAAGTAGAGTTGACACTTTACCTGAGCTTTCTATTTATATGGAGCTCCGAGCAGCCTAGAAGAAGAGCCGATCAAAGCCCAAGTTAAGCTTGAAATGGCTCCTGTGAACGTGTGAATGGTAACGGGTGATGGCCACACAGCATGAAAGTGCTAAATAGCTTACTGGGGTTCTGTTACAATTTACAGCAAGTGTGTATGGCTTTCCAGGCCTTTCATAAATAGAAAATACACTATCTGGTATCGCCTTTGTTTGAGAACTGTGATACAGATAATTGCCTTTAATTAGAATGTGTTTAACCCAGATGTCTTAGACATTGCAATACCAGAGCCAGAAAGAAAGTTGAAATTCCATTACTGATAAGTGCATTTAACAGATGAATAAGCTGAGTCAGGCTCGTGAAGTTAGTTAACAAGGAGATGTTGAAATATGCCTCTGTAAGCAACTCCTTTGGTTTTCTAGAGCAGGCGTGGTAGGCGGGTGTCCTGGTGTCTAGCTCTGGATTTGCTCCACTAAAGAACCACAAGGGAACGATACGGACGAGCCAGTTGTGGTAACAGTGTTAACTGCGTGAAGGTTGCGCCTTATTTCTCCCTAGGTACACAGTGTCAAGAAAAGTTTGCCATTAAGTTAAAACTCATGGAAAAAATAAACCGATAAATACACACACACACACACACACACACACACACACACATATAAATGGACATGCTGACAATCTTCAAACATTTGAAGAACTGTCAGGAGATAGGAATAAGAGGATAAGGCTTAATCTGCATGTTTTTTTAAGTACTGCAACTTAAGCTGAATGCTTGAATTTAGAGAAATATCCAATATAAAGAAGGTTGTTGCTTTTTATTTTAATACTGGAGATGCTCAAAGATCAAATGAGATTCCATGAGAAGAATCCAGGTGAAGCGTGGCAGAGATTTTGTATATGATTTAAAAAGTCAGGTAATTTTTTGGCATAGATAATACTAAACTCTTTTTAAGACCCAAACCTGATGGCTCTGATAAGTAACTGCTCAGATATTTGGTTAGTTAGTAAAAAAGTAAAAGGGGCGAAGCACATTCTCTCTCGATGCCCAGTCCAGTGTGATGTCACAAAGCCACACTATTTGGGGAAGTTGTTAAGACAGGAAAATAAATAAATAAGACTTTTAAAAGTGTATAAATGAAGATTATTTATTTAATATTAGATCTTGGGAGAATGAAACTCTAGCTTTTATTAATTATCCATCACTTAAAATGTCAGATTAATTTTTAAAATGTTACTTATGTGAATGTTTTGTGAATAATATTAGGACAGGAAAAGAAAAACTTTGACAAATGCAGTAAAAATATTTTATAGTGAGGTTTAGTTTTCAGCATCATGTGACCTTAGCCAGGAAGACAGTGTGATGCACCAGTCCTTCTAGCCTGCAGAACTTGGTGGTCATCCATGGGCATTATTTAAGTCTGCTTCAGCTGGTACAGTGATAAAGAATCAGCCTGCTAATACAGAGGTGCAAGAGACACGGGCTCAGTCCCTGGGTCAGGAAGATCCCCTGGTGGGAAAATGGTAACCCACTCTAGTAGTTCTGCCTGGATAACTCCATGAACAGAGGCGCCAGGGGCTACAGTCTGTGGGGCTGCAAAGAGTCAGACTGAGCAAACACAGCACAGCATTGTTTAAAGCTGCTCAGTTTGTGGAGATGTGTTATGGAAGCCAGGAGAAAACTAGTGCACAGGCAAAGGGAAGCAGCCAAAATTGGTGACAGTGATAAATTTATGGGCTGTAACGATGGAGTCTGCCCTTGATAATAAGGCAAATAAAAAAGGCAAATAAAAAATAGGCAAACAATAGGAAAATCTGAACTGAAGAGAGAACTATCCATGATAAGGTTATGGTTCAGCTTTGTTTTTAAATGAAGTCTCAATTTTGGAGCGTCAGGTTCTAGAGAGTTACTGGGATGGACCTGACATATGGTGATACTTGTCTGCGCATGTCAGGTTTCACATTAATCCTGTTTTATCGCGGTTTGTCATGGTATAAAAGAGGTTGCTTTTATTTTAATACTGGAGATGCTCAAAGATCAAATGAGATTCCATGAGAAGAATCCAGGTGAAGCGTGGCAGAGATTTTGTATATGATTTAAAAAGTCAGGTAATTTTTTGGCATAGATAATACTAAACTCTTTTTAAGACCCAAACCTGATGGCTCTGATAAGTAACTGCTCAGATATTTGGTTAGTTAGTAAAAAAGTAAAAGGGGCGAAGCACATTCTCTCTCGATGCCCAGTCCAGTGTGATGTCACAAAGCCACACTATTTGGGGAAGTTGTTAAGACAGGAAAATAAATAAATAAGACTTTTAAAAGTGTATAAATGAAGATTATTTATTTAATATTAGATCTTGGGAGAATGAAACTCTAGCTTTTATTAATTATCCATCACTTAAAATGTCAGATTAATTTTTAAAATGTTACTTATGTGAATGTTTTGTGAATAATATTAGGACAGGAAAAGAAAAACTTTGACAAATGCAGTAAAAATATTTTATAGTGAGGTTTAGTTTTCAGCATCATGTGACCTTAGCCAGGAAGACAGTGTGATGCACCAGTCCTTCTAGCCTGCAGAACTTGGTGGTCATCCATGGGCATTATTTAAGTCTGCTTCAGCTGGTACAGTGATAAAGAATCAGCCTGCTAATACAGAGGTGCAAGAGACACGGGCTCAGTCCCTGGGTCAGGAAGATCCCCTGGTGGGAAAATGGTAACCCACTCTAGTAGTTCTGCCTGGATAACTCCATGAACAGAGGCGCCAGGGGCTACAGTCTGTGGGGCTGCAAAGAGTCAGACTGAGCAAACACAGCACAGCATTGTTTAAAGCTGCTCAGTTTGTGGAGATGTGTTATGGAAGCCAGGAGAAAACTAGTGCACAGGCAAAGGGAAGCAGCCAAAATTGGTGACAGTGATAAATTTATGGGCTGTAACGATGGAGTCTGCCCTTGATAATAAGGCAAATAAAAAAGGCAAATAAAAAATAGGCAAACAATAGGAAAATCTGAACTGAAGAGAGAACTATCCATGATAAGGTTATGGTTCAGCTTTGTTTTTAAATGAAGTCTCAATTTTGGAGCGTCAGGTTCTAGAGAGTTACTGGGATGGACCTGACATATGGTGATACTTGTCTGCGCATGTCAGGTTTCACATTAATCCTGTTTTATCGCGGTTTGTCATGTGGAGTGTGTGTATTTTCAGCACTTCAGAACACAGTATGATGTTCTGGTTTTCTTCTCTGAATAAAGTGCACACTGCTCTCCCCCACATTCATGGGCTACCCTACCTAAAATTAGAAGACCCTGCCAGTCCCGCCACAAATAAACAGCAGCCACAGACGTCCTGGGCGACGTACTTTCTAGAACACAGCTCCGTCTATCCCAGCGTAAAGTAACAGTGAAACCAGGCTCAGTGTTTCTCAGAGTGTGGTGCATTAAATTTGTGTTTATCATGGAGAAAACTATTCTGGCAAGTCTTAAATAATGGCTCCGAACAATGTTTGTTTTTGTGCACATGATTCTGACACAAAAGGAGGAAGCGGGTTGAATGGTTGGTATTAAATGTCTGCAAGTATATTAACTTAGTAGATCGTTAGCCAGATATCCTTGGTTTAAATACACGAAAGGGATTTCTGGTCTCCACATTAGTGGGATTTGGAAGACAGATATTACTAGAAATTGTTTATATGTTCGGAAGCCTCCCACTTCCTATTCCATAAATCATTTTGTCAGCTCAACCTCTTTGTGATTGATTAGAAAGAAGAATGCATCCAAATGATTCTCTGAGACAAGATTGTAATCTGGCTATTTTACAGGAGTTATATATGATTCTGTTTATCACTTTTTCTTCAGCAGACAGACTAATGAGCTTTCTATAGTTTTCGACCTGAAGTAAAAAACGTTGTTATATGGCGTTTTCTCCTTTGTGATATTATGGCAAAGATTTTAAGCAGACAAAATATCATTTAAATCCTAATGAAGGGAGAGTTGTTATTATATGATGAAAGCTGAAGTGGGAAAACTTGATCACCTTCCTGGTTTGTGCAGCGATAGCTCTTTACTCTGTGAATCTAATAATCATGTTTTCTTTTTTGAATATAATAATATGTTTTCTTTTTTGAAACTATTTGAAAAAGTTTAAAACGACTGAATGCTTCAAAAGTGAATATATAGTGTCTAGCTAGTGACTGTAGTTGTTCAGCTCCTCTATGGGTAGTATTCTCATGAGAATGGTCTTTCCACACAGAGGGCTCTTAAGCTTCAGCCCTGCTGCTGCTTGTAGGAGTGCACACCATGCAGCTCCCATGAAAAATGTCAAGTGAGTCAAACATGAGTCAAATACGCAAACTGCCTTTCTAACTATACCAATATTCTTCTCTGAGATAATCTTATTTTTAAAGAAAATTTGAAACAGCCATTTATTTCAGAGGGACACATTTATTTCTGTGAATTTCATTCATATTCCAATATTCAGTATGCTTCTCAGCCCCTGTAGAAGAACAGAAATGGTTTGTGTTTCTTTGTCAATTTTGTTGTAGTTTGTTTTTGTTTAGGGGTATAACCTTCTGACTGGAATATCAGTCTGAAAATTTCCAAAAAAATTACATGAGACTACAGTTTGATACCAAGGAGAAAAGTGTTAGGCAGAACTGAGTTGAATACTGATCTATTACTTCAGGTTTTGTGTTGCTTTAAGAAAAGCACTTGATCTTTTTAAACCTTGTTTTATGTTTAAAATAGTTATAATATAGTATACATTGCTGTTGGAGAGATTTGAGTGAAACAATCCATTTGCACAATGTCTTAAGTTATTGCCAATATACAATGCAAATAGAATTTTAAGTTGTGTTTCTTTATTCACTGTAAGAAAGAAACCTGAAATAATTGTTCAGACATATTCAGTCCTGAATCAGCCTGTAAGTATCACATGATCAAGTATCTTTCTTTCTTGAATTAGTCAAACAGTTGCTTTAACTATTTCTCCTTCTGTGGGCATTGTGTGTTTTTTTGTAACTGTAATAACGTTGGAAGAAGGGATTTGCAGTTACTCTACTCAGAGTTTTCTGCCTGTTACCAACTATGTATGTTTACAATTGTAATTGCATATTATTTTGAGGGCCAATTAAATATGTTGGAATCATTGTATAGTATCTGAGAAAATATGTTTTGCTTTTGTTGCATTTAAGTTTTTCGACCTTCCAAGAATATTTAGATTGTACAGTTATTTATATTCTTAAGATTTTTATAGTGTTTTCAATTTGTTTACTTTTAGTCAGGATGGGGCTAATGAAAAGGTATTTAGAATAAGAGTTCAGAACTTTAATCCTATTTAAGGATCTCACATTGATTTATTTTCCTTAAGCAAGCTACTTTGTCTCCTTTGCACAAATCCCAGTGGATATTTGAAAAAACAAACCAGTTAGTAGAAACTTGGAAAGCTTAACCTTTTCAGATATACTTTCTTAGGGTGGACAATGGAATTTCCTGAATAATTTCCTGGAATGTAATATTTGGTTGGGAAGAGTAGATCAAGATACGCTACATGAGTAACATTTGAACTTTTGATAGAATAAAACAAAGCAATAACCTGGGAATGATAAACAGCAGACTTTCTTAGGCTGTAGGTTTTATAAGGCTGTAGTAATGGTGGCTTAGTGGTAAAGAGTCTACCTGCCAGTGCAAGAGACGTGGGTTCGATCCTTGAGTCAGGAAGATGCCCTGTAGAAGGGAATGGCAATCCACTCCGGTATTCTTGCCTGAGAAATC
This sequence comes from Tragulus kanchil, assembly GCA_022376925.1. Classification (NCBI taxonomy): domain Eukaryota; kingdom Metazoa; phylum Chordata; class Mammalia; order Artiodactyla; family Tragulidae; genus Tragulus; species Tragulus kanchil. The sequence goes on along the minus strand of JAIOJX010000003.1, from coordinate 165,611,824 downwards.
CTATGGACAGAGAAGCCTGGTGGGCTATACAGTCCATGGGCTGCAAAGAGTTGAACATAACTGAGCTACTAAACAACAACACAACAACAGTTCATTTGAATTCAATATCAAAGTATTTGGGAGTTTGGGGATAGCTTTCAACTGAAATTTTACAGATTGCATATGCATGAAAACCTCACATGCAAAACATAATAAAACCAGTGCTTTCCACTGTATCTCCATTTTATTGATTTCTCCCTAACTTTCTGTTTTGTTCTTCCTCCTGAGAATTATATAAGGATATCCTGACTTAAGACTCACCATTTACTTGATCCATTATAAGTCTGCATTATACTACTTCTAGCTTTTATGTCATAGCTTAGAATTATATTATGAATACCTTGTTTTGAGAATTATTGTAAATCAATTTCTACTGCCAACAATAAAGTGTCAGTTATTCTAGATCATTATCATGATTTATAGCAAAGTCTGGTGTATAGGTGCCCAACAGATATGTGATAAGTGCTGAAGAAAATGAAGTCAACAAAGAAAACAGACATTTCAGTCAGTCATTAAATGTATATCCATTTGATATGTTCAAATCATTTAAAATTGTACAGTTATTTAAAATATTTTTTTTTAAGATTTTTATTAGTTTTTTTTTTTTTCAATTTGTTTACTTTTAGTCAGGATGGGGCTAATGAAAAGGTATTTAGAATAAGAGTTCAGAACTTTAATCCTATTTAAGGATCTCACATTGATTTATTTTCCTTAAGCAAGCTACTTTGTCTCCTTTGCACAAATCCCAGTGGATATTTGAAAAAACAAACCAGTTAGTAGAAACTTGGAAAGCTTAACCTTTTCAGATATACTTTCTTAGGGTGGACAATGGAATTTCCTGAATAATTTCCTGGAATGTAATATTTGGTTGGGAAGAGTAGATCAAGATACGCTACATGAGTAACATTTGAACTTTTGATAGAATAAAACAAAGCAATAACCTGGGAATGATAAACAGCAGACTTTCTTAGGCTGTAGGTTTTATAAGGCTGTAGTAATGGTGGCTTAGTGGTAAAGAGTCTACCTGCCAGTGCAAGAGACGTGGGTTCGATCCTTGAGTCAGGAAGATGCCCTGTAGAAGGGAATGGCAATCCACTCCGGTATTCTTGCCTGAGAAATCCTATGGACAGAGAAGCCTGGTGGGCTATACAGTCCATGGGCTGCAAAGAGTTGAACATAACTGAGCTACTAAACAACAACACAACAACAGTTCATTTGAATTCAATATCAAAGTATTTGGGAGTTTGGGGATAGCTTTCAACTGAAATTTTACAGATTGCATATGCATGAAAACCTCACATGCAAAACATAATAAAACCAGTGCTTTCCACTGTATCTCCATTTTATTGATTTCTCCCTAACTTTCTGTTTTGTTCTTCCTCCTGAGAATTATATAAGGATATCCTGACTTAAGACTCACCATTTACTTGATCCATTATAAGTCTGCATTATACTACTTCTAGCTTTTATGTCATAGCTTAGAATTATATTATGAATACCTTGTTTTGAGAATTATTGTAAATCAATTTCTACTGCCAACAATAAAGTGTCAGTTATTCTAGATCATTATCATGATTTATAGCAAAGTCTGGTGTATAGGTGCCCAACAGATATGTGATAAGTGCTGAAGAAAATGAAGTCAACAAAGAAAACAGACATTTCAGTCAGTCATTAAATGTATATCCATTTGATTTTATGGAGTGAGTGCTTCACATTCGTAGCACACGGTCAAACACTTGGATGAGATTGGGCACTAAGAATAAAGTTAGTACACCACTGCTCCAGCTCCTCAGGAACACACAGATCAACAAAAGTTACGTATAACCTGTAACTAAAGCTTAAAATACATTCAAAATAATATTGTAGCACAAATTATATACTACAATATATTGGAGAATGGTGCCACTGTTGTTGGGGAGTGGAAGCACAAATTTTTTTTTTTCTTTTTTCCCCATCATGCCTCTTCTATTTATATTTATTTTTCGTCCATTTTGTTTTTCCTTCTTTGGCCTGTGTGGGCCTCCCATCGCAGTGGCCTCTCTCACTGCAGAGTGCTGGCTCGTAATTGAACACACGAGTCCAGCCGCTGTGAGGCACGTGGGATCTTCCCAGGCCAGGGATTGAACTGGTGCCCTTTGCACTGCAAGCCAGACTCTTTAACCAGTGGACCACCAGGGAAGCCCAGAAGCAGTCTTTTGTAATACTCTTGTTATATGAGATAACATGATAATTCCTTACTCTACAGTACTCCACAAGGTGGCCACCACCATAAGACTAGTTACCTTCTATCACCATATGGTTGACCCCCTTACCTGTCTGGCCTACCCTCAACTCATTTCCCCTCTGGTAACACCATTCTGTTGTGAGTTTTTTTTTTCTGTCTAACAGATTGAATTTTTTACTGTGTTTGGTTTGGTTTTTAGATTCCATGCATTTGTGAACTAGTGTTTGTCTTTCTCCACCTAACTTCATACAGCCTGATACCTTCTAGGTTCATCCATGTTGTTGCAGATGGCAGGATTTCATTCTTTTTTTAAAAATTGATTTTATTTAAAAAAATTTTTTATAGAGTTTTATTGTGCACAGACATGTATGTTCCCAGATCAGTCAAAAAGAGAAGCAAGTCAAAAAGAGAAAGACAAGTGCAGTATACTAACACATATATATGGAATCTAGTAAGAGGGTAATGGTAACACATGCAGTGAAGTGATGGAAAAACAGACATAGAGAACAGACGTATGGACATTGTGGGGAATGAACAGTGGGTGGGAGGTGTAGAGGGAGTAACCTGGAAGCCTATACAATCATATGTGAAAAAGATAGCTGTCGTCATTCTGCTATGGGAATAGGGGATCCTGCAAGGGTGCTGTGACATGGCCTGGGGGGGCAAGATGGAGGGGACTGGGAGGGAGGAGGGTGCCAGGGATTTCATTCTTTTTTATGGCTGAGTCCATTATATATATTAATCATTGGTTGAATTAATTGCTTATGCTTTTAATGCACCTTTGTAGAGAGTCAAATAACATCTGTGGCTCCTGAAATAGTATGTCTTGAAGCAGTGTAATATTGTGGAAAAATTACAGACTAGTTTGAGAGACCTTGTGTCTAATTTGTGATTTATGTCATCCAAGTCTGCATTTCCTAAATATGATAATAAGATGTGCCGCTTTATAGAGTTGTTGGGAGTATTTAACAATAATCTATGAAGTAGGTTGTACAATACATTTTCTTCATTAAGTGTTAGTTTTTATTTATGTGGACTTAAATGACTTGACTCTTATGGTAAGAATGAGCACGGATTAGCTGTAATTTTAAAAAATAGACTCTGTCTTAAAAATGAAACTGTAGTTATGTGAAATAAGTTTAGTAAAATCAGATACTATATTTTGATACCATGGTTTTATTTGCTATTAGTACAAATTATTTATTTCCATACATTTTTGGAAGTAAATTCAAGCCACAGAACTCCTAACAAGAATGTATCAGCAATATTTAAAACACATTTGTGCTGATTAAAACACTAATAACTGAGTCCAGAAAAGTTACCAGAAGACAGAAAGATCATCTGGTAAAAATACTCAGCGATGAGTAAATGGTACTGTTACCTAAAGAAAGGATTGTAACATTTGAAACCAGTGTTATGCCCAAGGTAATCTGAGTCATAACATCTTTAGATTCCACCATCCACAGGGACAAAATGATAAAGTGGATTGCCATCAAGGCTGCCTCCTAAGTCTGAGAGAGACGGGAAGTGCAGTTGCTTCCTGAAGACTTTCCTCCTTTCGTTCTGGAAAATGATTGGGTCTTGGTTGTCGTCTTACAGATCTACTTGCGGTTCTTGGACTATGAGATGCAGAATTCCAACGAATGCAAGAGGAATTTCGTGGCGGTGTATGACGGAAGCAGCTCCGTGGAGGACCTGAAAGCCAAGTTCTGCAGCACCGTGGCCAACGACGTGATGCTCCGCACGGGTCTGGGCGTCATCCGCATGTGGGCGGACGAGGGCAGCCGCAACAGCCGGTTCCAGATGCTCTTCACGTCCTTCCAAGAACGTAAGACTCTCGGCTCTTCCCTTTGGGTCCTTCCGGTGTGTCAGGTGGTGCAGAGTGCATAAACTGTTAACGGTGTTTCCTTCTTGTAGTGTGAGCACTGCAAGCTGAACCTTAATAGGTTGTTCAAACTGCAGGTACCTTTTCCTTCACTTGGATCCAGACCAGGAGAGTTACATAGTACCTTTTGATTACTTAGATCAATGGATGCACACTGCTCAACGGGAGAATGATAAATTTTGTTTGTCTTTGGTTTAGCTCCTAGGAAGCCATGGGACTGAGGCAGCAGCCTCCGCTGTTTGAGTTTAAATCTTAAAAAACGGCATAAATGTATTTGGTGGGTTCTCTTTAGTAAACCTCTCTTGCGGTCCCATTGATTTTGAGTATGTCCATGGCTCCAGCCTTCCAGTGAAACTAGACAAAGAGGGAGAACTGATTGGGAAGAGAGTAAATATAAAACATTCCAGAAAATAGTTTAAATGGCACAATGGATGATACTCAGAGTTATGGGCAAAAGCACAGCAATTTTAGAAAATCATGTTCTTACAAATAATGAGTCATATGAATAGACATATATTTGGAATGTTCTTCAGAAACCCTGAGTAATTCGTGTTTGATAAATTTACACAAATGAAAAGTAAAACCCTACCTTGTCATTTGAAACTATCGTTAAAGAAAAAGACAAATGTTTTGAAGGAATCAGTACTTGACATGACCCTAAAAAGATCCTACTGATAAAGTGGATTGCCATCAAGGCTGCCTCCTAAGTCTGAGAGAGACGGGAAGTGCAGTTGCTTCCTGAAGACTTTCCTCCTTTCGTTCTGGAAAATGATTGGGTCTTGGTTGTCGTCTTACAGATCTACTTGCGGTTCTTGGACTATGAGATGCAGAATTCCAACGAATGCAAGAGGAATTTCGTGGCGGTGTATGACGGAAGCAGCTCCGTGGAGGACCTGAAAGCCAAGTTCTGCAGCACCGTGGCCAACGACGTGATGCTCCGCACGGGTCTGGGCGTCATCCGCATGTGGGCGGACGAGGGCAGCCGCAACAGCCGGTTCCAGATGCTCTTCACGTCCTTCCAAGAACGTAAGACTCTCGGCTCTTCCTTTGGGTCCTTCCGGTGTGTCAGGTGGTGCAGAGTGCATAAACTGTTAACGGTGTTTCCTTCTTGTAGTGTGAGCACTGCAAGCTGAACCTTAATAGGTTGTTCAAACTGCAGGTACCTTTTCCTTCACTTGGATCCAGACCAGGAGAGTTACATAGTACCTTTTGATTACTTAGATCAATGGATGCACACTGCTCAACGGGAGAATGATAAATTTTGTTTGTCTTTGGTTTAGCTCCTAGGAAGCCATGGGACTGAGGCAGCAGCCTCCGCTGTTTGAGTTTAAATCTTAAAAAACGGCATAAATGTATTTGGTGGGTTCTCTTTAGTAAACCTCTCTTGCGGTCCCATTGATTTTGAGTATGTCCATGGCTCCAGCCTTCCAGTGAAACTAGACAAAGAGGGAGAACTGATTGGGAAGAGAGTAAATATAAAACATTCCAGAAAATAGTTTAAATGGCACAATGGATGATACTCAGAGTTATGGGCAAAAGCACAGCAATTTTAGAAAATCATGTTCTTACAAATAATGAGTCATATGAATAGACATATATTTGGAATGTTCTTCAGAAACCCTGAGTAATTCGTGTTTGATAAATTTACACAAATGAAAAGTAACCCTAAGAAATTCAGCTTGAAGGAATCAGTACCTTGTCATTTGAAACTATACGTTAAAAAGAAAAAGACAAATGTTTTTGAAATGTCAAGGATTTCTCAAAGATAGGCACAGTAGCGGCTATTTTCTTCAATCCATAAATGTTAGATGTGCCAGACGATGACTTTGTACCGTGAATGAGTCGTTTCGGCTTTAAGTTGCTCTCTGATTGCCCAGCTGGAGAATTCTAGGCCACCAGCAGAACTGAGCATCACTCCGTCTTTCTGAATCTTGATACCATCACAGAGTAGGTTAAATCTCCCTCTCTGGATTATTGCAAATTTAAACAGCAAGTTGTTATCTTTGACTTCATTTCAGGAGTTGATCAAAATGTTAGAGCTGGTGCATCTTTATTTCAGCCAGGTACCTAGCCAAAAAAAAACCCCATCGTTTTCTTGCTTAAAGTTTGAAGAAATTCAGGCTCTAAGATAACACAGTTTTGTTTTCATCAATTATGACTCTTCCAAATGCAATCAATTGTACCTTTGGTGAGGGTCAGAGTGTACCTTATTCAATATTTGTATCAGCCTTGGATAATCATAGATTGAAAACCTCTTTCTAGTTTAACGTATATGGAAGGTCTAGTTGATGCATTAGAGAATATAAGAACGTTTCTAGCAAATATCACAAAATATGCAAGTTTTATCAAAGCTGCAAAATAATTTAGTAAGGACAAGTGACCGTATGTCTTCATAGGTTTCACATATCAAGCAAAAGGATACCTCTGTCACCTTTAAGGAGTGAACAGAGCTCCTGCCGTCTGAAGATGGTGATGACAGTGATAAGAGCAGGCTGCACTTGTGTGTCGCTCACATAGCATAGACTTGTCAGCACAGTTTTACTTGCTTTGCACACTGACTTTTGGGGGGGGGTGTTGAGGAGGGAAGGGGGCTGGCGGGCCACTTCTACTGGTCTTTCATTTATCTATTTTTCATCCATCTTTGTTCTTTGGCTCATGTGGGCCTCCTATCGCAGTGGCCTCTTGTCGCTGCAGAGCACCGGCTCTGGGAGCCTGTGCTCCAGAGCTCCGGCTCGGTAATTGGACATAACGGTCCAGCCGCTCCACGGCACGTGGGATCCTCCCAGGCCAGGGATGGAACCGGTGCCCCCTGCACTGCAAGGCGGTGTCCCTACCCACTGGACCACCAGGAAAGCCCTGCACACTGACTTTTGATTATTCTGTCCTACCTGTGACATCTTGGGTTTCCCTTTCACACTCACATTCTGGAATCAAGCATCATACAGCATCATATGTGACCACAAACGTCAGACAAAGGTCCAATCATGGTAAAGGGCTTTCTGCTCTAGAACATACGCCTCCCAGAATCCATGGAGGCCAGTGGGAATATATTTTCAAATCATTTTATTTGTACATTTGTAGCTGTTGCTGTTCAGTCACTCAGTCGTATCCGACTCTGTGCGACCCCGTGGCCGGCAGCACACCAGGCCCTCCTGTCCTTCACTGTGTCTCAGCGTTGGCTCAGACTCCTGTCCATGGAGTCTCAATAAATTACAGAAAAGGTAAAGGATGAAACTGTGAGAGAGAGGCATAGAAATTCTTACTGTGAGTCATCAGACTTTGAGGTTTCTCATCCACATTAGAAGCATTTTAAAAGGCTGAATTAAATGCCAACATTTACAACAACAAAAAATATCCACTAATACAATGGGGAGAATATAAGATCACTGAATGGGGAAGTATTTACCTTCAACTGTGACAGGAGGAATAATGTGATGTTTTCCCTGGCTCGCTCGCATAAATGGCATACTTTTGCCACACGGGTGTGCTGACTGTTCACCTCGGCCTTTCCTCAGCTCTACCTGAGATGGCTGCCCTGATTAAAGGTATCATACGGCTGCTAAAAAATGTTCGCTTCAGAGAAATAGAATCCAGATTTTACCCCACAGAGCAACTTTGAGACCTAGCATCTAGAGTGAAAAACTAGAAAAACCTAGTAACTAGAAAAAAGCCGTGTTATGACCACAGAGGCACCTGCTTACTCGATTATTGTGTTTTTAACACTGGCATTTTTTACTCACAATGCTCATCAGTCCAGTCTTAAACAGTTCATCTAATGGAGATGAACACACATACAGGTACCCAAAAGAGACCTCAAATTTTTGAATATTATTAATAACCTTGGATAGTGTTCTCTAAGAAAGATGACTTAATAAACTTTAAATATATTCTGAAATGAAGCAGAAAATATATTAACCATTGGGACTAATTTGCTTTCTTGGGTCAAAAACCAACAAATAGGAGGGAAGAATCAGAATAGAAGCACAACTGAGGATAAAGCATAATGATTCCAACTTGAGATAAACACAGAACCCTTTGACTAACAGTTACAGTGATACTGAAATTGTGTTATAGTTTATTTTGGTGACTCAGTTTAAGATTGCCTATAAGAACTGAGTTTCACACATTTGCATCACTTTTTAAAAAGATATTGTTGGGCTTCCCTGGTGGTCCAGTGGGTAAGGACACCACCTTGAAGTGCAAGGGGCGCCGGTTCGATCCCTGGCCTGGGAAGATCCCACGTGCCGCAGAGCGGCTGGACTGATGTGTCCAACTACCGAGCCGGAGCTCTGCAGCACATGCGCCCAGAGCCAGTGCGCTGCAGCGAGAGAGGCCACTGCGATGGGAGGCCCACACAGGCCAAAGAACAAAGATAAGTAAATGAAAGATCAATAGAAGTAGCCAAAAAAAAAAAAAAAGACATTGTCCTGCTCTGAAGAATCATTCAGAGTTTTTTTCACATAGATTAGATTTAGTGTAGTTTCAAGTTTGAGCATACTTATGAATGAAAATGCATGATCAGTTATGATAGCACTGTATATTTAAGGACTGGCTATGTATAATGGAGACATTAGTGAAGTGTACCTCTTCACAGTGAGTCACGAGTCAGATTTTCTAAGCCAGCCTTTTCCTGTGCTCCATGAATTTGCAGCAACGGGAATGAGTGAGTAGCCTAAGACCTCATTGTGACTTCTCAAGTTCTACCTTCAGCTCCTCTTCTGCTCTTATTTAGACCATGGTAAAATCTCAGTCACTTAATGCTTGATTAATGCACAACATATTTCTGGTAAAAACAGACATGCACATCAAAAGAGATGAAAAGAAAATTGTTCACTTTAAGGATGTGGGAATAATGGTTGCCATACTTTGCTAAAATGAGGCTATATATTTTGTTTCATGTCAATTTATGGCAAAAGACCACAGAGTCTAAACTACAAGCTTATTTACAGTAAAGAAATATACATACAGTAACATTTAATTACAAAGAGGATTCTGTGGAAGGCAGAATTCTGAGATGATCCAAAAGATTTCTACCTCTCAGTATTTCTTGTTGTTCAGTCACCAAGTCCTGTCCAATTCTTTGTGATCCTGTGGACTTCAGCACGCCAGGCTTCCCTGTCCTTCACCATCTCCAGCAGGCTGTTCAAGCTCGTGTCCATTGACTCAGTGACGCCCTCCACCATCTTGTCCTCTGTCCTCCCCTTCTCCTTCTGCCTGCCAGTTCCCCCAGCATCGGGGTCTTTTCCAATGAGTCGTCTATTTGCATCAAGTGGCCGAAGTAGGGAGTCTTATAACCTTTCTCCCCTTAAGATAAATTTAAAAATCGTATCTCAAGCTACTCAGGTTCTAACTAAATTACATTCTATGGCAAAAATTATTTATTTATTTGTTGCAGATATAAGTTCCTTAGTCCATTGATTCTGTTCATCAAAAGGGAGATTTCCTTTACCCATGTCTTTTAGTTTTCCCATTACAGGTCATTCACCACCTTAGTGAAATTCATTCCTAGATATTTTGTTCACTTTGATGTAATTGTAAATGGTATTACTTTCTTAATTTCTCTTTTGGATAGTCTGTTATTGGCATTATATAGAGGTGTACCACATGTCCTGGTTGGTCTGACCGTATACAACACATATTGATAATACTCTTTATGTCCTTTGAAAAGAAGTTCTGAAGGTCAGGGATGGAGGAGGCCAGAGAGATTTGAAGCTCTAGCCAATACTCCTACTGACCTGAAAGAAACACACCGCCTCATTACAGAAAGGGCATGCGGCAGAGAGTGACGGGGACCTTCAGGGGCTCGGCTGCCAGTGCTCGGGCTGTAAAGAAGCTGCCTGTATTGGAGACCCGGGTTTGATGCCTGGGTCAGGAAGATCCTATGGAGAAGGAAATGGCCACCCACTCTAGTCTGTCGCCTGGGAAATCTCATGGACAGAGGAGGCTGGCGGGCTACAGTCTATGGGATCGCTAGAGTCGGGTATGACTGAGCAACTAAGCCACCAGCAAGAAAGCAGGAACTTCAGTTCCACAGCCCCAAGGGACTGAGTTCTTCCACAGCCTGAATGAGCTTGAAAGAGACCTCCATCCTCCAGATGAGAACCCACTGCAGCTGCCCTGTGCTTTAACCTTGGAGACCCTGAGGAAAAACGCTACCCAACCCAGGATTCTGAGCCACATAACTGGAGATAGTGAGTGGGTGTTCTTTTAAGCCAGAATGTTTGTAATAATTTGTTACTTAGCAATAGGAAACCAAAGCATACTCGTTGCAATACAGTGGATAACCCAAATGCAATTTATATGTTACTTAATATATAACTTAACTATATTATTGTTTAGACATTATTACTATTGCTAGATCTGATAGTTCAAGAAATGTGACAAGGCAGAATTATAGGCAATGTAAGAAATGTAATCACTGCAACATTAGCTTGACCCTAGAAGTAGAGTAACGACTGCTGTGTCATTAGCCTAGTCATTGGTACGCGTCTGGTTTATACTTCTCTGTGTCCCTCCACACATTCAGTAAACACAGAGGCGCCCAGGCTCTGAGGGCACAAAAATGAATGAAAGGGCTGTTCCTCCTGAGGTGTAGCCAGACTGCACTCAAGCGTGTGACTCATCTCGGAAAACACTCCCGTGTATCTGGAGCTCTGTTCCTACCCCTACACACTTCCTCCTTAACTTCAGTATATCATCCACCAAAACACTGCATTCTAAGAAACCAAATTCCCCTGTATGTTTTTTTTCCTCCAGCTTTTGTTTATACAAGTAGATCCTTACTGTTCGTTGACTGTAACTGGTTATTATTTCACTGTTCAGTTTTATTATCTAACCCTGTCTAGTCTGGAACACGGTTTCGCTTGCCAGCTGCTTCTTATACCCAATTTGCATTCTGTCCTAGATAGTATTCATTCCCCATTTTGTTATGCACAAGTAAAATCACCATATCACCTCAATAAGCTACATTTAATGGATCCTAAGTTGGAAAAAAAGTGTATAGATTGTAATTTGATTATTGACAATTCAGGAAAATACACCAAAAAAGGCTGATAGTTATCAACTCCAGATAATGATACTAATGGGATAATGATAATTTTCCCTCTAAATAAATCTGGGCCAAACACATTTACAAGTCTGGAGCTTGTGCTGAGATCAAAAGCCATCATATTCTCTATGTATTCCAGTGAGGAAAGAGCACTGTGTTTGCAAGAGGGAGCAAATGACCAATTATAAGATAGATTAAAATGTGAATTGACAGTTTGCTGATACAGACCTTCATTCATCACCACAGTAAATGGATGTATGTTTAAGACCAGTAACCCACTGTTAGCCTTTGAACCAACAGAATCATAAGCCTGAGACTTTGGGCTCCATTGATGCTTGGCTTTAATTCTTATTTACTCCAAGTCCCAGGCTTCCCGGGAGGTTCAGTGATAAAGAATCCACCTGCCAGTGCAGGAAGCCCCAGAGACCTGGGTTTTGTCCCTGGGTGGAGAAGGAAATAGCAATCCACCTCAGTATTCTTGCCTGGAGAATTCCATGGGCAGAGGCGCTTGGAGGACTATAATCCAGGGCATTGCCAAGAGTAGTCATCAAGTGACCACACAACAATACTGTAAGGCCTCCTTTGGGGAGTTGGCATGTTCACGAATGAAACCAACTAAACACTAATAGCTTTCACACAATGGTGAGTCTGTGCTAACAATCGTGCAGACATGTGTGCATCATGCATGGAAACAAACCCTGGACCCCACGTCCACGTCTTCATAATAATCAGAGTTTGCAGACCCGAGAGAAAGATGACATTCTAGTCCTTGTAACGAGAGTCATATCTAATTGCACACAATGAATACACCATCAGATAGCTGACCCAGTAATCATAGTATAAAAATGTGTAAGGATTGCTTGGCATCATGTGGAATACATAAGTTATATCGTGGCCTTCTGTGAGGAAGGAACATTTCCTTATTTGATGCCCCAGCTGCTTCTTATACCCAATTTGCATTCTGTCCTAGATAGTATTCATTCCCCATTTTGTTATGCACAAGTAAAATCACCATATCACCTCAATAAGCTACATTTAATGGATCCTAAGTTGGAAAAAAAGTGTATAGATTGTAATTTGATTATTGACAATTCAGGAAAATACACCAAAAAAGGCTGATAGTTATCAACTCCAGATAATGATACTAATGGGATAATGATAATTTTCCCTCTAAATAAATCTGGGCCAAACACATTTACAAGTCTGGAGCTTGTGCTGAGATCAAAAGCCATCATATTCTCTATGTATTCCAGTGAGGAAAGAGCACTGTGTTTGCAAGAGGGAGCAAATGACCAATTATAAGATAGATTAAAATGTGAATTGACAGTTTGCTGATACAGACCTTCATTCATCACCACAGTAAATGGATGTATGTTTAAGACCAGTAACCCACTGTTAGCCTTTGAACCAACAGAATCATAAGCCTGAGACTTTGGGCTCCATTGATGCTTGGCTTTAATTCTTATTTACTCCAAGTCCCAGGCTTCCCGGGAGGTTCAGTGATAAAGAATCCACCTGCCAGTGCAGGAAGCCCCAGAGACCTGGGTTTTGTCCCTGGGTGGAGAAGGAAATAGCAATCCACCTCAGTATTCTTGCCTGGAGAATTCCATGGGCAGAGGCGCTTGGAGGACTATAATCCAGGGCATTGCCAAGAGTAGTCATCAAGTGACCACACAACAACAATACTGTAAGGCCTCCTTTGGGGAGTTGGCATGTTCACGAATGAAACCAACTAAACACTAATAGCTTTCACACAATGGTGAGTCTGTGCTAACAATCGTGCAGACATGTGTGCATCATGCATGGAAACAAACCCTGGACCCCACGTCCACGTCTTCATAATAATCAGAGTTTGCAGACCCGAGAGAAAGATGACATTCTAGTCCTTGTAACGAGAGTCATATCTAATTGCACACAATGAATACACCATCAGATAGCTGACCCAGTAATCATAGTATAAAAATGTGTAAGGATTGCTTGGCATCATGTGGAATACATAAGTTATATCGTGGTCCATGCCTTCTGTGAGGAAGGAAATCATCTGTATCAGTCGGTTATAATTTTCTCATGAAGATGCTTCTCTTTTTGCATTTCTCCAGAACAGCAGGAATATGCAGTTTTAGCAGAGAGCATGGGAGGATCTAATAAATGTGAGTGGGGTAGGATTGTGAATAGAATTTCTTATATTAGGAAAAAAAGATGAAGCTATAGGTTAATAATAATACTAAATATTTTGACTGATAACTAAGTCACATAGGAACATAGAGTTTTGGAAGTAGATATTGATTTTTCAAAAAACTATATGAAGATGATAAAAGACATGAAGAGAAGGTGCACAAATCTATTTCTGGCCTCAGATCTAGTCATCATTTTTCAAGTAAAATGACATTTCCTCTAATGGCCTAGCCCAAGATACATTTCATGTTTAAAGTGTGGTGGCAGAGAAATTATTGCATTTGTTTTGGGAAAAGTCAAAACATTTGGTTTGGGAGGCAATTCTCGTGGCCACATATACATATATCTATATCTATCTATCTATGTATGTATATAGCATACAGTATATCTATGTATGTATATGTATATAGCATTATATATATATATATATATATATATATATCACACTTTCTTTTTCTGTAATTCAGATCTTACCATTAAAAATGATACTTAGCAGCAAGTTATACATTTTTAATACAGTTTTTGAAGTCTTTGAAAGCTGAGTCATATGCTTACTCATAATTGGGATCTCTGATGGTTTAGATGTTTTCTTCCATCAACTTCATTTAGAAAAATTTAGCTATTCCTTAGAAATTAAAAGCATTGTTGGTTGATGTTTGGCAGAAACCAACAGAATTCTGTAAAGGAATTATCCTTCAATTAAAAAAGTATTGTTAGAATTTAATGAGAAGATGGCACTTTGTATCCATTTTACTAGTTAAAGAAGTTTTGTTCTGATATCTAGTTGGAAAGGATTTATTAAGGACCCACAATATGGAACCTGTTGTTATAAGCCCCAGGAATAAGACATTCGTGGTTCCAAAAATGCCTTCTGTAAGAGGAAGGAAATCATCTGTATCAGTCTGGCATCATGTGGAATACATAAGTTATATCGTGGTCCATGCCTTCTGTGAGGAAGGAAATCATCTGTATCAGTCGGTTATAATTTTCTCATGAAGATGCTTCTCTTTTTGCATTTCTCCAGAACAGCAGGAATATGCAGTTTTAGCAGAGAGCATGGGAGGATCTAATAAATGTGAGTGGGGTAGGATTGTGAATAGAATTTCTTATATTAGGAAAAAAAGATGAAGCTATAGGTTAATAATAATACTAAATATTTTGACTGATAACTAAGTCACATAGGAACATAGAGTTTTGGAAGTAGATATTGATTTTTCAAAAAACTATATGAAGATGATAAAAGACATGAAGAGAAGGTGCACAAATCTATTTCTGGCCTCAGATCTAGTCATCATTTTTCAAGTAAAATGACATTTCCTCTAATGGCCTAGCCCAAGATACATTTCATGTTTAAAGTGTGGTGGCAGAGAAATTATTGCATTTGTTTTGGGAAAAGTCAAAACATTTGGTTTGGGAGGCAATTCTCGTGGCCACATATACATATATCTATATCTATCTATCTATGTATGTATATAGCATACAGTATATCTATGTATGTATATGTATATAGCATTATATATATATATATATATATATATATATCACACTTTCTTTTTCTGTAATTCAGATCTTACCATTAAAAATGATACTTAGCAGCAAGTTATACATTTTTAATACAGTTTTTGAAGTCTTTGAAAGCTGAGTCATATGCTTACTCATAATTGGGATCTCTGATGGTTTAGATGTTTTCTTCCATCAACTTCATTTAGAAAAATTTAGCTATTCCTTAGAAATTAAAAGCATTGTTGGTTGATGTTTGGCAGAAACCAACAGAATTCTGTAAAGGAATTATCCTTCAATTAAAAAAGTATTGTTAGAATTTAATGAGAAGATGGCACTTTGTATCCATTTTACTAGTTAAAGAAGTTTTGTTCTGATATCTAGTTGGAAAGGATTTATTAAGGACCCACAATATGGAACCTGTTGTTATAAGCCCCAGTAATAAGACATTGAAGAGAACAACTTCGCTGCTTCTCATTGTTATAGAGGAAACCAGCAAAAGCTTTTCAGTGTGCAAAAGGGACACTAACAATATGCAAGTGAGTTAATTTAAAAAATATGACCTTAAACCCTAATAAGAGTTGCGGAAAAAAACTCAGCATGCACGCTGGGTCGCTTCAGTGGTGTCGACTCTTTGTGTCCCTATAGGCTGTCGCCCGCCAGGCTCCTCCATGGGATTCTCCAGGCAAGAATCCTAGAGAGAGTTGCCATTTCCTTCTTCGGGGGATCTTCCCGACCCAGGGATTGAACCTGTGTCTCCTGATCCAACCGGGGGATCCCGGACCCTCTATCAGAGCTCACAAAAGGCAGGCAGGATAGGGTTTCATCCTGCTGAGCACAGAGCTGCCCTGAAGAGTATCCGTTGAGGGGGACCTGGGTTCTGCCCCGAGGCGGCACTGTTTGTTTCTTCTGATTGTTGCTTCCTTCCCTAATGAGCGTCTGTGTAAACCTGCTCTTTGGAACTCAAGGAGGGCCCTGGAGGCTGAATGAAACCTACTTCCTGTAATCCAGAAACAGGGCACCATAAGCCCCAATCCGTTTTTAGATGATAAACTGCTGTTTCTGATAAACTGATGTTTCTTCTTTCTTTAAAAAAATTTCTTTTTGACTGTGCTGGGTCTTTGTTGCTGCGTGGGCTTGTCTCTGGTTTTGACCAGTGGGGTCTGCTTTCTGGTTGTGGCACATGGACTTCTCATGGTGGCAGCTTCTCTTGTTGCCGAGCGAGGGCCCTAAAGCACAGGCTGACCAGTTGTGGCGCATGGGCTTAGTTTCTCTGCACCAGGTGGAATCCTCCTGGGTCAGGGACCAAGCCCATGTCTCCTGCCTTGGCAGGTGGATTCTTACTACCAAGTCCCCAGGGAAGCCCCAGATGGATCAAAATGATTTTTAAAGAAAAACAGGATCAAGCGTTCCTTTTATTTCCTAAAGTTCTTGATGAAATATGATGTAACTTGACTTTAAATTCATCCACCAAATGATAGTTTTCTTAATGAGAAGATGGCACTTTGTATCCATTTTACTAGTTAAAGAAGTTTTGTTCTGATATCTAGTTGGAAAGGATTTATTAAGGACCCACAATATGGAACCTGTTGTTATAAGCCCCAGTAATAAGACATTGAAGAGAACAACTTCGCTGCTTCTCATTGTTATAGAGGAAACCAGCAAAAGCTTTTCAGTGTGCAAAAGGGACACTAACAATATGCAAGTGAGTTAATTTAAAAAATATGACCTTAAACCCTAATAAGAGTTGCGGAAAAAAACTCAGCATGCACGCTGGGTCGCTTCAGTGGTGTCGACTCTTTGTGTCCCTATAGGCTGTCGCCCGCCAGGCTCCTCCATGGGATTCTCCAGGCAAGAATCCTAGAGAGAGTTGCCATTTCCTTCTTCGGGGGATCTTCCCGACCCAGGGATTGAACCTGTGTCTCCTGATCCAACCGGGGGATCCCGGACCCTCTATCAGAGCTCACAAAAGGCAGGCAGGATAGGGTTTCATCCTGCTGAGCACAGAGCTGCCCTGAAGAGTATCCGTTGAGGGGGACCTGGGTTCTGCCCCGAGGCGGCACTGTTTGTTTCTTCTGATTGTTGCTTCCTTCCCTAATGAGCGTCTGTGTAAACCTGCTCTTTGGAACTCAAGGAGGGCCCTGGAGGCTGAATGAAACCTACTTCCTGTAATCCAGAAACAGGGCACCATAAGCCCCAATCCGTTTTTAGATGATAAACTGCTGTTTCTGATAAACTGATGTTTCTTCTTTCTTTAAAAAAATTTCTTTTTGACTGTGCTGGGTCTTTGTTGCTGCGTGGGCTTGTCTCTGGTTTTGACCAGTGGGGTCTGCTTTCTGGTTGTGGCACATGGACTTCTCATGGTGGCAGCTTCTCTTGTTGCCGAGCGAGGGCCCTAAAGCACAGGCTGACCAGTTGTGGCGCATGGGCTTAGTTTCTCTGCACCAGGTGGAATCCTCCTGGGTCAGGGACCAAGCCCATGTCTCCTGCCTTGGCAGGTGGATTCTTACTACCAAGTCCCCAGGGAAGCCCCAGATGGATCAAAATGATTTTTAAAGAAAAACAGGATCAAGCGTTCCTTTTATTTCCTAAAGTTCTTGATGAAATATGATGTAACTTGACTTTAAATTCATCCACCAAATGATAGTTTTCTTAATCCGAAAGCACAGGTATTTGAACTATCAAGGAATCTGAGTTTTTCTTTCCATTTGGTTTTAATTTTCCCTGAGAAGTATTTTGTGAATTTCCGGGCTTGAAAAGAAATGTAATGGGTGAGGAAAGAGAGAACCCCAAGAGAAGGAGCGTTAGTGTTGGTAGCATCAAACAGCAGTTATGAATTAAATGTCTCCGGGCAGTAAAGGACCCGCTGGCCGATGCAGGCGACAAGAGAGACGCAGGTTGGGTCCCTGGGCAGGGAAGATGCCCTGGAGAAAGGAATGGCAGCCCACTCCAGTGTTCTTGCCTGGAGACTCCCATGGAGATAGCAGCCTGGCAGGCTCCAGTCCAAAGGGTTGCAAAGAGACTTAGCATGCACATAAGTACAGAAACAGATCAGCATTTCAGAATACTGAAAAATGGTGATAGATCCATGATTAACATTATAAAATACATGTTTCGTGATTGTTATATTTTTTAAATGAATGAATTTGAGGTGTGCGACTGCCCTTCCTACTTTTGTCCCCCTTTACCTAATTAAAATATGCCCAAAACTCATTTTGTTGTTTCCTGATCAAGGTTTTACACCTTAAGAATCAGCCTTGTGTAGATATAAAGGTTATTTGTCTCCGATGCATTCGGGATATAAGCATCTGGAAGGAGTGAATAGCTAGTTCACGAAAAAATGGTGAATGTGCGCCACCTAGTGGTGACAACAGGAACCTATAAGGATTTAAAAGTATAGGTAAAAATGCTTTCCAAAAGAAAGCAACGCATTCAGTGAAATACGGAGTTCATTAAGTATCTTTACATATAAGAAAGTATAACTGTTATTTGAAAGCTATTATTTAACTTCTTAAAATCTGAAAGATAAAATAAACTTGTTTAGATTAACATTTGACTTTTTTTTCAAGAAAAATTTTCAGATTTTGCCAATCATAAAAAATAAACTATATGTGCATGTGTATATATATATATATGAAAAGCTTACCAACGAAACCTAAATATGCATGTAAATATCCAGAGGTAGTCATTGCTAACATTTCAACTTAATAGTTCCAGTAAAGTTTTTCATATATATATATGTGTGTGTGTGTGTATATATATATATATATATATACACACACATATATATAGACGTGTGAGGCTTTATAATTTAAAACACTTTGTGGCCTTATTTTTCACCCAACTTTATACCTCAGTAGTTTCCGTACTATTCTATGACTCATTAATAGCTAAGAATTTAGGGCTTCCCTGGTGGCCCAGTGGGTAAAGAGTCCACCTTGCAGTGCAAGGGGCACCAGTTCGATCCCTGACCCAGGAGGATCCCATCTCACATTCCATGGAATCTGTACCAGTGTGTCCAATTATGAGCCAGTGCTCTGGAGCACATGTGCCCACAGCCAGTGCTCTGCAACGAGAGAGGCCACTGCAGTGGGAGGCCCACACAGGCCAAAGAATAAAGATGGATGAAAATAAATAAATAACATTCAATCAAAAAGAGGCCAAAATTAAAAAAAAGAAACAGCTAAGAATCCTACCACAATAATGATTTTTGAACACTGGGCAACACTTGCCAAACTTTTAAGTTTGTTTTTGTGCTGTCTCTTAAGTGGTATACAAATAAAATTGGAGATATTTGAATTAAACAAGGTAAAAATGTACACTTTTTGGTGTATGACTTCTCTGATCAGGAATCACTAGGAGGGTGACATCGGAAGGTCAGACCATGCTAGGGCAGATTTTAGAACCATGGAAACGATCAGCTAACCCAGAGTCAGCCATCAGTCAGTCACGTGGCCTCATTTGCTTGAGCATCAAGAAGGAGCATTTTGTCTGCAGATGACAGAGTAGATGAGGCTTTGCAGATGGCTCAGTGGTAAAGAATCCACCTGCCAACAAAGGAGACACATATTCAGTCCCTAGACTGGGAAGATTCCCTGGAGAAGGAAACAGCGACCCAGTCCAGGATTTTTGCCTGGGAAATCCCACAGACAGAGGAGCCTGGCGGGCTACAGTCCATGGGGTTGCAGAGTCAGACAGGACTTAGCAACTAAACAACAACAACCTGTCTCCCTGTTGTAAAGATGTGCACACTCATGGAAGACAATGATGCTAATCAATTAAAATATCGGCTGTCTTTTTACTACAAGCCTAGAGATTTTAAGCCGCATTAATAGACTAGAAATATTTTTAAAAGCATATCCCTAGTTTTAAAGAATTCATGGGGAGAGATGAAAAGCATATACAAAGTGTTGAACTCTTAAAAATTATAAGTAGAGTAAGATTTAAAGAAAAGATAATTTTTTGATAGATCGGAATGATGTTTCACAGCCGTATAGGTAGCATGGTTCTGATATGATTTGGATAGCAGAGTAGAGAATGAGTTTTCTAGAACAGAGGGAGAGAGGGGAGAGTGTGCTCGATGAACCAGAGGTCTCAGGAGCCTGTGGGAGCAGCAGGGTGCCAGTGAGTCACATGCTTGTCCTCAGACATTGTTGAAGGAACAGTGAGAACATACCTTGATTTGGGAGTCAGAAAGGCCCCATTTTATTTTTTTTATTTATTTATTTTTGGCCACTGCTATTAGTCTTTCATTTATTTATCTTTGTTCTTTGACCTGTGTAGGCCTCCCATCGCAGTGGCCTCTCTTGTCGCAGAGCTCCAGCTCTGGGCGCATGCACTCCAGAACTCCGGCTCGGTAGTTGGACACATTGGTCCAGCCACTCCACGGCACATGGGATCTTCCCAGGCCAGGGATGGAACCGGCGCCCCTTGTACTGCAAGGTGGTGTCCTTACACACTGGACTACCAGGGAAGCCCGCCCCATTTTATTTCATTTTATTTTTTTTAGCAGAAGGTAAAATTAAGACTCTCGAATGAACTACTGTGCATTCACATTTTATGTGAGAGAAATATTCAGACATGAAATATGATCTTTCACAAAGGAGCATTTTGTCTGCAGATGACAGAGTAGATGGTTTGCAGATGGCTCAGTGGTAAAGAATCCACCTGCCAACAAAGGAGACACATATTCAGTCCCTAGACTGGGAAGATTCCCTGGAGAAGGAAACAGCGACCCAGTCCAGGATTTTTGCCTGGGAAATCCCACAGACAGAGGAGCCTGGCGGGCTACAGTCCATGGGGTTGCAGAGTCAGACAGGACTTAGCAACTAAACAACAACAACCTGTCTCCCTGTTGTAAAGATGTGCACACTCATGGAAGACAATGATGCTAATCAATTAAAATATCGGCTGTCTTTTTACTACAAGCCTAGAGATTTTAAGCCGCATTAATAGACTAGAAATATTTTTAAAAGCATATCCCTAGTTTTAAAGAATTCATGGGGAGAGATGAAAAGCATATACAAAGTGTTGAACTCTTAAAAATTATAAGTAGAGTAAGATTTAAAGAAAAGATAATTTTTTGATAGATCGGAATGATGTTTCACAGCCGTATAGGTAGCATGGTTCTGATATGATTTGGATAGCAGAGTAGAGAATGAGTTTTCTAGAACAGAGGGAGAGAGGGGAGAGTGTGCTCGATGAACCAGAGGTCTCAGGAGCCTGTGGGAGCAGCAGGGTGCCAGTGAGTCACATGCTTGTCCTCAGACATTGTTGAAGGAACAGTGAGAACATACCTTGATTTGGGAGTCAGAAAGGCCCCATTTTATTTTTTATTTATTTATTTTTGGCCACTGCTATTAGTCTTTCATTTATTTATCTTTGTTCTTTGACCTGTGTAGGCCTCCCATCGCAGTGGCCTCTCTTGTCGCAGAGCTCCAGCTCTGGGCGCATGCACTCCAGAACTCCGGCTCGGTAGTTGGACACATTGGTCCAGCCACTCCACGGCACATGGGATCTTCCCAGGCCAGGGATGGAACCGGCGCCCCTTGTACTGCAAGGTGGTGTCCTTACACACTGGACTACCAGGGAAGCCCGCCCCATTTTATTTCATTTTATTTTTTTTAGCAGAAGGTAAAATTAAGACTCTCGAATGAACTACTGTGCATTCACATTTTATGTGAGAGAAATATTCAGACATGAAATATATAGGAAATTCAGAAGCCAATCTATTTTGGTTTTGGTGTCTATAAGACAAAATTAATTTTTGTTCAAGAGATGCAAGTTATGACGCATTTATTTTTTAGTTACTGTACCCTCTGCTTATTTGTTATTGTTTGTTGTTTGTCTGACAATTCTATAAATATTAACAAAGGTGAGGAAGAAGAAATGAAATAGTATCCGGGACAGTAATTTTCTGTGAGTGAGGATGATTTCAGTCAACTGGCACATCTGCATAATTATTTGAGGTAAAGTATGTGTCAAGAATATGATTTATTGACAGTGCAGGATGACCTGTTCCATCCTGGTCAAAGCACCAATATTTGATGATAACCGATAATGCCACATTGTATTCTGTAAGACATTTTCAAGACTCACTAAGGAGCAGAAACAAAAATAAAAACACTTTTGAGAATCTGGAATCCAAATCTTTAGTGCTTTTGCTAGCCTACTGTTCTGCCTCAGTGTTACAAAATGCAATGCTTCTTGCATCTGTAGGTTTAAAAATTTAAAACCAAGTCCATCCTATTTAATAGTAATTGTACTAATTTTTCCAGCTTTTTCTGGAAGGTCAATATGTATTTATGCACTTTTGAAAGTATTCTTTACTTGATGGATTAACTGTACATTCAAAACTACTGCAATTCATCAGGTAGTAAGTGTTTTTTACACTTTCTACTAAAGCAATTTGCAGCTGCTCTAATCTATTTACAGAAAACTCTTTTTTCTTCTTCATTCTGTGTACACATTTTGACAACATTCATTATCTGCTAAACAGACCATATCGGTTTTGCAAAATGGTTGACTAGAGAAATTCAGATTTAGTTCTGTACTAAAAAGCAGATTTTTGCAGTAATAGATTGGATCATTACATTTTACATTATAAGAGCTTTATACCATGCTGAAAGCACGAGCCAAATAAAATGTTAAGCCTGATACTTTTCAAAATGACTACTGCATCTACATCTTTTCTACTCTTTACTACTGTGTTTTTCAGAATGACGGGTACATCTTTTTTTATTCTTTAACAAGTGAAACCAAGAGGAAGGAAAAGAAAGTCTGGGGATTACGGAGAGGGAGAGGGGTGGGAAGGGCTTGGAGAGTCAGGAATGCCTGGTGCAAGTTACACTGCATTTGCTTTTCAAGATTTGATCTTTTTTTTTTTTTTCTTAGTTATTTATTATTTTTCGTGGGCCTCCCATCGCAGTGGCCTCTCTCCTTGCAGAGCACCAGCTCTGGGTGCATGCACTCCAGAGCACTGGCTCCTAATTGGACACACTGGTCCAGCCGCTCCACGGCACGTGGAATCTTACAGGGCCAGGGATCGAACCGGTGCCCCTTGCACTGCAAGGCGGACTCTCTACCCACTGGACCACCAGGGAAGCCCTTGATCACTTTTTTAAAATGATTCCTCTAGGAACGTTAACATATATTAAATTACTTTATGCAAAGTATTTTCCTAACAATTTTTGTTAATATAGAAAAGACTTTAATTAAAGACAATAACTCTCTTCAAAAAGAAACCTGTAATATGTGGTTTTGATGATGAAAGTTAACTGTAACATGACTGCATTGTTTAGGTAGTATTGATCACCTATGCAACTTTTCTGATCGATGTACCACTGTAAATTATGTATTTGGTATCTAATGAGTTTTTCTGGGGTGTTTATCCTGAAAAGGGTCAGGGAACTATTAATGAGAAAAATAAACACTAAAATTACATTTTATAAGAGATGTGGGCTGATTAAAAAGGCAAAACCAGAAATTACCTTAGAGCACTGTCTATAATTCATAATGCACTATTACTCTAGAGACTCATTGTTATAAATAATCAATTATTCTGATAATGAAAGAAATGTATTTTTGTAGTATTGAAGTCATAGCTAACATTAGACCTTGCTATATTAGACGCTTCACTAATTCTCATATTTTTATAGCCAAGTTGTATACTTCTTGGAGTTCTTACTTTACTCAATGTGCATTATAATATGGAGACTGTGGACCATCATACGTAACGTTAGTTGAATGTGTGAAACCCATGCCAGGTTAGCCGATTTCACCACTGTGCCTGGGTGTGTGTTCACTTGCTTCAGTCGTGCCTGACTCTTTGCGGCCCCATGGACTGTAGCCTGCCAGGCTCTTCTGTCCATGGGATCTCACAGGCAATGATACTGGGGTGGGTTGCCATTTCCTACTCCAGAGAATCTTCCCCACCCCGGGAGTGAACCCGCAGTTCCTGCATCTCCTGCATTAGCTGGCAGGTTCTTTACCAATCATGTCCCCAGGCCATGCAGGCGAATTTCACTGTCATGTCACATGTCAAATGTTAATGAGACAAAAAAGTATTTTTCTGATCTTGTTCAGAATGGACTTTCCCTTGTTCTGAATTTCCATAACATTCTTTGCTTGTTTCATATGCTTAAATAAGATTATAGTCTCATTCATTAGTATTTTGAGAAAGTGAGGTCGCTCAGTTGTGTGCGACTCTCTGTGACCCATGGACAAACCATGGGATTCTCCAGGCAAGAATACTAGAGTGGGTAGCCTTTCCCTCCTCCAGGGGATCTTCCCAACCCAGGGATCGAACCCAGGTCTCCCTTATTGAAGGCAGATTCTTAACCAGCTGAGCCACCAGGGAAGCCCAAGTCTTCTGCAGGCATACTTTCCAAAATATTTCAGTATTTCCATTAAACTGAAAAATTCTGTACAAGACAACTGAATTCATCCATACAGGATTTCAGTGCAAAGTATAATGTTATGTACACAGTCAGCAGTTAAGATTCACTAAATTAATGCATCAAGTTAAAAGAAGAAGAACCTATATGGATAAAGTCCTTCAATTTTATGATGGAAAACCTCCTGCACCAGCTTTATATGCTGAGCACGTCTAGAAGAATGCCAGCTCTGTCAGTAACACAAGAAATAATTACTGCTGTGGCAACATTTCTGCAAATGGAATGCCGGTACTATCACTTACCCCAACTTGACGGCAAATTATCATACTAATCTTTTTTGTTTCCAGATTTGTAATGTGAGTGATTTACAACTGAACATCAGTTAAAACTGTTTTTTTTTTTTTTTTTTTTCATTTTTTTCTTCTCCTCTTCTAGCTCCCTGTGAAGGCAATACATTCTTCTGCCACAGTAACATGTGTATTAACAATACATTGGTCTGCAATGGACTCCAGAACTGTGTGTACCCTTGGGATGAAAATCACTGTAAAGGTAATCATTAGTCCCTGGCCTGGGCAAAATCCCTCTACCTGGAGTATGGAAAACAGTTTAGCCAATGTTCATATGCCTCAGACAGTCTTAGTAATAGATTGTGTATTGGGGTTACAAACGTCCTGTATGTTTCAGAATCGATTTGTATGCCTCTTTCTTGGCTTTTATGCTGGTTCCTGCATTCCTCAATGAACAATGGACTGTCTTGAGCACTTGAGGGGGCTTCCCTGGTGGCTCAGATGGTAAAAAATCTGCCTGCAATGCAGGAGACCCAGGTTCAGTAAAGATCCCCTGGAGAAGGTAATGGCGACCCACTCCAGTATTCTTGCCTGGAGAATCCCATGGACAGAGGAGCTCCTTGGCTGATTTCCTTAGTGGAGCTGCAGCACCATGGACAGGCCAGTGGAACTTCTCAAGCAAGTTGGGTTTTCTACCAGAAGCTCCTTCATCAGCGGCTGCACTTCTCACTTAATTCCAGTCTGTTCTCATCGGACACCGAGTACACGCTCTAGAGATAAAAGTGTATCGGAGGAACCTTAGGGCTTTCGGTGCCTAACGTCGCTTACCTCAACTTCAGTTTTCCTACCGAAGTGCTTTCCTTCATTTCCAATGAGAACAGCTTCCTTGATTTGGCTTCCTTCTCTGGCCTGTACACAAAGGCTGAAACTCTAATACACTGGCCACCGGATGCGAGGAGCTGACTCACTGGAAAAGACCCTGATGCTGGGAAAGACTGAAGGCAGGAGAAGCGGATGACAGAGGATGAGTTGGGTGGATGGCATCACCGACTCAATGGACATGAGTTTGAGCAAATTCTGAGAGACAGTGATGGACAGGGAGGCCTGGCCTGCTGCAGGTGATGGGGCTGCAGAGTTGGACATGACTTAGCGACTGAATAACAAAACTCTTGGCTTGGTTGTGAATGTTGCAAGTTTTGGTTAAGTTCAAACTATCACTCTCTGCTGTTCAGATCCTAGATGCACCAATTTGCAAAGGAAAATAAATGGGCAAAAAACTTTCCATGCTTAAAGGCCAGTGTGTGCATGCTCAGTTGCTATGCCATGGCTCTTTGTTCTGGACTGTGGCCTGTCAGACTCCTCTGTCCATGGAATTCTCAGACAAGAATACTGGAGTGGGTTGGAACTTCCTCCTCCAGGGGGTCTTCCCAGCCCACCCAATCCAAGGATTGAACCTTTGCCTCTTCTGTCGCCTGCACTGGTGGCCAGATTCCTCACCGCTGCACCACCTGGGAAGCCTTAAAGTCCAGTTGAAGCAGAGGGGCATTGGCAGTATACCCGTGGTTCACAGACACAATAAGAAAAGCAGGTCTGGCAAGTTATTTTGAGGAGGTGGGCAATGTTCAGTGCTGAGCTCAAGGAAACACTTAGGAATGTATGGGAAATTGCATGCTCTGTGAAGAACCTCAGGCAGCACTGTTAGTGGTTGGCTTTACTTGCTGAAAGGGGATTTGTTGCCATGGCTCTGGGGCGGGGGCAGGCACAGTGCCTCCCTTCTCTGGGAGGAATACACCTGCTTTATGAGTCAGGCACTGGGTGAGGATGGAGGCTGGTGACCTCTGGTCTTCTCAGCGTGCCTCTGCAGGCAGTTCCGTGAGTGAGCTAGGGCACATGTGAGTGGAGCCCTGTGTCCTCAACCTGCTGTGCCTCCTGCAGACCTTGCACAGTGTAGGGCCTACCAGTGGGGCCTGGGGGAAGGAGAAGAAGCCCCAGCAACTGGCCCCCCACTCCTGCCTGGAACAGAGAATCTGCAGGATGGATCTGGTGGTGGAAAGGGTGTTGAGAAGTGCTGGTGGCTTGCCCTTCCTGGTGGGTGGGTGCTGAAGCTCCAAACTGGGGGCTATAGGGAGGGAAACCATCAGCATGAACTGAGGGTGGAGGAGCTCCAAGGCCACAGACTATCTCTGGTCTTAAAGAAACTGAGTAGATTCTCTTGAATGAATGTACCTCTCTTTGGATGTATGCCATTCAGACAATTTCCAGAAAGTTTAAATGTTATTTAAAAATTTTTTTTTACCATAACTGATTATTTCACTGGGGAAAAAGACCCACAGAAGCCCTCCTTCCAGATGTGTCTGCCTTCAAGTGTAATCACCTTTTGGTATCAGAATACTGTTACTTTGACCTCAGTTATTCACATCTGGAGTAAATTCAAAACACACGTACAAGTCTATGTTTCAGGAGTGGCACTTGTGGGTTTTCTTATACCCATGAGAACCAAAGGAATTTACTGTTTTTAACATGATCAGTGGATTTCCAAATGACATCCTGGCATCGGTGGCATAGTGGTGAGCACAGCCGCCTTCCAGGTGTCCTCCGAGCGGTTTTGCAAAGCTTTCTCCAAAACACACATCACATTTAAAGGAGCGAGGTGTGCAAGAGGAGGGCCCTTTCTGAGGCTGGATGACAGAGCTTTCGGGAAAAGCGAGGATTTTCTGTTTCTTTTTAAAGACTTGTTGACATTAAACAGAGTGACATGTTTATGCCCCGCCTATTTCATTTTTTTTCTTTTAGGTTTATACTTTCACTACTTTTTTTTTTTTTTTAGCTTTTATTTTACTTTTAACGTTTACAGAGTTATGTTGTTTACAGATATAAGTTCTCAGCATATGCTTTGACTGCCCTATTAATGCGTGGTGGGTTGTTTCTTGTTCTGTCTGTCTGTCGTGTTCACTCTCCTCATCCTGTAGAGAAGAGGAAAGCCGGCCTGCTGGACCAGCTGACCAACACGAGCGGGACTGTCATTGGCGTGACTTCCTGCATTGTGATCATCCTTATTATCATTTCTGTCATTGTGCAGATCAAACAGCCTCGTAAAAAATATGTGCAAAGGAAATCGGACTTTGACCAGACCGTTTTCCAGGAGGTGTTTGAGCCTCCTCACTATGAGTTATGCACCCTCAGAGGGGCGGGCGCTACCGCGGACTTTGCGGATGTGGCCGATGACTTTGAAAACTACCATAAACTGAGGAGGTCTTCTTCCAAATGCATTCACGACCATCACTGTGGTTCTCAACCGTCCACTACGAAAGGCAGCCGCAGCAACCTCAGCACGAGGGACGCCTCCGTCTTGGCCGAGATGCCCCCCCCGCCCGTCAAACCCCTCATCCCGCCCATGAGCAGAAGGAACATTCTCGTCATGAAACACAACTACTCCCAAGATGCTGCAGACGTCTGTGACATTGACGAGATCGAGGAGGTGCCCACCACGAGTCACAGGCTGTCCCGACATGACAAAGCCGTCCAGCGGTCAGTATCTATAGATTTTTTGATGCCAAGTATAACCTGAAGACGGAGAGGCTCCCAGGATATTGGGTTCTAGTTTGTCTTCATAGTTCAGTTTCTCTTTCATGAATAACACAGCATAGTATTTCAGCTTTTGCCTTTTTTCCTGTTTCTGGCAAAAAAAAGCGAGGCCCAGGTTTTGCAAAGCTTTCTCCAAAACACACATCACATTTAAAGGAGCGAGGTGTGCAAGAGGAGGGCCCTTTCTGAGGCTGGATGACAGAGCTTTCGGGAAAAGCGAGGATTTTCTGTTTCTTTTTAAAGACTTGTTGACATTAAACAGAGTGACATGTTTATGCCCCGCCTATTTCATTTTTTTCTTTTAGGTTTATACTTTCACTACTTTTTTTTTTTTTTTAGCTTTTATTTTACTTTTAACGTTTACAGAGTTATGTTGTTTACAGATATAAGTTCTCAGCATATGCTTTGACTGCCCTATTAATGCGTGGTGGGTTGTTTCTTGTTCTGTCTGTCTGTCGTGTTCACTCTCCTCATCCTGTAGAGAAGAGGAAAGCCGGCCTGCTGGACCAGCTGACCAACACGAGCGGGACTGTCATTGGCGTGACTTCCTGCATTGTGATCATCCTTATTATCATTTCTGTCATTGTGCAGATCAAACAGCCTCGTAAAAAATATGTGCAAAGGAAATCGGACTTTGACCAGACCGTTTTCCAGGAGGTGTTTGAGCCTCCTCACTATGAGTTATGCACCCTCAGAGGGGCGGGCGCTACCGCGGACTTTGCGGATGTGGCCGATGACTTTGAAAACTACCATAAACTGAGGAGGTCTTCTTCCAAATGCATTCACGACCATCACTGTGGTTCTCAACCGTCCACTACGAAAGGCAGCCGCAGCAACCTCAGCACGAGGGACGCCTCCGTCTTGGCCGAGATGCCCCCCCCGCCCGTCAAACCCCTCATCCCGCCCATGAGCAGAAGGAACATTCTCGTCATGAAACACAACTACTCCCAAGATGCTGCAGACGTCTGTGACATTGACGAGATCGAGGAGGTGCCCACCACGAGTCACAGGCTGTCCCGACATGACAAAGCCGTCCAGCGGTCAGTATCTATAGATTTTTTGATGCCAAGTATAACCTGAAGACGGAGAGGCTCCCAGGATATTGGGTTCTAGTTTGTCTTCATAGTTCAGTTTCTCTTTCATGAATAACACAGCATAGTATTTCAGCTTTTGCCTTTTTTCCTGTTTCTGAGCTGTCTATACTTTTCCTAAATCCCATTTAGGTACATAGAGATATATGTATGTGAGCACACACAGACCAAAGAGATTTCGTTTATTTCTCTACGTATATAATATTTATTTCTATAACAGGTCTGAGGTTAACTTATATTGCAAATTTATCTTCCCTGTGGTTATAAATGTTACTCTCATCAATATTTATATATTTTAAGATAGGAGATGACATTTGGAATTCATTGCCTTACCAAGGTGGTTAACCCATCTTGTCGAACAATTTTAATGTAAAAATAACATATTTTGCAATATAATGTATTATATTTTTGGTATGAAAATTAAAATACTTTTTCCTACATATCACATAATACTTATATTACAAATGGCATATGCTAGCATGGTATGCTAAAACGCTAAACATTTATACTTAAACATGCAAAAGTTAGTCGAAACATTTTCCTTTGGATATGAAGACAGTATTATCCATATTGTATTCTTAGCCCCCAAATTGGTAAAAGTCTTGAGGAAAGAAAATATAAATTAGGAAAAAATGATTTTAAATCCCCAAATCCAGTCTACTTTTGTTTTGCTTTCCATGTTTACGAGCATTTAGTTTATTTTATAAATGTACATACTTCCTCAATTCATGATAGAGCCTCAGAAACCTAAACTGTTTTCAGTTGATTTGATATTTTTGCATGCAGGTGGGAAAAAAGCCTATTTCCACAGTTTTATGATTTCTAGGACTGCTTATTTTAAGTAAATATTTGTATGCATATTTATTTTTCTGTGAAAACATTACTTTGTTGAATGAAATAGCCATAACATTCCAGGTTCTGCCTCATTGGGTCTCTAAGCAAACATGAATCTGAATGCAACACAACTAGGGTCTAAAAAGAAAACGCAAGGTAAGACAGCACCCTTGGCTCCTGCTTCTCTCTGTTGTGTTTTGTTCTGTTTTGTTGCAGTTGTCTTGTAGTTTTTTTAGGGAATGTGCTCTTTCTTCATTATTTCTTGAGATATGTGTTTCATGACATTTCATGATTAGAAACATACTGGATTCAGTGCTGATGGATGGATACTTCTTAGTAGACATACCTTAAATGTTAATATTTTTACCATCAAGCATTGCACTACAATGTAATTTAAAAGGATGTGAAGTTAATAAATTAAACTTGATACACTTTAAGGTAAAGGTACACAAATTAGTGAATTCTTAAAAGAAATACCAAAGGAAACACAAGGTTTTCATAGTTAAAAAATTGAAGACTGTCTCAATGGAACTGAAGTTAATATATAAAACTGGCAATAATTGTATTAATTTGGCAACATCTACTCAAGAGGCACACGCTAAGTATTTGGTGGCACAGCATTTGCACACTCTTATTTTTGCATGAACACGTAGCTGATTTCATCCAAAGTAAACGCAGCATGTTTTGTCAAATTTTATAACATAAAATTTGAATGCTTGATAATGTATAATGTTCCATAAATATCAGTTGTTTATGTGCACACCTATTTTTGTCATCAGGTACCATAATAGCTTTATTTTTAGCACTTAACAGTCTTGTCTCTATTAGGCTAATTTGTCTCCAATTAAATTCACTTGACAGTTAATCTCTTCAAAGCTCTTCAAAGCTATCAGCTATTCTTGAATAATGAATGCATATTTGTGCTCTGTGTTACCTTGATAAACTGGTGTATTTGTGTGTTTATTTCATTGGGAGAAAATGTTTTAACTGTGTTTTATTTTCAGAGAAGAACTATTTATACAAACATGGGGACTGTGAAAAGAAAATTCTGTAGTGAATTGTGGAAAGTGGACATATTTCTAAATTCATTCCACTGCCTTTATCCAAACTTAAGAATTACAGACATTTGTTAATCCTTCGGCAAGAACTCCCCGCTGCACAATGATATGCTCATTTCGTAATTTGGTTGCAGGCCACCAAGTGCTCCTTAGTTTTTAAATACATTTTGAGATTTACTGGAAACTTGAAGAAGAAATTAGTTCCTGATTAAGACTATCCCACCTTTATTTCCCCTGTTGGTTTCACTTTGTTTCTATGTTGCTATATGTCTTTGTTAGATAATTGTACATTGTGTGACATGTGATAAAAAAAAAAAACCACGATTTTGGATGAACTTTGTGTTACATGTACATTGTTTTCATTATATAGACTGCTTGAGACTAGTGCATTCCTGAGTGATTTTGAACATGCTACAGTGAAAAGTGAAAATATGGACCATGGAAACACCAGCTAGAGGTTTTATGGACTATAAACATCTGTTGTTGTATTATGATTAAATATAGCCAAGTATGAGTGAAATTCTAAGAAAAAATTTTTTCAATGGAACTGAAGTTAATATATAAAACTGGCAATAATTGTATTAATTTGGCAACATCTACTCAAGAGGCACACGCTAAGTATTTGGTGGCACAGCATTTGCACACTCTTATTTTTGCATGAACACGTAGCTGATTTCATCCAAAGTAAACGCAGCATGTTTTGTCAAATTTTATAACATAAAATTTGAATGCTTGATAATGTATAATGTTCCATAAATATCAGTTGTTTATGTGCACACCTATTTTTGTCATCAGGTACCATAATAGCTTTATTTTTAGCACTTAACAGTCTTGTCTCTATTAGGCTAATTTGTCTCCAATTAAATTCACTTGACAGTTAATCTCTTCAAAGCTCTTCAAAGCTATCAGCTATTCTTGAATAATGAATGCATATTTGTGCTCTGTGTTACCTTGATAAACTGGTGTATTTGTGTGTTTATTTCATTGGGAGAAAATGTTTTAACTGTGTTTTATTTTCAGAGAAGAACTATTTATACAAACATGGGGACTGTGAAAAGAAAATTCTGTAGTGAATTGTGGAAAGTGGACATATTTCTAAATTCATTCCACTGCCTTTATCCAAACTTAAGAATTACAGACATTTGTTAATCCTTCGGCAAGAACTCCCCGCTGCACAATGATATGCTCATTTCGTAATTTGGTTGCAGGCCACCAAGTGCTCCTTAGTTTTTAAATACATTTTGAGATTTACTGGAAACTTGAAGAAGAAATTAGTTCCTGATTAAGACTATCCCACCTTTATTTCCCCTGTTGGTTTCACTTTGTTTCTATGTTGCTATATGTCTTTGTTAGATAATTGTACATTGTGTGACATGTGATAAAAAAAAAAAACCACGATTTTGGATGAACTTTGTGTTACATGTACATTGTTTTCATTATATAGACTGCTTGAGACTAGTGCATTCCTGAGTGATTTTGAACATGCTACAGTGAAAAGTGAAAATATGGACCATGGAAACACCAGCTAGAGGTTTTATGGACTATAAACATCTGTTGTTGTATTATGATTAAATATAGCCAGAAGTACTGAGTGAAATTACTAGACTGCAATAAGAAAAAAAAAATCTCACTTTTTTGGTCTTTCCTATATACCCTGATTTCCTTCTCTCTCTCTTTTTTTTTAATCAAAGGAAGATATTGAGTTTCAGAAATAGTTTTGAAGTCAGGTATTTCACCCTTCATACCCTTCAACAGAAATGATTTTTGAGTAAGCATTTAGCAATATGATTGATTGACAGTTTAAGAAAATGCCCTGCATGTTAGCACTGGACATTTGAGTTGGAAAACTTTTCTTTTCATTAGACACATTGTAAAAAGCATGCATTCTCTGAGACTGCTGTTACGCTCCCATTTCCTGTGTCATATGCTTGCTCATTGTAACT
Source organism: Tragulus kanchil (assembly GCA_022376925.1). Taxonomy (NCBI): domain Eukaryota; kingdom Metazoa; phylum Chordata; class Mammalia; order Artiodactyla; family Tragulidae; genus Tragulus; species Tragulus kanchil. The sequence continues at coordinate 165,578,760 of JAIOJX010000003.1, read as the reverse complement.
TTTTATATAAAGATATATAAAATGTATAATAATTTCCTAACTTGAGTTAAGAGAAATGTTTTCTTCTATTAGGGTGATAAAAACTGACTTGCTTTATATCAATTCTTTCCACCTTTTAGACTGGGGGGAGGGGTCAGTTAGTATTAAGGCATATTTCTTCCAAATTTGATTTCTAAAACTTTATGGAATATGTTCTCTTTTTAGAATAGGAAAGGTTTTTTTTCTTCTTTTTCTTCTTAAACGCTTTAAAATCACAAGCCCTATTATGACTCAAATTACACAATTCTGAGTTGTCCTTATACTCAGCCACATATGTAATTCCTGAAAGCTTACTAATTATGATATGTTTCATATCAATAAATGGAAAATAATATATATATTTAATTCTTTTGAATTATATACACACTCTATAACGTTTGATTTGGTGAGTGGGTACTTTTAAAATACTATATTCTTATAAAATAATTTATAAAAATCAGATTACTATAAATTAACAGCACTTCCACAACTGCTGAACTTGACAGAATTCTGTCCTCCAAATAGCAAAGCTGTCTAGTCTATCACAGTTCCAACCTAGCAACTCGGGCAAGGCTCTACAAACCCAACAGAGAAATTACTTCCATACATCTGCGTTGGGAATTCAACTTCACATGTGTTATCAAAGCAAATGGGAAAGAAAATAAAATTTAATGATAGAAAACTTAATTATCATAGCATTTCTCAATAGCCTGCATTGAAAAAGTGTCAGTCCACAGAAATAATCACTTCATGAACTTAATAGACTGGTGAATAGAAAAGACATAGTGGACATTTTAAAGAAAGATGATTTTTACTGTATTGCTACATATTTGATACATATTATGTTAAAAGTTAGCCTTCTTAATTTGATTTGACTAATCCTTTTATTATCCTGCTTATGTTCATGCCCTTTTTCATTTCAAGGTTGATGCATTTCCAGAGATCTTTCTAGCGAAAATGCCCTGCATGTTAGACTGGACATTTGAGTTGGAAAACTTTTCTTTTCATTAGACACATTGTAAAGCATGCATTCTCTGAGACTGCTGTTACGCTCCCATTTCCTGTGTCATATGCTTGCTCATTGTAACTTTTTATATAAAGATATATAAAATGTATAATAATTTCCTAACTTGAGTTAAGAGAAATGTTTTCTTCTATTAGGGTGATAAAAACTGACTTGCTTTATATCAATTCTTTCCACCTTTTAGACTGGGGGGAGGGGTCAGTTAGTATTAAGGCATATTTCTTCCAAATTTGATTTCTAAAACTTTATGGAATATGTTCTCTTTTTAGAATAGGAAAGGTTTTTTTTCTTCTTTTTCTTCTTAAACGCTTTAAAATCACAAGCCCTATTATGACTCAAATTACACAATTCTGAGTTGTCCTTATACTCAGCCACATATGTAATTCCTGAAAGCTTACTAATTATGATATGTTTCATATCAATAAATGGAAAATAATATATATATTTAATTCTTTTGAATTATATACACACTCTATAACGTTTGATTTGGTGAGTGGGTACTTTTAAAATACTATATTCTTATAAAATAATTTATAAAAATCAGATTACTATAAATTAACAGCACTTCCACAACTGCTGAACTTGACAGAATTCTGTCCTCCAAATAGCAAAGCTGTCTAGTCTATCACAGTTCCAACCTAGCAACTCGGGCAAGGCTCTACAAACCCAACAGAGAAATTACTTCCATACATCTGCGTTGGGAATTCAACTTCACATGTGTTATCAAAGCAAATGGGAAAGAAAATAAAATTTAATGATAGAAAACTTAATTATCATAGCATTTCTCAATAGCCTGCATTGAAAAAGTGTCAGTCCACAGAAATAATCACTTCATGAACTTAATAGACTGGTGAATAGAAAAGACATAGTGGACATTTTAAAGAAAGATGATTTTTACTGTATTGCTACATATTTGATACATATTATGTTAAAAGTTAGCCTTCTTAATTTGATTTGACTAATCCTTTTATTATCCTGCTTATGTTCATGCCCTTTTTCATTTCAAGGTTGATGCATCCAGAGATCTTTCTAGCATGATTAGCTGTATTCTGTATTACTGTCTCTCTTATTGGTCAGTCACGAAGTCATGCCTGACTCCTTGCAGTTCTGTGAACTACAGCGCACCCGGCCTCGCTGCCCTTCGCTGCCTTCTGGAGTTTGCTCAGACTCATGTGCACTGAGTGTATTTAGAAAGCATATTACCTCTACTTAGAAATCGTCATACGCTCTTACACACTTTGAATATATAATCTCAGAACGGAAGCTCTCCAGCTGAACCACTGTCGAGTCCCTGCCCTCTGAGCTGCCCAGGGGCCTGTCTGTCTCCAGTTCTTCCTGAATAGGCAGAATGCTTCCCATCTGCCAGGTCACTGCGGAAAGATTCACACCTGAAGTCAGGGACTTGAAAAATAAATCCAACTACATTGAGTATAATAAGGATAGATGGCTTGCATATATTTAGTACACAACAGCTCCAGGGAAAACAGAACTATTTCCAATGAAGCTAGGCCTCTCCAGTGGGCACTTCCTAATGTACAACTGTGGGCCTTGCCTAATCATACAAGAATAAAGTAATGAATCTGAAGAAGAGACCTGGAGGTACCTTACTGTTCCTGCCATTAAGTCTAGATGTTGAATCTTGAGTGTGGAAGCTCCAGGACGCCTGGGAGTCTCCTGAGAGAAGATCTTTAAAATCCAGTCTTAAAATTTACCTATACATTCAAAATTCCTATTTATTAGCTACATCAGACCATGTCACTTGAATATCAACCTTGGATTTAAATTCAAATGGGGAGACACGTGTAGACAAGGACTGGGATATTTCAGGACTTTCCAGATGTTTCAAGTCAATTCGTTTAACAAACAAGTTACATTTTTGATAAAGTGAATTCAAGTAGGACTTGTGTGACTGCTTTATTAATCCCATATGATGTCTTCTGACAGCATAGTTACACAGCATGTTCATAAATTTGAAAGCAGCTGTTTTGGTTTAAATTCTCTACGTTTGCATTCACTTTCAAAATCTGGGAGGCGTATCACGATTATGTGCCACACCTCTGAAACCCTGAATTAAGCTTTTTTACTTCTGTCCAGATGGATTCTTGTTGTCTAATTCAAGGTTGGTGTGCTGAATTTGAAATATAATTTTTTGCCCTTGATTTTATCCACATACCAGGTTTTACATATCATATTGGAGAAGAAGCATGTAATGTTTGATTTGCATAATTAATTTCCACTTGATTAGAGGATTAAAATGTGGCTATAAACCTAAGTCGAGAGGTAAGAATAAGAAACGCAATCTGCTTCAGATTCAACCATACAAGCAGTGGCTTCCAGGAGGTTCTTATTCTTGCACTGGTGTGATGGTGAAGTTAAACCACTTCTTTTTATCCACAATTGTGCAGTCAACATGTTCGTGTTTCTCCCCAGTTTCTACCACCTCCCCATACTCTGAGGTGTTGTCATTTTACATTGGTTAACTCTTTGGAAAAAAACAATTTTTTTGCCCTCCTATTATAATAGACACAGATCTAGACACAAATGTAAAAGTGGCCAGAAAAGATAACATATACACTGTTTAAAATAAATTTTCCTTATTATATCACATGATAAAATTTGTGCTCTTGATTTGCTTACTCAGGAGTTAAGTTTAACATCAATATATCCAGCTTTTTTTGAGTCTGTACAACCTATATACCAGGACTCTTCCGAAGCGCTTTGGGGATGAAAATAAAAGGTGGCCAACTGGTGAGGAGTATAATTATGGAGCCTTATAGCGGCTCTTAGAGGAAAGCTCAATAAGGAAATGAGCAAATCCATTATAGGGCTACCACCCAAAAATCCATTAAAATTTACCTATACATTCAAAATTCCTATTTATTAGCTACATCAGACCATGTCACTTGAATATCAACCTTGGATTTAAATTCAAATGGGGAGACACGTGTAGACAAGGACTGGGATATTTCAGGACTTTCCAGATGTTTCAAGTCAATTCGTTTAACAAACAAGTTACATTTTTGATAAAGTGAATTCAAGTAGGACTTGTGTGACTGCTTTATTAATCCCATATGATGTCTTCTGACAGCATAGTTACACAGCATGTTCATAAATTTGAAAGCAGCTGTTTTGGTTTAAATTCTCTACGTTTGCATTCACTTTCAAAATCTGGGAGGCGTATCACGATTATGTGCCACACCTCTGAAACCCTGAATTAAGCTTTTTTACTTCTGTCCAGATGGATTCTTGTTGTCTAATTCAAGGTTGGTGTGCTGAATTTGAAATATAATTTTTTGCCCTTGATTTTATCCACATACCAGGTTTTACATATCATATTGGAGAAGAAGCATGTAATGTTTGATTTGCATAATTAATTTCCACTTGATTAGAGGATTAAAATGTGGCTATAAACCTAAGTCGAGAGGTAAGAATAAGAAACGCAATCTGCTTCAGATTCAACCATACAAGCAGTGGCTTCCAGGAGGTTCTTATTCTTGCACTGGTGTGATGGTGAAGTTAAACCACTTCTTTTTATCCACAATTGTGCAGTCAACATGTTCGTGTTTCTCCCCAGTTTCTACCACCTCCCCATACTCTGAGGTGTTGTCATTTTACATTGGTTAACTCTTTGGAAAAAAACAATTTTTTTGCCCTCCTATTATAATAGACACAGATCTAGACACAAATGTAAAAGTGGCCAGAAAAGATAACAGATACACTGTTTAAAATAAAGTTTCCTTAGGATATCACATGATAAAATTTGTGCTCTTGATTTGCTTACTCAGGAGTTAAGTTTAACATCAATATATCCAGCTTTTTTTGAGTCTGTACAACCTATATACCAGGACTCTTCCGAAGCGCTTTGGGGATGAAAATAAAAGGTGGCCAACTGGTGAGGAGTATAATTATGGAGCCTTATAGCGGCTCTTAGAGGAAAGCTCAATAAGGAAATGAAGTTCAAAGTTATTTGCTAAGCTTTACATTTGAAAAGCTACTTAGCTATTTCCTGCTAATCTGGCATGGAAGATGAAATATATTCAACTGTTAAGAGTATATAATACAAAGAATGTTTTATAAAGCAGACATTATTAGCATAGATATGGAGGTAAGATATATTCTCAAGGAGAGCAAGAGAAGCTTAAGGAGTAGTTGTTTTTCTAAGCAAGCCTTGAGGATTGAGGACTGTCGTCAGAGTCGAGCCGGGAGATTTCTACCTCGAGAAACCAGAGCGGAGCACAGTCTCTCGAGTTGGCCAGAGCCGAGGGTTAGACTAAAGGAAAATAGTCAATAGATTGGCGTTTACATCATGATTCCTGAGTGCAGGTAACGCCATCCAAAGGACTTCACATTTCATTCCAAGGAGGAGCTGAAAGGCTCAGCGACGTTTGACTGAAAAGTTGCATTCTAAGTAGCAGCCTCTGACCACAGATACATGCTAAACTGAATGAAACTGGAATAAACAAAGGAAATCAAAACAATACAGAAACAAGATATGGAAAGAGTAACTGATAGATTCTTAGATACCTAGAAATATCTGTCTTACTTTCTGTTTGTTTTCTATCATTTTATATTATTTCAAGATTATGGTTGTGTAACTAGGCAAGATACTGCGTCTTATAAGGTAAACATCATTCTGAGAGTTTTCCATGTAAGCATTCCTTTAGTCGCCCTACCGATTCAGTGATAAATTCAGTGCTTTTTCATTAATTGTTTTTAACCCCTTTGGGAAAAAACAATTTTTGCCCTCCAAAAAGAAATCTAAAAATAAAATAAAAATAATACACTGTTTAAAATAAATTTTCCTTATTATATCACATGATAAAATTTGTGCTCTTGATTTGCTTACTCAGGAGTTAAGTTTAACATCAATATATCCAGCTTTTTTTGAGTCTGTACAACCTATATACCAGGACTCTTCCGAAGCGCTTTGGGGATGAAAATAAAAGGTGGCCAACTGGTGAGGAGTATAATTATGGAGCCTTATAGCGGCTCTTAGAGGAAAGCTCAATAAGGAAATGAAGTTCAAAGTTATTTGCTAAGCTTTACATTTGAAAAGCTACTTAGCTATTTCCTGCTAATCTGGCATGGAAGATGAAATATATTCAACTGTTAAGAGTATATAATACAAAGAATGTTTTATAAAGCAGACATTATTAGCATAGATATGGAGGTAAGATATATTCTCAAGGAGAGCAAGAGAAGCTTAAGGAGTAGTTGTTTTTCTAAGCAAGCCTTGAGGATTGAGGACTGTCGTCAGAGTCGAGCCGGGAGATTTCTACCTCGAGAAACCAGAGCGGAGCACAGTCTCTCGAGTTGGCCAGAGCCGAGGGTTAGACTAAAGGAAAATAGTCAATAGATTGGCGTTTACATCATGATTCCTGAGTGCAGGTAACGCCATCCAAAGGACTTCACATTTCATTCCAAGGAGGAGCTGAAAGGCTCAGCGACGTTTGACTGAAAAGTTGCATTCTAAGTAGCAGCCTCTGACCACAGATACATGCTAAACTGAATGAAACTGGAATAAACAAAGGAAATCAAAACAATACAGAAACAAGATATGGAAAGAGTAACTGATAGATTCTTAGATACCTAGAAATATCTGTCTTACTTTCTGTTTGTTTTCTATCATTTTATATTATTTCAAGATTATGGTTGTGTAACTAGGCAAGATACTGCGTCTTATAAGGTAAACATCATTCTGAGAGTTTTCCATGTAAGCATTCCTTTAGTCGCCCTACCGATTCTGTGATCATGGCTAATGACATGTGCTACGGTTGCTGTGGTTGTCATTAATTCCGTTGTACATGGGAAGAAGCTGAAGAGAGCTGTGGTGGCTTTTCTAAGATGACACAGTAAGGAACGTGATACTCAGGTCTGAACTCAAGCTGATCAGCCCCAGAATCCACCCTCCGTCCTCACCGATGTGAATACAACCCTTTAATATTCAACACTGTGTGCTTCACGGAAATGAGTTGACCCTTAGTCATTGAAACTCCATGCTGGGGACTTCCTGAGCTGTAAAAATATGTATTATGGCAACTTCTCTCCATCTTATCACTCTTGAGGACCAAATGACAGTGCATTGGAAGATATATTTTTATACCCCATAATACATTATAAATAAATCGTTTTTCCTAAGTCACGTGCAAGCTTCATTTCATAGCTAACATGCAACACACACATCATCTATAAGAGCACTTATGAAAAGAAGCCTCCTTCCACCCACAGTGAAACCTATGACATCAGAGCCCAGTGATTTTTTTATTTCACCCAAATGAGATTTTCTCCAGTGCGTATTTTTACTGTGTCATCTTATTGAACAACATTGAACTCCAGAGATCATCAAGTACAAAGAGAAACACTAACACTTGAGAGAAAATTCTGGGTTTTAATCTCAGACAGTAAGTTTGGCAGCCATTTGCATGATAGTTTAAGAGGGGGATAAGCAAGCATATAGCTAGCTAGGTAGATAACTTCAGTCTCATACCCATTATGGTTGTGGTTCTTGCTAAGTCGTGTCCGACGCTGCAACCCTATGGACGGCAGCAGCCAGGCTTCCCTGTCCTTCACTGTCTCCCCCTGTGAAGATCTCTTGGTGATGCCATCCAACCGTCTCCTCCTCTGTCGCCCCCTCTCCTCCTGCCCTCAGTCTTTCTCATCATCAGGCTCTTTTCCAGTGAGTCAACTCTTCACATCAGGTGCCAAAGTATGGTACAAAAGCGTCGTATGATGCAATGAAAATAGCTTTTCAACAAAATAAATTCAAAGTGAAATTTCAGTTTCTCGTCATACTTCTCATGTGCCCTTAAAAATGTTGTTCAGTTCTCTAAGCTTCCCTTTCTTTATCTGTAAAACAGAAATTCTGTACCTAATGAAGAAATTTGCTATGAAAATTAGAGATGATAGCATTCACAAATAAACAGCATGAAATCGATGATGTCTGTCTGGTGGCTCTAGTTTGCAACTGTATGTCCCACTAGTCAGTGCTCCAGAGTGGGCAAAATAGCAACTAAAATCCTAACCGTACCCACCTGTGGACCAGGCACTGCTGACAGAAAGGAGCCCTCCTGCACCGTGGTCAGCCTGGGGTATAGGCAGCTCAGGAGAAGACCCCAGCTTTTGTCACTTTAGGAGGGATTCTTAGGACAGGACCAAGCGGAAGGCCTGTGGGGGTGAGTAGCTGGGGAGAATGGGGTCAGCTCTTGTCCCTTAACTGTTAATGTGCCACCATTTGGCATAACTGAGGTTGCTGCTGGTAGAGACAGCACAGATAATGCTACTGATGGTGTGTAACTGGGAACTGCTAATTTATAGAAAATAAGAATTTAAAGATAAGCATCAGGAATGGGCAATTTGGGTATCACTCAAAATAACCATTAAGTGCATAGTCAATATGACTCTGGTTAAACTAACAAATGAGTACAAAAGTTACTTACTTTCAAATAAATAAATTCATTCCTTGTCACAGAAGCACCTTTCTGACCTGACATGACACCTGGCTTATATTTTTTAGCCCTTCCTTCTAGAAACTATGGGCTTCCTTAGTAGCTCAGATGGTAAAGAATCTGCCTGCATTATGGGAAACCTGGGTTTAATCCCTGGGTTGGAAAGATCCTCTGGAGAAGGGAATGGCAGCCCACTCCAGCATTCTTGCCTGGAGAATCCCATGAACAGAGGAGCCTGGCGGGCTACAGTCCATGGGATCTTAAAGATCTCTTGTAGCCCAACCGTCTCCTCCTCTGTCGCCCCTCTCCTGGCCTCAGTCTTTCTCATCATCAGGCTCTTTTCCAGTGAGTCAACTCTTCACATCAGGTGCCAAAGTATGGTACAAAAGCGTCGTATGATGCAATGAAAATAGCTTTTCAACAAAATAAATTCAAAGTGAAATTTCAGTTTCTCGTCATACTTCTCATGTGCCCTTAAAAATGTTGTTCAGTTCTCTAAGCTTCCCTTTCTTTATCTGTAAAACAGAAATTCTGTACCTAATGAAGAAATTTGCTATGAAAATTAGAGATGATAGCATTCACAAATAAACAGCATGAAATCGATGATGTCTGTCTGGTGGCTCTAGTTTGCAACTGTATGTCCCACTAGTCAGTGCTCCAGAGTGGGCAAAATAGCAACTAAAATCCTAACCGTACCCACCTGTGGACCAGGCACTGCTGACAGAAAGGAGCCCTCCTGCACCGTGGTCAGCCTGGGGTATAGGCAGCTCAGGAGAAGACCCCAGCTTTTGTCACTTTAGGAGGGATTCTTAGGACAGGACCAAGCGGAAGGCCTGTGGGGGTGAGTAGCTGGGGAGAATGGGGTCAGCTCTTGTCCCTTAACTGTTAATGTGCCACCATTTGGCATAACTGAGGTTGCTGCTGGTAGAGACAGCACAGATAATGCTACTGATGGTGTGTAACTGGGAACTGCTAATTTATAGAAAATAAGAATTTAAAGATAAGCATCAGGAATGGGCAATTTGGGTATCACTCAAAATAACCATTAAGTGCATAGTCAATATGACTCTGGTTAAACTAACAAATGAGTACAAAAGTTACTTACTTTCAAATAAATAAATTCATTCCTTGTCACAGAAGCACCTTTCTGACCTGACATGACACCTGGCTTATATTTTTTAGCCCTTCCTTCTAGAAACTATGGGCTTCCTTAGTAGCTCAGATGGTAAAGAATCTGCCTGCATTATGGGAAACCTGGGTTTAATCCCTGGGTTGGAAAGATCCTCTGGAGAAGGGAATGGCAGCCCACTCCAGCATTCTTGCCTGGAGAATCCCATGAACAGAGGAGCCTGGCGGGCTACAGTCCATGGGATCTTAAAGAGTCGGACATGACTGAGCAACTAACACTTTCACTTTTCTAGAAACTACTGAATTAAGCTAGATTCAAAGTAAGCCTAAGGAGTACCATTTAATAACCACTGTTCGAGGCACATTATCTATCTCCTCTTTCAAAAAAGTTTAATTTGCAGATTCTGTTTTCAAAATAAACTCACACTCAAGTACAAAAGATGGTAAGATTTAGAATACTCAACTTTTGAATAACATTTAAATAGAATTGCTTGAAGCATATATCAGTCAGCATACTTATAAACCATGGGTGTCTCTAGATTTTGTATATTCTTTTTTTAGATTTTTATATTCTTACACATGCTAACTTTAAGAATAAAAAAAATCCCTTTTAAAAATCACTTTAAAAGGAAGTTTTCCTAGTAAATCATTATTGTTAAGATGTATATTACTACAGTTTCATACAATACACTTGACCCTCTGTCTGAAAAGACAGTCTCTATGTGTTAAAAATGATTAATGAACTCTTATTAATTGATAAAGTATTTCATAAAATATCCATGCGTTTGTGAGAAAACACAGTCTTGCTACTCCTTTTCTAAAGCCAAGTTTCTTCTCCCAACTTTGTGGAGACTTTCATACGAATCCCAGATATTTTCTAATCTAATGTTTATCCTTTAGTCACCGGTGAACAGGTATTATTTGGGGGAAGGACCGTTCCAGCTGGTAAGATGTCATATCCCACCGTCCAGTCGACTCTGAATGGGTAGGGCTGACACTCTGCAAATAAGTCATTTCCTTTGCCAGCTGATCGCGGCTCAGATCTCCCTGCAGAGGGGAGGAGAGAAGACGGGAGACAGAGGAGAACCTAGAGGACTTTTAGGTTGGCTTCCTGTTTCTGCCAGCGCTCAGCAGGCTGAATTCCGTCCGGCATTTGCTTGCATTCAGCAGTAGCTTCCAGCCTCTTCGGCACCTGGAGCGAGCCACACAGCTCCCTCCGAGATGTCTGCACCCGCCTCCCTGTCCCCTCGAAGCACCAGCCCTGCTTGTGAAGGACTCCTTCTAGATCCTGAAAACGTCAGTTCATTTCCACTGTGTCCTCTGTCCTCGAGCTGGCCAGGCTTTGGATGGTATAACACAGGTGACCTCCTAGTCCCTTTTCATTTTCCAGTCTGCCAACCTGTGTAGAGACTTCCCTGGTCACAGTCTCTCTGTTGATATATCTACCACATTTTCTGTTTTCCTGACCCAAAGATGTTGATGGATTTTAACTGGAATATTTTTCCTTGCTAAGGGTATTTTTAAAAGTCTTCCCTGAGGTTATTTTCATTTGCTTATGATAACTTGACCTAATTAAATTTCACACAAGAATGGAGTATTTGGCTAAATTATTTCTAGGATATTAGTTCTATAGCATGAGACATTCAATTATACATGAGAACAACACGTATATGGAGCAGGTGTTCCCTTTCGCATTGTTTTGTTGTTTACTCACTTCAGTGGCATCCACCTCTTTGTGACTCCATGGACTGTCGCCCACCAGGCTCCTCTGTCCATGGGATTCTCCTGGCAAGAGCGACTGGAGGGGGTTGCCACTTCCTTCTTCAGGGGGTCTTCCTGACACAAAGATCAAACCCACCGTCTCCTGCTTGGCAGGTAGAGTCTACCACTGAGCCATCAGGGAAGCCCTCCCTTTCATGGGTATCTCTCAGTTCCATGGGAACTTAAAAGGGAGAATATTATCTAGAGTAAAACGGAACTGAAATGAAAGAGCATCATGCGTTTTCTCTCCCTGATGCATATTCCTGACCTAAACAGCTCGGGGGCTTCTCAGGGGTGCTAGTGGTAATCTGTCTGCCAATCCAAGAGGTGCAGGAGATGCAGGTTCTATCCCTTTGTTGGGAAGATCCCCTGGAGGAAGAGATGGCAACCCACTCCAGTATGGAGGAGTCTGGTGGGCTGCAGTCCATGGGGTTGCAAAAGAGTTGGACATGACTGAAGTGACTAAGCACGCATGCAAACAGCTCTAGTTAACACTCCTTTATTCATTCATGTGGACCAGAATCAATTATTGTGGATTCCTAAATCTTTTCTTTATTCTCTGGGAATAAAGTCCCTTTTAAAAATCGTTGCTCAGTGCCTTCAGGAGAGCATGGAGACTTTATCTGGGTCTGTAAGACATTTTAGAGCGCCTCCTAGGAGGGTTAATAACTTAAATTCTAACTAATCAGCCACAGGACATGTGTCTCTGTTGATATATCTACCACAGTCTGCCAACCTGTGTAGAGACTTCCCTGGTCACAGTCTCTCTGTTGATATATCTACCACATTTTCTGTTTTCCTGACCCAAAGATGTTGATGGATTTTAACTGGAATATTTTTCCTTGCTAAGGGTATTTTTAAAAGTCTTCCCTGAGGTTATTTTCATTTGCTTATGATAACTTGACCTAATTAAATTTCACACAAGAATGGAGTATTTGGCTAAATTATTTCTAGGATATTAGTTCTATAGCATGAGACATTCAATTATACATGAGAACAACACGTATATGGAGCAGGTTTTCCCCTTTTCGCATTGTTTTGTTGTTTACTCACTTCAGTGGCATCCACCTCTTTGTGACTCCATGGACTGTCGCCCACCAGGCTCCTCTGTCCATGGGATTCTCCTGGCAAGAGCGACTGGAGGGGGTTGCCACTTCCTTCTTCAGGGGGTCTTCCTGACACAAAGATCAAACCCACCGTCTCCTGCTTGGCAGGTAGAGTCTACCACTGAGCCATCAGGGAAGCCCTCCCTTTCATGGGTATCTCTCAGTTCCATGGGAACTTAAAAGGGAGAATATTATCTAGAGTAAAACGGAACTGAAATGAAAGAGCATCATGCGTTTTCTCTCCCTGATGCATATTCCTGACCTAAACAGCTCGGGGGCTTCTCAGGGGTGCTAGTGGTAATCTGTCTGCCAATCCAAGAGGTGCAGGAGATGCAGGTTCTATCCCTTTGTTGGGAAGATCCCCTGGAGGAAGAGATGGCAACCCACTCCAGTATGGAGGAGTCTGGTGGGCTGCAGTCCATGGGGTTGCAAAAGAGTTGGACATGACTGAAGTGACTAAGCACGCATGCAAACAGCTCTAGTTAACACTCCTTTATTCATTCATGTGGACCAGAATCAATTATTGTGGATTCCTAAATCTTTTCTTTATTCTCTGGGAATAAAGTCCCTTTTAAAAATCGTTGCTCAGTGCCTTCAGGAGAGCATGGAGACTTTATCTGGGTCTGTAAGACATTTTAGAGCGCCTCCTAGGAGGGTTAATAACTTAAATTCTAACTAATCAGCCACAGGACATAAAAAGTTAAAATTTTATAACTTCAATTTTTCACAGAGAATGACTTCAAATCTAATCATCCAGTGATAAGAATTTTAATCTTTCTAAAGTCAACCACCATCAAACTTTTATCTCAAGGGAACAGGGAGACAACTGAATGTGACTGATAGACGCATTGAGTAATTTGATTCAGTCTGGGGTCTGTTCAGTTGTGATTCCCTGCAGTTAATGATCATACAGAGGGAAAGATCCATTTTCCAGGCTTAATCCGACGAAACTGTAGCTTGTTGTGTTAAACTCATTTCATTGAAAAAATATTTTTGATAGTACTTAAATTCAAAGTTTTACCAGGACACCCACCTGTACGTATTCCTGTTTTCCTACTAAGTCTAGTCCACTTAGCCATTTCTGAAGGCACAAAAAGAAGGTGCTTTATCTCCAAAGGGTGATGACCAGCAAAACAGTAGCTCTGAGTTCAAGTATTAAGAGTCGGAAATCGTGATAGAATCCTCAACTAGTGTGAATCATCGTCGTAAATATCTTACAGGCATTTCCCCAGTCAACCCTCATGACAACCTTAGAAGGTAGATACTGTTAGCTTTATTGTACAGATTTGAAAATGCCATTCAAAGAAGTTCCATAACATACCCAACCTCATGTAACTAATACATCATCCTGCCTGGATTTAATTTTGGAAATCTAGAGAATATATAGTCTTAAGCATGCATCATTTTGCTGCTCATTGATAACTCATCTCTTAATTTAAAAAAAAAATGGGAAAGAAACTGTGAGCCTCTAGCTTAAAACTGCTCTTCCTGACCTAATGAGCATGACAGAGACAGGGAAAAAAAGACAGAAACACTCGTCAATCCTCCTTGAAGGCATGCTTTAGGAATTCCTGATGGGAATCACTGGTGAAGGGTGGTGAGCATCTTCATCGTCTTTATCTGTGGAATGACTAGAGTGTGAGGTGCAGGGCTGTCCAGGGGGCTTGTGATAAATGAAATCACAGTTCATGGATTTATGGTACAAAACCTGTCCAAGTCAGGTAGAGACTTTTAAGGTTAAGACATTTTAGAGCGCCTCCTAGGAGGGTTAATAACTTAAATTCTAACTAATCAGCCACAGGACATAAAAAGTTAAAATTTTATAACTTCAATTTTTCACAGAGAATGACTTCAAATCTAATCATCCAGTGATAAGAATTTTAATCTTTCTAAAGTCAACCACCATCAAACTTTTATCTCAAGGGAACAGGGAGACAACTGAATGTGACTGATAGACGCATTGAGTAATTTGATTCAGTCTGGGGTCTGTTCAGTTGTGATTCCCTGCAGTTAATGATCATACAGAGGGAAAGATCCATTTTCCAGGCTTAATCCGACGAAACTGTAGCTTGTTGTGTTAAACTCATTTCATTGAAAAAATATTTTTGATAGTACTTAAATTCAAAGTTTTACCAGGACACCCACCTGTACGTATTCCTGTTTTCCTACTAAGTCTAGTCCACTTAGCCATTTCTGAAGGCACAAAAAGAAGGTGCTTTATCTCCAAAGGGTGATGACCAGCAAAACAGTAGCTCTGAGTTCAAGTATTAAGAGTCGGAAATCGTGATAGAATCCTCAACTAGTGTGAATCATCGTCGTAAATATCTTACAGGCATTTCCCCAGTCAACCCTCATGACAACCTTAGAAGGTAGATACTGTTAGCTTTATTGTACAGATTTGAAAATGCCATTCAAAGAAGTTCCATAACATACCCAACCTCATGTAACTAATACATCATCCTGCCTGGATTTAATTTTGGAAATCTAGAGAATATATAGTCTTAAGCATGCATCATTTTGCTGCTCATTGATAACTCATCTCTTAATTTAAAAAAATGGGAAAGAAACTGTGAGCCTCTAGCTTAAAACTGCTCTTCCTGACCTAATGAGCATGACAGAGACAGGGAAAAAAAGACAGAAACACTCGTCAATCCTCCTTGAAGGCATGCTTTAGGAATTCCTGATGGGAATCACTGGTGAAGGGTGGTGAGCATCTTCATCGTCTTTATCTGTGGAATGACTAGAGTGTGAGGTGCAGGGCTGTCCAGGGGGCTTGTGATAAATGAAATCACAGTTCATGGATTTATGGTACAAAACCTGTCCAAGTCAGCCTGTGACTAAGTCATCAATCATGTTTCATCCTTGAACAAGAGAGACTTTCATCCTTGAACAAGAGAGACGAGGCTTAGACGGTCTCTGGTCATTCCACAGCGGCGAGGAAGGCCTGCACGCGCTGGATGCCCACCACCGGGCTTCACCTGCTTCGCCTTAGAGTCATAGGACCTGTATCCTTTGACATACTGGTGAATTTTCCCCCTGTGTAACCCATGGGATTCTTGTGTGTCTGAATGGAGAGTCTGATCACTGACCAATCCTCATGTCAATGTACACTGTCCCAAATTCCATATATGAGAAGTACTCCCAGTCTGTGATCTGACATTCTGTGTCATCTTTTTTTCCTATGTCATCCCCTAGGCAGTGGGTTAGTGGCGAAGGAAGATCAATATTTGCTCTCTGGGAGTAGAAGTCTACCCTCCACATGTTTTGTTAAATAAATAATGAAATGGCTTAATTTTGTATCATTTATTCCCACTGGGGTGCCACCTTTTTGAGGGAAAGAAGAAATCCTTTCCCTGTTTTGAAACCCCAGAAGATATGGTGGATGTACCATAAACAGTTTTCGGTTGCATGAAAAACTTTTCCATAATAAGAGGAATAATCATACGGCAAGCTAATGCTAAGAAGCTAAAAGAAACAATATGAGCAAGAAGAGAGTGTATGTTAGGGCAACCTATCTACACTGAGGAAAAGGATCTATAGGAAATTAGATTCAATTTTTTAAAGATTTTTTTCATATGGGCCATTTTAAAAGTCTGTATTGAATTTGTTATGATAGTGGTTCTGTTTTATGTTTGGGGCTTTTTTGGCCACAGGGCATGTGCGATCTTATCTCCCCAACCAGGGACTGAACCTGCACCCCTGCACTAGAAGGCGAAGTCTTAGCCACTGGACCACCAGGGAAGTCTCTCTGATTTCAGTTTGAGTGAGTGTATAAAGGACATATTGAGCCAAAAGACCATAGTGTGAAGAGCAGAAAAACACATCAGTAGAAACTTAAAAAAAAAGAATGTGTGCAGGGCACAAGCCAGGTTTAAAAGACCTGCACACCCTTTGCTGTTTCCTTTTTTGTATTAGCTCTTTTCCTATTCATGAAAATCTTTCAACTATTCATGATGGACTTGGAAAAAAATGATTATTTACATTATCCTCAAGGTTTACCAAGAATGATTGCATTGATATGCTTATATATTTTTTCAGATACCATTACATTTCTTGGTGCAATTCTTTGTAAATACACAGCTTAATCTTGTCAAGCTCTGAAAGGATATATCTAAAGACTAAGAAATTGTTTTGGAAATTGTGCTTGTCAAAAGACAAAAATGCAATCACACATACACACAAAAAAACCATTTTAGAACCAGACTTGATTCATTGCTTTTTATATAGTATTCTCAATTGACCTGATGGCCATGCACAAGTCAGATCATGACAGAAGCTGAGCTTGATCACAGCAAAGGCTAACAACTGTGTATCTATTTGGAGGGTTTGGTTACTCAACAATAGATACCTAGTTTTCTCTATTAGAGTGAGCATTTGCACTGAAAATGATCAGTTACTATGAAATAAGATGAGGTTAATTATAAAGTTAACACCTATTATTTTAATTATATCCTGCCTGTAATTCTGAAGGAAGATACTGTTATGGTCTCCATTTTACAGATAAATAAAATGAGTCTTACAGAGGTCAACCGACTTATTCAATTCACAGAGGCAATAAACACAACCCCAGAAGATATGGTGGATGTACCATAAACAGTTTTCGGTTGCATGAAAAACTTTTCCATAATAAGAGGAATAATCATACGGCAAGCTAATGCTAAGAAGCTAAAAGAAACAATATGAGCAAGAAGAGAGTGTATGTTAGGGCAACCTATCTACACTGAGGAAAAGGATCTATAGGAAATTAGATTCAATTTTTTAAAGATTTTTTTCATATGGGCCATTTTAAAAGTCTGTATTGAATTTGTTATGATAGTGGTTCTGTTTTATGTTTGGGGCTTTTTTGGCCACAGGGCATGTGCGATCTTATCTCCCCAACCAGGGACTGAACCTGCACCCCTGCACTAGAAGGCGAAGTCTTAGCCACTGGACCACCAGGGAAGTCTCTCTGATTTCAGTTTGAGTGAGTGTATAAAGGACATATTGAGCCAAAAGACCATAGTGTGAAGAGCAGAAAAACACATCAGTAGAAACTTAAAAAAAAAGAATGTGTGCAGGGCACAAGCCAGGTTTAAAAGACCTGCACACCCTTTGCTGTTTCCTTTTTTGTATTAGCTCTTTTCCTATTCATGAAAATCTTTCAACTATTCATGATGGACTTGGAAAAAAATGATTATTTACATTATCCTCAAGGTTTACCAAGAATGATTGCATTGATATGCTTATATATTTTTTCAGATACCATTACATTTCTTGGTGCAATTCTTTGTAAATACACAGCTTAATCTTGTCAAGCTCTGAAAGGATATATCTAAAGACTAAGAAATTGTTTTGGAAATTGTGCTTGTCAAAAGACAAAAATGCAATCACACATACACACACAAAAAAACCATTTTAGAACCAGACTTGATTCATTGCTTTTTATATAGTATTCTCAATTGACCTGATGGCCATGCACAAGTCAGATCATGACAGAAGCTGAGCTTGATCACAGCAAAGGCTAACAACTGTGTATCTATTTGGAGGGTTTGGTTACTCAACAATAGATACCTAGTTTTCTCTATTAGAGTGAGCATTTGCACTGAAAATGATCAGTTACTATGAAATAAGATGAGGTTAATTATAAAGTTAACACCTATTATTTTAATTATATCCTGCCTGTAATTCTGAAGGAAGATACTGTTATGGTCTCCATTTTACAGATAAATAAAATGAGTCTTACAGAGGTCAACCGACTTATTCAATTCACAGAGGCAATAAACACAGGGCCTCCCAGACATTAGGTTTTTCTTTGACAAGCATACTCTAATGATGACTTCCTTTATCAGGCTCCTGAGATATGCCATTCTTGATATGTGCTATCTAATTCAATCCTCAGGACCTCATTATAAGATGGACATAAGTACTCTACGCCTTTCCTCGGGAAACTGATGCTCAGTGACATTATACGACTAAAGACAAAGAAAGGATTTAAAACCACTTGCAGGGTTAAAAAGAAAAACAACAACAACAAAAAACTATGCATCATCTTCATGTCTATGAAAATCAATTTTCCCATTGACAGTGAGTTACCTATTTGGTTTCTCTTTATAGGAATTAAATTGGATTGTTTTTCATGAAGCACCCTCAACACTACTAGGACTGGAAACTAGGTCTCTGGGCATTCCTTCCCTCGCTGGCTCAGGGGTAGCGTTGGTCGAGAGGACCTCATGCAGAATTTGCAAGGAGGAAGGGAGTGGACAGCCTTTTCAGGAGGTCACAGTGGGCAGATGCAGTGGAGTCTGGGTCACGTCTCTAAGCTCCCGGGTTTCTGCTGTGGTGGCCAAACACAGAGGCCTCATCATCTCCCAAGCTCTACCTTCCCTCCGTCCCATGCTTCGGTCGTAAGTCTTTCTGGAATGTGTCCACAGTCCCCAGGCCTGTATTACCCTTCTCCTCTTACATATGTGGAATCCCCAATTCCTATATTAAATTCCTTATTCTTAAGATGTCATAGAAATTCTACTTTCCTGACCCACACTAATTACAGACGGAAGATTTCCCCTGTGACTTGATCCAAATTGTGGAATTGCCAACAGGGGTTCAGTGATTCTTTCCTGTATGGAAGCAAATGGTCATTGGGAGGAACACACTTGAAATTTTTCAAATTATATATATAGGATTATATTATTATGTATACATATATAATTTCAAATTATATAACACACACATATATATATATAATTTGAAAATATATATCTGTATTCCAACGTATGTGTGTATATTCCAACGTACAGGTCACTTTGGTCATGTCCAATTCTGTGGGCCCTAAGGATATAGCCCGCCAGGCTCCTCTGTCCACATAATTCTCCAGGCAAGAACCCCGAGTGGGTGGCCATGCTGTTCTCCAAGGGATCTTCCCAACCCAGGGATCAGACGCATGTCTCTCACCTCTCCTGTGCTGGCTGATGGGCTTTTTACCACTAGTGACGCCTGGGAAGCCCTATATATTCCAATAAGTGTGCTTAATTCAGCCCGGTTAACTATAGGGGAAAAAACAGACAGCATCATAGAAATACTAAGTGAGTATGTGCCAAGAAGCCTGTGTATTTAAAATGGACAACTTTCCCTAATTGCTTTTTTCTGATCAGTTAGTGCCTTTAGCTCTGACAGGTGATGAATTGTACACAAATATGCAAAAGGATTCTGACATCATAAAAACAGAAATAGTAACGATATTCTTATCAACGTCTAGGAATGAGATTAAAGGTTTAAATATGCTGACAAAGATACTGATATATTACATATTGACAGTATTTTTAAAGTTTTTACTCTAGAGAATGTATTTCATTTTTTATTATTAATATGACTACAATTTATTGAAAATAGACAACATATGAGCCTGAATTAATCAGAAATTTCTTATATTTTTTGTGATAGGTAATATAGTATAAGAACATGAAAATAACACTTCTGGGTCAACATATCTTTAAAAAGCCCATTTTTAAAATTATAAATTGTAAAGATGAGGTCTTCCTGTGTACCAGGTGGCAACATATTGAATTATATATGATGGAAAAAAAGATCTTGTGGGCAGAGTATACAACCTAAACACAGAATGATAGCACTATATCTGATGCTGTCATAAAGATTAATGCAGAGGAAGTCCTTTGAAAACAAAACCTGCTATTAAATGTCTGGTACAATTACCATCAGGAGATTCAAGCCCATCTATCAGTACCCACTAAATAAAGATGAACAGCCTTCCCTAGATTACAGGTGTTACTGCTTCCTATTCTATCTGTGTCTCTGAGGAATAAAGTAATCTTTATACATAATACTATTGCAAAGTTATTATTGAATGGACTTGCTATCCATGAATACCTAAATACAGAATTTGACTCAATAATCAAATCAAACGGTTATATTCTTTGTTGCTTATCTATGATTGAAACAGACTATAGATAATGCTTTGTTAAGACATAAATGAATACTGATTTGTGATTTCAAAATACAACATATTGTGTATAGTATTACCAAAGACAGTATGAAAAAGAACTAGGTCTATAATATGCGAAATACGGTGTCATGGAGAATGAATCGGTGGCATGTTTTGCAATTAATATCACTTTAAGTGATGACAAGAACACCTAGTTTCTGCCTCTTTTACTTTAAATGCTAAATCCTTTGCAATCATCACCATGACGGCACAAATGTCCAAATTGTATAAATGTCCAGGAAGAAATGGGTTTGCTTTCACATATGTTCAACAAGGTTTTGCCACATTTTAATGTATAAACTTAAAGAATAAAAGAACTATCTTAAAGAAACAGGAAATTGTTATTGCATTCTTAGGAGACTTATATCTTGGTTACTTAATTTCCTAACTTCTATTAGATCCAGTTTTCGTATGTATCCTCATTGTTTAATCTTGATTTTGGCTGAAACACTGTTGCTGGTCTTCGTTCTTCAGTATCCACACTCCTTGTGTTTCTCACACATGGGTGTGCTCACTCCCACATCTGTGGATCCGCCTCCCTTCTGAGATAATGGTACTCCAATATGCCAACAAAATTAGTAGAGAAAACAGTCATCTCTGCAGACTGAAAACTCCACTGGGGCAGGCACTATTTATAGTGTGTGTTGGTTACATCTCTGTATACACATGGTCTCCTACATTGCTTCAGGGACACAGAAGGCTATCAGTGTATGTTTGGTGAAATAATATGTATTTGTTATATCACTCATCAAATGACATAGATAAGTACAGATATAGATCAAGAGTCAGACCACAGAAATGGCTGAATGCTGAAGAACTGATGCTTTCGAGTTACGGTCCTGGAGGAGACCCTCGAGAGCCCCTTGGATGGCAACGAGATCAAGCCGGTCCATCCCAAAGAAAATAAACTCAACATTCTCTGGAAGGACTGATGCTGAAGCAGAAGCTCTAATCCTTTGGTCACCTGATGGGAAGAGCTGACTCACTGGGAAAGACCCTGATGCTGGGCAAGACTGAAGGCCAAAGAGGAAGAGGACAGCCGAGGATGAGATGGTTCGATAGTACCACCAACTCAGTGGACACGAACTTGAGCAAACTCTGGGACAGAGTGAGGGACAGAGGAGCCTGGTGGGCTGCAGTCCATGGGGCAGTCAAGAGTCAGACACGACTTAGTAACTGAACAACAACAAACAGTTTCATTGCTTTGTTCGGTAACTTTGATTTCCTGAGAACTGGCTCTGTTAGCATTTTAATACCTCAGCTACTTCTCCCCAACTGCCTTTGCCATTGAAAACTGGGGGGCTGTTCACCACTTTCTGGTCCTGGGGCTTCAGCCAATTTTCATATCTTCCTGTCAACCTACACTGCACAATATAAATCAACACTTTTCTTCTTTCTTTTTAAATCTAGAGATCCGCTAGGTCACTGTTACTCCCTCAGGCTTTTCCTGGATCTTTCCTCTTCAGAAAGGTATTTAGAAACAAATGAGAATATAGTTACTGGCAACAAGAAAATGAACTTCTCAATAGATCCGTTTCGTATGTATCCTCATTGTTTAATCTTGATTTTGGCTGAAACACTGTTGCTGGTCTTCGTTCTTCAGTATCCACACTCCTTGTGTTTCTCACACATGGGTGTGCTCACTCCACATCTGTGGATCCGCCTCCCTTCTGAGATAATGGTACTCCAATATGCCAACAAAATTAGTAGAGAAAACAGTCATCTCTGCAGACTGAAAACTCCACTGGGGCAGGCACTATTTATAGTGTGTGTTGGTTACATCTCTGTATACACATGGTCTCCTACATTGCTTCAGGGACACAGAAGGCTATCAGTGTATGTTTGGTGAAATAATATGTATTTGTTATATCACTCATCAAATGACATAGATAAGTACAGATATAGATCAAGAGTCAGACCACAGAAATGGCTGAATGCTGAAGAACTGATGCTTTCGAGTTACGGTCCTGGAGGAGACCCTCGAGAGCCCCTTGGATGGCAACGAGATCAAGCCGGTCCATCCCAAAGAAAATAAACTCAACATTCTCTGGAAGGACTGATGCTGAAGCAGAAGCTCTAATCCTTTGGTCACCTGATGGGAAGAGCTGACTCACTGGGAAAGACCCTGATGCTGGGCAAGACTGAAGGCCAAAGAGGAAGAGGACAGCCGAGGATGAGATGGTTCGATAGTACCACCAACTCAGTGGACACGAACTTGAGCAAACTCTGGGACAGAGTGAGGGACAGAGGAGCCTGGTGGGCTGCAGTCCATGGGGCAGTCAAGAGTCAGACACGACTTAGTAACTGAACAACAACAAACAGTTTCATTGCTTTGTTCGGTAACTTTGATTTCCTGAGAACTGGCTCTGTTAGCATTTTAATACCTCAGCTACTTCTCCCCAACTGCCTTTGCCATTGAAAACTGGGGGGCTGTTCACCACTTTCTGGTCCTGGGGCTTCAGCCAATTTTCATATCTTCCTGTCAACCTACACTGCACAATATAAATCAACACTTTTCTTCTTTCTTTTTAAATCTAGAGATCCGCTAGGTCACTGTTACTCCCTCAGGCTTTTCCTGGATCTTTCCTCTTCAGAAAGGTATTTAGAAACAAATGAGAATATAGTTACTGGCAACAAGAAAATGAACTTCTCAATTCCGTTTTTGAAGAAAAAAATTTTCTCTCCCACCCACATTCTTTCAAAGTGTCTCAGAATAAAATGACTGTTTGTACTGTCCTCCAACCTGAAATAATTTTGACAGATTGCTTCTGAAGTGAATCTAAACTTAAAATACAAAACTTTAATTAACAAATAGAATTAATGCTGCACTCACAGATTTCATAGCTTCATGACAAATCCTGGCTGTGCCATCTGAACTACCAGTTTACCTTCTTATAAATTGCAGGTGGTGCAGTGGTAAAGCAATGCAGGAGATGCCAGAGATGCAGGTTCAATCTCTGGGTTGGGAAGATCCCCTGGAGAAGGAAATGGGAACCCACTCCAGTATTCTTGCCTAGGGAATCCCATAGACAGAGGAGCCAGGTGGGTTATAGTCAGTCCAAAGCGTCAAAAAAGAGTCAGACATGACTGAGCATGTGCGCACGCACGCACACACACACACACACACATTAATATAATCATTCACCATTCACTCTTGAAATTCAGCATTTGCTGAAGTCCATGCCAGATCTCAAGAGAGACAGTGATGAACAAAAAGAGTGATTCTCCAGCTCTGAAAGATTTACAGTCACCAGAAAAGGAAAAGAAATCAAACATTCACACAAGCCACTGCGAGATCGGGGAACAGAATCAGATCATGGAACTTGGTGCAGAGAAATACCCAGTCAGAGCAGAAACAGTCGTGTCTGACTCTGAAAGGAGAAGGGTCGACAGCTTTAAAACAACAAACAGTTTCATTGCTTTGTTCGGTAACTTTGATTTCCTGAGAACTGGCTCTGTTAGCATTTTAATACCTCAGCTACTTCTCCCCAACTGCCTTTGCCATTGAAAACTGGGGGGCTGTTCACCACTTTCTGGTCCTGGGGCTTCAGCCAATTTTCATATCTTCCTGTCAACCTACACTGCACAATATAAATCAACACTTTTCTTCTTTCTTTTTAAATCTAGAGATCCGCTAGGTCACTGTTACTCCCTCAGGCTTTTCCTGGATCTTTCCTCTTCAGAAAGGTATTTAGAAACAAATGAGAATATAGTTACTGGCAACAAGAAAATGAACTTCTCAATTCCGTTTTTGAAGAAAAAAATTTTCTCTCCCACCCACATTCTTTCAAAGTGTCTCAGAATAAAATGACTGTTTGTACTGTCCTCCAACCTGAAATAATTTTGACAGATTGCTTCTGAAGTGAATCTAAACTTAAAATACAAAACTTTAATTAACAAATAGAATTAATGCTGCACTCACAGATTTCATAGCTTCATGACAAATCCTGGCTGTGCCATCTGAACTACCAGTTTACCTTCTTATAAATTGCAGGTGGTGCAGTGGTAAAGCAATGCAGGAGATGCCAGAGATGCAGGTTCAATCTCTGGGTTGGGAAGATCCCCTGGAGAAGGAAATGGGAACCCACTCCAGTATTCTTGCCTAGGGAATCCCATAGACAGAGGAGCCAGGTGGGTTATAGTCAGTCCAAAGCGTCAAAAAAGAGTCAGACATGACTGAGCATGTGCGCACGCACGCACACACACACACACACACATTAATATAATCATTCACCATTCACTCTTGAAATTCAGCATTTGCTGAAGTCCATGCCAGATCTCAAGAGAGACAGTGATGAACAAAAAAGAGAGTGATTCTCCAGCTCTGAAAGATTTACAGTCACCAGAAAAGGAAAAGAAATCAAACATTCACACAAGCCACTGCGAGATCGGGGGGGAACAGAATCAGATCATGGAACTTGGTGCAAGAGAAATACCCAGTCAGAGCAGAAACAGTCGTGTCTGACTCTGAAAAACCATGGACTGCAGCTCGCCAGGCGCCCCTGTCCTTAGGGAGTCCCCAGGCAAGACTACTGCAGTGGATTGCCATGTCTTTCTCCAGGGAATCTTCCCAGCCCAGGGATCGAACCTGTGCCTCTTCTGTCTCCTGCACTGGCAGGCAGGTTCTTTACCACTAGCACCGCCTGTGAAGCCCTTCAGAGCAGAAAGCACGAGTCTCACTCATCTCAATCAGTCAAATTTCCCAACTTCCGAGTCAGGAAATCACCTACATTTCTGTCACTTCTGCAGGCAGAGTGATTTTCTCAATCCATTTTTAAGTTGCCCATATGCTGTTCATGCTAAAGGCCCACTCATCTCTTCTTGTGAAACTTTTAAGGGTTGCCTGATGTTTCTTTTAGTTTCAATCAGTTCAGACTGCAGTTGCTCAACTTTCAACAAAATAAATTCCACTTTAAGTATCTTTGACGTTTCTCGGTCTTTCCTCTCTCGGTCTCCACATACATTACTTCCCATCCATCACCATTACTCGCATCCAGACATCCACATTTTCTGATGGGACATTCTCACTGAAGTCACCTTCCTTTTGAGGAAGAACCTCTTGCCTGAGTATTTCTTTGGTGCTAAATTGGCATTTTGGAAAGCTAGTTTGCATTCTAATGAATTGTGTTTTAACCTGAGGGCTTCCTCCTTTTCCTTCCAGATTGACTCTTGGCAGCCCTGTAAGACACTCAGCGTCTTTTGTGAATTTCAGAGCACACTTGACTTTCTCAGTCTGGTGCAGTGGCCCCTTTAGTCTGTTCCTGTGACCTGAATTCAGATAAATCAGTGTGTCCTTGCAATGATGGATTTTCTTGGTGACTTCTCTTCACTGTCTTCGAATATTTGAAACTAGGGACAAAATCTTGGAAAAACTGTTATCTTTCGAAAAAAAAACCCCCCACTGCGAGATCGGGGAACAAAAAGAGTGATTCTCCAGCTCTGAAAGATTTACAGTCACCAGAAAAGGAAAAGAAATCAAACATTCACACAAGCCACTGCGAGATCGGGGGGGAACAGAATCAGATCATGGAACTTGGTGCAAGAGAAATACCCAGTCAGAGCAGAAACAGTCGTGTCTGACTCTGAAAAACCATGGACTGCAGCTCGCCAGGCGCCCCTGTCCTTAGGGAGTCCCCAGGCAAGACTACTGCAGTGGATTGCCATGTCTTTCTCCAGGGAATCTTCCCAGCCCAGGGATCGAACCTGTGCCTCTTCTGTCTCCTGCACTGGCAGGCAGGTTCTTTACCACTAGCACCGCCTGTGAAGCCCTTCAGAGCAGAAAGCACGAGTCTCACTCATCTCAATCAGTCAAATTTCCCAACTTCCGAGTCAGGAAATCACCTACATTTCTGTCACTTCTGCAGGCAGAGTGATTTTCTCAATCCATTTTTAAGTTGCCCATATGCTGTTCATGCTAAAGGCCCACTCATCTCTTCTTGTGAAACTTTTAAGGGTTGCCTGATGTTTCTTTTAGTTTCAATCAGTTCAGACTGCAGTTGCTCAACTTTCAACAAAATAAATTCCACTTTAAGTATCTTTGACGTTTCTCGGTCTTTCCTCTCTCGGTCTCCACATACATTACTTCCCATCCATCACCATTACTCGCATCCAGACATCCACATTTTCTGATGGGACATTCTCACTGAAGTCACCTTCCTTTTGAGGAAGAACCTCTTGCCTGAGTATTTCTTTGGTGCTAAATTGGCATTTTGGAAAGCTAGTTTGCATTCTAATGAATTGTGTTTTAACCTGAGGGCTTCCTCCTTTTCCTTCCAGATTGACTCTTGGCAGCCCTGTAAGACACTCAGCGTCTTTTGTGAATTTCAGAGCACACTTGACTTTCTCAGTCTGGTGCAGTGGCCCCTTTAGTCTGTTCCTGTGACCTGAATTCAGATAAATCAGTGTGTCCTTGCAATGATGGATTTTCTTGGTGACTTCTCTTCACTGTATTCGAATATTTGAAACTAGGGATTTCAGAAACTTCCTTGGTGGCCCAGAAATATAAGTGTCTGTTTGCAATGAGAGAGACCTGGGTTCAAACCCTGAAGAAGGTAATGGCTACCCACTTGCCTAGAGAATCCCAGGAACAGAGGAGCCTGCCAGGCTATGGCCCACGGGGTGGCCATGAGTTGGACACGACTGAGTGCCTAACACAGTGGTCCTGTTACATTGTATCTCTCTATATTCACAACCTCTATACACGACTGAGTGCCTAACACAGTGGTCCTGTTACATTGTATCTCTCTATATTCACAACCTCTATACACACGTGCTCAATTGTGTCTGATTCTTTGTAACCCTTGGACTGTAGCCCACCAGGCTCCTCTGTCCTTGGAGTTATCCTGGTTATACTAGCCCTCCTCCAGTGGATCTTCCAACCCAGGGATCAAACCCACATCTTCTGTGTCTCCTGCATTGCAGGGAGATTCTTTACTGCTGAGCCACTGGGGATGCCCACATTTTTACTAGAATCCAGCAAACTGTCTAATGTAGAGTATGTCCAATGAGTGTTTATAGAATTTATGAGTGAACATGTTAAGAGGGAGAAAACTTTCTTCACTTTAGTCTTAAAAAACATTTTACTAAGTATTCTAGTCATGATTTCCTATATTATTCTTCAAAAATTACTCTTCATTTATTAATAGTTAGCATGCATTATGTATGAATAGACTTTAAAAAACCAATTAACCCACTTGAGCTGCATTGTTGTGTGGGACAGTGGTCAGGGGTATTTGTTTTTCTGTCTTAAGTGTTAGTGCCCCAAGGATGAGGTGGATGGCATGGGGGTTTTATTCATTTTGGAATTGGGGGTTTAAAGCAGCACCCTTTAGGAAGAATGTCCTTTTGAGAGCCCCCCCAGATTGACTCTTGGCAGCCCTGTAAGACACTCAGCGTCTTTTGTGAATTTCAGAGCACACTTGACTTTCTCAGTCTGGTGCAGTGGCCCCTTTAGTCTGTTCCTGTGACCTGAATTCAGATAAATCAGTGTGTCCTTGCAATGATGGATTTTCTTGGTGACTTCTCTTCACTGTATTCGAATATTTGAAACTAGGGATTTCAGAAACTTCCTTGGTGGCCCAGAAATATAAGTGTCTGTTTGCAATGAGAGAGACCTGGGTTCAAACCCTGAAGAAGGTAATGGCTACCCACTTGCCTAGAGAATCCCAGGAACAGAGGAGCCTGCCAGGCTATGGCCCACGGGGTGGCCATGAGTTGGACACGACTGAGTGCCTAACACAGTGGTCCTGTTACATTGTATCTCTCTATATTCACAACCTCTATACACGACTGAGTGCCTAACACAGTGGTCCTGTTACATTGTATCTCTCTATATTCACAACCTCTATACACACGTGCTCAATTGTGTCTGATTCTTTGTAACCCTTGGACTGTAGCCCACCAGGCTCCTCTGTCCTTGGAGTTATCCTGGTTATACTAGCCCTCCTCCAGTGGATCTTCCAACCCAGGGATCAAACCCACATCTTCTGTGTCTCCTGCATTGCAGGGAGATTCTTTACTGCTGAGCCACTGGGGATGCCCACATTTTTACTAGAATCCAGCAAACTGTCTAATGTAGAGTATGTCCAATGAGTGTTTATAGAATTTATGAGTGAACATGTTAAGAGGGAGAAAACTTTCTTCACTTTAGTCTTAAAAAACATTTTACTAAGTATTCTAGTCATGATTTCCTATATTATTCTTCAAAAATTACTCTTCATTTATTAATAGTTAGCATGCATTATGTATGAATAGACTTTAAAAAACCAATTAACCCACTTGAGCTGCATTGTTGTGTGGGACAGTGGTCAGGGGTATTTGTTTTTCTGTCTTAAGTGTTAGTGCCCCAAGGATGAGGTGGATGGCATGGGGGTTTTATTCATTTTGGAATTGGGGGTTTAAAGCAGCACCCTTTAGGAAGAATAGCAGAGTGAATGTAAATGAAAACTGCTTCCCTAAATAGCTAACCTGTTACCTAATAGTAATTGCAGTGGCTGTGGCAGTAGGTACAATCTCACCAGCTTCTCAGTCTTCTTTGCAAATGGTGATGGAAAGTGATAGGGAAGCAGTATTTTGCCTTCTAAGAAAAGGAAACTACATCAGATGATCTACATACCACACGTGTGAACTTTTAAAAAGACATTGATGAACAGAGCATCCATGTCTGGCCCGGAGGAGGAGGAGGGCGGAGAGGGTGTGAACCGAGTGGCTTCTAGAGTCACCCGGGGGGAGCCACGGGCTCCACGGGTGAGCATCGGAGGCCCAGAGAGGTCGCAGACGTCCCCAAGGTCTCCCAGGAGTTCTGAGAACCCAGCGCTGCTCTTCTCATCGCCAGGTGGGGGCTGCCGCGCAACGCCCACACCTTCTAGGAGGTGAACTACATCAGGAGGAAATAAGCTAGATCCCACTACATCTGAAAGCGGACTCCATTTCCCAAGACCATCTTCTATTCCATACGAACACAATCTCAAAGGGGAATACAGTCTCTTTAAGCAAAGAAAATGAGCACTAGGTCTCTGCAGTCACCACTGATTTCTTGAGATGGGCTGGGGGTCGGGGGAACCCGGGGAGACCCAGCAGACAGTGGTTCCTGCAGTCAGGCTAGCATCCCAATTACAGACGGAACGACACGGAGCCTTAGGGGTTGCTGTCGCCACAGCAGATGAAACACGTCCTGTTGGCCTGAGGAGAGTTGGGAGTCCGTTCATGAAACCAGATGGGCTCTAATTAATGCAGGAGCTGTACACAAGCCTCCTTCTTTTTATTCCTAACTGGCAGCCTGCGATCCATTTGGGATTTACCTAATGAGTCTATTCCAGGAAACCACCATTTGTATTAATTAACTCTATGATAGGAACAGGGGGCCCGATTAGAGGGTTGTTAAAACTGCAACGAGAGCGACAGCTTTGCAGTTCTCTGACCCTCTTGGCTCAGATCAGTGAATGTAATGAAAACTGCTGTTGTGTGGGACAGTGGTCAGGGGTATTTGTTTTTCTGTCTTAAGTGTTAGTGCCCCAAGGATGAGGTGGATGGCATGGGGGTTTTATTCATTTTGGAATTGGGGGTTTAAAGCAGCACCCTTTAGGAAGAATAGCAGAGTGAATGTAAATGAAAACTGCTTCCCTAAATAGCTAACCTGTTACCTAATAGTAATTGCAGTGGCTGTGGCAGTAGGTACAATCTCACCAGCTTCTCAGTCTTCTTTGCAAATGGTGATGGAAAGTGATAGGGAAGCAGTATTTTGCCTTCTAAGAAAAGGAAACTACATCAGATGATCTACATACCACACGTGTGAACTTTTAAAAAGACATTGATGAACAGAGCATCCATGTCTGGCCCGGAGGAGGGAGGAGGGCGGAGAGGGTGTGAACCGAGTGGCTTCCTAGAGTCACCCGGGGTGAGCCACGGGCTCCACGGGTGAGCATCGGAGGCCCAGAGAGGTCGCAGACGTCCCCAAGGTCTCCCAGGAGTTCTGAGAACCCAGCGCTGCTCTTCTCATCGCCAGGTGGGGGCTGCCCGCGCAACGCCCACACCTTCTAGGAGGTGAACTACATCAGGAGGAAATAAGCTAGATCCCACTACATCTGAAAGCGGACTCCATTTCCCAAGACCATCTTCTATTCCATACGAACACAATCTCAAAGGGGAATACAGTCTCTTTAAGCAAAGAAAATGAGCACTAGGTCTCTGCAGTCACCACTGATTTCTTGAGATGGGCTGGGGGTCGGGGGAACCCGGGGAGACCCAGCAGACAGTGGTTCCTGCAGTCAGGCTAGCATCCCAATTACAGACGGAACGACACGGAGCCTTAGGGGTTGCTGTCGCCACAGCAGATGAAACACGTCCTGTTGGCCTGAGGAGAGTTGGGAGTCCGTTCATGAAACCAGATGGGCTCTAATTAATGCAGGAGCTGTACACAAGCCTCCTTCTTTTTATTCCTAACTGGCAGCCTGCGATCCATTTGGGATTTACCTAATGAGTCTATTCCAGGAAACCACCATTTGTATTAATTAACTCTATGATAGGAACAGGGGGCCCGATTAGAGGGTTGTTAAAACTGCAACGAGAGCGACAGCTTTGCAGTTCTCTGACCCTCTTGGCTCTTGAAGAGCTGGTTTTAGGAGAAGAACGGTGTCCCCGGACCACCCAGCATTCCTCCCTCAGACTCAGAACAGCGACCACTGGCTCAGCTTGTTCTGGACTGTTCTGAGCAGTGACGTGCCCAGCTACATGTCCACCTCCCCAACCAGACATGGCCTCGTGAACCCGTCCAATGCAGTGATGTGTCAAGAGAAGTCTTCTGCGTGGGGGACTGTGCAAACGGATTGTTTCCCACCCCAAAACAGAACTCTTGGAACCAAGGATTCCATCTGAAAGAAGTTTTACTGAAAATACTTTCAGTGTGTGTAAAATTGACACTGTATGTTACTGTAAAACATACACTGAGTGACTTTACTGATCTCTTTAAAGGGTTAGATGTGAGACTTTCTTAGATCTTAGAATTTTAAAGAGGTTTGAAATGGGTCTAATATGTTTAATGTACTAAATTTTACTGTATTAGATTTTATCTTACTACAATGTATTAGAAATCTAGTAATTTCTAATATATTAGAAATCTGACAACTTTGTTGGATTTCACTGTATTTTATTAAAAACATTGCATAAAATATATTACATTTAATAAAATGTAATACTTATATGTGGGCTTCTCAGGTGGCTGGCTCAGTGGTAAAAAATTCATCTGCCAGTGTAGGAGACATGGGTTTGATCCCTGGGTTGGGAAGATCTCCTAGAGGAGAAAATGGCAAACCACTCCAGTATTCTTGCCCATGGACAGAGGAGCCTGGAAGGCTACGGCCCATAGGATCACAAAGAGTTGGACATGACTGAGCACACACACATAATACTTATATGTACACAATAATATAATCATTTAAATAGCTTTCCAATAGCTACTATTTATTAACTGTCTACTACATTCTAGGAATTGTGCTTAACAAGCTATAGGCATTATCTTCTTCCACACTCACATTAATCCAATGAAGTAAGTATTATTACTTTGCCCGTTTTAAAAATAAGAGCCCTTCATAGTTTACCTAACTGAGTCTTTTTTCCAGGAACCACCATTTGTATTAATTAACTCTATGATAGGAACAGGGGGCCCGATTAGAGGGTTGTTAAAACTGCAACGAGAGCGACAGCTTTGCAGTTCTCTGACCCTCTTGGCTCTTGAAGAGCTGGTTTTAGGAGAAGAACGGTGTCCCCGGACCACCCAGCATTCCTCCCTCAGACTCAGAACAGCGACCACTGGCTCAGCTTGTTCTGGACTGTTCTGAGCAGTGACGTGCCCAGCTACATGTCCACCTCCCCAACCAGACATGGCCTCGTGAACCCGTCCAATGCAGTGATGTGTCAAGAGAAGTCTTCTGCGTGGGGACTGTGCAAACGGATTGTTTCCCACCCCAAAACAGAACTCTTGGAACCAAGGATTCCATCTGAAAGAAGTTTTACTGAAAAGACTTTCAGTGTGTGTAAAATTGACACTGTATGTTACTGTAAAACATACACTGAGTGACTTTACTGATCTCTTTAAAGGGTTAGATGTGAGACTTTCTTAGATCTTAGAATTTTAAAGAGGTTTGAAATGGGTCTAATATGTTTAATGTACTAAATTTTACTGTATTAGATTTTATCTTACTACAATGTATTAGAAATCTAGTAATTTCTAATATATTAGAAATCTGACAACTTTGTTGGATTTCACTGTATTTTATTAAAAACATTGCATAAAATATATTACATTTAATAAAATGTAATACTTATATGTGGGCTTCTCAGGTGGCTGGCTCAGTGGTAAAAAATTCATCTGCCAGTGTAGGAGACATGGGTTTGATCCCTGGGTTGGGAAGATCTCCTAGAGGAGAAAATGGCAAACCACTCCAGTATTCTTGCCCATGGACAGAGGAGCCTGGAAGGCTACGGCCCATAGGATCACAAAGAGTTGGACATGACTGAGCACACACACATAATACTTATATGTACACAATAATATAATCATTTAAATAGCTTTCCAATAGCTACTATTTATTAACTGTCTACTACATTCTAGGAATTGTGCTTAACAAGCTATAGGCATTATCTTCTTCCACACTCACATTAATCCAATGAAGTAAGTATTATTACTTTGCCCGTTTTAAAAATAAGAGCTCTGATAGTTAGAGGAAGAATCTTCCCTAAAGTTACTTGGGATTAGATTCACAGTTGCTTATCTATGAAGAACTGCTCAGACTAACAATACAGCTGCTCTCCAACAATGTCCTGCCAAGATTTTATTTCCTTATTCTTTTGTCACACAAGGCGTTAATCTAAGTGCTTCTGGCTAATAGTGTTCTTTATGATGTTTAAAATAGGTTCTGAAATTTATATGATAAGAGTATGACATTTGGAAATACTTCTCATTGATTCCAATAATGTAATCCCAACAGAGACACCTCGCTGACTTTGTGTTCAAAATGACATGCTTTGTAGAAATGCCACCACAGAATTCGTGAGGGGACGAGGCTGACCTTTCCGCCTTAAATCCGTGCATGTCTGGTTGAATAGAAAACCCTCAGGAGAAGGGGGCTGTGGTAATAACTCTCCTCCACGGACCTAAAAGCTGTGAAGCATTGCTAGGCATAAGAAGTCATGTGGGTTTACATTTATTCCAAGTAATGATGTGGGATTTTTCAGTCTAATAACACATCACAAAGTTAGTGTGCCTAAAATTTTAAATTTTTTCAAGCCTAAAATGTAGGCTTGAAAATAACTTCCTCAGGGGGCTTTTGCTTTATTACTGACTCCAGGTTTCCATCCTGAAAATGGAAATTGTAATGCTTAGACATACCACAGTGGGAGGTTGTGAATGATTAATTATATGGGTTTAGCTCATTGAAGTTATAGATCGTTACTGAGGATCCTTTTCACCTCTGCTCTGCTCTGCCCGAGGGGTACAGGGCATGAGCTAATGGGTCTGTTTGTTTCCATTCTAAGCACATAATCTTTACTGAGCCTGAACACCCGCACTAGGGTGTGCTTTCTGCTGGAAAGCAAGGAGAATGAAACACTATACCCCCCAAAGTGGGCCGACTGGCTCAAAACAGACCGTTCCCTCTTGAATGTTATTTGTGTATATTTTGCCACCACGCTTCTTAGTTCCTCCTCAATCTTTCCCCAGATTCCTCACAAGCCATCTCGGAACAGGCTGCTGGCTGTTACTCAAACGGCAAAGCCCGGGGGTTCTTCCTGGTCAACCCTTCCCTGTTATACCCTCATGGCTGGCTCAGGGACGTCAAGCTCTGCTCAGGGGTCATCTGAGGGATGGTTTCTATCACCTCGCTCTGGAAGAGCCGCCCTCCTTCCTCTTTTGCCCCCTCTGTTGCTCTTCATCGCTTTGTCTTGCTTTTTCTTTCCTGAGTGACCCGATCCTCATCACACGGCGTGTGCTTGTCTGTTTTTAAAACCCTTTACCCTAGTCTCCAAAATGTACACTTTTTTTAAGAAATAGGTTCTGAAATTTATATGATAAGAGTATGACATTTGGAAATACTTCTCATTGATTCCAATAATGTAATCCCAACAGAGACACCTCGCTGACTTTGTGTTCAAAATGACATGCTTTGTAGAAATGCCACCACAGAATTCGTGAGGGGACGAGGCTGACCTTTCCGCCTTAAATCCGTGCATGTCTGGTTGAATAGAAAACCCTCAGGAGAAGGGGGCTGTGGTAATAACTCTCCTCCACGGACCTAAAAGCTGTGAAGCATTGCTAGGCATAAGAAGTCATGTGGGTTTACATTTATTCCAAGTAATGATGTGGGATTTTTCAGTCTAATAACACATCACAAAGTTAGTGTGCCTAAAATTTTAAATTTTTTCAAGCCTAAAATGTAGGCTTGAAAATAACTTCCTCAGGGGGCTTTTGCTTTATTACTGACTCCAGGTTTCCATCCTGAAAATGGAAATTGTAATGCTTAGACATACCACAGTGGGAGGTTGTGAATGATTAATTATATGGGTTTAGCTCATTGAAGTTATAGATCGTTACTGAGGATCCTTTTCACCTCTGCTCTGCTCTGCCCGAGGGGTACAGGGCATGAGCTAATGGGTCTGTTTGTTTCCATTCTAAGCACATAATCTTTACTGAGCCTGAACACCCGCACTAGGGTGTGCTTTCTGCTGGAAAGCAAGGAGAATGAAACACTATACCCCCCAAAGTGGGCCGACTGGCTCAAAACAGACCGTTCCCTCTTGAATGTTATTTGTGTATATTTTGCCACCACGCTTCTTAGTTCCTCCTCAATCTTTCCCCAGATTCCTCACAAGCCATCTCGGAACAGGCTGCTGGCTGTTACTCAAACGGCAAAGCCCGGGGGTTCTTCCTGGTCAACCCTTCCCTGTTATACCCTCATGGCTGGCTCAGGGACGTCAAGCTCTGCTCAGGGGTCATCTGAGGGATGGTTTCTATCACCTCGCTCTGGAAGAGCCGCCCTCCTTCCTCTTTTGCCCCCTCTGTTGCTCTTCATCGCTTTGTCTTGCTTTTTCTTTCCTGAGTGACCCCGATCCCTCATCACACGGCGTGTGCTTGTCTGTTATCCATCACCCACTCTATAAAGGGAAACTCTGAGGGCCGGCTATGTGGACACGTGACTCACTGTCACAGTCTCCACACCAAGAGCGGGCTTGGGACAATTTAGGCACTCAGTGAGCGTTCACTGAGTCAATGAGGTGTTTCTGCTGTATCTCTCCTCCCTTCTTGAGCATCTGTTTCCAGTAATCCTTGCTGTGATCTACATTAGATTTTTGACACTAATAAGCTACATAAGGGACTCCCCAGGTGGCGCAGTGGTAAAGAATCCACCTGTCAATGCAGGAGACACAAGAGACGTGGGTTTAACTTCTGGATTAGGAAGATTCCCTGGCAGAGAGAAGGGCAACGTGCTCCAGTATTCTCGCAGGGAAAATTCCACGAACAGAGGAGCCTGGCAGGTTACAGCCCATGACATCGCGAAGGGCCGAACACGACCGAGCGACTGAACACGTAAGCATGCACACAAGGTAGAGAAAGATCATTTCCTTCTGAAAGTCTTGCAAAGCAACTGTCACTCATGAAAATAAAAATTTACTTTGCTGTGTAAACATCTGAAGAGAAGTTAACAGAAATATCTGTCTCTAATCTAGTATCAGTTTTCTCATGTACATACAAACCTGAGTTTATTTTAAACTCTCATGGGCATACATGAGGTAGTGTACATCTGAGGTTCAGATCACACCTGGGTTCCAATCTGAATAAGCCATTTGCCAACCAAGTGTTGCTTGAACTATACATTATGAAATAATCATACCTATTTATAATCTTTCTCATGAGAATGTATTAAATAACACCATTTTAAAGATAAGAACATCTAGGTAATTAATGGCTCAAAACAGACCGTTCCCTCTTGAATGTTATTTGTGTATATTTTGCCACCACGCTTCTTAGTTCCTCCTCAATCTTTCCCCAGATTCCTCACAAGCCATCTCGGAACAGGCTGCTGGCTGTTACTCAAACGGCAAAGCCCGGGGGTTCTTCCTGGTCAACCCTTCCCTGTTATACCCTCATGGCTGGCTCAGGGACGTCAAGCTCTGCTCAGGGGTCATCTGAGGGATGGTTTCTATCACCTCGCTCTGGAAGAGCCGCCCTCCTTCCTCTTTTGCCCCCTCTGTTGCTCTTCATCGCTTTGTCTTGCTTTTTCTTTCCTGAGTGACCCCGATCCCTCATCACACGGCGTGTGCTTGTCTGTTATCCATCACCCACTCTATAAAGGGAAACTCTGAGGGCCGGCTATGTGGACACGTGACTCACTGTCACAGTCTCCACACCAAGAGCGGGCTTGGGACAATTTAGGCACTCAGTGAGCGTTCACTGAGTCAATGAGGTGTTTCTGCTGTATCTCTCCTCCCTTCTTGAGCATCTGTTTCCAGTAATCCTTGCTGTGATCTACATTAGATTTTTGACACTAATAAGCTACATAAGGGACTCCCCAGGTGGCGCAGTGGTAAAGAATCCACCTGTCAATGCAGGAGACACAAGAGACGTGGGTTTAACTTCTGGATTAGGAAGATTCCCTGGCAGAGAGAAGGGCAACGTGCTCCAGTATTCTCGCAGGGAAAATTCCACGAACAGAGGAGCCTGGCAGGTTACAGCCCATGACATCGCGAAGGGCCGAACACGACCGAGCGACTGAACACGTAAGCATGCACACAAGGTAGAGAAAGATCATTTCCTTCTGAAAGTCTTGCAAAGCAACTGTCACTCATGAAAATAAAAATTTACTTTGCTGTGTAAACATCTGAAGAGAAGTTAACAGAAATATCTGTCTCTAATCTAGTATCAGTTTTCTCATGTACATACAAACCTGAGTTTATTTTAAACTCTCATGGGCATACATGAGGTAGTGTACATCTGAGGTTCAGATCACACCTGGGTTCCAATCTGAATAAGCCATTTGCCAACCAAGTGTTGCTTGAACTATACATTATGAAATAATCATACCTATTTATAATCTTTCTCATGAGAATGTATTAAATAACACCATTTTAAAGATAAGAACATCTAGGTAATTAATGGCTGATGTATGTTAGGTATCCAGTATGTGTTTATTTTTATCAAAGGAAAACATATAAATTTCTATGTGTCCAAAAACCAGGAAAATGTGTCAAATCTCTAATTTTTTCTCCTTTCAAAGGCTAAAGTCACTACTCACTGCTTCATAGGTACACGGGATATTGATCAAGCTCTGAAAGACTGTTCCTTCTACCTTCTACCTTCTCATTTCTGTGGCTCTCTCTAGACCTTTTCTAATTTCTTTACTTGCTCCTGAATTGCCTGCCACCTGACAGTCTCATCTGTACTAGTGTTTCTACGGGTTCTGTTCCTGTCCCGTCACTGTCCTCATCCCATAAACTTTCCCCGATTGGTTTCATTTCATTCTCTTCCTTTTATTATGATCTATATGCTAATGGCTCTCAGGTCCAGTCTGTCTTCTAAGATGAGGCTCCTATACTTGCCCAGTGCCCTGCTGGCTCCAACTCAGTACCTCTAACAGTACTGAACAGGAGACTACCACGCCCCTCAAATGAAATTGTCCTTCTTGCCGTGTTTGTCTGATGACTGGATGACAAGAAGTAGGAGAAGGCAGAAGACAAAACCTGTGTTTGGTTTCTAGGCAACATGGTAGTGCAACGGAGAAAAGAATTCAGGGACAGCAGTTCTCACTCAAGCACAGTGTTGAGTGCACGGATGTGTACCTTTCCAGAAAAGCCTGGCAGATGACACTTTAATCAGGGAATCAAAGTGAACATCAGAGAAATGAGACAAATCAAACTGGATAGGGTGCAAAGAAAAGAGCACACTGTCACGTCTGTGATATTTGCTTCAAAGATGTGTAACCTGGATCAAATCCTATAAATACATCAGATAAACTGAAATAAAAGGACATTCTAGAAATGACTGGTTTGTAATCTTCAAAAGCGTCAAAGTCAGGAAACCACGGAAAGCCTGAGAAAAGACCAACTAATTATAAGACATGGTGTTGATCTGGATCATTCTGCTATACAAAATGCTGTTTGGAAAGCTGGCACAATGCGAGTGGGATCTGAGTATGACACTGCAGGAATGTATCCATTTTTATTTCTTACATTTGTTGGTCTTATTGCAATTACATAGGAGGAAAAAAAGGGAAGTGAAAAGCAATAATTGGTCAGTCGTGTCCGACTTTGTGACCCTGTGGATTGTAGCCTTCCAGGCTCCTCTTGCCCATGGAATTCAGGCAAGAATACCCGAGTGAGTTCTCATTCCCATCTCCAGGGATCTTCCTGACCCAGGGACTGAACCCAGGCCTCCTGTATTGCAAGCAGATTCTTTACCATCTGAGCCACCAGGGAATCCCAACATAGGAGAAGGTCCTTGTTTACAGGAAATAAACGTTCTAATATTGAGTATGACGGACAACACACTGACGATTTTTCTGAAATGTATTCTGGGAAAGAAAGATGCCCCTTTACTCTATATTTCTAGTTTCTTCCTTTGTACTGTATTTGTAGTGTTTTTTTTTTTTTTTTTCCTGCAAACTTCAGATTATTTCATAATAAAAACAATTACTTCTTAAAACAGGTTAGAATTTTTCTCAGTGCTACACAACCGCTGGAAGATACAAGCAGTACGGCAACATAATCAGATTGATACCTTTGAAAGGCCACTCTGGCTGCTCAGAGCCAAACAAAGCCAAACAAATATACAGAGCAGTCCATGGGGTCTCAAAAGAGTCGGACACAACTTAGCAACTAAACAACATCTGTCTCCTCCATCACACAGTTTCTGTCTCTTGTTGTGCTTGCTGATGGAAAAGCGAAGCCCTAAGTGCACATTCTATTTCCAACATGATGGTGCATTTTGTCAGTGGAAACAGAGACTCCAGAGTGTCTGAAGCCACGCGACCACTGCCTGCCTCCCGGCCGGCTGGCCCGGAGCATCCACATCTCAGCACATCCTGATGTGACTTGTGTGTCAGGCCCCGGCACTGTTGTTGTTGTTTAGTTGCTAAGTCATGTCCATTGCCTTGCAATCCCATGGACTGCAGCAAACCAAGAAGTGTAGCCCTGTGCATTAAATTTGAGAAAAAAAAAAAAAACCAAACAAACAGAAACTCTGTGTAACACTTGTAATTGAGAGGAGGATAAACAGTCTGGTCAGAAATAAATTGAGAATTAGAAGAAGCAGGTTCTATTACCAGCTCTGTTTCTGGCTTACTGTAACTTTGAGTAAATCACCGAATTCTGTGATTTCCTCATGTGTAAAATAAACAACATAACGATTTCCAAGGCGCCTTGGAGCTCTAAAATTCAGTTTATATTTCAAATGGAAAGTATTTGCCTGAAGGCATTATCACATTGCTTACCGTTTTCCAATAAACTACTTTTCAATAAATAAACTGCCTAAGGCCACTGGAATAACAGCTCCTTTCTCTCCCTGTCTTCCCCCGCTCTCTGTCATTCCCTCATTTTAGATTAATGATTTACAGGGTGTACACTAACTGTCTTACCTGTTGCACTGACTTCTGACTTGACGGACCACATAACTCAAAGTCATTCTCCGTTTACCCTACTTTCTCACCTGAATTAAGGTTCACTTTCACTGGTGGACTGCAGATGCAGACTAGGGAAAGAAACACCACTCCCTCACAGAGAGATCCTCGGACAAGCTATCTCATTGGCTGCCTCCTGCCCGGGAAATCTGCGGTTGTCTTATCTGCATGGAGCCGCTGGCTGGTGAAAGATGTGTGTTGCATTGATCGAATTTGTGTTTATAAATATATTTATCATTTGTTAAAATTTTTTTGGCCTATTTTTTTAATCAATTGTTTATTTATTTATTTTTCATCCATCTCCATTCTTTGGCCCATGTGGGCCTCCCATCGCAGTGGCCTCTCTTGCTGCAGAGCACCAGCTCTGGGCGCATGCGCTCTAGAGCACAGGCTTGCAATTGGACACACCGGTCCAGCCTGCTCCGTGGCACATGGGATCTTCCCGGGCCAGGGATCGAACCAGCGCCCCTTGCAGCACAAGGCGGACTCTTTACCCACTGGGACACCAGGGAAGCCCTGATCTTGTATATGTTTGAAGTGTGTTTATACCTGTCAGTGAGTTTTATAACATCTCCCTTGTACTTTCTATCAACAGCATTAAGCTGAAGTGTAGCCCTGTGCATTAAATTTGAGAAAAAAAAAAAAAACCAAACAAACAGAAACTCTGTGTAACACTTGTAATTGAGAGGAGGATAAACAGTCTGGTCAGAAATAAATTGAGAATTAGAAGAAGCAGGTTCTATTACCAGCTCTGTTTCTGGCTTACTGTAACTTTGAGTAAATCACCGAATTCTGTGATTTCCTCATGTGTAAAATAAACAACATAACGATTTCCAAGGCGCCTTGGAGCTCTAAAATTCAGTTTATATTTCAAATGGAAAGTATTTGCCTGAAGGCATTATCACATTGCTTACCGTTTTCCAATAAACTACTTTTCAATAAATAAACTGCCTAAGGCCACTGGAATAACAGCTCCTTTCTCTCCCTGTCTTCCCCCGCTCTCTGTCATTCCCTCATTTTAGATTAATGATTTACAGGGTGTACACTAACTGTCTTACCTGTTGCACTGACTTCTGACTTGACGGACCACATAACTCAAAGTCATTCTCCGTTTACCCTACTTTCTCACCTGAATTAAGGTTCACTTTCACTGGTGGACTGCAGATGCAGACTAGGGAAAGAAACACCACTCCCTCACAGAGAGATCCTCGGACAAGCTATCTCATTGGCTGCCTCCTGCCGGAACTCTGCGGTTGTCTTATCTGCATGGAGCCGCTGGCTGGTGAAAGATGTGTGTTGCATTGATCGAATTTGTGTTTATAAATATATTTATCATTTGTTAAAATTTTTTTGGCCTATTTTTTTAATCAATTGTTTATTTATTTATTTTTCATCCATCTCCATTCTTTGGCCCATGTGGGCCTCCCATCGCAGTGGCCTCTCTTGCTGCAGAGCACCAGCTCTGGGCGCATGCGCTCTAGAGCACAGGCTTGCAATTGGACACACCGGTCCAGCCTGCTCCGTGGCACATGGGATCTTCCCGGGCCAGGGATCGAACCAGCGCCCCTTGCAGCACAAGGCGGACTCTTTACCCACTGGGACACCAGGGAAGCCCTGATCTTGTATATGTTTGAAGTGTGTTTATACCTGTCAGTGAGTTTTATAACATCTCCCTTGTACTTTCTATCAACAGCATTAAGTAGAGCTTAAGGTGTTCATGTGCCATTGAAAATACCAGATGGTATTTTAATTCTTTTTTTTCTTACATAATGATTACTTGCAGGATTTATAAGGTACCCATCATATAAACTAATAGATTATTACGGAGGGTCTATGGGAGCTATTTGGAGCATACCATCACGGCCATTTTCCAGAACTTTGTCTTTAAAATGACCATCTCATATTTAGTCCACTAGTAATAAATGCAAAAAAGACACCTTCTGTAAAACCTTCCCAGTCAGTTAACGCAGTGCTTTAAAAGGGTTTGCCAGATGTTGAGCAAGTATACCAACTGCCTTCCTTTCATCTTTGAAGCTAAATTGTCCTTATTAGAGTCAAGGTTGTGGAATTAATTCTTGTTGGTTTTCTAAACAATAAAGCTCTTCATACACACATAAAGGCCATTTCTGAAGCTAGAGAAAGCAGATATGTTTAATAGCTTAGATGTTGAGAATGTATAACAAGGATTTTTTGATTTGAACTGCTTCTCTAAATACAGTAGAGTTTTATTGACTTTATATTTTCTTTCTTATCTAGGCAGATAATTTATGCCACCAAAAACACTAGTACTTAATGGAATTATTATTACTAATGACTGAAAAAATATTATTTAAAACATTGTGCCATCACATGGTAATTCTAAGAAACTGGTATTCTGCGACTGAGATAATAATTCAACCTCAGCTTTCTGTTATAAATCTTAGATTATTGGAATTATTGGCTCTTGTTTAATCCTCTAGGAATTACTCTGTAAATTCTATGAATATATTCAGTTCAGTGTATTTTCATTTGGTTCAAAGTGTTTCTTTTATTTCCCTGGAGATTTCCTCTTTGACCTCAGGATTATTTGGAATATATTGTTTCGTTTCCTTGCGCCTGGAGTTTTCCTGTCTTTCTGTTATTGATTTCTAGTTCAATTCTGCTGCAGCTGAGGAACACATTCTGTGAGTTCACTTGTTTGAAATGTATAGAGATTTGTTTTCTGAGCCAGGGTAAGGTCTCTCTTGATAAATGTCCCACCTACATTTTAAAAAAATCCATGTCTTTTGTCAAATCTGGGGAGTATTTAACTGTTATTTTTACATTACTTCTTCAGTCTTGCTGTCTTTGTTCTCCTCTCCACCCAGGGCTCCCATGACACATTTTAAATCTTGTGCTGTTATTGCACAGGCCTCGTATTGTTCACTCCATTTCTCTCTTTTTTACATATTTATTGGATTTATAAGGTACCCATCATATAAACTAATAGATTATTACGGAGGGTCTATGGGAGCTATTTGGAGCATACCATCACGGCCATTTTCCAGAACTTTGTCTTTAAAATGACCATCTCATATTTAGTCCACTAGTAATAAATGCAAAAAAGACACCTTCTGTAAAACCTTCCCAGTCAGTTAACGCAGTGCTTTAAAAGGGTTTGCCAGATGTTGAGCAAGTATACCAACTGCCTTCCTTTCATCTTTGAAGCTAAATTGTCCTTATTAGAGTCAAGGTTGTGGAATTAATTCTTGTTGGTTTTCTAAACAATAAAGCTCTTCATACACACATAAAGGCCATTTCTGAAGCTAGAGAAAGCAGATATGTTTAATAGCTTAGATGTTGAGAATGTATAACAAGGATTTTTTGATTTGAACTGCTTCTCTAAATACAGTAGAGTTTTATTGACTTTATATTTTCTTTCTTATCTAGGCAGATAATTTATGCCACCAAAAACACTAGTACTTAATGGAATTATTATTACTAATGACTGAAAAAATATTATTTAAAACATTGTGCCATCACATGGTAATTCTAAGAAACTGGTATTCTGCGACTGAGATAATAATTCAACCTCAGCTTTCTGTTATAAATCTTAGATTATTGGAATTATTGGCTCTTGTTTAATCCTCTAGGAATTACTCTGTAAATTCTATGAATATATTCAGTTCAGTGTATTTTCATTTGGTTCAAAGTGTTTCTTTTATTTCCCTGGAGATTTCCTCTTTGACCTCAGGATTATTTGGAATATATTGTTTCGTTTCCTTGCGCCTGGAGTTTTCCTGTCTTTCTGTTATTGATTTCTAGTTCAATTCTGCTGCAGCTGAGGAACACATTCTGTGAGTTCACTTGTTTGAAATGTATAGAGATTTGTTTTCTGAGCCAGGGTAAGGTCTCTCTTGATAAATGTCCCACCTACATTTTAAAAAAATCCATGTCTTTTGTCAAATCTGGGGAGTATTTAACTGTTATTTTTACATTACTTCTTCAGTCTTGCTGTCTTTGTTCTCCTCTCCACCCAGGGCTCCCATGACACATTTTAAATCTTGTGCTGTTATTGCACAGGCCTCGTATTGTTCACTCCATTTCTCTCTTTTTTACATATTTATTCTGGTTTAGTTGCTAAGTCATGTCCCACTCTTTTGAGACCCCATGGACGGAAGCCTGTCAGGCTCTTCTGTCCATGGGATTTTCCAGGCAAGAATACCAGTGTGGGCTTCCATTTCCCTCTCCAAGGGATCTTCCCAACCCAGGGATCAAACCTGCTTCTCCTGCATTGGCAGGTGGAGTCATTTCCACTGAGCCATGGGAGTGATGGCTCTTTATAATACCTATTTGGTGACACCTATTATTCTAACTTCAGGTTCACAGGTTTTCTTCACTCTTTCTCTGTTATTGTTGGCCCCATCCAGTGAATTTTTCATTTTAATTATTATATTTCATTGTTCTAAAACTTCCATTTGGTTCTTTATATCTTCTTTTTCTTTCTTGATGTTTTTTTTTTTTTAATTTTTGCTATAATGTTGATTTTTATTGCAGTTTCTTTAAACCCTTATCAGATAATTCTAGGATTGCTACTATTTTGCTGTCTGGAGTCTCTTGTTTGAATTTCCTCATTTAACTGTTTTCTTTTTTTTTTTTTAATTCTTGCCACTACAGGTGACTTCCAGCTGACCCAGGCTGTGCTGGGCACTATAAACACTCCGGGTTGCATTTCAGTCTTCTCTGTGGGTTGTGCCACCACCACTCGCCTCATCCAGCAAAGAGCCGCA
Organism: Tragulus kanchil; assembly: GCA_022376925.1. Lineage (NCBI taxonomy): Eukaryota > Metazoa > Chordata > Mammalia > Artiodactyla > Tragulidae > Tragulus > Tragulus kanchil. Next base: position 165,533,891 of record JAIOJX010000003.1, on the reverse strand, counting down.
CCTCCTTGTTGCCCACCGGGATTGGGGGTCCAGGTTTCCTCACTTAGCCTCTGTTGACATGAGGGAGGGGGGCACTGTTTGCTCTGGTTCCCCAGTCGACCCTCGGTGGCTTGGAGGGGCAGGAAAGTCTTGCTACCGCTCTCCCGCTGGCCTCTGTGACCTTGACGCGGTGGAGGGTCGGCCTCCTTACAGCCAGGCAGCTGTCCAGAGCCCAGCAGGGAGGCAGGGCGACACCTCACTGCCGGTGGGGCTGAAGTCCAGGCTCTCCAAGTGTCGTTGTCAAGCCAGGATGACACTTTCCAGCGGGAAGCCTTGAGCCTGGAGAGGCAGGAATTTGAACTCCCGCTCCCTTTGAAGGCAGTGGTGGGACGGAGCTGAGGTTTTTCCTTGTGGTGTTTGCTCGGGTGGAGAGAGTATTCTCTATTCTGTTGGAACAAAATCAGGTCATCTGTGACGTAGATGAATCTAGAGCCTGTTGAACAGAGTGAAGTAAGTCAGAAAGAAAAAAATATCATATAGTAACACATATAGAGGGAATTTAGAAAAATAGTACTGAGGAGCCCATCTGCAGGGCAGGAATGGAGATGCAGGTGTAGGGAACAGAGCTGTGGACGCAGCGGGGAAGGAGAGGGTGGGATGCAGTGAGAGCGGAGCCCTGGCACGCACACGCAGTCTTGTGTGAAACAGATCGCCAGCGGGAAGCGGCAGCAGAGCCCAGGGCTCCGCTCTGTGCTGCGATGACCTGGAGCGGAGCGGCGGAGGGCGGGCAGGCCGGCCGGAGGCGGAGGGAACGCACGTGTGCTTTCAGCGCGTCCACGCTGGTGTATAGCAGAAACGAGCAAAACACTGTAAAGCACTTATACGTCAATTTAAAAAATTGATAAATAAAATATTGTTTTCCCGGGATGCACCTTTCTAGATGTTTTCACCAGAGGGAACAGGTCTTGTTGGGGCTTTTGGGGCTATGCTCATTCAGGTTTCTGAGTTGCTGGCAGAATTCTTCAGCTCCAAGTGGGGCCTGTATGAGGCAAAAGAAAACCTAGGAACTCTGTTAACTCCTTTATTGGGTTTTAAGGTCAACATTGGGTCTGCCTTCTTCTTTCCACCTTTAAGAATTTTCTTGTGTTTGCTTTATATGTAACGTTCAAAACTTTATGCCCTGGGTCCAGGTTTCCTCACTTAGCCTCTGTTGACATGAGGGAGGGGGGCACTGTTTGCTCTGGTTCCCCAGTCGACCCTCGGTGGCTTGGAGGGGCAGGAAAGTCTTGCTACCGCTCTCCCGCTGGCCTCTGTGACCTTGACGCGGTGGAGGGTCGGCCTCCTTACAGCCAGGCAGCTGTCCAGAGCCCAGCAGGGAGGCAGGGCGACACCTCACTGCCGGTGGGGCTGAAGTCCAGGCTCTCCAAGTGTCGTTGTCAAGCCAGGATGACACTTTCCAGCGGGAAGCCTTGAGCCTGGAGAGAGCAGGAATTTGAACTCCCCGCTCCCTTTGAAGGCAGTGGTGGGACGGAGCTGAGGTTTTTCCTTGTGGTGTTTGCTCGGGTGGAGAGAGTATTCTCTATTCTGTTGGAACAAAATCAGGTCATCTGTGACGTAGATGAATCTAGAGCCTGTTGAACAGAGTGAAGTAAGTCAGAAAGAAAAAAATATCATATAGTAACACATATAGAGGGAATTTAGAAAAATAGTACTGAGGAGCCCATCTGCAGGGCAGGAATGGAGATGCAGGTGTAGGGAACAGAGCTGTGGACGCAGCGGGGAAGGAGAGGGTGGGATGCAGTGAGAGCGGAGCCCTGGCACGCACACGCAGTCTTGTGTGAAACAGATCGCCAGCGGGAAGCGGCAGCAGAGCCCAGGGCTCCGCTCTGTGCTGCGATGACCTGGAGCGGAGCGGCGGAGGGCGGGCAGGCCGGCCGGAGGCGGAGGGAACGCACGTGTGCTTTCAGCGCGTCCACGCTGGTGGATAGCAGAAACGAGCAAAACACTGTAAAGCACTTATACGTCAATTTAAAAAATTGATAAATAAAATATTGTTTTCCCGGGATGCACCTTTCTAGATGTTTTCACCAGAGGGAACAGGTCTTGTTGGGGCTTTTGGGGCTATGCTCATTCAGGTTTCTGAGTTGCTGGCAGAATTCTTCAGCTCCAAGTGGGGCCTGTATGAGGCAAAAGAAAACCTAGGAACTCTGTTAACTCCTTTATTGGGTTTTAAGGTCAACATTGGGTCTGCCTTCTTCTTTCCACCTTTAAGAATTTTCTTGTGTTTGCTTTATATGTAACGTTCAAAACTTTATTAGTGCTTAGCAGGAAGAAAAGGGGGAAAAAGTACTTCTCCATCTTTACCAAAACAGGAGTCCTCCATGTGATCCTTTAAAAGGTATATATACAAGATACGGCATCCATTAATTGATTTGAGGTCATGGAAGCACCCCTACCTCTGCCCATAGTCAACAGTGGAGAAAGATGTGAGGCCCAACAGAGCCTGGGCTTGCAAGGTTGCCAAGAGACAACAAGAACTGATAGAAATTGAGTCACAGAGGAAATGTGTTGGGGATTTGTTACATGTGAAAAAACAAACTCATATCACTCTTGCAAATACTCTAGTCCTTCATGAGCATATGTATGATCCACATAAAATTAAAAAGGTTAATAGAAAATAATTCTTCTTTGATCAAGACATGATTATGATTATTATATTGTGACTATTTCCCGCTTATCTCTGAAACTGGTCTAAGTAATTTCAAATATCAGCACCAACAAACCCTGTACCTCTACATATGACCCATCTAATTTCCATGATCACTCTGCTCTGCTCTTCTCTTTGGATAATGATTTAATGCGTGTTACTTTCTACTTTAAAGCAGAAACATGAGATAAGTTTAACGTAAGCGTTTAAGCTCACTTTTTTTACTCAGGCTTCCCTCAGATGGCAAAGAGTCCGCCTGGGTTGGGGTTGGATCCCTGGGTATGGAAGATCCCCTGGAGAAGGAAAGGGCTACCCACTCCAGTCTTCTTGCCTGGAGAACCCATGAACAGAAGAGCCTGGAGGGCTATCGTCCAGGGGGCTGCAAAGAGTCAAACACGACTGAACAACTAGCACGCACACACACTCCTTTACTGAAGAATGTTTAATACAGTTTGGAATCTTCAACACTGAAATAGCTAACATCAATATTATTTTATACTAGAGGAAGGTTGGCTTCATACAAAGTAATTGAATATTTAGCTTTCGTGCATTACCATTCAATAGCCATCATCTAGAGAGCCGTGGTTAACTTTGGTGCCTGTTGCTCCTTTTTATCACTGTTTATGAAAGTTTATCAATGGGCAGAATTGACAACTGACAAACACTTTCAAAGAGATGCTACTCTATTTACCTGACTTGAAAGCCATTGAGTAAGTAAACTTGTAAAGCTTTTTTATGCTTTGGAGCTGAGGGGCTCTTATGACATCTGAGCTCCTTCTCTAAGAGAAGGGAGACTGTGAATTCCTATTTTTATATTCATTTCCTGAGAAGATTAGTTTAAAAATTTAACAGTAAGGATAGGTTTATTAACCCCAAGGTATTTATGTGATTGTCATACAGATTATTTGATCTCTGAGCCCATATACGCATGATGAATACTAATCTGAAAGCTGTAAGAAAAAATTAGACATGACAACCTGCTCTACATTTTAGGCTAGAGAGGAGAGTTTCTCTCTTTTAAATGAGTTTTACCTGGGAGTGATAGGCACTTTTTGCATAAAATTAAAAAGGTTAATAGAAAATAATTCTTCTTTGATCAAGACATGATTATGATTATTATATTGTGACTATTTCCCGCTTATCTCTGAAACTGGTCTAAGTAATTTCAAATATCAGCACCAACAAACCCTGTACCTCTACATATGACCCATCTAATTTCCATGATCACTCTGCTCTGCTCTTCTCTTTGGATAATGATTTAATGCGTGTTACTTTCTACTTTAAAGCAGAAACATGAGATAAGTTTAACGTAAGCGTTTAAGCTCACTTTTTTTACTCAGGCTTCCCTCAGATGGCAAAGAGTCCGCCTGGGTTGGGGTTGGATCCCTGGGTATGGAAGATCCCCTGGAGAAGGAAAGGGCTACCCACTCCAGTCTTCTTGCCTGGAGAACCCATGAACAGAAGAGCCTGGAGGGCTATCGTCCAGGGGGCTGCAAAGAGTCAAACACGACTGAACAACTAGCACGCACACACACTCCTTTACTGAAGAATGTTTAATACAGTTTGGAATCTTCAACACTGAAATAGCTAACATCAATATTATTTTATACTAGAGGAAGGTTGGCTTCATACAAAGTAATTGAATATTTAGCTTTCGTGCATTACCATTCAATAGCCATCATCTAGAGAGCCGTGGTTAACTTTGGTGCCTGTTGCTCCTTTTTATCACTGTTTATGAAAGTTTATCAATGGGCAGAATTGACAACTGACAAACACTTTCAAAGAGATGCTACTCTATTTACCTGACTTGAAAGCCATTGAGTAAGTAAACTTGTAAAGCTTTTTTATGCTTTGGAGCTGAGGGGCTCTTATGACATCTGAGCTCCTTCTCTAAGAGAAGGGAGACTGTGAATTCCTATTTTTATATTCATTTCCTGAGAAGATTAGTTTAAAAATTTAACAGTAAGGATAGGTTTATTAACCCCAAGGTATTTATGTGATTGTCATACAGATTATTTGATCTCTGAGCCCATATACGCATGATGAATACTAATCTGAAAGCTGTAAGAAAAAATTAGACATGACAACCTGCTCTACATTTTAGGCTAGAGAGGAGAGTTTCTCTCTGTGGTAGAAAGAATGAAATGAGTTTTACCTGGGAGTGATAGGGACTTGACTTTAAATTTCTAGTCACGATGTTTAATTTTAGTTCTCCATTAAGTTTGCTGCTTTTCCTATAAAATGGAGATGTGCTTAGTCCCTCAGTCGTGGCCAGCTGAGACCCCAGAGACTGTAGCCCACCAGACTCCTCTGCCCATGGGATTCTCCAGGCAAGAGTATTGGAGTGGGTAGCCATGCCCTTCTCCAGGGAACTGTTCTGACCCAGGGATCGATCATGGGTCTCCTGCATCGCAAGCAGATTCTTTACCATCTGAGCCACCAAGGAAGCCCCAAGTCGGGGTGTAGGGTGTTAGTAATTTTACAGATTTGAGTGATGAGAAAGAACTTTTCTTTGAGGAAGAATATTTCTAAACCCTATTCCCCTGAACCCCTCAACCACACACACACAGTCGTGCTCAACTTTTGATGAAAATAAATGTAAAGGAAGAAGCCTTTCAAGGGAACACCTTCCTCCTCTGCTACCAGGACTCATTTTACTCAGTTAAAAGAAGAGCACAGCTGTTATCCTGTAGCTGCCACTGAAGCCCTTGGCCAGGCCGAGCGGCATCTTGGATTTCAGCTAAGGTCTGGTTGTCTGAATCGTGCCGCTGGAGTGAACAGCGTGTTTTGTGTTTCTAGAACACCGATGGATCTACCCTTGTCTCTTTGGTGAAGTGGAAGAGAGGTGATAAATATCCAGGCATACAGAGCAACTCTTTCCTAAGATTTTGGTCAGTATCCATAATAACCGGAAGCTCCTCCCAGTCTTCTGAATTGTTGGAATCATTCTCCAATTTCTTTTTAAAAAGTATGTAGAAGCAGCAGGAAAACAGTCCTCTGATGCTGACATGATGTGACACTGAATTTCCAAAAACTTACAGCTGAAAGAGTAGATTCCGTAGTAGAACATCTGTAGAAAACCTTTTAAAATCATTCTTGTTTGCTGCTGCTCAGTCGCTAAGTAATACCTGACTCTTTGCGACCCCACGAACTGCAGCACGCCAGGCTTCCCTGTCCTCCACTGTCTCCTGCTATCTGCTCAGACTCCTGTCTATTGAGTTAGTGATGCTAAAAACTCAGCTCACTGTGTTTTCTGGATTCTTCAGAAAGTATAAGAGAGACCTCTACTGGAGAGAACAGAAGATCTCTTGTGATCAGATGAGTTCTCTGCTTTAAGCAAGTAGCACAGACCCCATTGCCCTGAGATTTTATCCCACATATTTCAGAGAGCAACATGTCTCCAGAGTTCTGAAGATTCACTACGAGAACGAGTGGACACCACATGGGCCAGTTGTCAGGAGAAGGCCAACTTGACTCAGAAGCTGAATACAGCAACCCCGGGCTACATCCACGTGTGCTCATCTAAATGATAAGGCAGGCTAGGTGGACGCACAGCAGACCTCTGCAGAGTCCAGAGCAGAACAGCAGGTGCCAGGTCTTGCTCCCTGACTAACTGGAGGAGCTGTGGATGGAGAAGTCCAGTGGTTGAAAGTCACACAGATCTTACTGGAGCTTAGCTGCACCATGACACAGGTCCTGCTCAAGGTGAAAATATTTGGACGAATTCCTCATTTAGCTTAGCCTGGTATTAATCATGTAGACACACAAGGCCCAACATTATTACAATATGCTGGAGGACTCTGCATTTTAGCAAGTTCTGGGTGCAATTTTGTTAGCATTGGCTGCTATAAAATAATACTGTGGACTCAAGGCTTAAACAGAAATTAATTTGTTTGAACTTTTTGTTTTGTATTGGGGCATAGCCAACTCACAATGCTGTGATAGTTTCAGATGAACAATGAAGGGGCTCAGTTGCACATGTACATGCATCCATGCAGAAATGTGTTGATCACAGCTTGGAAGATGGGGGGGTTTAAGATCAAGGTGCTGGCCGATTTAGTCCCCCGTGAGGACAGTGGCCCTTCCTGGTTTTCAAACAGAGAGCCTTCCCGCTGCATCCATATGTCTTTATCCCTGCACTTCTCCCATGCAGGCACACAGGCATATGGAGAGGACAGCTTCAGCTCTCCAGCTTCAGCCATAAGTGAGAAGCAAGCACAGAAGAACAATAATTAGAAAAGCAGACGCAAAAATGTTAGTTGCTCAGTTGTGTCCAACTCTTTGCGACCCCATGGATTGTAGGCTCCTCAGTCCATGGGATTTCCCAGGCAAGAATACTGGAGAGGGCTGCCATTTCCTCCTCCTGGGGATCTTCCCCACCCAGGGGTGGCACCCGGGTCTCCCTGTTTGCAGGCAGATTCTTTACCATCTGAGCCACCAGGGAAGCTCAATAATAATAATAATAATAATAATAAAATACCATTTAAATCTCAGAGATGTTATCCTTCCCAGTGAACTCTGAACTCTAAAAAGATATTTGTTATTTTTGTAAAAATAACAAATAGACAAAAATAGTAGGAAACTGATTTCTCTGTCATTTTACTTAGAAGTGATTCCTACAATCCACCCACAGATATCTTCAAATGGTCCAGCATTAGACAATCCCCAGTCAAGGTGGCGACCAAGAGAAAAGAATCTATTGGTCATGTGCAAACCAGAAACAATCAAATTAAACAAAACCAAACAAATTACATTTAAAAATGCTACCATAACAGTGAGTCAGATCTGGTGCTGCTCAAGGTGAAAATATTTGGACGAATTCCTCATTTAGCTTAGCCTGGTATTAATCATGTAGACACACAAGGCCCAACATTATTACAATATGCTGGAGGACTCTGCATTTTAGCAAGTTCTGGGTGCAATTTTGTTAGCATTGGCTGCTATAAAATAATACTGTGGACTCAAGGCTTAAACAGAAATTAATTTGTTTGAACTTTTTGTTTTGTATTGGGGCATAGCCAACTCACAATGCTGTGATAGTTTCAGATGAACAATGAAGGGGCTCAGTTGCACATGTACATGCATCCATGCAGAAATGTGTTGATCACAGCTTGGAAGATGGGGGCGTTTAAGATCAAGGTGCTGGCCGATTTAGTCCCCCGTGAGGACAGTGGCCCTTCCTGGTTTTCAAACAGAGAGCCTTCCCGCTGCATCCATATGTCTTTATCCCTGCACTTCTCCCATGCAGGCACACAGGCATATGGAGAGGACAGCTTCAGCTCTCCAGCTTCAGCCATAAGTGAGAAGCAAGCACAGAAGAACAATAATTAGAAAAGCAGACGCAAAAATGTTAGTTGCTCAGTTGTGTCCAACTCTTTGCGACCCCATGGATTGTAGGCTCCTCAGTCCATAGGATTTCCCAGGCAAGAATACTGGAGAGGGCTGCCATTTCCTCCTCCTGGGGATCTTCCCCACCCAGGGGTGGCACCCGGGTCTCCCTGTTTGCAGGCAGATTCTTTACCATCTGAGCCACCAGGGAAGCTCAATAATAATAATAATAATAATAATAAAATACCATTTAAATCTCAGAGATGTTATCCTTCCCAGTGAACTCTGAACTCTAAAAAGATATTTGTTATTTTTGTAAAAATAACAAATAGACAAAAATAGTAGGAAACTGATTTCTCTGTCATTTTACTTAGAAGTGATTCCTACAATCCACCCACAGATATCTTCAAATGGTCCAGCATTAGACAATCCCCAGTCAAGGTGGCGACCAAGAGAAAAGAATCTATTGGTCATGTGCAAACCAGAAACAATCAAATTAAACAAAACCAAACAAATTACATTTAAAAATGCTACCATAACAGTGAGTCAGATCTGGTGCTGCTTAGAAATCACCCTAGGGCCCAAGATGCGCTGGGCACATTTCCCTGCCAGGCGGCCTCCAGAAAGGCACATTCCTCCTCCTCCTGTGAGGCAGTCTATTATCTAATTATTTAGTCTATTATTTAATATTATTCAACATTAAGTAGTGACAAGGACAATAAGATGGGAAAACCACATCAAAGAAGAATCCAAAAGAAGACACACCCATCAAGCAATCAGGAAGGTGGAAAATGAACTTTCTAACTGAGGCAGAATGACTCCTCATCCACAGAGCATGAACTGCTGGGGACAGCCTTTCCCCAAGGGTGAAAGTTAACTGAACTGCTACCTAAGAGAGCACATTTGAATGTGCTCTCTATGAAAAACAATCATTAGCATTTACTATCAGTCATCTACAGCTTAAAGAAGTCTAGAAGAAAAGTTGAGAAACAACAGGATCGGATAATCCCTGAGGTCCGGAAGTTCCATCATTACTTTGAAAGAACACAAAATAATAAGTTATCTTTTAGTTTTTTTTCATCTCAAAGTCTTCCAAACTGTTCTCTGACAGAACTTAATAAAGTTGTCACGGGGTAGAGTATTAAAAATGATTTCATATCATAGATCACGCCATGATATTTGAAACATATCTGGAAAGGGATTGGAAGAAATAAACAATATTGTTAAAACTTGTTCCATTCCTGTCTTTCTGAAGCAAATTTTTAAACCATCCTGCAAAAAAAGAGTAAAATAGAAATAAACCTGCTCAGCCCCATTTCATTCTGGAAAGAAATAGTTTTAATATACAGATATACAAAATACTTGAAAGGAAAAAGCCTCATTTATTTAAATTAGGGATTCATTTCCAAGGAATATTTGCTTTATGTCGGATAATGAATAAGCTAGCCTTTGAAACAATAGCCCCAAATTTGGGCCACCCACAGATATCTTCAAATGGTCCAGCATTAGACAATCCCCAGTCAAGGTGGCGACCAAGAGAAAAGAATCTATTGGTCATGTGCAAACCAGAAACAATCAAATTAAACAAAACCAAACAAATTACATTTAAAAATGCTACCATAACAGTGAGTCAGATCTGGTGCTGCTTAGAAATCACCCTAGGGCCCAAGATGCGCTGGGCACATTTCCCTGCCAGGCGGCCTCCAGAAAGGCACATTCCTCCTCCTCCTGTGAGGCAGTCTATTATCTAATTATTTAGTCTATTATTTAATATTATTCAACATTAAGTAGTGACAAGGACAATAAGATGGGAAAACCACATCAAAGAAGAATCCAAAAGAAGACACACCCATCAAGCAATCAGGAAGGTGGAAAATGAACTTTCTAACTGAGGCAGAATGACTCCTCATCCACAGAGCATGAACTGCTGGGGACAGCCTTTCCCCAAGGGTGAAAGTTAACTGAACTGCTACCTAAGAGAGCACATTTGAATGTGCTCTCTATGAAAAACAATCATTAGCATTTACTATCAGTCATCTACAGCTTAAAGAAGTCTAGAAGAAAAGTTGAGAAACAACAGGATCGGATAATCCCTGAGGTCCGGAAGTTCCATCATTACTTTGAAAGAACACAAAATAATAAGTTATCTTTTAGTTTTTTTTCATCTCAAAGTCTTCCAAACTGTTCTCTGACAGAACTTAATAAAGTTGTCACGGGTAGAGTATTAAAAATGATTTCATATCATAGATCACGCCATGATATTTGAAACATATCTGGAAAGGGATTGGAAGAAATAAACAATATTGTTAAAACTTGTTCCATTCCTGTCTTTCTGAAGCAAATTTTTAAACCATCCTGCAAAAAAAGAGTAAAATAGAAATAAACCTGCTCAGCCCCATTTCATTCTGGAAAGAAATAGTTTTAATATACAGATATACAAAATACTTGAAAGGAAAAAGCCTCATTTATTTAAATTAGGGATTCATTTCCAAGGAATATTTGCTTTTATGTCGGATAATGAATAAGCTAGCCTTTGAAACAATAGCTATTATGATAAAAATTACCGCCATCTCTTAAAATATGTGAGAAGCCCATGATTACAAAAATAAAAACAAGGAATAACAGACTAGCAACAAAAACTAAAACAACTTCCATAAAGTGAAAGCGTTAGTCTCTCAGTCGTGTCTGACTCTTTGCAGACCCTATAGGTTGCAGCCTGCCAGGCTCCTCTGTCCATGGGGACCCTCCAGGCAAGAATACTAGAGAGGTTCCCATTCCCTTCTCCAGGGGTTATTTCCCATCCAGGGATCAAACCCGAGTCTCTCACATTGCTGGCAGATTCTTTACAGTCTGAGCCAACAGGGAAGATCCATATTTATCCATGTTTGTCTTAATAGATCCATTTGTGGAGTTAATGTCCAGCTCTCTCACTAAACTGTCCATTCCATGAAGGCAGGAGCCGTCCACATGTGCACACCTGTTATACTAGCATCTGCTTCATCACTTGGACTACTTCAACCTTTCCGTGTTTTATAAGGTACAATAGATGGATATTTTGTCAGCTACGTGTACATAGAGGAGGAAAGGGCAGAGAAACATTTGAAGTGTAAAGTAGAGCTTATTTCAAGCTCTACATCCAGCAAGTAATTCGATGGTAGAACACTGACTCCCAGAGGCAATATAGAAAGAATGGATGCCTTGCACCCAGCTAGTAGCTCAAGGTGGGATTCTGGTCACTTATCTTTCCTCTTTAGATTTCCTCAGCCTCATTTGTAAAATCATGGTCTGATTGGGTCAGATGGAGCCCTTCAAGCTCTTCAGTTCAGTGAAATAAGCAGTGGGTGGAAGCTTCCGAAATAATTTTAAACACTTGTGCAGCATATTCAAACTGAGATAAACAGCAAGGATCTTCGGCAGGTAAGGATAGAGAATTCTCAAATCGGTTGCCTATAGGAGAAGTAAGCCAGGGCGGAGGCAGACGAACAAAAAACAGAATGTAGAGAGGAAGTGGCAAGGACTTTGAAGACGATACCCTTTTTTCATTAAAAATAATAATAATAATAAACATTCAAAACAGATGAGGTAGGGCCAAGATCAAGTAAGTTGCCCAAAGAAGGTTTCATAAGTATCAACAATAGCAAACATGACAAAATCCAAACAAGCCAACATATACAAATTCAACATAAAAATAGTTTCTATGACAATCCTATGTGGGAAGGGATTTATTTTTTTAATCAACTTTCTGGTAGGATATTTTAGAGTGCAGAGTGCATGTTGTGAAATCATTTTAAATTCTATTGCCTTAAATATATATATATATATATATATATATATATATATATATATATATACACATACACAGATGGGACACATCATAGGTAAGAGGTCACGGTGGCCCCAGTAAATGTCACATCCCTTTCCTGTTCTCCTTGTCTGAAGTAGTTCTGACTGCCTCCCCCACGAGCCAGGAGGACACACACTGTCCCAGTTACATGGGACAGTCCCAAGTGGACACGAGTACAGGGCAGAGAATCCATATTTAAGTGTTAAGATCCATTTGTGGAGTTAATGTCCAGCTCTCTCACTAAACTGTCCATTCCATGAAGGCAGGAGCCGTCCACATGTGCACACCTGTTATACTAGCATCTGCTTCATCACTTGGACTACTTCAACCTTTCCGTGTTTTATAAGGTACAATAGATGGATATTTTGTCAGCTACGTGTACATAGAGGAGGAAAGGGCAGAGAAACATTTGAAGTGTAAAGTAGAGCTTATTTCAAGCTCTACATCCAGCAAGTAATTCGATGGTAGAACACTGACTCCCAGAGGCAATATAGAAAGAATGGATGCCTTGCACCCAGCTAGTAGCTCAAGGTGGGATTCTGGTCACTTATCTTTCCTCTTTAGATTTCCTCAGCCTCATTTGTAAAATCATGGTCTGATTGGGTCAGATGGAGCCCTTCAAGCTCTTCAGTTCAGTGAAATAAGCAGTGGGTGGAAGCTTCCGAAATAATTTTAAACACTTGTGCAGCATATTCAAACTGAGATAAACAGCAAGGATCTTCGGCAGGTAAGGATAGAGAATTCTCAAATCGGTTGCCTATAGGAGAAGTAAGCCAGGGCGGAGGCAGACGAACAAAAAACAGAATGTAGAGAGGAAGTGGCAAGGACTTTGAAGACGATACCCTTTTTTCATTAAAAATAATAATAATAATAAACATTCAAAACAGATGAGGTAGGGCCAAGATCAAGTAAGTTGCCCAAAGAAGGTTTCATAAGTATCAACAATAGCAAACATGACAAAATCCAAACAAGCCAACATATACAAATTCAACATAAAAATAGTTTCTATGACAATCCTATGTGGGAAGGGATTTATTTTTTTAATCAACTTTCTGGTAGGATATTTTAGAGTGCAGAGTGCATGTTGTGAAATCATTTTAAATTCTATTGCCTTAAATATATATATATATATATATATATATATATATATATATATATATATATATATACACATACACAGATGGGACACATCATAGGTAAGAGGTCACGGTGGCCCCAGTAAATGTCACATCCCTTTCCTGTTCTCCTTGTCTGAAGTAGTTCTGACTGCCTCCCCCACGAGCCAGGAGGACACACACTGTCCCAGTTACATGGGACAGTCCCAAGGGGTGGACACGAGCTGTGATATTTTTCATGTGACCTCACGCTCCCTTTGGCACCATAACTCTATGCAATTTCCTGTTAGAGATGTACTAAGGAGTCAAAATATTTCCCATAGTACATTTTTGCAATTAACTTTAGATCCAGCTTCAGATAGAGTTCTGAAGCCACTCATTAGCCCAGAGGGACATTTTACCATAAGCAGACCTCATCCCCCCACGGCCAACACCCTTCCTTCTGCCCCTGGGCAAGGAAGGTGCTGGTTCAAAGACTGAGAATATACAAAGCAGAAGGTCGTCTCATTGGAATCTAGAAGCTGTTCAATATCTTTGCAAGAACTGGGACTTCACTGTCCTTTGTAGTAGATGTCAGAGAAGACTGTGGTCAGCTGAAATGTTTGCCAGTCCTCTGTCTGATGGAAGGGCGCGTCACCAGAGGACAATCGGGCTGAAGGTCTGCTGTCCCCTCCAGCTTCTTGATGCTATAAATTCCTTCATCAAGAAATGGGAGTACTGTGTAAACTTTGCGGGTGATAGGCGTGTGTGTGTGCCCCGTGTGCATGTCGCTTTTGCACATCTGTCCCTGGGTTACGTGAGATGTCTGAGAGGTGGCCTCGTCATAAGTATCTTCACATTTGTCAACGGAAGTACCAGTCATCATTGCTTGGTTATGACCGAGTCATGCAAGTATTTTCACGTCATTTTCCCTTGGAGATACCTTGTCATATAAACTGCTCCCAGCTTTTGTGCAGCCTCTCAAGAAAAGCGTAGACTAGAGAGAAAAGAAATCAGTTGTCAAAGAAAGGGAAGGAAAGGGTGCTTGGCTCATGTGGTTGTTTCTTTAGTACTTGGCCGGGTCAGGTGACAATCATCCATCACAGACCAGGTGAAACCAAGAAAGCAGGCAGGAAAGGGATCAAAAAGAGCTGGACCATGAAGGAGGAGGAGGAGGGAGAGAAGGAGAGAGAGAAAGGAAGAGAAGGAATCTCATCAGGAACTGGGGGAGTGGCCTAAGGATGAAGGGGTCTCATAAAAACGTGTGCTGTCTTGGTCGTCAGCTACATGATACCAAGGGCCAGTCTTCACTACGTCTTGCCAGAGAATAAAAACTTAAAAATACGCAAGCTGGTACATTGAAGAGGAAAGCAAGAGAAAGGTTCTCCAAAATTTCATTTTCTGTCTTTAAAAATGGAATTGAACGTGGTAGAGCTGTAATGAAGACCTGTTGTCGCAGGGAGAGATTTGAGCCTGAGTTCTGAGCTTTCCAGTTCCCTGTGGCTGCAGCCCCCCAGCCTCCTCACCTCACTGCGCGCGCGCTGTGTGCACCTGAGCCCCCGGGCGTGCCTGACACAGGCAGTTCCCCGAAGCTTCGTTTCGCGTGGGTGCTGTCGGTGGGTCCGTCCCTGGACGGTAACGGGCGTGACACTCCCCTATTGTCCATCAGCACGCACCACTGCAGACCGAGAGGGAGGCCGCGCGGGGCCTGGGGTCTGGCTCAGACTCGCCCTGGTGCCCTTCCTAATGTGACAGGTGAAGTGTGGGGTCTGGTGCCCTTTCTCTCTGCCAATGCTTAGGGGACCACTCCAATCTTCTGCTTGGCTGGGCAGGAATCCGCAAAGCAGGACTCCTTGTCTCCCCGTGTCAGCCTCTTCAGTTCAAAATCTCGAGATAGTTGCTGACAGACTTCTGCTTTCTTTTTCAAGGCTTGCTCAAGGTAAAAAAAGAAAAAGAAAAAGAAAAAAGATGTAGCCATCCTCCCCAAACCATAGACCCATCCATTGTATTGGAGATTCAGACTTTTAAGGGAAATTTATTATCTTTAAGAAACTGGAGTAAGTATAAACTATTTATGTAAGTGTCAAATGAGTTGCAGCTGTGGAAACATGAACAGTAACGCTGGATCATTTCTTTCAAATGACCAATAATGTAGAAAAGCCAGGGACGGTGAAAAGTGGTAATACCCGAAAACGGCCACCAGAGAGAGCTAATGAATTTCACACGGACCATTATTTCCCCAGTGCGCGGTGGGGGGGCGAGTAACTGGATCTCATCCAATGAAGTTCCAAAATTGTGCATTAATTTTTTAAATGTGACTTAAGGCTTAACATATCATTGCTTGGGCCTGTTCCTTCCCTCTACCGCCAAGAAGCTGCAGAGTGGGAATAAGTCTTGAAGTTAAAGGGAAACCTTCCTAGGCACTCCCATATAGGAATAAGGGCTTTCACGGTCTACACCCCACTTCCAGCCTCCTCCAGATATTGATCACCAATAAAATAAAATGCAACATTAATTGCGAAATGCATCTTGACATCCTGGTTCCACATCAGATTAAAAATTCATGGTCAACGTCCAATTTGTCGATTCAAGAACTCTGTGTTAGTAAAGAAGAGTTCTGCTTGTAATTGCAGTTTTGCGTGAAAAAGATTGGGAGGAGACCTCTGAGAGGAACTGCGGGTCGTTTGTGTTATCTGAGTGTTTAAGGAGTCCCACCTTTGTGACTGGAAGGTGAGGCGTTCAGAAACCACGTGTCTGCGCCATGTGAGGGGCCGGGGTTGGGGGCGGGGGGAGAAGCCCTGGAGTCAGCTCCTGGAACCCCTGTTTGTAGGCACTTAAACATCAGCCGCGGTCTTGGGAACTGGAGCTCATCTTATGCCTCTCGGAAGAGTTTAAGGCAATAATTATTTCAGAAGTTAACTGGAATGAATGGAGGTGTTCTCTTCATGGGGAAGCTGCCTCTTTTATATATTTTCTTTATTTTTCTATGTCTTTGACATGCTGATATCCCATGGAGAGGGCTTCTTCTGGCTAGCTTTACTCTCTGGAGCTGAGGATTCCTGCTTCCTGTAATTAACGGGTGTGCCCACCGAGAGAGGGTTTGGTTTCTTAATATGCCATTTGTAGCAGCTGAGCTTATTATTTTAATATGATAAATAAGATGTCATCGTAAGAGTCAAACTGTGAAGGAAAATACAGGGTTTTCTTTAAATTATGCTGAAACGGTGTAGTGGCCCACCGAAAAGAGAGTCTGAAATCAGATGGTTTTATTCTGTAAAAATGGCCACCAGATAGAGCTAATGAATTTCACACGGACCATTATTTCCCCAGTGCGCGGTGGGTGGGCGAGCAGCTGGATCTCATCCAATGAAGTTCCAAAATTGTGCATTAATTTTTTAAATGTGACTTAAGGCTTAACATATCATTGCTTGGGCCTGTTCCTTCCCTCTACCGCCAAGAAGCTGCAGAGTGGGAATAAGTCTTGAAGTTAAAGGGAAACCTTCCTAGGCACTCCCATATAGGAATAAGGGCTTTCACGGTCTACACCCCACTTCCAGCCTCCTCCAGATATTGATCACCAATAAAATAAAATGCAACATTAATTGCGAAATGCATCTTGACATCCTGGTTCCACATCAGATTAAAAATTCATGGTCAACGTCCAATTTGTCGATTCAAGAACTCTGTGTTAGTAAAGAAGAGTTCTGCTTGTAATTGCAGTTTTGCGTGAAAAAGATTGGGAGGAGACCTCTGAGAGGAACTGCGGGTCGTTTGTGTTATCTGAGTGTTTAAGGAGTCCCACCTTTGTGACTGGAAGGTGAGGGGCGTTCAGAAACCACGTGTCTGCGCCATGTGAGGGGCCGGGGTTGGGGGCGGGGGGAGAAGCCCTGGAGTCAGCTCCTGGAACCCCTGTTTGTAGGCACTTAAACATCAGCCGCGGTCTTGGGAACTGGAGCTCATCTTATGCCTCTCGGAAGAGTTTAAGGCAATAATTATTTCAGAAGTTAACTGGAATGAATGGAGGTGTTCTCTTCATGGGGAAGCTGCCTCTTTTATATATTTTCTTTATTTTTCTATGTCTTTGACATGCTGATATCCCATGGAGAGGGCTTCTTCTGGCTAGCTTTACTCTCTGGAGCTGAGGATTCCTGCTTCCTGTAATTAACGGGTGTGCCCACCGAGAGAGGGTTTGGTTTCTTAATATGCCATTTGTAGCAGCTGAGCTTATTATTTTAATATGAGAAATAAGATGTCATCGTAAGAGACAAACTGTGAAGGAAAATACAGGGTTTTTTTTTCTATGAAATTATGCTGAAAGGTTTCGAGAAATTTGATAGTACCACGTGAAAGAAAAGCCCTATTTATGTATGAGTAGAAATTTAAACGACTGGCGAAAACAGGCACACATTCATTTTCAATCGGAGTCTGAAATCAGATGGTTTCATAATTTTCACATTAAAGAAAATGGAAGTAAAAGACAGGAGGATGCTGCAGGGCTGTGAAGTACTCGGGACAGACTGGACCAGGCTGCGGGAAATGCACCCGAACTCAGAGGAGGCGTCTGGCCCTGACCTGCTGGGCTGGCAAGGGAAAACGCGTGTTTCGTGTTCAGATATGATGTGGAGCACACGTATCACTCTTTTATTCCCTAATTTCAAATATGTTTTTGACTAACTAACTGCCAGACCCTATGGGATTAGAAGGATTAAAATCATAGTTACATCTACTGCCTCTCCATTCCCCGAGAAGCACGTCTCAAAGGGACTATGTGTTTGAAAAGGAAGCTGTGTAAACAGGTGTTGACTCCGGTTAACAAAGAATCACCCGCAGTTCTATCGGAAAAGGGCGTCATCAGAGGGTCTGAGATCAGTGTGAGAGACTGTCCAGTAAGCAGGACACTGCGCTTTTTCTAAGTATCCCAACAGAAGGAACACCGACCGCCACACTGCCCCAAAGCCAAATGACTAAACGGCTGCTGCTGCTGAGTGCTTTCTCAAAAGTACAAAACATCAAAATAAACTTGACACCGCTTGTCCTTACGGGAGCTGAGATAAAGCCCCCGCAGGCGCCACTCATTGGATACACTATACCGTTTATGCCCACCTGTCTTTCTCTGGCCAGAAAAAGACACAACCCCCAACCCCGTCTTTTCTGTCATTATTTAATTTTGTTCAGTGTCCTCTTTATAACTTCTACAAAGTTCTTTTACACAGTGCAGTCCTTCAAGGTGGCACCTGTGGTGGACGAACAGACCCCAACTTGTCTCCAGTTTCTCCCCAACAGGCAGCCAACAGTAGACAGACCTACGTTCAATAACCGGTGTTTTCTTATTTTAGCTTATCTGGAAAAGGCCATCAACAAATTTCCATCATTTAAGCTAACTTAGCAAAACTCTAAGGGTGTAGGTTGCCAAAGAGATTTGGGAAACTGTTTAAGTAGACATACCACAGGACAATTATTGCTTAAATGTTCACCTAAAATCTCTCATTTCCATCTACTTAATGCATTTGTTCTTAACCATCATACACCTGGAGATTTTAGAAGACATTAAAACAATTAGCCGTCTTACATATGTACATATGTATATATCTGCTGACAAATTTTGTAGTAGAGATAAAATGTGCTTATTTGATTTTCAGTAAACCTACATAGGATAAAAGTATTATATTTATGTTGACATTTCTAAAGACATGTCTGTATTAATTAAACCAACAAAGGTAAACTAGCTTTTATTTATTAAAGAGTAACCCTTTATCACATGAACTTTTAAAGCATTTGGGTCAATTTGTGCTATATTTTCATTCATTTAAGTACTTGTTTGTTTTTAAGCTAATTAAGTGGAGCTCTTTTGGAAATTAATTTTGGCAATATCATCTGAAGGTATAGAAATACCACATTTATAATGTTTATACATAAATGTACATACGTTCACAAAAGAAATAGCTTTCATTTCACACCTTGAGCCATCAGGCAGATATAATCATTTTTGAGATTTTTGACAAGCTATCCCAAATCAAACTTTACTCTTTGATAAATTACAGTTGGAATGAATTAGTTCATCTCGCTCATATGCCTAAAGCATTGCTACTTGTGGAGAAGAATTTTAACATTTGCATTTGCCCTTGATCAGCAATCTTATGGTGACTGTGGTACAGACTTTGGTCAAGAGATCCCCTTTGCAGTTTGAATTTTTTTAGAAAGTCTTTCTTTTTTCTTCCTTTACTCTCCGGCATTTGTGGGCTGTGTTTATACTTCAAAGAAATGATAGGAGTTGTGACTTCAAGGGACAGTGAAGGAATGCAAGATTTTTTCCTAAGGGTTTCACAGTAATTGCTATTTAAAATTTTCTTTTTTTCTTAAGTACAGGACAGATTTGTTCTAATATCTTTATGTTTTATACTGTGTACAGGCATTTTGAGATTGGTTTTGGGATTGGTAAAGACAGGTGAGCTTCAGCTTGCATCCAGAGCTTCACTTCTGATTTTGTAAAATTTTCAAGACAAAGACAGCAGTTTCTGTTATTCCTTGAACACTGGCCTCCAGCTGATCTATTTCCTGATCATTTGTAGGAGAGCAACTCTTTTTTAAAATTTTTTTGTGGGGGGGCAGGTTACTAGGGGAGAGGTGGGCCACTTCTTTGGTCTTTCATTTATCCATTTTTCATCTGTCTTTGTTCTTTGGCTCTTGTGGGCCTCCCATTGCAGTGGCCTCTGTAGTCGCAGAGCGCCGGCTCTCGGTACATGCGCCCCAGAGCCCCGGCTCCGTGATTGGACACATCAGTCCAGCCGCTCAGCGGCACGTGGGATCTTCCTAGGCCAGGGATCGAACAGGCGCCCCTTGCACTGCAAGGCAGTGTCCTTACCCACTGGACCACCAGGGAAGCCCAAGGAGAGCAATTTTTAAGAAGGGGAATTTATGTTGGATTTTTCAGTCTAATTTTTCTTCTTTCACCCTGTTAGGCAGTCCCTAAGGCTAGCTGTTACATTTGCTTTCCTGCTTTTCATGTGGTCTTCCTTGGGTACCAATAAGAGAGCTGTTTACAATCAGAACACTCTCAAAATTTTCCTTTCAATTTAGCCAAAGTATCCATCATGCATTTGTCTGTTTGTTTTTATTCAGGCCTCTGCCTGAAGTGTTTTTCTCCATCCATGGACTTCTCCAGGCAAAAATACTGGAGTGGGTTGCCATTTCCTCCTCCAGGGGATCTTCCTGAACCAGGGGCTGAACCCACGTCTCTTGGTATCCTGTATTGGTGGGTGGATTCTTTACCATTGGCATCAACGGGGAAACCAAAAATGTTTTCAATAAATTTTAACTCAAACTGTAGAAGGTGAGATTAAGCAAATTAACTATATTCAGTGATTCCAATATCATAGTTCTATTTGATGAAGAAATAAATCTACAGACAGACTTCCTATCTATGTGAATATCTGTGGTATCAGGCTCTGATTATGTAAACATAACTTGGTATTTAGATAATATGTACACTGAAATTTGTATGTCTATGAATATTTTCTAGATGCAGGTACAAATTGTCCAAAGTTCTTAGGAAAAAGCAACAAAGAAAATTTTTGATGGTGAGATATATCCAACATGATAGAGAGTGGAAGTACCATCCCATAATTTCAGATTCCCCCTGAACTTTGTGGTCAACAATATCCACATCCAGTTCCTTCTTGTGCATCCCACAGAATGGGAAACTTCTGCTCCTTACTTTGGGATTCGCCTTGCATGCCTTCAGCTTGTCAGGAGCATTTGGGATTTGCAAACGTCTAGTCTAAATTACCTTAGGACGCATTGCACTAAACGTGCAAAAATGTATGTGCTGTGGTCAAAGCCAGTGGGCTCTGACACTCACACAGTGTCCGGCCATCTACACTTGCTGCAGGAGCACAGGGGAGCCATAAGGAAACGGCACTCGCCTGAGACTGGTCTTCACCTGTCCATCTTGTCCTCGTCTCTTAGGTTCATCTCAAAGAATTCCGATGCCCAATTACTCTAGGAACTGAAGCCCAGAAGTGGAAAGCTTTAATTGTTTCTCTAAAGTGAGTAGCCACTTGAACAGCAGAATCAATTCCAAAGTAATTACTCTTGCTCAGGGTGTCCCTTTCAAGTTTATCTAGTGTTTAAAAAAAAAAATCCCAAAATACAGTTCTTGAACGTTAGGTGGGACATGTGAATTGAAGTTCAGAATCAAAAAAAAGTTGTTTTATTCTGAGTAATCTCAGGGTCTCTCCTGGGGAAAGCTGAACCACCATGAGGGAAGCAAATTTGTTTTCAGTTAATGAGAGCCATAGTGACGAACGTGCATAGCGAACCACACTGCTGAGTGAAAGATGAATCGGAGGGAGAGACGGGTTTACCTTTTGTTTAATTCTCAGGAAATAAGTCCCACGTCTCTTGGTATCCTGTATTGGTGGGTGGATTCTTTACCATTGGCATCAACGGGGAAACCAAAAATGTTTTCAATAAATTTTAACTCAAACTGTAGAAGGTGAGATTAAGCAAATTAACTATATTCAGTGATTCCAATATCATAGTTCTATTTGATGAAGAAATAAATCTACAGACAGACTTCCTATCTATGTGAATATCTGTGGTATCAGGCTCTGATTATGTAAACATAACTTGGTATTTAGATAATATGTACACTGAAATTTGTATGTCTATGAATATTTTCTAGATGCAGGTACAAATTGTCCAAAGTTCTTAGGAAAAAGCAACAAAGAAAATTTTTGATGGTGAGATATATCCAACATGATAGAGAGTGGAAGTACCATCCCATAATTTCAGATTCCCCCTGAACTTTGTGGTCAACAATATCCACATCCAGTTCCTTCTTGTGCATCCCACAGAATGGGAAACTTCTGCTCCTTACTTTGGGATTCGCCTTGCATGCCTTCAGCTTGTCAGGAGCATTTGGGATTTGCAAACGTCTAGTCTAAATTACCTTAGGACGCATTGCACTAAACTTGCAAAAATGTATGTGCTGTGGTCAAAGCCAGTGGGCTCTGACACTCACACAGTGTCCGGCCATCTACACTTGCTGCAGGAGCACAGGGGAGCCATAAGGAAACGGCACTCGCCTGAGACTGGTCTTCACCTGTCCATCTTGTCCTCGTCTCTTAGGTTCATCTCAAAGAATTCCGATGCCCAATTACTCTAGGAACTGAAGCCCAGAAGTGGAAAGCTTTAATTGTTTCTCTAAAGTGAGTAGCCACTTGAACAGCAGAATCAATTCCAAAGTAATTACTCTTGCTCAGGGTGTCCCTTTCAAGTTTATCTAGTGTTTAAAAAAAAAAATCCCAAAATACAGTTCTTGAACGTTAGGTGGGACATGTGAATTGAAGTTCAGAATCAAAAAAAAGTTGTTTTATTCTGAGTAATCTCAGGGTCTCTCCTGGGGAAAGCTGAACCACCATGAGGGAAGCAAATTTGTTTTCAGTTAATGAGAGCCATAGTGACGAACGTGCATAGCGAACCACACTGCTGAGTGAAAGATGAATCGGAGGGAGAGACGGGTTTACCTTTTTGTTTAATTCTCAGGGAAATAAGTCTTCATTTCCTAGATGGAGGTTTCATAAGGATATTAAAACAAGTCAATATTACAGATAATTATATGATCAAACAGATTTTGCCAGGTGGCTCAGTGGTAAAGAACCAGCCTGCCAATGCAGGAGATGTGGCTTTGATCCCTGGGTGGGGAAGACCTCTTTGAGAAGGGACTGGCCAATTCACACCAGTATTCTCGCCTGGAGAATCCCAAGGACAAAGGAGCCTACTGGGCTATAGTCTATGGGGTCACAAAGAGTTGGGCATGACTGAGCAACGAAACAACCATAACAGCATGATGGAGTGGCTCTCCATTCATCAGTGCTTATCTCTACCTTTCAGAAACTCACACAGTCAACACCAGTCACTGGGCAAAATGTCACCAGCAGGATTAGCAACTTTGGGAAACAGCCAGGTTGTAGTCAGAATTAAGCTGGCCCCCAGAACAGAGTATATTTCACAGCTGTGACAAAGGGAAGCATCCAGAGGGAAATAAAGGATTTTACGTTTGAGAATTCCTGAGAAAGAGGTCTGTCCTCCGTCCACTGTTGACCAAACCACTCAGAGAGTGATGATAGAATATCTAGATGGGTTTGGGGCATCCAGCAGCAGGGATCCTACCAGAAGGCCTGGGGAGAAGAGTGAAGCCCGAGTTTTGGAGCTGCCCGTGATCTATCCAAGCAGCTAGATCTGAACCCACTTCACAGATGTTCTCTTGCTTTCACGTTATATTGGAACCACAGGCTGCTTCCCATGCAACCTGGGTAAGTTTGAGGAATATGGGGAGAAAGACAAGAGGGCTGCTTCTGGACACGTGGGATGGGTCAAAGCACCTGAGAGGGTCCCGGAATGAAGACCAGACGGGACTGAGGTAGCCGTGGAAGTCACGATACAGAGAGCAATTGTTTCAGTTAATGATGAATTGAAGTTCAGAATCAAAAAGTTGTTTTATTCTGAGTAATCTCAGGGTCTCTCCTGGGAAAGCTGAACCACCATGAGGGAAGCAAATTTGTTTTCAGTTAATGAGAGCCATAGTGACGAACGTGCATAGCGAACCACACTGCTGAGTGAAAGATGAATCGGAGGGAGAGACGGGTTTACCTTTTTGTTTAATTCTCAGGGAAATAAGTCTTCATTTCCTAGATGGAGGTTTCATAAGGATATTAAAACAAGTCAATATTACAGATAATTATATGATCAAACAGATTTTGCCAGGTGGCTCAGTGGTAAAGAACCAGCCTGCCAATGCAGGAGATGTGGCTTTGATCCCTGGGTGGGGAAGACCTCTTTGAGAAGGGACTGGCCAATTCACACCAGTATTCTCGCCTGGAGAATCCCAAGGACAAAGGAGCCTACTGGGCTATAGTCTATGGGGTCACAAAGAGTTGGGCATGACTGAGCAACGAAACAACCATAACAGCATGATGGAGTGGCTCTCCATTCATCAGTGCTTATCTCTACCTTTCAGAAACTCACACAGTCAACACCAGTCACTGGGCAAAATGTCACCAGCAGGATTAGCAACTTTGGGAAACAGCCAGGTTGTAGTCAGAATTAAGCTGGCCCCCAGAACAGAGTATATTTCACAGCTGTGACAAAGGGAAGCATCCAGAGGGAAATAAAGGATTTTACGTTTGAGAATTCCTGAGAAAGAGGTCTGTCCTCCGTCCACTGTTGACCAAACCACTCAGAGAGTGATGATAGAATATCTAGATGGGTTTGGGGCATCCAGCAGCAGGGATCCTACCAGAAGGCCTGGGGAGAAGAGTGAAGCCCGAGTTTTGGAGCTGCCCGTGATCTATCCAAGCAGCTAGATCTGAACCCACTTCACAGATGTTCTCTTGCTTTCACGTTATATTGGAACCACAGGCTGCTTCCCATGCAACCTGGGTAAGTTTGAGGAATATGGGGAGAAAGACAAGAGGGCTGCTTCTGGACACGTGGGATGGGTCAAAGCACCTGAGAGGGTCCCGGAATGAAGACCAGACGGGACTGAGGTAGCCGTGGAAGTCACGATACAGAGAGCAGCAAGGAGAGACAGACACCTGTCTCCAGAAAGTCACGGTCGTGGCACGTGGGGAAGGCCCTGAGAACCCACTTCAGCAGTTTCAAAGATGCTAACGTGTCTATACAGTAGGCCGCATTTTGCCCTCCTTCTCTCTCATCCCTAAAGCTTGGAATATAGCTATCAATGGCTGATAATCCAGCAACCATCTTATCCCACATGTTGATCTGAGGATAGAAACAAAGGCTGGGTTGCATGAATGGAACAGCCGGGTCCTACAGAAGATGGAGAACCCTCATAATAGCAGTTGATGGCTAACCTCTAGATTTATCATCTGTGTGAGGTAAAAATTCCTCCTCTATTTCACTACTTTATTGCATTTTATTTTTCTAATCCATGCAATAGAACCTAAACTTCATTGGTTCAGGCTATCTCCCCAACTTTCTGCATTCTAAGTTTGAAAAGTACATCACACAGCTTCTCTCAAACATCTCTTCATGAATCCAGCCCATTCGGCTTGTTAGTGTGTTCCAAATTTCTGGCAGATACCTTGGGCTGCTTCTCCGCATTGGAACATCCCTCCCAGAGACACCAAGCTCCACAAAAACAGGCAATAGTAAGGGCACAGTGAGAGCCCCATTTATATACTTCCTTGGAAAAAGTCTCTGTGAACCAATTCTGGGGAGGGGAACAAGGACAGAGAAAGAAGGAGACAGAGACAGAAGAATCAGACAGAGAGACAGAGAAGCGAGGAATAAGGAAGGAACAGAAAAGAAGAATTCAAGATTTTATTTCACTAACTGAACTGAACACACTCTGTGTGTGTGTGTGTGCGCACGCACGCTAAAATTCCATCCCTTGATAAAGAATATACTAGCAAGTAAGCAATTTAAAATGCAGAGCCAGCAAACGAACAAAATACCTAGCAATGAGGATTTATTTGTTTGGGGCTTTAAGCTTTGGTTTTTCATTTGATTTGTTTCAGGCAAGTGTGGCTTTTAGGAGCTGCTTCTTTCTCACAAAGTTTCTTAAATCTTAGGATAAGTTCTTTGCTATGACATACAACTCAGAGTGCAGAGCAATTCTTGACTGTGCTTGGTTTCCCCCGCAGACAATGACATAATTGCAGAGAGAAACAGATTTTTTTGTAACTATCATACCTTGTGTTCAATTTTGGGAAGTACTTATTTTTATTCCATGATATTATGAACATGACGAGTGAACTGGATCCAGCCAGTGAAGGCGGAAAAAAAAAGAAGACCCCCAAACGCTGTCTTGATCACACTGCCGAATGTAGGGGAGACATGGAAGTCCATCTTTAACTGCAGCAGAAGCTTGGGCGGTTGCCCTGCCAACAAGTCGGGAAACTTCTGTGCTGGAGGATGGAGAAGAGGCTGGTTTTCACACTTCCCAAGTGCGAAAGTAAAAGTGGGCTTCGTGGGTTTTTGAAAAGGCATCTCTTTAAAATCTGCAAGATACGAAGATGTCATCAGTAAACTTCATTGGTTCAGGCTATCTCCCCAACTTTCTGCATTCTAAGTTTGAAAAGTACATCACACAGCTTCTCTCAAACATCTCTTCATGAATCCAGCCCATTCGGCTTGTTAGTGTGTTCCAAATTTCTGGCAGATACCTTGGGCTGCTTCTCCGCATTGGAACATCCCTCCCAGAGACACCAAGCTCCACAAAACAGGCAATAGTAAGGGCACAGTGAGAGCCCCATTTATATACTTCCTTGGAAAAAGTCTCTGTGAACCAATTCTGGGGAGGGGAACAAGGACAGAGAAAGAAGGAGACAGAGACAGAAGAATCAGACAGAGAGACAGAGAAGCGAGGAATAAGGAAGGAACAGAAAAGAAGAATTCAAGATTTTATTTCACTAACTGAACTGAACACACTCTGTGTGTGTGTGTGCGCACGCACGCTAAAATTCCATCCCTTGATAAAGAATATACTAGCAAGTAAGCAATTTAAAATGCAGAGCCAGCAAACGAACAAAATACCTAGCAATGAGGATTTATTTGTTTGGGGCTTTAAGCTTTGGTTTTTCATTTGATTTGTTTCAGGCAAGTGTGGCTTTTAGGAGCTGCTTCTTTCTCACAAAGTTTCTTAAATCTTAGGATAAGTTCTTTGCTATGACATACAACTCAGAGTGCAGAGCAATTCTTGACTGTGCTTGGTTTCCCCCGCAGACAATGACATAATTGCAGAGAGAAACAGATTTTTTTGTAACTATCATACCTTGTGTTCAATTTTGGGAAGTACTTATTTTTATTCCATGATATTATGAACATGACGAGTGAACTGGATCCAGCCAGTGAAGGCGGAAAAACAAAGAAGACCCCCCAAACGCTGTCTTGATCACACTGCCGAATGTAGGGGAGACATGGAAGTCCATCTTTAACTGCAGCAGAAGCTTGGGCGGTTGCCCTGCCAACAAGTCGGGAAACTTCTGTGCTGGAGGATGGAGAAGAGGCTGGTTTTCACACTTCCCAAGTGCGAAAGTAAAAGTGGGCTTCGTGGGTTTTTGAAAAGGCATCTCTTTAAAATGCTGCAAGATACAGACAGAAAGTGGGAACCGTCGGAATGTCCATCGAGTGGGGAAGGCGGTCCATCCATACAATGGCTATATAATGCAAGGGACAGGGTGTGGATCTAGCCATACAGTGATGCATTATCCACAACAGAAGGCATGTGGCTCTGATGCACACACCCCCGTGGATGAACGGTGGGTGGTGGAAACAAGACACAGGAGGCTGGGTAGATTCTATGATTTCATTCACCTGGTGTCCAGGCTGGACTAGAGACAGACAGCAGATCAGAGGCGGCATTAGGAGAAACAGGAAGTACAGGGTGTCTCACCTATGGAGTAGGGGGTGTCATTTGGTGGTGACGGAAATGCACATAACTTCGATTGTGATGGTTGCACTATTCTATGGTTATACAAAAATACTTCAAGATTAAATGGGTGAATTTTATGCTATGTAAATTATTTCTCAATAAAGATGTTAAAATAGGGTAAAATAGGAAAATGTTTAGGAAGTATTTTTTAAAAGTTTAAGACTAACTTCTTGAAAGAAAGGTCATTTTTCTTCCCATGTCAGGAATGAGTGGCCTGTTGACTAAGACTGCATCCTTCACCCATGAAGCAATTACACAGTCAACCACATTTAGCCATCCAAAGTATGCCATCTGCCTAATCCATGATTGTCACATGATACAGAAAATATTTTCCAGTGGAATAACAAGCCCATTTTAGCATATCACATCTGTATTTAGTTTACTGGGTCTCTTTTTTAAAGGGAAAAAGGACCAAACCCAAAGTTAATCTAAATGTGCACAATGCAGGACAAACAAAAACACTTTAATGTAAATTACACATGAATTATGCAGTGTTCAGACACCAATCTGATTTTGCATTGATAGAGGCACTGACAGAGGCTCCCCAGTTGTGAGACCAGTCAAACGTCCACAGAGTTTGGTCCTCTCTTCTTCCTTGCCCTAAACGGGGACTAGGGGATGACCTTCAATAGACATAGTTGGGTCTTTCAGTTTTTCCAAAATGGCAGGAAACAAACTCTGCTCAAAGCTATTACTTCAAAGGACATCAATGGAACACCATTACATAAATCTGTAAGTCCCTCTTGTTGGTATTGCAGGTAAAGCCTTCAAATCTTACCTTCTATCAGAGAACCTCTGTTGTTCAGTCACCCAGGTATGTGCCCAGGGAATAAGGCGTTTTGCAAGGGACAGGGTGTGGATCTAGCCATACAGTGATGCATTATCCACAACAGAAGGCATGTGGCTCTGATGCACACACCCCCGTGGATGAACGGTGGGTGGTGGAAACAAGACACAGGAGGCTGGGTAGATTCTATGATTTCATTCACCTGGTGTCCAGGCTGGACTAGAGACAGACAGCAGATCAGAGGCGGCATTAGGAGAAACAGGAAGTACAGGGTGTCTCACCTATGGAGTAGGGGGTGTCATTTGGTGGTGACGGAAATGCACATAACTTCGATTGTGATGGTTGCACTATTCTATGGTTATACAAAAAAATACTTCAAGATTAAATGGGTGAATTTTATGCTATGTAAATTATTTCTCAATAAAGATGTTAAAATAGGGTAAAATAGGAAAATGTTTAGGAAGTATTTTTTAAAAGTTTAAGACTAACTTCTTGAAAGAAAGGTCATTTTTCTTCCCATGTCAGGAATGAGTGGCCTGTTGACTAAGACTGCATCCTTCACCCATGAAGCAATTACACAGTCAACCACATTTAGCCATCCAAAGTATGCCATCTGCCTAATCCATGATTGTCACATGATACAGAAAATATTTTCCAGTGGAATAACAAGCCCATTTTAGCATATCACATCTGTATTTAGTTTACTGGGTCTCTTTTTAAGGAATAAGGACCAAACCCAAAGTTAATCTAAATGTGCACAATGCAGGACAAACAAAAACACTTTAATGTAAATTACACATGAATTATGCAGTGTTCAGACACCAATCTGATTTTGCATTGATAGAGGCACTGACAGAGGCTCCCCAGTTGTGAGACCAGTCAAACGTCCACAGAGTTTGGTCCTCTCTTCTTCCTTGCCCTAAACGGGGACTAGGGGATGACCTTCAATAGACATAGTTGGGTCTTTCAGTTTTTCCAAAAATGGCAGGAAACAAACTCTGCTCAAAGCTATTACTTCAAAGGACATCAATGGAACACCATTACATAAATCTGTAAGTCCCTCTTGTTGGTATTGCAGGGAATAAAACAAAACCCTAAACCCCAGCCTTCAAAAATCTTACCTTCTAATCAGAGACAGGTTATTGACCAATCTGTTGTTCAGTCACCCAGTTGTGCCAGCCGTGTGACCCCACGGAGCGCAGAAATCCAGACTTCCCTGTTCCTCACCATTTCCTAAAGTTTGTTCAAGTTCATGTCTTGACCAATAAGACATTAGCTAAACTATTATCAGAGGATAACTCCTTACATGATACCCATGTGGGTCTTCGAGGCAGCTTGGTGTTCTTTTACAGGTCTGGGACTATACACAAGGCTTAAGCTCAAGCAGTGTGTAACTGCAATCCTGTGGTCTTCTAGGCACAGATTTTGACAGGTGCAATTAACGATTTCTGCTCCTCTCCTATTATATCTGTATTTTTAAATCTCTGTAGCTCCTATGTAGACCACAAACAACTAAAAAATAGCATTGGTGTAGTTTTAGGTGTAATCACCACTTTTCTTCCCCACTCCAGTTTCGGATTAACGTTGTCACTAAATTGCTGGCCATAGCTTTGGTCTTACGCAGAATAACCGATAGGGAGCAGCAGAGCGGGACGATAGTCCGCCACTGAGGAGGCCCGCGCAAACCTCTATTTCTTAACTAACTTCTCACAGTGGTGAATCCTGATTTCCCTTTATTTACTTTTTGTTTCTATCTGGTCACTAACACAGATGTCCTACTTCCTTGTCTTTGGGACCCCTACTTTCGGTGACACTGTCCACCTGTCCATCAGCATTTGGAGAGCAGGGAGCTTCCTAAATTTTCCAAATTATTATTCTCTAGGTAATTACATTTTTTCCCGTCAGACCTTGGAGATGCTCCCATATTTCCATCCCTCCTATTCCTCTCTCACCATTATGTCCATCGACAGCCTGGTTCATCCATTATGGTTTCAGAGATTACAGAAATTTATCTTGCACATAAAAATCTTTCCTAACGTTTACTGCAGCTTTAAAAATTCCGAGTGAATTCTGAGCATATTAACCGTGTCGGAAATTCTGTGATGTCAAGGTAGCCCTGTGAGAAATCAATTGCATGCATAAATGTAGTTTATAGATCACTGTGGCACAGCACCAAGTGTGAACCAGGTTCCTGAGTGAAGCCTGGATAATGCGGGCTGACTCTCCAGCCGAAGGAAAGGCATTGGAAGCAAAGAGTCGGACATGGCCCAGTGCGCACGCTGGAGGTGGTGCTGAACCAGGCACTCAGTTCTTCACTTTTCAGAGTCTCAGGATAGGCTCTGCGGCGTGCGGGTCCTGAGCCAACACCCGCCCCTGGTGCATTCCACCCTTGGAGAGTCGGCCTGTCTGCACTCCCTGAGAGTGCGTGGAAGTGGGAGGAAGCTTTCCGGTGTCTGTCATTTTTAGTTGCTAATGTTTCACATCTGGCCCACCTCTTGTGGTCTTGTCCCTCTCAGAGGCCAATAGGGATCCATTCTCCTGAAAATCAACAGCAGTTCTCACAGAAATTCTTTAAAAACGGGGTGAGGTTGGGGCGGGGAGATTAGGAACTGATACTAGACTGCTAGAAAGGAGGTGAACGGAAGACGGCAGACAGCAGCTACCTCTACATTGCACGGGCGGAACACACAACCAGCTAAGACCTCTCTGAGATGAAACGGTGTGGAGGGTATTTTCCACCTCCGGGACGTGAGGTCAAGGTCAGGACAGAAAAGCTGGTGGTTCTTCATCAGCCTCTAAGAATGTGAAACATGTTCTGCAGTCAAGGCTCAGGCCTTCCCTGACATGGTGAGAACGGCATGGACAACAGGAAGTTAGCGCGGTGGAGCTCTGCAGCCTAGCATCCGAGGCCCCATTCACTAAGCTCCCAAGGGAGCCAGTGGGCTGGGGCCAGAGCAATGCCAGCCCTGGTGCAGAGCTGGCTGCAGATCGCCCACAGCACCAGCCCCTGCCTCTCCAGAGCCAAGGAAGCCTGTCCACGCCTTTCACCCTGGATGATCTAGCAGGCAGGGCATCTTGTCATGCACCCCTCACTACAGGAACAAAGGCTGTGAAGCCGGAGGTCTCTGTCTGTTGACCTTCTTAAACATTTTGATTGCATTTAATGTATGTTCACTTCTTGGAGTACTTTTTGGAACTCTCTGCATTTGCAGAATCCTTAAAGGACCAACCTAATACATATTTATAGAAACTGTTCTCTCTGTAAGTCATTATAGCATGTTGTGTTGTGGATATATTCACACCAGTGTCAAAAATCTACTTATATTAACTGAAATGTACAAAGAAAATACAGTACAACATTTTATATTCTATATTTGATTCAGCTTATTCTACAAGTCTCATCCAAGTGGGTACTACATAAATGAAAACCATCTCTCCTACACTGAACTGTTTCCTTTCCATAAATTAACTATCTAAGCTCAATCCCTTTTTAGACATGGCGCAAATCAGATAACTTTGCTGCTGTTTGGTCACTAATTTGCGTCCATCTCTTTGTGACCCTGTGAACCGCAGCCTGCCAGGCTCCCCTGTCCTTCACTCTCTCCCAGAGTGGGCTCAAACTCATGCCAATTGAGTCAGCGATGCCATCCAGCCATCTCATCCTTCTTCATCCCCTCTTCCTCCTGCCCTCAATCTTTCCCAGCACCAGAATCATCTCTTCATATCAGGTGGCCAAAGTATTGGAGCTTCAGCGTCAGTCCTTCCAATGAATATTCAGGGGCGATTTCCTTTAGGATGGACTGGTTTCATCTCTTTGTAGTCCAAGGGACTCTCAAGAGCCTTCTCCTCTGTTCTGAGATTTCAATGCCTACTACTCAACCTGCAGTGATGGTTTAGAGCACATCTGCAGATACTTTGATACTTTTTATACAAAAGTAGTATTTAACCTTCTCTTGCAAATGGGTCATCCTTAGAGACTCTTGTCTAAAGAGTTGATACATTACTTCTCAGCCTAGCCAGCCAAGAGGAAACTTTCTACCTAGTCACTTGATTGCTCTTTCTCTATTGATTCCTATTGATTTTAATCTCTCTCTGTTTTAAGTTTACCTCCATGGAGGAAGTACTGCTATCTTGAATTTAGCTGAGCAAGAGACAAGATGAAGGGACCACCCAGAGTTGGAGACAAATACCTGAGGAGCACCCCACTACCTGCCACAGATGTTGAAGTCCTTCCAGCCCAGGCAGCAGCCCGGTGAAACCGCCATCTTTCTAGAGAGTCCTGCCCCCAGCAGCACTGACTTGACTTACACAGGGTTGAGCAGAGCCTGCCCAGGCTGGGCATACAAACTCTTTAAGGCATTAGGTTTCAGGACAGTGTGCTACAAACCTGTAGTAACTAGGACATGCTCTCTTTCTTCTTCCAGTGCAAAGAGCCAACTCACTGGAAAGACCCTGAATTACAAAGAAAATACAGTACAACATTTTATATTCTATATTTGATTCAGCTTATTCTACAAGTCTCATCCAAGTGGGTACTACATAAATGAAAACCATCTCTCCTACACTGAACTGTTTCCTTTCCATAAATTAACTATCTAAGCTCAATCCCTTTTTAGACATGGCGCAAATCAGATAACTTTGCTGCTGTTTGGTCACTAATTTGCGTCCATCTCTTTGTGACCCTGTGAACCGCAGCCTGCCAGGCTCCCCTGTCCTTCACTCTCTCCCAGAGTGGGCTCAAACTCATGCCAATTGAGTCAGCGATGCCATCCAGCCATCTCATCCTTCTTCATCCCCTCTTCCTCCTGCCCTCAATCTTTCCCAGCACCAGAATCATCTCTTCATATCAGGTGGCCAAAGTATTGGAGCTTCAGCGTCAGTCCTTCCAATGAATATTCAGGGGCGATTTCCTTTAGGATGGACTGGTTTCATCTCTTTGTAGTCCAAGGGACTCTCAAGAGCCTTCTCCTCTGTTCTGAGATTTCAATGCCTACTACTCAACCTGCAGTGATGGTTTAGAGCACATCTGCAGATACTTTGATACTTTTTATACAAAAGTAGTATTTAACCTTCTCTTGCAAATGGGTCATCCTTAGAGACTCTTGTCTAAAGAGTTGATACATTACTTCTCAGCCTAGCCAGCCAAGAGGAAACTTTCTACCTAGTCACTTGATTGCTCTTTCTCTATTGATTCCTATTGATTTTAATCTCTCTCTGTTTTAAGTTTACCTCCATGGAGGAAGTACTGCTATCTTGAATTTAGCTGAGCAAGAGACAAGATGAAGGGACCACCCAGAGTTGGAGACAAATACCTGAGGAGCACCCCACTACCTGCCACAGATGTTGAAGTCCTTCCAGCCCAGGCAGCAGCCCGGTGAAACCGCCATCTTTCTAGAGAGTCCTGCCCCCAGCAGCACTGACTTGACTTACACAGGGTTGAGCAGAGCCTGCCCAGGCTGGGCATACAAACTCTTTAAGGCATTAGGTTTCAGGACAGTGTGCTACAAACCTGTAGTAACTAGGACATGCTCTCTCTTTCTTCTTCCAGTGCAAAGAGCCAACTCACTGGAAAGACCCTGATGCTGGGGAAAATTGAAGGCAAAAAGAGAGAAGCGGGCCGCAGAGGATGAGATGGCTGGATAACATCATTGACTCAGTGGACATGAATCTGAACAAACTCTGGGAAATAGTGAAGAACTGGGGAGCCTGGTGTGCTGTGGTCCATGGAGTCGAAGAGTTGGACATGACTTAGTGACTAAACAACAATGAACTAAGACCTGAACTTGACAGAGAAGGACAAGATCTCTGTGATGCCGCCCTGCTTTCTCTCAATCAGTCTCTTTTTCCCCAATTGTCTAAAACCTGAAGGCACAGACTTTCCATCTCCTCCTAGAGTCTTGCTAAGGTTTTTCCCTCATAAAGTCTATGATTAGTATAGCAAAGCCTGCCTCTCAGTCCGTCAAATGAAAACTAAAGGACTTCAGACAACTTTAGAGTTTTCTTTCCACAAAGCTCGGCTTTCAAGATTCTTGTCAGGTGTGAGATTCAAAGCCATCTGTGATGTGAAAGCTGCACTCTGACTCTGCTGCTCCACACCATATTCTCTTTCCTCGGGATCTTCTGGCTCTATGCTTCACTACGGAGAGAGGAGGCGACAAGGAAAGGCGACCCAAAGAGGAAACGACGAGGTGTCACTTGGTCTAAATTAAAATAGCATCTACATTAGCCAAAGAAGCAGAAAGCATATTCCCTGTTCTTAAATAGACTTGAGTTATTTCTAGAAGTAAGAAACAGATACAAAAAAATACTCACACAGCGAGAGCTTGGATGGTCAGCTTCCCAGCGGGTGAGGCAATCAGTGCTTGCGTACTCAGGGGGTGAGATCATCTGGGATTGGAGCTGTGAACAATGCTCCCGGATGGCAGACTTGAAATGGCCCCAAAAGCCGTTGGAAGACAGTTGGAAGGACAGAGTGAAGGAACAAATACCTGAGGAGCACCCCACTACCTGCCACAGATGTTGAAGTCCTTCCAGCCCAGGCAGCAGCCCGGTGAAACCGCCATCTTTCTAGAGAGTCCTGCCCCCAGCAGCACTGACTTGACTTACACAGGGTTGAGCAGAGCCTGCCCAGGCTGGGCATACAAACTCTTTAAGGCATTAGGTTTCAGGACAGTGTGCTACAAACCTGTAGTAACTAGGACATGCTCTCTCTT
Organism: Tragulus kanchil; assembly: GCA_022376925.1. Taxonomy (NCBI): domain Eukaryota; kingdom Metazoa; phylum Chordata; class Mammalia; order Artiodactyla; family Tragulidae; genus Tragulus; species Tragulus kanchil. The sequence goes on along the minus strand of JAIOJX010000003.1, from coordinate 165,498,981 downwards.
TCTTCTTCCAGTGCAAAGAGCCAACTCACTGGAAAGACCCTGATGCTGGGGAAAATTGAAGGCAAAAAGAGAGAAGCGGGCCGCAGAGGATGAGATGGCTGGATAACATCATTGACTCAGTGGACATGAATCTGAACAAACTCTGGGAAATAGTGAAGAACTGGGGAGCCTGGTGTGCTGTGGTCCATGGAGTCGAAGAGTTGGACATGACTTAGTGACTAAACAACAATGAACTAAGACCTGAACTTGACAGAGAAGGACAAGATCTCTGTGATGCCGCCCTGCTTTCTCTCAATCAGTCTCTTTTTCCCCAATTGTCTAAAACCTGAAGGCACAGACTTTCCATCTCCTCCTAGAGTCTTGCTAAGGTTTTTCCCTCATAAAGTCTATGATTAGTATAGCAAAGCCTGCCTCTCAGTCCGTCAAATGAAAACTAAAGGACTTCAGACAACTTTAGAGTTTTCTTTCCACAAAGCTCGGCTTTCAAGATTCTTGTCAGGTGTGAGATTCAAAGCCATCTGTGATGTGAAAGCTGCACTCTGACTCTGCTGCTCCACACCATATTCTCTTTCCTCGGGATCTTCTGGCTCTATGCTTCACTACGGAGAGAGGAGGCGACAAGGAAAGGCGACCCAAAGAGGAAACGACGAGGTGTCACTTGGTCTAAATTAAAATAGCATCTACATTAGCCAAAGAAGCAGAAAGCATATTCCCTGTTCTTAAATAGACTTGAGTTATTTCTAGAAGTAAGAAACAGATACAAAAAAATACTCACACAGCGAGAGCTTGGATGGTCAGCTTCCCAGCGGGTGAGGCAATCAGTGCTTGCGTACTCAGGGGGTGAGATCATCTGGGATTGGAGCTGTGAACAATGCTCCCGGATGGCAGACTTGAAATGGCCCCAAAAGCCGTTGGAAGACAGTTGGAAGGACAGAGTGAAGGAACAAGAAGAGTGACTGGGTAGAGGAAGCAAGATGAGCTGAGCAGAGACATAGTGTCTGGAAGGCAAGATGTGTGTGCAGGGTAAAGCCTGGCAGAACCTGAGAGAAGTGCTTGTGGACATGTCCAAGGGACGGGGGAAAACTGGAGCAGTGGCGGGTAGTGGGTGAACCAACAGCTGAGGAATTCACATGATCCTTGTCAGTGTCATTGGGGTTCAGAAGAAAACTGTGAGGAGGGAGAGGACATGGTCCGAACGTGATTTATAAGTATGACTGATTCTACCCAGGATCCACAAGATGAGTAAGAGCTGCTGAAACACGAGAATCCACAGAAGGAGACGATGCTGCGACCCAAGTTCTTAAGGCGAGCATGACAGGGTGTCACTGCTCCACTTACGTTAGGGATTGTTACCAATGCCCCTCTCACTCTGGATGACACACACCGGGGAGCTGTATTCTTCAGGATGGGCTTCCCTGGTGGCTCCGTGATAAAGAACCCGCCTGCCGATGCAGGAGACGCTGGCGATGCAGGCTCGATTCCTGGGTCAGAAAGACCCCCCGGAGGAGGCGATGGCAACCCACTTTAGCATTCTTTGCTGGGAAATTCCATGGACAGAGGTGTTTGGCAGGCTGCAGTCCATGGGGTCACAAGAGTCTGACACAACTTAGTGGCTAAACACACCCACATTCTTCAAGATCATGGTAATGAGCTGATTTGAAAGAATGAGTAGGATTTATAAGTAAATAGCTAGCATCTATATTAATTAAAGATCATAGCAAGAAAATAATGGAAATAGGAATGTGATATGGCTGCTGAGAATTTATTTGGGGATCAGTTTGTTTAAAATATCAATCAGGGGTGCTGAAATTTAAAATTTTGTTTGAAGACAAGTCACCAAATACCTTCAACATTCTGGTAAATAATGTATATAATAATAGTAATAACAGCTTAATATATGCCATGTACTATACTAAACACTTTACATTTTCCCAGCGTAGTATTCACAATACTATGTGGTAAGTAATGTCTTTAAGCCTGTACTATACATAAGGGAATTCAGGTCAGCTGCAAATCTGAAAGCTGGTATATTTAGGATTCAAACCTGGCTCTGTCTAGTTGATCTAATTATATTCTCTTTTTATCACTTGAGATTTTATTAAGTCCAGGGGGAGTCAATAAAGACTTTAGCACAGGAAGGTAATATAAACAGTAGTTGAGGAGGGTCCTGCAGGCTTTAGTCTATTGGGGTAGATTGATTAGATAGAAATTAGAATCTGGAGCCCAACGAAGAGGATTATGACACGATTCTATGCACATTCTGAGGACCTAGACCACGATGGGTGTTATGAGATTAGAGATGTGTTAAACAGGAGACTGAAAATGGAAAACGATGGTGATATTTCAAAGCATAGTAAGATACTCACAGCAATATTCAGAGAGGAAATTCAGAAGACAGACCTAGACTGTTAGAGCCTGGGAGGGAGGGATAGAGAGGGGAGGAGATGACAATGGACTTGACTTTGAATGTGCCTTAGTTTAAGGCACTCTTTGTTACAACCTGGTGGGAGGGCATCAAAAGTTGCTGAAATAAATAGCCTGGAGTTCAACATGTAGGAATGAGCGTGTGGTCTATTTAGGAGCCTTTGAAAGGTCTGACAGCATTCAAGGGAAAGTGAAAATATGAGACTTGGACAAATAAAACAACATAAGTCAGTGACATGACTTATTTTAATAAGTATTTCCCCAAGTTCACCATCTTGCAAGTGATCGTTCAGTGCTCTTACAGAACTAGGTGGTTTTCTGAATCTCAAAATGAATTTGAAAGAATGAGTAGGATTTATAAGTAAATAGCTAGCATCTATATTAATTAAAGATCATAGCAAGAAAATAATGGAAATAGGAATGTGATATGGCTGCTGAGAATTTATTTGGGGATCAGTTTGTTTAAAATATCAATCAGGGGTGCTGAAATTTAAAATTTTGTTTGAAGACAAGTCACCAAATACCTTCAACATTCTGGTAAATAATGTATATAATAATAGTAATAACAGCTTAATATATGCCATGTACTATACTAAACACTTTACATTTTCCCAGCGTAGTATTCACAATACTATGTGGTAAGTAATGTCTTTAAGCCTGTACTATACATAAGGGAATTCAGGTCAGCTGCAAATCTGAAAGCTGGTATATTTAGGATTCAAACCTGGCTCTGTCTAGTTGATCTAATTATATTCTCTTTTTATCACTTGAGATTTTATTAAGTCCAGGGGGAGTCAATAAAGACTTTAGCACAGGAAGGTAATATAAACAGTAGTTGAGGAGGGTCCTGCAGGCTTTAGTCTATTGGGGTAGATTGATTAGATAGAAATTAGAATCTGGAGCCCAACGAAGAGGATTATGACACGATTCTATGCACATTCTGAGGACCTAGACCACGATGGGTGTTATGAGATTAGAGATGTGTTAAACAGGAGACTGAAAATGGAAAACGATGGTGATATTTCAAAGCATAGTAAGATACTCACAGCAATATTCAGAGAGGAAATTCAGAAGACAGACCTAGACTGTTAGAGCCTGGGAGGGAGGGATAGAGAGGGGAGGAGATGACAATGGACTTGACTTTGAATGTGCCTTAGTTTAAGGCACTCTTTGTTACAACCTGGTGGGAGGGCATCAAAAGTTGCTGAAATAAATAGCCTGGAGTTCAACATGTAGGAATGAGCGTGTGGTCTATTTAGGAGCCTTTGAAAGGTCTGACAGCATTCAAGGGAAAGTGAAAATATGAGACTTGGACAAATAAAACAACATAAGTCAGTGACATGACTTATTTTAATAAGTATTTCCCCAAGTTCACCATCTTGCAAGTGATCGTTCAGTGCTCTTACAGAACTAGGTGGTTTTCTGAATCTCAGGAAGAGGTCAGACACCTTTTCCTCTAAGAGCAGCTCAACTCCAAATGTGACTAAATTAACCTAAAGCTGTGTTTTTGGCAATGGCAACAGCTCTCACACAAGGACGTGTTATAATGATGAACACCCAGCAGGTGACTGGTAGGAAGTTCTGAATTAGGAGACTAGGTCGTGAGGATTTGTCAGTATCCCTCCAGTGTCCTCTGGCAGAAAGAGAAGTCTCTGACGCTAATGACTTGTCCTCGTTATCTTGATAAAAATCACTGTGAGAGAAGTGTGACTCACCCCACCACTACCACTTGAAACCACTTAAAACCCACCTGACTCTCTCCCCCTTTGCTCAGACAGCAACCTCCTGCTCATGGTTTGGTTCCTACCACAGGGAGCTGGCACGGCTGGTCACTCAGCAATCAAAGGTCTCATGAACTCACAAAGGAGATTTCTACCTCTGTGTGTGTTTTTCTCTGGGAAATTGATTAAAAAAAAAAAAAGAAAAAAACAAAGGTAAGAAAAACTTACATAGCAGATTAGGTGCTGGCTTTAGAATCACTATATATTAATAGAAAAGCAAATTCCTCCCAAGACAGTTCTTTAAAAACAGCTGGCCCCCTCTTATTGTAGAGTTTTTCTTTAAACATGATATAGATACAGTAGAGTTAAGTCTGGTCATATGTAGGCGGTTTGGGGGTGGGATGGAGATAGACAGAGAGGGAATATTGAAAAAGACTGGGAAACTGGCGAGATTAGATATTCTGCTGCTGCTGCTGCTAGTCACTAAATGGTGCCCGACTCTTTTGTGACCCCATGGACTGAGGAGCCTGAAAGGCTCCTGAAAGGCTCCTCAGTCCATGGGATTGACCAGGCAAGATTATTGGAGTGGGTGCCATTTCCTTCTCCAGAGGATCTTCCCAGCCCAGGGATGGAACCCGCATCTCCTGCATTGGTAGGTGGACTCTTTACCACTGAGCCATCTGGGAAGCCCCAAATCTTGGATATAAGGAGACTGGAATGTGCTGGCATCCATTCAAGGATACAGACAACATGCCCTTAGGGAGAAGAGTCAGAAAACTACCACGTTGTAAAAGTCAAGGCAAGAAATATTTGGTCCGTCAAGTGCTGCAGAGGATAGTGTCATAGAAGGAAAAAAATCTGCTGAATTTGCCACTAGATGGCTAAGGAAAACGTTCTTTGGGTAAAAGGTTAGAGATTTGGGCTGGATTTTAAAGGCATGTAAGAAATTGAACACCTAGAGAATCACGGTGGCAGTCACTTCTTGTTCATAAGTCACATGTGCAGAATCAGGTAGACCATGAGACTGTGGCTTGGGGTTAGAAGGAAGGTCCCATGTGCTTCTGGAGGAGGGGCTGGCATGGTGTGGAGGGACAGGCTATACGCACAACTCACCAAGATGAGCCTGAAAAGTGCAGGCAGACTCTTTCCGCCGGGGTGGACGTCCACATTGTTTCCCCCAAAAAGACAGTGTACTTTACAACTGATGCTGTTACAGGAGATGATGTCCTTATTCTGGGAGAAGTTTCCTTGAAACTGCATTTTTTTTAAAGTAGGTATCTATAAAATGTTATGACAACTTCTTGAACAAAATGTCACATTCTGAACTTTCATAGCCAGTGTTCATATTTCCACAATCTTCCCCACGTCAGGATATTTTATTTTAGCAGATTCTGCATGGTAGGGAATGGAGTGATAAATGTCAGTTTCTTAACTGTATTAAATGGGATTCTCCCTCGATCTCCATTGCATTGCAGATGAAGCGTGTGTCATTAACGAGGGCTTATCATGAAAGTCCTTGATCGCTTGAGTGGCAGCTGAGGATTTTACAAATAGCAGATCAATTCAAGTGCCTTTCTCTGACTCTTTGTTTTTCTTGACAGTTCTGCATAATCCAACACTCTTAATGATGCTCTCCTTCTAGAACACTCTCTTCCCAGGAATTTTGCTTTCTCACAAGCTGAATTTCTTTCCCTGAATCTGAATGTTCCTTTCTGTTCTTCTAAAGTGGCTCCTCCCCCTTGCCTCTCCCCGATTGTGGATTTATGACAACATTCACCTTTTTTTCTTCTCTTTTCTTTAGAGATATTTTCCATCATTGTCTCATCTGATCTGATATCTACTACATTTATTTGACTTGCTCTTATGTTTTATCAGCACATTTACTTTTGTTTTATTTTGCATAGTATCCGACACAGTGAGTCCATCCTCCTCCTATTCCTAACCCTCCAATTCCCTGAAAACATTAGTATGCAAAAAGGTTCTTTGGGTAAAAGGTTAGAGATTTGGGCTGGATTTTAAAGGCATGTAAGAAATTGAACACCTAGAGAATCACGGTGGCAGTCACTTCTTGTTCATAAGTCACATGTGCAGAATCAGGTAGACCATGAGACTGTGGCTTGGGGTTAGAAGGAAGGTCCCATGTGCTTCTGGAGGAGGGGCTGGCATGGTGTGGAGGGACAGGCTATACGCACAACTCACCAAGATGAGCCTGAAAAGTGCAGGCAGACTCTTTCCGCCGGGGTGGACGTCCACATTGTTTCCCCAAATAGACAGTGTACTTTACAACTGATGCTGTTACAGGAGATGATGTCCTTATTCTGGGAGAAGTTTCCTTGAAACTGCATTTTTTTTAAAGTAGGTATCTATAAAATGTTATGACAACTTCTTGAACAAAATGTCACATTCTGAACTTTCATAGCCAGTGTTCATATTTCCACAATCTTCCCCACGTCAGGATATTTTATTTTAGCAGATTCTGCATGGTAGGGAATGGAGTGATAAATGTCAGTTTCTTAACTGTATTAAATGGGATTCTCCCTCGATCTCCATTGCATTGCAGATGAAGCGTGTGTCATTAACGAGGGCTTATCATGAAAGTCCTTGATCGCTTGAGTGGCAGCTGAGGATTTTACAAATAGCAGATCAATTCAAGTGCCTTTCTCTGACTCTTTGTTTTTCTTGACAGTTCTGCATAATCCAACACTCTTAATGATGCTCTCCTTCTAGAACACTCTCTTCCCAGGAATTTTGCTTTCTCACAAGCTGAATTTCTTTCCCTGAATCTGAATGTTCCTTTCTGTTCTTCTAAAGTGGCTCCTCCCCCTTGCCTCTCCCCGATTGTGGATTTATGACAACATTCACCTTTTTTTCTTCTCTTTTCTTTAGAGATATTTTCCATCATTGTCTCATCTGATCTGATATCTACTACATTTATTTGACTTGCTCTTATGTTTTATCAGCACATTTACTTTTGTTTTTATTTTGCATAGTATCCGACACAGTGAGTCCATCCCTCCTCCTATTCCTAACCCTCCAATTCCCCTGAAAACATCCTTTATTGCATACACCTCACAAGCAATATAAACTAAAGATTAGAAAAGTATTAGTTGGTCTCAAAATAATAGTTTTCTAATTAAAACCAGCTTTCCTTAAGAAAAAAAAAATCACACACTGACTCTATTACATGGCAAGGTAATGCCATGATGCAGTTCTTAAATGTTGCATGTCTTAAAACTTACTTGCTGGATAGCAATGCCTACAAATAATGAGCTGAGCTTGAAACTGAACCTTCAAAATAAAACCCAGACTCTTGAAATTCTAGCAGTCTGGTCTGACAGTGTGCTGTCAAAGAAAGAACACAGAGGAGTCTTGATCTAGCCAAGAAGTATCCATCTGACATCACGTTCTGGGTAGAATGCTTCTCTTGCCCTCAAAATTCTCAAAATACCACCAAATTTGTGTTGCTGGTGCACAATATTGCTTGTTTCTGGGTAGCAGAATGCCCTGCTGCTGAATAAGTCTATTGATAGAAGTGGATGCTGCTTTGACAGGAGAAGGGTCCAGATTTCCTGTGGTGGTGGGGAGATTAGATGGCATATGTCATTTGAAAAAAAAAAAAAAAGCACTGCTAACACAACATATTTCAGAACTGTTTCCCCTTTGGCAAGTCTAAAATAGATATGTGGGAAATCGCAGATGATTCATGGGCCACTTGAAATTTAGTCACAAGCATAGATGTACCAAGACTGTGCACCAGGTCTTCACTTGCTCAGCTGTAATTGGGTTAATCCTATGCAATTAGTTCTCCAAAGTGGAATACATTGAATGTACTTGGCCACACTTCTCCAGATCTGCATATTTTTATTTTCTGTGAGCACTGGAATGGACTTGGAGTAGGGTAAGAGATGAAATTTTCAGCTGGAGGGAACCTCAGCACGCATCTCAAGGAACAGACTGCTGCTGGAAATGGTGGAGTAAAAGACCGCAACAATAAATGTATAATACATAATGAAGACCTAAATGCAGTCCAACGTACTTACATGTGCTTTTTTTTTTTAATTTATTTCTATTGGAGTATAGTTTTGCTTTAGAATGTTGTATCAGCTTCTGTTATATGGCATACAAGGATGTATATCCCCTCTCTTCTGGACTGCCTTCCCGTTTAGATCACCACAGGGCACTGAGGAGAGTTCCCTGTGCCGTAGACTCCCATTGGTTGTTTTATACATAGCATCCATAGTGTATAGATGATCTTATTTGCAAAGCATAAATAGAGATGCAGAGGCAGAGGAAAAAACATATAAAAACCCAAGGGGAGAGAGGAGGCAGGAGAAATTGGGAGTTTGGAATTGATACACGTGTTTTCTTAATAATAATCATTCCTTTACAGCTTATTGGAGACTAAAGACTGTTTCATAGGTCAGTTTATTTCAGGGGCATTACTTTTGCTGACATAGAGTATGTGTATATTACACATTAGATGACATTATGTTATTCAGCTTGAACAATCAGAGCCTTGACTCACTCTGAATTTGAGTTTTCCATAATCCTTCCAAAGTTGGCTGCAATGAAGACCTTACCCTGCTGTTTCACCACCTGGAAAGCTCCTTTTCTTGATCTCCTCCATCTCACCTCAGTTCCCTCATCCTGTCCACTGAGTTCAAGGCACTCCAGTGTTGCTGTCTTGTTGCCTCTTTTATTTTGGTTCATTCATAGCACACAACATAATGGGAGATTGTCTTGTGTATGGCTCTGAGGCACTCTCAAGATGTTGGGGGTGTCCTGTTAGTCACTTGTTCACAAGCATAGATGTACCAAGACTGTGCACCAGGTCTTCACTTGCTCAGCTGTAATTGGGTTAATCCTATGCAATTAGTTCTCCAAAGTGGAATACATTGAATGTACTTGGCCACACTTCTCCAGATCTGCATATTTTTATTTTCTGTGAGCACTGGAATGGACTTGGAGTAGGGTAAGAGATGAAATTTTCAGCTGGAGGGAACCTCAGCACGCATCTCAAGGAACAGACTGCTGCTGGAAATGGTGGAGTAAAAGACCGCAACAATAAATGTATAATACATAATGAAGACCTAAATGCAGTCCAACGTACTTACATGTGCTTTTTTTTTTTAATTTATTTCTATTGGAGTATAGTTTTGCTTTAGAATGTTGTATCAGCTTCTGTTATATGGCATACAAGGATGTATATCCCCTCTCTTCTGGACTGCCTTCCCGTTTAGATCACCACAGGGCACTGAGGAGAGTTCCCTGTGCCGTAGACTCCCATTGGTTGTTTTATACATAGCATCCATAGTGTATAGATGATCTTATTTGCAAAGCATAAATAGAGATGCAGAGGCAGAGGAAAAAACATATGAAAACCAAGGGGGAGAGAGGGAGGCAGGAGAAATTGGGAGTTTGGAATTGATACACGTGTTTTCTTAATAATAATCATTCCTTTACAGCTTATTGGAGACTAAAGACTGTTTCATAGGTCAGTTTATTTCAGGGGCATTACTTTTGCTGACATAGAGTATGTGTATATTACACATTAGATGACATTATGTTATTCAGCTTGAACAATCAGAGCCTTGACTCACTCTGAATTTGAGTTTTCCATAATCCTTCCAAAGTTGGCTGCAATGAAGACCTTACCCTGCTGTTTCACCACCTGGAAAGCTCCTTTTCTTGATCTCCTCCATCTCACCTCAGTTCCCTCATCCTGTCCACTGAGTTCAAGGCACTCCAGTGTTGCTGTCTTGTTGCCTCTTTTATTTTGGTTCATTCATAGCACACAACATAATGGGAGATTGTCTTGTGTATGGCTCTGACCTCTGTTTGTGTCTTTCTTCCCCATTTCTCTCAGGGAATGGATGCTCCCTGAGAGGAAGGGACTGGTGTACCCTGTTAGTCACTTGATAACCACAGCACTTGCCAAGAGTGGCGGTGGTAGTCCAGTCAAGAAGTTATGTCCAATTCTTTTCAGCACCATGGACTGCAGTGAGCCATCCAGCCATCACATCCTCCATCATCCTCTTCTCCTCTGGCCCTCAATCCTTTTTTTTTTTTTTAAAGATTTATTTATTTTATTTATTTTGGGCGGGGGTTGGGTTGGGGAGGGAGGGGAGCAGGCGGGCCACTTCTATTGGTCTTTCATTTCTCTATTTTCATCCGTCTTTGTTCTTTGGCCCGTGTGGGCCTCCCATCGCGGTGGTGTCTGTCGTTGCAGAGCGCCGGCTCTGGGCGCATGCGCTCCAGAGCTCCGGCTCGGTGATTGGACACATCAGTCCAGCCACTCCGCGGCACGTGGGATCTTCCCAGGCCAGGGATTGAACCGGCGCCCCTTGCACTGCAAGGCGGTGTCCCTACCCACTGGACCACCAGGGAAGCCCTCTGGCCCTCAATCTTACCCAGCATCAGAGTCTTTTCCAGTGAGTCAGCTCTTGCCATCAGGTGGCCAAAGTGTTGGAGCTTCAGCATCCATTCTTCCAATGAATACTCAGGGTTGATTTCCTTTCGGATGGACTGGCTTGATCTCCGTGCTGTCCAAGGGAAAGTCTTCCCCAGCACAATTCAAAACCATCAGTTCTCCAGTGCTCAGCCCTTTTTTATGGTCCAAGATTCTTAGTAAATATGTGTTGACTTCATTGAACGACGTCTGTTTATCAGGTACCAGTTTCCCTCCAGGGGCAAGTGACACTGAACGTGGGCTCTCACAGAGCCACAGTTATCGAGTTGACACGTAAAGACTTCCTGTCATGGCAGCTGTTCATTCAAATGTGACAAGTAGCACACTGCTGTCACTTTCCATTCACACCAGCCTGGTGACCGAAAGAACCGCCAGCTGCCCGTGTCGGGATGTGGCTCAGGTCGGCAAATGGAATCAGGGTCTCAGAATTTTTCATTTGTTATCAACAAATTTTTGATTTGTCATCATTATCATTTGTTTCATTTGTTATCAATATTTCATTTGTTACCATTGGCCATGTAACAATCTGATTCTTTGCAAACTTCTTCAGAGGCCATTGCTGGAACCATTTCTTAAAAAAAAAAAAAAAAAACATATATATATATATATATATATATATATATATATATATATATAGACCATTTTTAATTTATTCTGTGGCATAAGCACTGGACTTTGAGATGTATACAGGTATTGAAACTGACCATGAATGGTTTCTGTACTTAAGAAAACAGAGACATACATAGTACACACAACATTTGGCAACTGTTAGTCAAATTTGCTGAGCAAGGTACAAAATCCATGAGAAAAAAAATTTGTTCCTTTCCTCTCCAGCGTTTTGCTTCTTCAAGTGTTTTCTCATTGCAATTGGGCTTTATTGCAGTTTCATTTATGTTAAGTACTAGTTACAATCATTTTTTTCCCTTAAATGAGATAAATACTTAAGATAACATTTTCATGGATAAATAGGATTTTAGTACTTTTGGGAATGTTTTCTAAATAATGCTCTATCTTGCAAAAGAATAAGAAATATATTTGAGTTGAGCAAATGTCAGTTACAAATATTAATTGATTAAACATCACTAGTTATTTCTGATATGAGTTATTTGGAAACTTCTAAAATGGATAAAAGGGGGATTTTCCTATTTAAATAATGGGCCTAACACTTTAAAAATAATGTTTGATTCAAGATGCAGCTAAGAATTTTCTCTATATTTCTAATTAAAATAATATGTAGGTATAACGATATTATAATCCCTTTTAGAGACATTCGTATTTTCTCATTTTCTTTCTTTTATTTTTCCATGGATACATGAAGATACATACAAATTATTACTGACTTCACTTTCTATAAGAGGACTAAGTTGGTCTGAGATACTGTTTCTCATAAATGATCACCTAGGAGATTATGTTTAAATCGGGACCTTCCATCAAAGCAAGTTAGACTTTTGAAAGATGAATGTTTGAGTCCCTGGAGTTTCGAATGATTTTGTTTCTTTGCCATCTCTAAACTTCTTTCTTGATTGCTGGTTTTAAAATAATTAAGGTTGATAATTTTCCTGAAAATGTCTGCCATTCTTCTATAAAATAGTATTATAAAATCAGCTGACCTAAAGGAATAAGAAGGAAACACTAACAGGAAGAACGTGCCGACACAGGCGCTTGTGACTTTCCTACGAACAGTGTGCAGAGTGCCGCTCGTCTTCCCTGTCTGGTCCCAGCGCTCACCACCTGACCAACTCGCACCTGCTTGTCAGCTGTAACTTCTCTCCTGTCTTATCCACATTTAAAGAAAAATGGGGGCTTTTTTCCCTCCCATTTTTCTTCCACTTAGTAACAACAGTTCAATTAGGGCATTTTAGATGTTCAGTAAATTATTATATAAATATTTGCTTGTCAAGTTAGGGACCTCGCTTTCGAGACACCAAGAGGGAATGTGGTGCCACTTTATTTTGGGATCAGGATACATGCCCTTGAGTTCAGGAGCACGTCTCCTCATTGCACGTCTCCTCACTGCACAGTCTTCCAGGTGGGAACTTGGTTCAGGACAATGTGGTGAACATAGAGAAATAGCACAGATGACTAAAAGACGATTCATACCCTCAAAAACACCAATAGTACCAAACCTAACCACAGCAGAAAGAGAGGAAAACAGTATCTTTGGTTCACACGATCAAGAAAGAATTGGCTCGTCTGGGAAAGAACCACCACGCGGTTGCCTGTTGTCCTCGGCAGGATTTCTGAAATCTTTGAGAGAGAATTCTAGGTCACTGGGAGAGAAGAGGAGGAGGGTTTTTCGGGGCTACTTTCTCTGTCACTTCCTGTCTTCTGGAGTAAGTGTGAAAACACGTATGAATAAGTTGTAAAATTTTATTTGAGAATAACTAAAGGATATTACTTTGTAAAAATATCTTATGGCCACAGGAGGCCACTGTGACTGCAGGTATTTTCTTTCTTTTATTTTTCCATGGATACATGAAGATACATACAAATTATTACTGACTTCACTTTCTATAAGAGGACTAAGTTGGTCTGAGATACTGTTTCTCATAAATGATCACCTAGGAGATTATGTTTAAATCGGGACCTTCCATCAAAGCAAGTTAGACTTTTGAAAGATGAATGTTTGAGTCCCTGGAGTTTCGAATGATTTTGTTTCTTTGCCATCTCTAAACTTCTTTCTTGATTGCTGGTTTTAAAATAATTAAGGTTGATAATTTTCCTGAAAATGTCTGCCATTCTTCTATAAAATAGTATTATAAAATCAGCTGACCTAAAGGAATAAGAAGGAAACACTAACAGGAAGAACGTGCCGACACAGGCGCTTGTGACTTTCCTACGAACAGTGTGCAGAGTGCCGCTCGTCTTCCCTGTCTGGTCCCAGCGCTCACCACCTGACCAACTCGCACCTGCTTGTCAGCTGTAACTTCTCTCCTGTCTTATCCACATTTAAAGAAAAATGGGGGCTTTTTTCCCTCCCATTTTTCTTCCACTTAGTAACAACAGTTCAATTAGGGCATTTTAGATGTTCAGTAAATTATTATATAAATATTTGCTTGTCAAGTTAGGGACCTCGCTTTCGAGACACCAAGAGGGAATGTGGTGCCACTTTATTTTGGGATCAGGATACATGCCCTTGAGTTCAGGAGCACGTCTCCTCATTGCACGTCTCCTCACTGCACAGTCTTCCAGGTGGGAACTTGGTTCAGGACAATGTGGTGAACATAGAGAAATAGCACAGATGACTAAAAGACGATTCATACCCTCAAAAACACCAATAGTACCAAACCTAACCACAGCAGAAAGAGAGGAAAACAGTATCTTTGGTTCACACGATCAAGAAAGAATTGGCTCGTCTGGGAAAGAACCACCACGCGGTTGCCTGTTGTCCTCGGCAGGATTTCTGAAATCTTTGAGAGAGAATTCTAGGTCACTGGGAGAGAAGAGGAGGAGGGTTTTTCGGGGCTACTTTCTCTGTCACTTCCTGTCTTCTGGAGTAAGTGTGAAAACACGTATGAATAAGTTGTAAAATTTTATTTGAGAATAACTAAAGGATATTACTTTGTAAAAATATCTTATGGCCACAGGAGGCCACTGTGACTGCAGGTATGAATCCCTGAGAAGAGCTCGCCTTGCAAAACAAACAGAAGCTCCTTTTTAAGACACTGCTGTCTTCCTCCTCCTCTAGGCTCTTGCAGCACGTGTTTGGACCCCGGGTACAGCCTTCCTCATGCTCTGCTGTAAAACGCCTCTCTCTGCACGCGTCATGACCCTTGCCCTGTAAATCCCTCCTGCCTCATTCGTTGCTGTGTTCCCAGCCAGGAGACGGCATAGGGCGCTCAGTCGACACTGGATGGGATGATGAGTGACTGAATGGCTGATGGTGTCTTTAAAAATCAGCTTCAATTACACTGTAATTTTAATAATGATGAGGATTCTTATCTAATTTATTCGAGTGCTTTTTATATCACACATAACCCATAGACTGTTTCACATGCGAGGTAAAGAATTAGGGCCACTTAACGAAATTAAATGACATCATCGACCCTAATGGCAGGCTAGTGAAACAGACTGAAGAGGCAGGAACTCCTTCAAACCCCGTTCTGATCTTTCATATAGATTAGAAAGACCCTGTCACAGTGTGTTTCTCACAAACCCACAGCTTAACAGAGTGATGAAGTTCGGGGCGGCCACCTCACAATGTAACTTTCTGGTAAATGGGTTATTTTGAATTACAGTTACTTAAGACGCAGCCGGTTCAATAAGAAAACCTCTGTCTCCTTGGAAACAAGAAATACATCTCACCTGTGAAAGGCACCCTGTCCCCAGTGCCCACAGATCGAAGGTGGGAAAGGCACCCTGTCCCAGTACCAAACCTAACAAACAAAGCAGAAAGAGAGGAAAACAGTATCTTTGGTTCACACGATCAAGAAAGAATTGGCTCGTCTGGGAAAGAACCACCACGCGGTTGCCTGTTGTCCTCGGCAGGATTTCTGAAATCTTTGAGAGAGAATTCTAGGTCACTGGGAGAGAAGAGGAGGAGGGTTTTTCGGGGCTACTTTCTCTGTCACTTCCTGTCTTCTGGAGTAAGTGTGAAAACACGTATGAATAAGTTGTAAAATTTTATTTGAGAATAACTAAAGGATATTACTTTGTAAAAATATCTTATGGCCACAGGAGGCCACTGTGACTGCAGGTATGAATCCCTGAGAAGAGCTCGCCTTGCAAAACAAACAGAAGCTCCTTTTTAAGACACTGCTGTCTTCCTCCTCCTCTAGGCTCTTGCAGCACGTGTTTGGACCCCGGGTACAGCCTTCCTCATGCTCTGCTGTAAAACGCCTCTCTCTGCACGCGTCATGACCCTTGCCCTGTAAATCCCTCCTGCCTCATTCGTTGCTGTGTTCCCAGCCAGGAGACGGCATAGGGCGCTCAGTCGACACTGGATGGGATGATGAGTGACTGAATGGCTGATGGTGTCTTTAAAAATCAGCTTCAATTACACTGTAATTTTAATAATGATGAGGATTCTTATCTAATTTATTCGAGTGCTTTTTATATCACACATAACCCATAGACTGTTTCACATGCGAGGTAAAGAATTAGGGCCACTTAACGAAATTAAATGACATCATCGACCCTAATGGCAGGCTAGTGAAACAGACTGAAGAGGCAGGAACTCCTTCAAACCCCGTTCTGATCTTTCATATAGATTAGAAAGACCCTGTCACAGTGTGTTTCTCACAAACCCACAGCTTAACAGAGTGATGAAGTTCGGGGCGGCCACCTCACAATGTAACTTTCTGGTAAATGGGTTATTTTGAATTACAGTTACTTAAGACGCAGCCGGTTCAATAAGAAAACCTCTGTCTCCTTGGAAACAAGAAATACATCTCACCTGTGAAAGGCACCCTGTCCCCAGTGCCCACAGATCGAAGGTAACATTTTCACCAGGGACAGAGGATTTATACAGCTGAGAAGGCTGTATAAATATGGCTTACTTCACCGACTTCCTACCCCATGCCCAAACTTCTGTGCGTTGTCAGTTCCTCACAAATCTATTGTGTCTTTGTCTAAAAGACATAAAACTGTCTGCTTTGGTCACTTCCTACGAGTTCCCGTAAAACCGTCTGTCCTGTTAATTTCCTGAAGGAATCTCACAGGAATGCTTGTGGCTCTATTGCTGGCGAGATATTTTGAGATGTGGTATTATAAGATAGGAGTGTCAAGCTTTATGAGGAATGGATTTTGGTCAACCATGGGTGGTCCAGAGATACTCACACTGTAACTTCGAAGCATCAATTTGCATAAGAAAACAACCTGGGATGTGTTAATGGGGCTTTTTCCTCCCAACTGTGTTTACTCCCACTGATGTGGGGCGGGGCCCTGGGGATTGACCATTGGGTGACTGACACCTGACCCACGTCTATAATTCCAAAAGGTACTTTCTGGATATGAAGTCAGTTTTGAAATGAGTGACTGTACTCACTCAGATGAAGCAAAATAGAAAAATACGCTAAATTTGTTTACTAGCCTTTTCTATTCAATCACTATAGAATACCTGTGTGGTCTGATTTTAGCTTGGTAATTTGCAAACCCTAGAAAGTTGAGCAGGGAACATATAATTTGAAACAATACTATGTATCAAGACAAAAGGATGAATTTCTTTCAGGATGTCTTTTTTTCCTTTTCTTCCACAGCTCAGTGCCACAGATAGCACCTGAGTTGATCTTTTCCCCATAAGAGGCAGATATAGATTACTGCAGAACTTTCTGGTTGCTAGGAAACAGAGATGCCTATTAAAAAATTGAGCAGTCTCCTCACTGGAGAAGTTTGCAAAGCATCTAATCTCCTTGTTAGAATGTTTGTGACACAGAGGGCCACCACAGGAAAGCATATCTTACTGATTTCCTTATAGAGAGGAACTAGTAGCCTATTATTAGACAGGTAATATTTTTTCTCAGTTACTATAAAGATTTTACTTGTGAGGCTGAAACATTTTCATTACCGCTCTTTCTCTTGTGCCTTGAGAATTCACTGAGCAGTATTCCACATAGCATGCATATATACCTTGTATTTATTTCAGAATATGAATGGATCCCAGATTATGTCTTTGAGAAAAGTAGACGAATTCTAGTGCAAGGCTGTTTGTATTCTTTAGGGGAGGAAAGCAGCAAGAGAATTCAACAGATACTAAAAATGATTGCACAGGGAAATAAGAGTCACTGCATTTGAAAGAAACTGAACTCCAAATGCAGAGACTTCCTGTTACAGTCAGACCTGCCAAGAGGCTGAGTGTCCTTTTCTCATTTTCTAATCTAGACACTAAAAATCCGTATTTCTTCGTGTGCGTGTGTGTGTTTGGGTACGGGCAGTCCGTTCTCCGATGCACTGACTCTCCCCTTGCACTCTGCAAATTCCTGCTGCCTCTGTGTAGACTTCTCCCGTGGAACCAAATGATGACCGTGCCGAGCACGTGATAATAGAATTCCAGCAATTCCCATTTCTGGGATTAGTCAGACCCTTGCAGTACATCTAAAATTACATCAGGTGGATTTTGTTTTCCCTTTCCAAGTGGATTCTTTACCACTGAGCCACTTGAGAAGCCCCAGTGCCAAGGAAGTACTTGAGGATGATTCTTTTCATGCTAAAATAAATTTCATAAAGAGAAGTGTCTTTTAAAATACCTCACCTTCTGGATGAGTCAGACTGATTCATTGGGACCGTTCAACGGGTTCTGCTGTTCTGATCAAGCTCTGATTAACCCTGGAGGATTGATAGGGTCCACATTTTGGTAAGAACGCCGAAGCTGTACTTTGCTTGGCGTCCCATCAGAACGCGGTCTGTGCTGCACGTTCAGCCCTACTCAGGCTGCTGTGCGGGTTCACGTGGTGACAGGTGGACCTCTTTCCTGTAAAGCTCAGCATTAGCTTTCCCTGAAACTGCTGGGAGGGACTTCACGTGACTCAGTTTTTATCTGCTGCAAAAGACCGTTTCCTAGTCTGATCATTCTGATCACATGTCAAGTTCTGTGAAGATCTTGACCAATTAAAATACATCTACTTGGGCATTATAAGATACTGTCTATACAGAAAGGGCTTATTGATTTACTTGATCCATCTGATTTTCAGAGGAAGACATCACATACTAATTTCCAGCCAGGCCTCAAATGGTATTATCGTTGCTGCCCTGCTAAATTTCTTTCCCAGTCTCTCACCTGAGTACCATTATGGGTGTGTGTATGTCCTATATTTCAATAAATTGCCTTTATTCCTATTTTGATACAAGCACAACTCATTTTATTGTGCTATTCTATGCTTTGTAGATACTAATTTTTTTTTTTTACAAATTGAAGGTTTGTGGCCACCTTGCATTGAACAAGCCTATCAAAACCATTTTTTCTAATAGCTCATGTCTTTGTAGCATATTTTGGTAATTTATCTGACATTTCCAAATTCACTATCATGCTTAAATTTTAAACTTTTTTTCTCTAAGTCATCATTTATTTTTCAATTTGCCTCGACCCACCCGTGGAACCAAATGATGACCGTGCCGAGCACGTGATAATAGAATTCCAGCAATTCCCATTTCTGGGATTAGTCAGACCCTTGCAGTACATCTAAAATTACATCAGGTGGATTTTGTTTTCCCTTTCCAAGTGGATTCTTTACCACTGAGCCACTTGAGAAGCCCCAGTGCCAAGGAAGTACTTGAGGATGATTCTTTTCATGCTAAAATAAATTTCATAAAGAGAAGTGTCTTTTAAAATACCTCACCTTCTGGATGAGTCAGACTGATTCATTGGGACCGTTCAACGGGTTCTGCTGTTCTGATCAAGCTCTGATTAACCCTGGAGGATTGATAGGGTCCACATTTTGGTAAGAACGCCGAAGCTGTACTTTGCTTGGCGTCCCATCAGAACGCGGTCTGTGCTGCACGTTCAGCCCTACTCAGGCTGCTGTGCGGGTTCACGTGGTGACAGGTGGACCTCTTTCCTGTAAAGCTCAGCATTAGCTTTCCCTGAAACTGCTGGGAGGGACTTCACGTGACTCAGTTTTTATCTGCTGCAAAAGACCGTTTCCTAGTCTGATCATTCTGATCACATGTCAAGTTCTGTGAAGATCTTGACCAATTAAAATACATCTACTTGGGCATTATAAGATACTGTCTATACAGAAAGGGCTTATTGATTTACTTGATCCATCTGATTTTCAGAGGAAGACATCACATACTAATTTCCAGCCAGGCCTCAAATGGTATTATCGTTGCTGCCCTGCTAAATTTCTTTCCCAGTCTCTCACCTGAGTACCATTATGGGTGTGTGTATGTCCTATATTTCAATAAATTGCCTTTATTCCTATTTTGATACAAGCACAACTCATTTTATTGTGCTATTCTATGCTTTGTAGATACTAATTTTTTTTTTTTACAAATTGAAGGTTTGTGGCCACCTTGCATTGAACAAGCCTATCAAAACCATTTTTTCTAATAGCTCATGTCTTTGTAGCATATTTTGGTAATTTATCTGACATTTCCAAATTCACTATCATGCTTAAATTTTAAACTTTTTTTGTCTCTAAGTCATCATTTATTTTTCATCCATCTTTATTCCTTGCCATGTGTGGGCCTCCCATCGCAGTGGCCTCTCTCATTGCAGAGCACCGGCTCTGGACGCACGTGCTCCAGAGCACTGGCTCCTAATTAGACACACCGGCCCAGCCGTTCCTCAGCATGTGGGATCTTCCCAGGCCAGGCATCAAACCAGTGCCCCTTGCACTGCAAGGCAGGCTTTTTACCCACTGGACCACCAGGGAAACCAAAAATTCACTATTTTTATATTTATTATGGTGATCAGTAATCTTTGATGTTACTACTGGAATTGTATTGGCATCTTTTAGCAGTAAAGTATTTTTAGATTAGAGTATTGGGTTGGCCAAAAAGTTCATTTGGGTTTTTCTGTAACATCTTACGGAAAAAGAAAACACCCTGAAGGAACTTTTTGGCCAAACCAATATGTACATTGATGTTAGAGATGCTGTCACACAATGGATCAGCTACAGTATAGCATATGCATACCTTTTATATGCATTGGGAAACTGAAAGTTTGTATGATTCCCTCTGTTGTAATATGTGTTTTATTTTGGGGGTCTGGAATCTCAGGATCTTCGAGGCTTTCCTGCAGTTAATTTTTACAATTTTAGCCAATGAGAATGCCATCAGGTGGGCTTGTGTCCTCAAGCCACCACCACAAGATCCAGGGCACCTGCTTTACTTTCTGTCACAAGAGGTCTGTAGGGCTTACTTCGTATTTCTTATTCCACACTTGGGATCAGCTCTTGTTCTTTCTAGTGAGGGATGATATTTAGAAACCACTTTCTACCTGTGAGGGTACTCACTATTTTTCTATTGGCCTTGCTTCTAGACCTTTCCTGAGGCCAGAGGTAGATGCGCCTATTTTTTGAAATTTAAAAGAAATCATGATTTCATGCAAATATTTTCAATGCAAGTTTAGCACTATAGGATTTTTAATTAACACCTTTGATTTCTATCAGTATATGTTTTCCTACACAAAAAATAGATCACTGACCATCTGAACATATTAGTGAATTGACTTATCCTGTTAGATCAATAATATTATTTCAAAATAATCTCAAACTATTATTACTGATATTTAGACTAAAGGACAGAGTCTCAATTTAAAATTAACTTAAGATCTTTTCTGTAGTTCCATTTGTCCTGGCACACATATCATTGTGGACAGAGAGCTTTAATGTTCAATTTTTATTCAAAATTATTTTTTTAAAAAATGTTTATTTCAGTAGTGTCAACATTTATTTGTAGGTTTGTTTTCTATTCTTATTCATTGATTTCCTTTACTATTTAACTTAATTTTTCAATACGTGAATCATTTAAATTGTTCAAAGCTAACACAAGATACATTTAACAATACTATTTCCCTCCCGATACTCGTTCTACTTTTACTTGTAGGTAACAGCTTTTATTAGTTTTTGATTTACCCTTACAATATTTTTGCAAATATAACCAAATAAAAGTCTCTATTTCCCTACCTCATTTCCTACACAAAATGTAGCATACAAACATATGATTTTCCAAACCAAACTGTAGAGAGGAGTAAGACAAACACTATATAGCTTAAAAAAACTGCTTTCTAAGAAAATGAAGAGAAATAGCAATGATTGAAAAGACATGAGGCATGCTACTTCATACAGGGAAAAGACTCATAGAAATTACCTTTGGATTTATTGATGTAATAAAAACACCAGCTATAGGATTATATGTTTGTTGCTGCTACATAATATTATAGCACAGAGTAGAGAACCAAACCTGGAAATTGATTCAAAACAGCCCAATTTAGGTCTACGTCTGTTTTCTTTGGAAGAAAACATAAATGGCCACCCTTGTAACCGAACTAACTTTGCTTTGAAGCATGGGTAAGACTTGAACTAGCTTCCTCATGAAACTAGTTATCTGGAACAGAGGCTCTACATGAAAGAGTTGTGAGCTTTAAAGAAAAGCAGCAACAGCAGCATTTACAGAAACCTGAGTTAGAGCAAGATTATAAAGTTACTTATAGATCACATAAAATAATTAGGAATAGCCTACTAATTAAAAATCTTCATAGTTCTCCAGCCACTGTTGGGAAATGCTTTAAACAAAGGGATGTTTTAGGAGCTGGCATCTGGTGATCCCTTTTTGTATAGGCGCAAAGAGGAAAAGTACATGTTTTGGGTTTTTTCTAACCTAATCCAAGTGTCCGCGGACGGAGCCCCAGTGCGCATCCGGGGTGACTTCACAGAAACGTTTGCTCTGGGACAAGGAAGGCCCCGGCTTACAGAGGAAAGAAGGATTTGACGGCTGACTCCAAGGAGCTTCTCCCCCGAGACTGAGCTCCTCTTAGAACCAACTGGACGGAGACTTGAAACAAGTGGTAAATACACAAATGGGATGTGACACAGCTGGATTTCTTTTCCAGACTCTGGATCTGCTTGTCATCCCTCTGACATTCAGACTCCAGCTGTTATTTTCCAGTTGATTTTGAAGCTCTTTAGATGAGTTAGAAAATAGGCTTCCACCATGGCCGTATCCTCAACAAAGGATGGTTAAAAACCCGCCTGATAATCCTGAGATTTCAAGGAGACAGCATCCACAAGGCATCCTTTCTTGTGATAATTCTCAAACTGGAAGAGCCATTTTGGTTTTCTTAACTTTTCCTAAAACTTTTATATTTCTAAAGCTGCTTCCAACTACCAAGTGCCCCTACACAGGGTAAATAGCAGTTTCTTTCTGTATGTTAAAACTTCTTATTAAAGTTTTCTCCGTCTCTCCACGTTTAAATAGTATGAAACATAAAAGCAGACTATGATACTGCACGGTGGCATTGAACATCCAGAGTCAGGCTGAGTTACCAATAGAGATGCTTACAAAGTTATACAAGGAAACCATAAACTACCTGGCCAATGTTAAATATTTGGAATGATACTGTGGAAGGTCTAAGATGATTATGCAACAGCTATTAAGGAGACTGTTTCAATTTAGTTGCTGCAGTAGAAAGTGGAGCATCTCAGGGCTTCCCTGGTAGCCCAGTGGTAGAGTTCACCTGCCAGTGTAGGAGACGCGGGTTCCATCCCTCATCCAGGAAGAACCCCCATGCTGCGGAGCAACTAAGCCTGCAAGCCACGACTGTGGAGCCTGTGCTCTAGGACCTCAGAGCCGCAACTACGGAACCCATAGGCAACAACTAACGAAGCCCGTGGGCCCTAGAGCCCGAGTTCCACAAGATAAGTCACCACAACAAGAAGCCTGCTCCCCTCAACCAGAGAGTAGCCCCCATTCCCTGCAACTAGAGAAGAGCCTGTGGCAGCAGTGAAAACCCAGAATAGCTGAAAATAAATAAAGTTAAGAAAAAAAATTTTTAAAAAGTAAGTGGAGCATCTTAAAGAAGAGAGAGAAAACTGGGTTTATTAATCAAGAGGAGGTGAGAAATGGGTCTTACCTCAAAATATCTAGGAATAAATTGATTCTTTGTGACTTTACTGAAAAAAAAAAAAAAAGCGAGGTCGGGGTTAGAGAATGGAGATTTCTCAATCATCCTTCTCTGCTGTGAGCACAGAGCTCCAATAAAGTTCACCAACTTCTGTCCTCTCTTTTGGTCCAAGATGAGTCACTGGGTGACCCTGGACAACAACAACAGTCACGGCATCTATTCACTCCCCGTGTGCAAGAATAGCCTGTAAATACACAACTATTTCTAGCAGCTCTCTTTCTACAAGATGAAAGAACAAATTCTGGGTTTTCCAGGTACAATTTGGCTAAATCTCTGAGCTAGTTTTCCTCATGTTTTTTTTTTTTTTTTTTTTTTTTTAATTTGAGAAAGGCAAAATAACAAAAGTTGTCATGTTCGAGGACATGAATAAGAAAGGATCGTGGGTTATTAGGAAATAATAAAAGGCTACCTACTTGAGCAAACAAGACATTTTAAAACCAGACCTAGGCAGTAACTTGATTATAAAAACCCTTAGCTATTTCATAAGCGAGAAACCTTTGTTTTCATAAATAATCTAGGACATAAGCATTCACTGTAAACCACCAAAGGTTATTCTAGATAGAATCTTTACAGGAAGATTACAAGGAAGGTAAAGAGGAAGCTTTTCTAGCCTCTAAAAACACTGTATTATAACAGAGAAAAAAATTTAGTTTTGCCTCAGTACCTAATTTGATAATCTATTTTTGAAAATCTTATAAATAACTTTACCAAACCCGAGCCAGTTTTACGTACGGCAACCAAAATTTCGATCTGAGAATCCTCATTAACTTTCTGGATCCATTTAGGAATTGCCCCACACTTTTCTCATCCGAGAATAACCAATCATTTCATTTTAAGGCAAAATTAGTTTTTTTCTCCCTTAAAAACTCATCCTGCGTTTCTTGCACATAAAGGTATACATTTCTGCCCCTGTTCTGACCCACAGAGTCTCACTCACATGCATGGATGTCTTAACCACAGTAACTTCGATTCTACAGAGAACACTGGAAGGTAACTAAATGTGAACTGCACACACATCAGCCTTCTGCCTCAAACTGGCAGAGCTAACAAACAATATCTCACAACTTTCTATAACCACAAACATTCTTTATCTTATAATTTTCCAATGTGCAACACTGAACAACTTCTCAAAAGGAGGACTGAAGCTAATAAATATAGACTTTTGGTAGCATATAAAAAATGCAGCAGTATATATATATATATATATATGTATGTATGTATATGTGTGTGTGTGTGTGTGTGTGTGTATACACACTTAAAGCTATGCTTGGCAATTAATGCATTAATGTTCCATCTTAGTGGGCTTTCCAGGTGGTGCTCGTGCCTGCCAATGCAGGGGACATAATAAACATGGGTTCGATCCCTGGGTCTGGACTCAGCACAGATGCATGATTCTAGCTGAGCAATGATCTAGGTCTCTAATAAATGTGAAAGCCACTCAGTTGTGTCTGACTCTTTGTAATGCTATGCACTGTTGCCCAGTGTGCTCCTCTGTCCATGGGATTTCTCAGGCAAGAATCTTGGAGTGGGTTGCCATGCCCTCCTCCAGAGGATCTTCCCAACCCAAGGATCAAGTCCATATCTCCTGCATTAGTAGGCAGATTCTTTGCCACTGTGCTTCCTGGGAAGCCCTTTAAATGCATAGCTATATTAATTTGAACAGTCATTATTAATACAAAGTAATTTAAAACCCTTAGTAGACATACATTTCTGAAACAACTTATGCATACTTTAGCTATCAAGAAAAATTAGCCAACTTACCAAAAAAGAGTGATTTAGTAACTTATATTTAACTACACAGTAATTTGCCAAAGTCTCAAAAGCATTTTATATTTAAATTCATATTAAATCAGTGATTTGTTTCTTTTCGTTGACAACCTAGAATTTCACATAGGCTCCATTTTAATGTCAATAGCTAGATTACTGTGGGTATGGTATATGAATCTTGTACAATTAAAAAAAATAAATCTTTGGCTCTTTCAAATCAACATGCAGTTCTCAAACCACCAAGTCCCATGGCATAAATCTCTCTACTTTTCCACATCATTTGTTCCCTAATGAAGTCTTACCAAAATAAATACATTGTTATTCGGTCATCCTAGAGCAGCCAGTGAAAAAAAGATCATATCTCAGAATTAATCATCTTACTTTTAAACTTTAACAATGCATCCTCATGTTTAGATAGAGTAATCATTTGATGATATACATGAATAGAGAGCACAACGATTATTCAAATGGACACATGTCTGTGTGTGGCTGAGTCCCTTCTGTGTTCACCTGACACTATCACAACACGGTTAACGAGCGGCGTGCTCTGTACTAAGTCGCTCAGTCATGTCCAACTCTTCGCAACCCCGTGGACCATAGTCTGCCAGTTTCCTCTGTTCATGGGGACTGACCAGGCAAGACTACTGGCGTGGGCTGCCATGCCCTCCTCCAGGGGACCTTCCCCGCCCAGGGATGGCACCCGGGTCTCCCACACTGCAGGGGGATCCCTTACTGTCTGAGCCACCAGGGAAGCCCGTTCACTCGCTATGCCCTAATACAAAATTAAAAGTTATAAACAAATTTAAAACTAAGTGTATTATTTATTTACTGTTGAGATTTAATTTGCCTGAATTGATTTATTTGTATGATAAAATGCGTAAATAGCACGCAAGCTCAGTGCATTTGTTCATTTGCTGCAAAAGCTGCCACTTGCGTCTGCAAGGAACCTGCACGGCTTCCCAGTAAGGTTTCTTCACAGGTGACACAGGTGAACGCTCCTTCATGGCAGCCAGTCGAGCAGCCAACCGGGGCGTCACCAAGGAGATGGAAAGTTATGGAATGGGGAAAGCATGATCCTGAGGCGATCGGAACATCTGCTGACAGAGAGTAACAGAAGTAGTCTTTCACAGAGGAATCTCAAAGCACCTGACGGGGCTGGGGGGATGCATTGTCCTGAAAGGAATTTTGAACATAAAGTGTCTATACCACGAGACATGGGAAAGGGAGACAATCATAGGAACTTGAAA
This sequence comes from Tragulus kanchil, assembly GCA_022376925.1. NCBI lineage: Eukaryota > Metazoa > Chordata > Mammalia > Artiodactyla > Tragulidae > Tragulus > Tragulus kanchil. Next base: position 165,472,791 of record JAIOJX010000003.1, on the reverse strand, counting down.
AGTCAGAGGGTATAAAAATAAACCTGACAATTCACTCTGGAGTCAACAAGCTTGGGACCTGTGAGGCGTTCCAAGAAACGGACAGGCAGTAGCTTGAGGAAAACATGTAAATAAATGTGTCCCCAGGGCTCAGTGTGGTGATGCTGTTCAAATTGGTGATTTTCTGCTTCCTGAACAAGTTGAGTATCTGTCAGGAGAAGCCTTTCCTCCTTTCTGCCAGGCCGTGCTCTCCTCCTGGGTGCAGCGTGGCTGGGTGTTGGGTTATGGCTGGAAAGCCTGGCTTCTGTGAACGCAGGCATCGCCGGCACACGTCACGCAAAGGTGAACATCAGATGCCAGAATCGTCTTCCAACAGGATGGGTGAGAAAAAAAAGGAGCCAATAAGAACTTGAAAATATATTTGCGATACTAGATATGTGCCAGTCACTGGGAAAGGGACCTGTGGTGTGCGGTAAAAGGCCCTGCCCTGTGCTACGCCTTGTCTGACTCTGCGCCCCCGTGGACTGCAGCCCGCCAGCCTCCTCTGCCCATGGCATTTCCCAGGCAAGAATACTGGAGTGAGTTGCCTTTTCCTTCCCCGGGGGATCTTCCCAACCCAGGGATCGAGTTTTGGTTCCTGCACTGCAAGCAGACTCTCTACCAAGGAGCCCCCAGGAAGCAAGGAATGCTTTAGTTCAGCCTTGTGTTTATGAAGTCACTAAAATGTGGAAACCACTGGGAGGGGCCTGGGAGCCTGCGGGAGCGAAATGCAAGAGCCTGTGGGGAGGAGCTGGTTCAGGCTGAATCTAGTCCCCCTCAGGTCTGTGTGGTGAGTCTTCATCTCCAGGAGGTAAGAATGTGCCCTTATGTGGAAAGAGGGTCACTGCAGGTGGCATAAGATAAGGTTATACTAGAGCAGGCCGGCCCGTTTCAGTCACGACGGTCCGTATATAAAGGGCGAAAGTGAGTACCCAAAAGAAAAACAGGGATATACATATGACTTAGCTGGGATTAAACGTATCTGTAGGGCTTCCCTGGTGGTCCAGTGGGTAAGGACACCACCTTGCAGTGCAAGGGCGCGGTTTGATCCTGGCCTGGGAAGATCCCACGTGCCGTGGAGTGGGCTGGACTTATGTGTCCAACTACCGAGCTGGAGCTCTGGTGCATGGGGCCAGTGCTCTAGACAACAAGCTTGGGACCTGTGAGGCGTTCCAAGAAACGGACAGGCAGTAGCTTGAGGAAAACATGTAAATAAATGTGTCCCCAGGGCTCAGTGTGGTGATGCTGTTCAAATTGGTGATTTTCTGCTTCCTGAACAAGTTGAGTATCTGTCAGGAGAAGCCTTTCCTCCTTTCTGCCAGGCCGTGCTCTCCTCCTGGGTGCAGCGTGGCTGGGTGTTGGGTTATGGCTGGAAAGCCTGGCTTCTGTGAACGCAGGCATCGCCGGCACACGTCACGCAAAGGTGAACATCAGATGCCAGAATCGTCTTCCAACAGGATGGGTGAGAAAAAAAAGGAGCCAATAAGAACTTGAAAATATATTTGCGATACTAGATATGTGCCAGTCACTGGGAAAGGGACCTGTGGTGTGCGGAAAAAGGCCCTGCCCTGTGCTACGCCTTGTCTGACTCTGCGCCCCCGTGGACTGCAGCCCGCCAGCCTCCTCTGCCCATGGCATTTCCCAGGCAAGAATACTGGAGTGAGTTGCCTTTTCCTTCCCCGGGGGATCTTCCCAACCCAGGGATCGAGTTTTGGTTCCTGCACTGCAAGCAGACTCTCTACCAAGGAGCCCCCAGGAAGCAAGGAATGCTTTAGTTCAGCCTTGTGTTTATGAAGTCACTAAAATGTGGAAACCACTGGGAGGGGCCTGGGAGCCTGCGGGAGCGAAATGCAAGAGCCTGTGGGGAGGAGCTGGTTCAGGCTGAATCTAGTCCCCCTCAGGTCTGTGTGGTGAGTCTTCATCTCCAGGAGGTAAGAATGTGCCCTTATGTGGAAAGAGGGTCACTGCAGGTGGCATAAGATAAGGTTATACTAGAGCAGGCCGGCCCGTTTCAGTACGACGGTCCTTATATAAAGGGCGAATGTGAACACCCAGAAGAAAAACAGGGATATACATATGACTTAGCTGGGATTAAACGTATCTGTAGGGCTTCCCTGGTGGTCCAGTGGGTAAGGACACCACCTTGCAGTGCAAGGGGCGCCGGTTTGATCCCTGGCCTGGGAAGATCCCACGTGCCGTGGAGTGGGCTGGACTTATGTGTCCAACTACCGAGCTGGAGCTCTGGAGTGCATGCGCCCAGAGCCAGTGCTCTGAGACAACAGAGGCCACCGCGATGGGAGGCCCACACAGGCCAAAGAACAAAGATGGATGAACATAAATAGATGAGAGACCAATAGAAGTGGCCAAAAAAAAAAGTGAAACATATCTGTGAACAAGAAAACTATGTAAACACAAAAAGCAAAATAAAAATAATTAAGTAAACAAAACAAAACAAAACAAAACATGAAGACAGCTCATGGTGATGCAACAAAAACAAAAACACACCAAGGATTCCTAGCAAACCACCAGAAGTTGGCGAAGAGCCCTGAGAAGCTCCTCTTGGTCTGTCTGTATTTATTTTTAAAGTTTATTTTTATTTACTTATTTATTCGACCACACCTCAAAGCACACAGCATCTTAGTTCCCCTGACCAGGAACCAAGCCCGTGTGCCCCTCCAATGGAGTCTTCACCACTGGACGGCCAGGGAAGCCCCCCTCGGCGTCTTTAGAAGGAACCCGCCCAGGTGACATTCTGGTTTTGGACCTGTAGCCTCTAGAACGGTGAGAACATACATTTCTGTTATTTAAGCCCTCTGGTGGTTCTTTGCCCACTTGCCTGGAGATTCCCATGGACAGAGGAGCCTGGTGGGCTACAGTCCACAGGGTCACAGTCAGATACGACTGAAGGGACCTTGCACACACACACACTGTGGTTCTTTAAGGACATCCTAGCAAACTCATTCTACTCCTGGGAGGAACAAGACACAAACACAACCACGTAAAAAGGTAAGAATGTGCACCTTATGTGGAAAGAGGGTCACTGCAGGTGGCATAAGATAAGGTTATACTAGAGCAGGCCGGCCCGTTTCAGTCGACGGTCCTTATATAAAGGGCGAATGTGAACACCCAGAAGAAAAACAGGGATATACATATGACTTAGCTGGGATTAAACGTATCTGTAGGGCTTCCCTGGTGGTCCAGTGGGTAAGGACACCACCTTGCAGTGCAAGGGGCGCCGGTTTGATCCCTGGCCTGGGAAGATCCCACGTGCCGTGGAGTGGGCTGGACTTATGTGTCCAACTACCGAGCTGGAGCTCTGGAGTGCATGCGCCCAGAGCCAGTGCTCTGAGACAACAGAGGCCACCGCGATGGGAGGCCCACACAGGCCAAAGAACAAAGATGGATGAACATAAATAGATGAGAGACCAATAGAAGTGGCCAAAAAAAAAAGTGAAACATATCTGTGAACAAGAAAACTATGTAAACACAAAAAGCAAAATAAAAATAATTAAGTAAACAAAACAAAACAAAACAAAACATGAAGACAGCTCATGGTGATGCAACAAAAACAAAAACACACCAAGGATTCCTAGCAAACCACCAGAAGTTGGCGAAGAGCCCTGAGAAGCTCCTCTTGGTCTGTCTGTATTTATTTTTAAAGTTTATTTTTATTTACTTATTTATTCGACCACACCTCAAAGCACACAGCATCTTAGTTCCCCTGACCAGGAACCAAGCCCGTGTGCCCCTCCAATGGAGTCTTCACCACTGGACGGCCAGGGAAGCCCCCCTCGGCGTCTTTAGAAGGAACCCGCCCAGGTGACATTCTGGTTTTGGACCTGTAGCCTCTAGAACGGTGAGAACATACATTTCTGTTATTTAAGCCCTCTGGTGGTTCTTTGCCCACTTGCCTGGAGATTCCCATGGACAGAGGAGCCTGGTGGGCTACAGTCCACAGGGTCACAGTCAGATACGACTGAAGGGACCTTGCACACACACACACTGTGGTTCTTTAAGGACATCCTAGCAAACTCATTCTACTCCTGGGAGGAACAAGACACAAACACAACCACGTAAGACACAGAACAAGAATACACATCATGAGAGAAAAAATACAAGCAAAGCCCCGTAAGATTTTAAAGCTCTGGATAAGGACAGGTGGGTGTCGCAGACCAGAAAAACCTCCACAAAAAGGGTGACATTTAAGCTAAACCTTAGAGTGATTGACAGAATTGGGGCAGGTGAAGCAGAAATGGGCGTCTTCTGGAAAGGTTTTTGACCCGAAGAAGACATAACAGACAGAAAAATTTAGGAAATGTGCATCTCAAGCGAGGGAGCTAAGTTCCCACAGGAAAATAGAGCCATCAGCAAAGGCCTTTGAATGTCACGTCGAGGAGCTTGTATTAAATTTGGGGACAGTGAACTTTCACATTCTTTGATTTCACACAGGGCTTCCCAGGTGGCACAGTGGTGAAGAATCCGCCTGCCAGTGCAGGAGACGTAGGTTCAATCCCTGGGTCAGGAAGATCCCTTGGAGAAAGGAATAGCAACCCACGGTGAGGATCGCCAGGGAGCAGAAAGACAACCCCAGAAGTCAGCACCCCCAGATTTGCTCTGCAAAGGGTAAACGTGCGTCGGTCCCATCCAGTTAAACAAGAGTGACAGAGGGTGACGAGGTGGGCACTGGGCTGGCAGACTGAAACCCTTCACGTGAATCCCACGCACGGCATATCACAGACACACGGCTGCCGCGCAGCTCCTCGCTGCGGGCGCCCGGAGACCAGGCGAGAGGGCTTCCGGCAACAGCTTGCTCAGGCCAGCGACCACCGCCTAGAGCCTGCAGAGTCCGGAGGTCTGGCTGACGGCCCGGAGGCCGGAGCCGGAGGTCGAGGCACCCCAGGCACTTCCCAGCAAGGCCCTCTCCTCCGTTCACTGACTCCACCTCCGGCCTGTGGCCTGAAGGGTCCTCTGTGTGTGTGTGTGTGTGAGTGTGTGAGTGTGTGTGTGTGTGAGTGTGAGTCTGTCCTAAGCGCCCCTTCATACAAAGACACCAGTTGTTTGGGCTTAGTGTCCACCCATAAGACCTCATTTTACCTTAATGACCTCGTTAGAGACACTGCCTTCCCATACGGCCACATTCCAGGCTCCCAGGGGTTGGGACACAATTCCCGTTTATGAAAATGCATCCATGTTCTGACAGTTATAAAAAGGTCAGTCGGCTTCCCTCACAGGCCTGCACTCAGGCACAGAAACGTCTCTGCTTTCCGTTCTTCCTGTCGGCTCACACCTGTGCCCCTCACCTGTGAACCACACCTCTCTGTCCCCCCATGGAGTCCAGGGCTCCTTACACAGGGTCCTGGGGCCAGGAGGGCGGCTTCTCATCGGATGTGCAGGTGGGGCTGACTCCCTTCCAGGCTCCGCTCACCGCTGGCCGCCAGGAATTTGGAAAAATGTGAGACCCACAAAGTCAGGGCTGGTGAAGAGGGATCTGTGCGGGTGTGACCATGGCCGGCGCCGAGGACAAGAGAGCTGGTGACAGGCGTGGGCTTCAGAGAGGAGACAGCAGTGCAGGGCGGCCCGAGGGGGAGCAGAAAGAGAGAGGGACTCGTCTAAGAAGAAAACGGCTGCTTCTTCTATTCTCCCACATTCGGCGCCCCAGGAGAAAAGCGATCCGAGGTTAAAATGGAGATTTATACAGCGATTCAAACGCTATAGAAGAAAAGAAAGGATTCTTACGAGGGATCTCTCTTTCCGGGGTTTGTTTACAAGGAACAAAGCAGTCGCCCGATGAAAGGTATTGTGGGAACCGTTATTATAAATTCACCAAGAATAATTCTAAGATATTGCTGCAGCTGTAGGAACCTCAGAGGGGAGAAAAATTACAGATATGCGTAGATGGATCATTTTGCTGAAAACAGATAAGAGGCTGCGAGCTTGTTGAAGGAGGTCAGGGAATATGCCTTCAAATATGCCTGAGCTAAATACCATTCTCCTTGGAAATAACTGCCAGAAAGGTATTGATCAGACGACCGCTGAACGTGGCTGGAAAGAAAGCCTGTAATATGTTTAACACTCCCAATGAAAATGACAGCATGATTAGGGAATGGGAGGCTGATTAGGAGAACAGACGAGAAAGACGGAATTCAAAACCTGAATTGAAAAGGAGAGAAAGTCCTCAATCACCTACTCAGACTTTAAATTCAGAATCAAAACCAGCTCCACGCTGGTCCTACAAGTGCTGGTTTGGCTAGCATCCCTTTCTGGTGACATGCCTACATGAAATGTCATGGAAGGAAGTGTAGTAAGCATGGCCTGGCATAAAGGAAGTGATGGAAGCTGTGTTTGGTAGTTAAGGCAGGGGAGGGCCAGAAGCAAGAGGAAGAGGGCTTTCCACTGGTCCAGTTCTGAGTGCCTTGAATGCAAAAGCAGCAGCCACGACTGATCCCACAGGAGAAGGGAACATGAGCTGTTCTTCTTCCTTAAAAGAGATGCTCATCTATCTGCTGAATGAAAAATGCAGAGATGTGCCTCTCCAATGTGGCTCTTCTTCTAGGGAATCCTCAAGGCCTTTGAACTCATTTCTGGCGTACAGAGCCCCGCCTAAGCCACTTGTGTTCTGTGGGTTGTGTGTTTAGTCTCTCAGTTGTGTCTGACTCTTTTGGAGCCCACGAACTGTAGCCCTCCAGGCTCCTCTTTCTCTGGGACGTCTGGAGTAGGTAGCCGTGCCTCTCCAGGGACTTTCCGACTCAGTCAAAATCGAGTCGTCTCCTGCATTGCCGGCAGATTCTTTACCATCTGAGCCACCAGGAAAGCCCATTTGTATCCACTACAAAATAGACTAAAAGCAACGCTGCCCCTTTGATCCTAATACCTGAGAGAGATTCTGGATTTTAGACTCAGAGATGTGTTCAAAGTCTCAGTGTCCTCAGAATCACCCGTTCATTAGATTCTGAAGGTGCCCCAGGCATAGCAAATATGTCTGCATCTTAGGGCACAGAGAGGCATGTTTACTGGGAAAAGAGGCTGCGAGCTTGTTGAAGGAGGTCAGGGAATATGCCTTCAAATATGCCTGAGCTAAATACCATTCTCCTTGGAAATAACTGCCAGAAAGGTATTGATCAGACGACCGCTGAACGTGGCTGGAAAGAAAGCCTGTAATATGTTTAACACTCCCAATGAAAATGACAGCATGATTAGGGAATGGGAGGCTGATTAGGAGAACAGACGAGAAAGACGGAATTCAAAACCTGAATTGAAAAGGAGAGAAAGTCCTCAATCACCTACTCAGACTTTAAATTCAGAATCAAAACCAGCTCCACGCTGGTCCTACAAGTGCTGGTTTGGCTAGCATCCCTTTCTGGTGACATGCCTACATGAAATGTCATGGAAGGAAGTGTAGTAAGCATGGCCTGGCATAAAGGAAGTGATGGAAGCTGTGTTTGGTAGTTAAGGCAGGGGAGGGCCAGAAGCAAGAGGAAGAGGGCTTTCCACTGGTCCAGTTCTGAGTGCCTTGAATGCAAAAGCAGCAGCCACGACTGATCCCACAGGAGAAGGGAACATGAGCTGTTCTTCTTCCTTAAAAGAGATGCTCATCTATCTGCTGAATGAAAAATGCAGAGATGTGCCTCTCCAATGTGGCTCTTCTTCTAGGGAATCCTCAAGGCCTTTGAACTCATTTCTGGCGTACAGAGCCCCGCCTAAGCCACTTGTGTTCTGTGGGTTGTGTGTTTAGTCTCTCAGTTGTGTCTGACTCTTTTGGAGCCCACGAACTGTAGCCCTCCAGGCTCCTCTTTCTCTGGGACGTCTGGAGTAGGTAGCCGTGCCTCTCCAGGGACTTTCCGACTCAGTCAAAATCGAGTCGTCTCCTGCATTGCCGGCAGATTCTTTACCATCTGAGCCACCAGGAAAGCCCATTTGTATCCACTACAAAATAGACTAAAAGCAACGCTGCCCCTTTGATCCTAATACCTGAGAGAGATTCTGGATTTTAGACTCAGAGATGTGTTCAAAGTCTCAGTGTCCTCAGAATCACCCGTTCATTAGATTCTGAAGGTGCCCCAGGCATAGCAAATATGTCTGCATCTTAGGGCACAGAGAGGCATGTTTACTGGAGAAGAAAATAGCAACCTGCTCCAGTATTCTTGCCTGGAAAATTCCATGGATGGAGAAGCCTGGTGAGCTACAGTCCAGGGGGTCCCACCGAACTGGACAGGACTGAAGTGACTAAGCAGCAGCAGCAAGCGTGTGTACAGGGGAATGCACACCCCCTCCAAAGAAAAATCAGATTCATATACAAGAAAACTATGGCTTGCTAGACGCCAGTAGTGTGGCAATCTGTAATTAACCTGTTCTGCACTGATGAATACAAAAAAGGATCGAATTGATAACAGTGGCTTTTGAGAATCAGTTGATTGAATTAGTACAATGATTATGAAAATTGCAACCTAATAAAAGTATTAAGATGGTGCTGGACTGGGGCTTGAAAAACACACAAGGGAAAAGGTGGAGAAGAACACAGCTGTTCGGTCTTAAGGCAGCCTGAGGATTTACAAAGCTCTCCCCTGTGGGAAGAACCTCAAGGATATAGAGGGAAAATGAAGTGATGGCCAGCATACATTCAGATATTTTTGGCCCATTGTAACACTGAGTTATGCCACAAACTCGTCTGTGTGCACCGATGTGTAGATGAGACGGAGGTGAACGCAACGCTGGAAAGCTGGGTAATAAGAAAGACTGGGTCCAAGAGGCATCACTTGAAGAGGATTTTGTTTTCTGGTTTTCTTGGCCGTGATGGATGAACAGCAAACATGAGAAGTTAGAAAGCTTTCAACTAGCATACTAGCATCCTTCTTTCATCCACACAGAACATGAAACTGAAGTATATATATGTATATCATATCTATGTATCATCAGTGGATTTAAAGGACCCAAGGAAAACCTTCCTCCAATCCTATACTATTAATATTTGATTCTTCTTTCTTGTCACTGAGCCTGGGTCAGCATGAAATGACATCATTTCCATTTAAAAAATGAACACTTGAACAAAATGCACAAAAATATGTGAATAAAAACGTAGCTTTTGTGTTTTAAGCTATTTACTTTATTAGGTCTCTGTACTTGTTATGAGAAGTAGAAAAAAGTCTAGTAGGAGCCAGTCGGTTTCAGTTTCTAAACTCGCTTGGCTTTGCTAACAGAAGGTCAGTAATTACCTTCTGCATTTTGTTCAGGGAAAATCACAAAGCATCCTATGAAGGGGGGAAGGGTGAAAGCGAAGAGTGTGTAGAGTCATAAATTAAACACAAGGATGCCTGTGTTTCCACAGCAGCAGCAAGCGTGTGTACAGGAATGCACACCTCCAAAGAAATCAGTTTCATATACAAGAAAACTATGGCTTGCTAGACGCCAGTAGTGTGGCAATCTGTAATTAACCTGTTCTGCACTGATGAATACAAAAAAGGATCGAATTGATAACAGTGGCTTTTGAGAATCAGTTGATTGAATTAGTACAATGATTATGAAAATTGCAACCTAATAAAAGTATTAAGATGGTGCTGGACTGGGGCTTGAAAAACACACAAGGGAAAAGGTGGAGAAGAACACAGCTGTTCGGTCTTAAGGCAGCCTGAGGATTTACAAAGCTCTCCCCTGTGGGAAGAACCTCAAGGATATAGAGGGAAAATGAAGTGATGGCCAGCATACATTCAGATATTTTTGGCCCATTGTAACACTGAGTTATGCCACAAACTCGTCTGTGTGCACCGATGTGTAGATGAGACGGAGGTGAACGCAACGCTGGAAAGCTGGGTAATAAGAAAGACTGGGTCCAAGAGGCATCACTTGAAGAGGATTTTGTTTTCTGGTTTTCTTGGCCGTGATGGATGAACAGCAAACATGAGAAGTTAGAAAGCTTTCAACTAGCATACTAGCATCCTTCTTTCATCCACACAGAACATGAAACTGAAGTATATATATGTATATCATATCTATGTATCATCAGTGGATTTAAAGGACCCAAGGAAAACCTTCCTCCAATCCTATACTATTAATATTTGATTCTTCTTTCTTGTCACTGAGCCTGGGTCAGCATGAAATGACATCATTTCCATTTAAAAAATGAACACTTGAACAAAATGCACAAAAATATGTGAATAAAAACGTAGCTTTTGTGTTTTAAGCTATTTACTTTATTAGGTCTCTGTACTTGTTATGAGAAGTAGAAAAAAGTCTAGTAGGAGCCAGTCGGTTTCAGTTTCTAAACTCGCTTGGCTTTGCTAACAGAAGGTCAGTAATTACCTTCTGCATTTTGTTCAGGGAAAATCACAAAGCATCCTATGAAGGGGGGAAGGGTGAAAGCGAAGAGTGTGTAGAGTCATAAATTAAACACAAGGATGCCTGTGTTTCCACACCGTCTTCAAATGTCACTTCACAGCACAAGGAAAGCTGTGCCTGGGAGGAAGTGCAAAAAGTCATCTCACTTGGCTTGATTAGGAATTAATTTCAATTAGAAACTTCTTTTGAGAGTGGAAGGAAAAGTCGTTAATTCATTGTGAAACGTAGGGTCAAGTATTTAGATATGACAAGGACCTAATGAGATACAAAACTGGATGACATATTCTCTTGGAAATGGTCTCCTTTCTGCCAGATTTCTTTCTTCCATGGCAGGCTTATTTCTTAAGGATAACCTTTTACCTTGTATTACAATTAAGTGCATGCCAGACTAAACAAAAGATCTCTAAATGAAATATGATTGATGAGCTGTGTGTCTCTTGAAACACAGGTATTCCACCTTACAAAGCTAGCTCCTCAGACGATAGATGATAGCTACGTAGGTAAATAAGTAGCTATTAGATGATAATAGATAAAGAGTCTGAATTATGCACAATAAATATAATAAAAAGAGGATCTGTTAGGGTATTGTTTAAATTATTGAAGAAAGCAGACTCACTAGTCCTCATTTTGTACAAAATAACAAATTATGGAAGCCGTTTGGCCGAATTAAGCAGAGGAAGACCGAAGTGGTTGGCTTGGAGCAGAGGACTCCCCCGGGAGTCTTGTTTAAAAGTGGACTGGGAGACAAGGTCCCGGCCCAGGGGTCCCCGTGCCGGTGGACCATGAAGCACGCTGTGGGGAGATGCGGATCCATGTAGGTCCCAGGTTCCCCAAGGTGATCGTCCCTTATCCCAGCTACTGTCTCCTGGCCCACATCTTCATGACATTGACGCGACTCGTGTGGAACACAAGCCTGGGAATCAGAATATTTACCAGATTCTAGGCGATTCCGCGTGCAGCAAAGCTGGCAAACCACTGGTCTCCATGGTATTCTACCTCTGAGAAAATGACAGAGGTGTTTTGTTTTGTGTTTTTTTCAGAGAATGTGACTTGCAGAGACTATTTTTTCCCAAATAATAGCTGAGTCATTAGGACACTCAAAAATAATTATTTCATGTCTTTTTGGGTTTCCTACGATGCAAACATTAAAAAAACAAACAAACAAAAAAAACCTGAAATGTGTTAGATAATTGCTATGTTCCCACAGCACGCTGAGAATCCCAGGTGACTCAGTGGTCAAGAATCTGCCAGCAGTGCAGGAGATGCGGTTTTGATCCCTGGGTCAGGAAGATCCCTTGGAGGAAATGGCAGCCCACTCCAGTGTTCTCGCCTGGAGAATCCCATGGAGAGAGAAGCCTGGCGGGCGACAGTCCATGGGGTCACAGAGAGGTGGACATGGCTGAGCACGCGCGGTAGGTTTGAGAACATCTGTACGGCCGACCCCTGTCTTGGGCACACACAGAGAGCGCTACTCAGGGATAAGAACGGGTGAGAAGCTTCCAGCTGCCTGCCTGCTGTATAGAGAGGGAACCAAGGAAGCGGCAGAGGCTTGGCCAACCTCCCCTTCACTCTCCAACTCTCGGTGTAGGAACCCTTCCTCCCTGGGGGAGGCTCATTCTTGTCATGTAAGGGGTAATCGACGTGCTTCAGCGGCACAGCCCTGCTCATTGCCTCTCTGACATCTCTCTCTCCACCAGACTTCCCATGGACCTGGGAGAATCCGCCCTGACCTAGGACGCCTGTCCAGACACTTCAGTGCTGGCCCTCCACATGGAACCCCACGAGAGGCAGTCCGTCCATGCCCTCACCTTCTGATCCTCACCCTCCCTGACGGACCTTACCCATCGCTACCACCTCTCTTAATAGCTTTGATTTTATTGTAGAAACTCATACAAAGCAGTAATTACACGGATACTGATACCACAGGTTTGTTGGACATCTTCTTTACATGTTGTCTTTTTCATGATGGAATGCCTATCATTTTGAATTGAGTAAGCTGTGTAAGCAAGTCAGTCACTGTACATAGTGGTTTAAAACTTATGTCTGGCTGGTTAGTCAGTGTGTCAATCACAGAATGAAATGGATTCTAGTCCTTTCCTCTAAAATCTCTACTGAAGCTCAACACTTAACTCCCTGGCTCTTGGCATATTGATGGTTCGATTCAGAAAACACATCCTTTCAGCTAAAAATTGGCCAAATACATCAAAGAGCTAGGAAACAGAGCAGCAGTGCTTGTCTTTGGCAATGCCAGGAAGCAGAGTGATAAATGAGCCAGCAGGGCTTCCCTGGTGGTCCAGTCGGCAGAGAGTCCACCTTGCAGTGCAAGGGGCACCTGTCTGATCCCTGGCCTGGGAAGATCCCACGTGCTGAGGAACGGCTGCGCCTGTGTGTCCAATTACGAGCCAGCGCTCTTGAGTGCACGCACCCAGAGCCATTGCTCTGCAACGAGAGACACCACTGTGATGGGAGGCCCACACAGGCCAAAGAACAAAGATGGATGAAAATAAACAGACAAGCAATAAAAGAGGCCAAAATAAAAAATACAATAAAACAAATGAGCCAGTGGTTTGCCCCTCATGTGCCAGAGTCTACCAGCTGCGAAAAAGCACAGGTCTTGGTGTTCTAGGACTTGCTTCTGCCCGTGGTCTGGTTTCACCTCCACTGCACCTTCCCTTCCCGTGTTTCATTCAGGAAGCTCCAGAAAAGGACTGAGTCTCCCCCAACACTCAGAACCACCTCCCTGCATCTGTCCTCCTGGAAAAGGTTTTCCTTTCTCCTCCTTAAGATGGGTAAGTCCTTTTCCATCTTCAAAGGGTCAATAAAATGTGACCAGCTGAGTTTTGCCCCCACTCTTACCCTCCCCAAGAAGAGAGGTCCCTTAGTTTCAGGAATGTTCTCTCCTCAGCCAGACACCAGCACATGGTGGTGAACACTTCCGCCTCCATCCTGGAGACCCGTCTTTCCCACTGGTCCATAAGGTTCTTAAGCTTAGCACAGAGCTGCTGGGTCATAAACCTCCCTTGCATACTCCCATTCCATGTGGAGCACATTCAAATGCAAATCACCATGGTCCCTGATGCCAAACAGGAAATCAGAGTGGCTCCTATCTTCCACGAATATGCAACAACTGTGGGCCCTTTAAGTCTAAACAACACTTATTATTCTTACTTCTTTTAGAAATAAAGAGAGGAACTAGTCTGGTGGTCTAGTGGCTAAGACTCCAATTTTGGTATATGTGCTGATCCTTTCCTCTAAAATCTCTACTGAAGCTAAAATATGGGGCCATGGTTCGATTCAGAAAACACATCCTTTCAGAAAGCCAAATACATCAAAGAGCTAGGAAACAGAGCAGCAGTGCTTGTCTTTGGCAATGCCAGGAAGCAGAGTGATAAATGAGCCAGCAGGGCTTCCCTGGTGGTCCAGTCGGCAGAGAGTCCACCTTGCAGTGCAAGGGCACCTGTCTGATCCCTGGCCTGGGAAGATCCCACGTGCTGAGGAACGGCTGCGCCTGTGTGTCCAATTACGAGCCAGCGCTCTTGAGTGCACGCACCCAGAGCCATTGCTCTGCAACGAGAGACACCACTGTGATGGGAGGCCCACACAGGCCAAAGAACAAAGATGGATGAAAATAAACAGACAAGCAATAAAAGAGGCCAAAATAAAAAATACAATAAAACAAATGAGCCAGTGGTTTGCCCCTCATGTGCCAGAGTCTACCAGCTGCGAAAAAGCACAGGTCTTGGTGTTCTAGGACTTGCTTCTGCCCGTGGTCTGGTTTCACCTCCACTGCACCTTCCCTTCCCGTGTTTCATTCAGGAAGCTCCAGAAAAGGACTGAGTCTCCCCCAACACTCAGAACCACCTCCCTGCATCTGTCCTCCTGGAAAAGGTTTTCCTTTCTCCTCCTTAAGATGGGTAAGTCCTTTTCCATCTTCAAAGGGTCAATAAAATGTGACCAGCTGAGTTTTGCCCCCACTCTTACCCTCCCCAAGAAGAGAGGTCCCTTAGTTTCAGGAATGTTCTCTCCTCAGCCAGACACCAGCACATGGTGGTGAACACTTCCGCCTCCATCCTGGAGACCCGTCTTTCCCACTGGTCCATAAGGTTCTTAAGCTTAGCACAGAGCTGCTGGGTCATAAACCTCCCTTGCATACTCCCATTCCATGTGGAGCACATTCAAATGCAAATCACCATGGTCCCTGATGCCAAACAGGAAATCAGAGTGGCTCCTATCTTCCACGAATATGCAACAACTGTGGGCCCTTTAAGTCTAAACAACACTTATTATTCTTACTTCTTTTAGAAATAAAGGAGAGAGGAACTAGTCTGGTGGTCTAGTGGCTAAGACTCCAATTTTGGTATATGTGCTGCCAAAGTGAGCACATGGCGAAGACTCCATGCTCCCAATGCGGGGGCCTAGGTTTGATCCCTGATCAAGGGACTAGAATCCACATGGAACAAATAAGAGCCTGCATGCCCCACTGCCAAGACCCAGTGCAGCCAAATCAATCAATAAATATTCTTTAAGAAGAAATAAAAGAGAATTTTTTTTTCTAACTCGGTAACTGACTTTTTATCTGCTACATTCATAGTTACACATCCTTAATTCACATGGTTTTTTTTTTTTTTTTTGGTTTTAAGAAAAATTATTTGAGAATTAAATGTAACTGCAATAATTACCCCTTGTCTTCCTTCCCATTTTATTCTATTGTGGGCAAAACTTTAATTCACTTTTTAAATGTGTAAAGTGAAGGAGTGATTGATATCTCGTTACACGTTAAGTGAACACAAAAACATGTTAGTGTAAATACTTCAACTTCCGCAGGAATTCCATTTACAAGATTTCATTTTTCTCTCATATTTTTGATTCTTCTTGTAGATGCTGCCAATTAGTACCAAACCGATTTTAGAGAATGTCTCTATAAGTTATAAAAATACACATAAAATGAATTAAAACGCTGAGGTTTTCTTTTTTTAATTTTGGCCTCTTTTATTGTTTTTTATTTATTTTCATCCATCTTTATTTTTTGGCCTGTGTGGGCCTCCCATTGCAGTGGCCTCTCCTGTTGCAGAGCACCGGCTCTGGGCACATGCGCTCCAGAGCGCTGGCTCATAATTGGACACACCGGTCCAGCTGCACCGCAGCAAATGGGATCTTCCCAGGCCAGGGATCAAACAGGTGCCCCTTGCACTGCAAGGTAGACTCTTTACCCACTGGACCACTAGGGAAGCCCAAACCTTGACTATTTTTGAACTGATACAACTTTATTAATCCTTCATAATTCATTTGCCATGTTATTTGAATATTGACATTGTGCTGTTGTTTTGTCTCCAAATATAAAAGTACCCAGCACCCTCTCTGTGTGTTTTTTCACACATTGCAACTGGATAGTATGTTCATATAGATATTCTGCAGCTATCTTCTGGACAGTTGAGCATTTTAACCTCTCATTTAGATTTTCTTCCTATGCTGGCCCAGAAAAAAAAAAAAAAGAGTTGAAATAGCATTCCAACTGGAACTCTCCATAGTAACACCCTGAAGACCTGTGTCACTTATTTTACATTGGAGAACTCTCTTAGATAGTTAATGTCTATTTATATGGTAATTGCTCCCCAATATAGGTCCAACTTTTCTCTTTTCAGCTGGATTCCATTTTCACCTAATAACACAAGTCGCTAACGTACTGTGTGAGGACAAATGGTCTTCATGCATCGTGCCGAACAGATCAATAAAATGTTCAAGTTTAGGTTAAGCCGAATGCTTAGCCGTTCATGAATTCAAATGAGATGAGAGAATACTCATGAGTGCTGGGCTGTTTCTTTCTCCCACTGATTTCTTGCCCCTCGTGTGGCAGTTGTATTCCCCTCTCTGCTCTCTGTTACCTCCAGTGGACCTCCCAGCACCATCTGAGAAGTGACGGAAATAACAGTGTTGGTAAAAATATTCTCGGCAATTTCCCATCTTCAGTGCACAAAATCCACCACATCATCTAATTACAGAAGGAAAAGGAGAAGAAGAAAAGACACAGCCATAATTACAGCATGAAAGAATAATGAAAAAGAAAAAAAGAGAAAAAACTCAAGTACTTTAAAGTGTATCTATTCAATTTTCATTTAAAAAATATTTATTGAGCAGCTACTTGCCTAACGTCATTAACAAAATGTTTGTGTTCACAGACACCACAAAGTTTCAATGGATAACACTTCTCTGACACCCAAATGAACGAGTCTTTTCAGCACTGGGAGCAAATCACCATGAGTGAGGCTCTTCTCCCCACAGACTCCTTGCTGCTGAATCAGCGCCTCAGGTGATGTCAACCAGGAGACAGCAAATAGCTCTTGCCTATAAATCAAATCATTCACACACCTGTCTCTATTCCAGCTTCTGAATCTTTCCCAATCTCTCGGAGCAAGGCATTTCTGTGCTTTCTCTTAAAGCATGCATACAAACATTTTACATTTTCTTATAAATTTTAGGAAACTCTGTGTCACTGTATTTGCCCAAAGGCTTTCTTAAGTAGGTCAGCTCAGTTAGGCAGGTATATCTGAATCTTTTAAGTGATTTTCATTTTGGAAGTAGAGAGAACTATGTCCTAAAGAAACCCATGAAATAAACAACTTACAAGCAGACCTTATATGATATTGAATTGGTACCCCTTATCCTTTCCAAAAGATAAAGTAAAATATATTTATAACTTCTTAACAGTAGTCAAGGTTTTTGTAAGATTTACCCTTATTAAATAAGATGTATTTGAACATAAGCACACATAACAAGGCTGAGTATTAATCAACTGACACCAGTCCTGTGGCCACGGGCTCACAAGAAACTTGAAGCAACGCTAACTCAGTCTCTACAGTCACTCTCTATAGAACACGTGTGCTCAGTCGCTTCAGTGCTGTCAGACTCTCTGACCCCACAGACCCAGCCCCCCGGCTCCTCTGTCCATAGGACTCTCCAAGCGAGAACACTGGGGTGGGCTTCCATGCCCTCCTCCAGGCGCTCTTCCTACCCAGGGACTGAACCTGCATCTTGTGCCCCTGCATTCTCACGCAGTTTCTTTACCATGATCGTCACATGGGAAGCACCATTTAGAACACATGTTCTGGGAATAATGAAAATCAGCTACACTTATTAGCATGCCCAAGAAAAGAGGCTCAGAATATCAGAAACTTTAAAACAATGTTAAGACATTTAAAATAGGTTTAATAATTTGAGGTGTGGGCTTCCCTGGAACCTAGCTGGTACAGAATCTGCCTGCAATGCAGGAGACACTGGTTCTGTTCCCAGGTCAGGAAGATCTCCCAGAGAAGGGACAGGCTACTGACTCCAGTATTCTTGCCTGGAGAACGCCACAGCTCACCCACATGGTCGAGGCCACAAAGAGTCGGACACAACTGAGCAACTTCCACACTCTACCACTCTCGTGGGCTTCCCCAGTGGCAGAGTGGCAAAGAATCCACCTGCCAATAAAGGAGGCGAGAGTTCAATCCCTGGGTCAGGAAGATATCCTGGAGAAGAAAATGGCAACCCACTCCAGTACGCCTGCCTGGGAAATTCCAGAGGAGCCTGGTGGACCACACAGTTCACGGGGGCCCCAAAGAAAACACAAAACTTGGTGACTAAGCACACGACTGCATATTTGGAGATGGCTAACTAAATAAATATTAAGTTCTCATCACAAGAAAAACGTTTTGTAAATAAAATGGTGACTGATATGAACTAGGCTTATGGAAGTGATCACTCTATAATATACACAAATAACAAACCATTATGTTGTACACCGGAAACTAATACAATGTCATATGTCAATTATACAGCAATTGCAAATAAGTAAATCACTGTCTGAGTCAAAGCCCTATAAAAGGTCAAAACATAAAAACTTCAATTTTCATATTTCTGTCCCAGGAGTAGTAGTCATTGACCTGCTACAACTCAGAATTATTTTATTTTCATTATTCCCTAAATTTTACATCTGTTAAATCCAATATTGACTTTGTTAAATCTTCAAAGACAGTCATAATAAGATTAGAAATATTTAGGCCAATCAATGGTTTATATTTCAAATTCCAGAGAAGATGTCTATCATTTTCCTGAGTAGTATTCTATAAGGGTATAAAGCCAGTCACATTATTCTCTGATTCCAGCAGTACAATTAGGCATCTGATTCGTTGTCTTATTTTTCTTAACTCGAAAATGATAAGTAGGTATCTGCCACGCACAAGAATTGTACTAGATGCTGGGCACAAAGATGAGAAATTTATAATTCATAAGTATCCATCTGAAATGGAAAGCTGGGTGACATAGGAGACTTTGCTCTAAAAGAGTCACTGTCACAGCTAATGGTCAAATTTAACCTTTAAACCCCTTTGAAGAAATGAAAGGTGAAGGGTGCATTCAGGAATTAAAAAAAAATGTTGAACTCCATCTGGATTTTATTTTGACTTCATGTATTGCAATAGTTTAGGAGCAGTACATTTTCCTTAAACCTCCACAATGACTGCACTTTTAGGCAGAGGACATGTTCAATAATTTTTCTAGGAAAGAGGACTGAAACATCTATGGATGGAGCTCTTCCTGTAGTCCAGAATAGTAAATACCACAAACCCTCGTAGCTTGGTAATAAGGCTTTTAAAAATTAAAAGAGTTTAAATGTAAAACATTAGAAAAGGAGACTAAGGTCTAAGCTTTCTCAGGAACAATACAAGCGCACTTAACAGAAGACTGCAAAATCGGGTCTTGAACACGGCAGATAATTCTTCCAGGCCTCACAGAGCAACACTGAGACAGGCTCCTTTCAGCTTTTCAGCCGTTTCCTGGTGTCTCTATTTCCTCAATATTCGTGGGGAAGAATATTTGGTATGTATACATCATGTTATAAAATTTAAGTGTATTTAAAAACCTAGTAGTAATTCCTTTGCAAATATTTGTAAAGAGAAAATGAATCCCTGGCTGAGTGGGGTTATTTGAATTTTCAACATAGTAACACTTATGGCAACTTCAATATTGAAATTGTGAACACTGTAAGATTGCAGTATACCAGAAACTTGTCCCTGTAACAGTATTGCAGGCATTGAGCCCTCCATTTTACATATGAACCAACCGGAGCTCCAAAAGGTTAACCAAGTTGCTAAATTACCCAGCAAGGAAGACACAGAGCTTGCACATCAACCCAGATCTGTCCAACAACAAAGCCCAGGTGCTAAGTGCAAGATTGTAAGACCGTAATTTTTGAAGCCTAACACACCATTATTCATCGATGATCAGAACTGGATTTGAAGATGGTCTTATCTTGCTCTGTTCACGTCTCAGTGCTATAAATTGATCGTAACAGGGCTCTCTTTAGTGCAATCTGTTATGTTATAGGTAGTCATTATATTCAGAGGACAACATACGTCTTAATATTTTTTAAATTGCACTTTCAAGATGAAAATGAAGTCAGTTGTGAGGAAGCCGTCTGTATGGTTACACTTACACACATCAGGACTAAACGGAGCCTGACCAGTAGCACACTGCCAGCTACTTGGGAGGTTTACAGGCTGGTCTTACCCGTGGCTGTAGGCGAAAGTTCTTGAGTTTTACTTTTTTCCATGTATTGCAATAGTTTAGGAGCAGTACATTTTCCTTAAACCTCCACAATGACTGCACTTTTAGGCAGAGGACATGTTCAATAATTTTTCTAGGAAAGAGGACTGAAACATCTATGGATGGAGCTCTTCCTGTAGTCCAGAATAGTAAATACCACAAACCCTCGTAGCTTGGTAATAAGGCTTTTAAAAATTAAAAGAGTTTAAATGTAAAACATTAGAAAAGGAGACTAAGGTCTAAGCTTTCTCAGGAACAATACAAGCGCACTTAACAGAAGACTGCAAAATCGGGTCTTGAACACGGCAGATAATTCTTCCAGGCCTCACAGAGCAACACTGAGACAGGCTCCTTTCAGCTTTTCAGCCGTTTCCTGGTGTCTCTATTTCCTCAATATTCGTGGGGAAGAATATTTGGTATGTATACATCATGTTATAAAATTTAAGTGTATTTAAAAACCTAGTAGTAATTCCTTTGCAAATATTTGTAAAGAGAAATGAATCCCTGGCTGAGTGGGGTTATTTGAATTTTCAACATAGTAACACTTATGGCAACTTCAATATTGAAATTGTGAACACTGTAAGATTGCAGTATACCAGAAACTTGTCCCTGTAACAGTATTGCAGGCATTGAGCCCTCCATTTTACATATGAACCAACCGGAGCTCCAAAAGGTTAACCAAGTTGCTAAATTACCCAGCAAGGAAGACACAGAGCTTGCACATCAACCCAGATCTGTCCAACAACAAAGCCCAGGTGCTAAGTGCAAGATTGTAAGACCGTAATTTTTGAAGCCTAACACACCATTATTCATCGATGATCAGAACTGGATTTGAAGATGGTCTTATCTTGCTCTGTTCACGTCTCAGTGCTATAAATTGATCGTAACAGGGCTCTCTTTAGTGCAATCTGTTATGTTATAGGTAGTCATTATATTCAGAGGACAACATACGTCTTAATATTTTTTAAATTGCACTTTCAAGATGAAAATGAAGTCAGTTGTGAGGAAGCCGTCTGTATGGTTACACTTACACACATCAGGACTAAACGGAGCCTGACCAGTAGCACACTGCCAGCTACTTGGGGAGGTTTACAGGCTGGTTCTTACCCGTGGCTGTAGGCGAAAGTTCTTGAGAAATACTTAAGTGCTCATTTAATAAAATATGATGGAGTCACTTAGATATTGGATTTTAATGCAGTTGTTTTTCTTTGTTCCCGAAGCTCATATTCAAATAGGAGGTTGTGTTGTGGCAAAGAGAGGTCACTCTGGACTTATCAACGATTTAGACTTTACCTGCCTGAGATCATTGTTTGGTTAAGTCACACAGAATGATACTTTAATACAATTAAAGTGCATAGAGAATTAGGGTGAAATGATACTATGATAATAAATGTTCTCTCCTCACCATTGCACTTAAAATATATGGTTTTATGATTTAAAAACTAATTTATGGTAATTGTAGTGTAACTTTTTTAAAACAGAAATCAACAAAGAAAATCAAATGCTCTAAAGATAATCATTGCAAATGTATTAGTAGATTTATTTTTATTCTCTTTCCATATATGTATATATTTTTCATAAGTTTATATAACGTTGAAATGGCATGGTTTTTCAGCGAATATCCTATTATAAACATTTCCATTACCATCAACGTTCTTTAATTGATGCAACTTTTAATGACTGTATTTTTAATGAATTTAGCATAATATACTAAAGTAATTTCTTTCTGTTATTTTCACTTAAAAATTTTTATATGTAATTCTGAGATTAAAAACAATCGTGCACAGATTACACTCATTTTAAAAAAATTAACAACCTGATAGTTCCTTAGACAAAAAGCTGTGGAGTTAGTGGAAAGAACTTGTTTAAAACTCTTAAAATATGTTTCTCAGTAATATTCCAAAAGCCCAAAAGCGACTTTAGGAAAATAAAACTGTGATATTTATTTTCCTTTCCTCAAATCCCAGTATAGGGTCTGGCATCACATCAGCACTTAATAAAAAGGGTTTAGAGGAGAACTGACTAGTGTCGCTTTAGAAAGGGAAGCCCTCACAGCCCCGCCAGGCCTGCTGAAAATGCTTCTGTCCTCGCGATGAGGATAGTTATCCTACAGCATTTCTCAACGTTAATACTAGCGTTTTCTGATTTCACTGGGCGACACCTTCGACAGTGAAAGTGAACATTTCTATATGTTTATTCTCTGCTGGGGTGTTCAATGGGGTACTTTCTGTTTTGCGCTTCTAAAATATCTGCCAAAGCTCCGGTGGGGAGCTGTGACCTCGGTCTGGCACCATGTCTTGTCCTGACAACACTCAGGAACGCGGGGAGCCGGTTTTCATCTTCTCCCTGACTCATTTCTTTCTCTCAGGGTCCATTTCACATCATTCTAGAAGGGGCCCAACATTCTAGAAGAACACAGGGGGCAAATGTCCTACTCATTAGCAAGGGCACGGGCCTTCCCTGGTGGTCTGGTGATTACGACGGCACCTCCACTTCAAGGGGTGCAGGCTTGATCCCTCGCTGGGGAAATAAGATCCCACAGGCCTTGCATCAAAAAAAAAAAAAAAAAAAAAAAACATAAAATGGAAACAATATTGTAACAAATTAAATAAAGACTTTTAAAATGGTTCACATCAAAAAAAAAAAAAACAAAAAACACTTAAAAAAGCCATTAGGGGAAACACAGATAGGGGAAGCCATATATAAATAACAGTGATTATGTACCTGTGCCAATGGCTTAGTTTTACGTTTTAGTCCTAGTTTTAAGTCAACAAACTTTTGTATGCTTTATTCTCTAGCAGATACCCGGTTCCTGGCCTATAGCAGGTTCCCTGTAAATATCCTCAGATGAATGACAAAACTGGCAGACAAAAAAGAGGAATGGTCAGGTTCAGATTTGGGATCCCGTGGACTGGTACACACTACAGTCCAGGAGAAGACTGGTAAACATCCTGCTTTAGAACTAAATGCATCGATCACATCAATCAGCTAATAAAATGGACCCTCCAGGAATGACGACGCAGGTCAGCAGCTCACTGTGCATCTATTCTCTTCTCTCATTTTCCCCAGCCCCCAATCCTACCCTGGCTCCTCTCAAAATTCCGGTCCTACGTCAGCAAAGACACCTTTGACCTCAACCTGTCTGCAGACGGTCCTTCCCCTCCCAGCCCTCCTGGACGCTTCCAAGCTCGCCCCAAGGACTCTGCTCCCCGACAGCCCTCCGAGGATGTGGCTCTTCTCCCACAGCCCTTCCAGGACAGGAGCTGCAGGAGCGGACCTGCTTTCTCCTCATCACTGCTGTCATGCCCCGCTCCCCGCCTCCTTTGTAAACACCTGCAGCTGAGGCACATCTCGGCGTATTTCAGCAGCCACTGCCCTTCACGGTTGTTGTCACGTGCGCATCCCTTACAGATTCGCCCTCGTTTCTTCATGTGTTTAGCTCCTACCGTTCTGTTCTCACTACCGTTCTGTCTAAAATATGCCTGTCTTCCATTTGCGGCAACTGGAAAGTGCACATGGATGATCTAGCCTCAAGTTCCTGTATTCATAAATCCTCTCCTCCGAGGATCCTGTGGTGCACTCCACCGAGCTAGCTCGCTCCCACGGTCGTTCCCTGACCTGGTCATCATCCGCGAGGGCAGGGGCTTCTCAGCTGGCTCCATGGGAAGAACCTGCCTGCAGTGCAGGGGATGGGGTTTTGATCCCTGAATCAAGGTCCCCCGGAGAAGGAAATGGCTACCCATTGCCGTATTCCTGCCTGGGGCATGCCATGGACAGAGGAGTTTCGTGGACTGTAGCCCACGGGGTTGCCAAAGAGTTGTACGTGACTTAGTGACTCAGCCGCAACCAGAGCGGGTAGCCCCTCCGTTACCCCAGCAGCGCGCATCACATCCCTGACGACCACGTCCCAATCTCCGGAGCAGCTTGGCTCCAGCCAGCACTCTCTCAACTCCTCACTCCGATTGTTTCATTATTCTCACTTGAGAACACCACAGTCTGGGTTAATCCAGTCCCTGCATGCCTGCATCTCTACAGTGAACATGGCTAAAGAAACGTACACACCGTGAGGACCGAACTCATCCTTTAAATTTATCCCTGGGAACAACAAATTGGTGCTTAATGGTGCATGGGAACGACGTCTCTTCTCCTACTTCAGTTGCTTGCCCATTCTCTCCTCCTGCCTACCCGAACTCTAAGCGCCACATTTCCCATCTTTATTCCTGGTTTTCTATTCATGGAGGAAAATCAAGCTTCAGAATAGAATTCTGCAAACTCCTACTACTGCATCTCTTCACTTTCTGGCTTCTGCACCCACATGCTCTGTGTCCCTGCTGCTCACATCAGTGAACAAACCGTGATCCCATCGGAGGCCACCTCCCCCTCCTGTGCACTAGATTCACCTCCCATGAGCACCAGGATAGACGTGAGCAATCCCCTGCTTTTGACAGAGTTACTTGAATTAATCGTGTTCTCGTCCTCACTCCCCTCTCCAGCTACCATTCATTTTTCTCCTTGCTCCTTTGGTAGCAAAGCTCCCCAAGAGGAGTGTCTACACTACACAGTTACTAGAAGATAACAGGAGAGTCTTAGATGACCTCGGGTGTGGTGGTGACTTTCGAGACACTTTCCTAGTGGCTCAGATGGTAAAGAATCTGCCTGCAATACAGGAGATTCGGGTTTGATCCCTGGGTTGAGAAGACCTCCTGGAGAGAGGAATGGCTATCTAATCTAGTATTCTTGCCTGGAGAATTCCATGGACAGAGGAGTTTCGTGGACTGTAGCCCACGGGTTGCCAAAGAGTTGTACGTGACTTAGTGACTCAGCCGCAACCAGAGCGGGTAGCCCCTCCGTTACCCCAGCAGCGCGCATCACATCCCTGACGACCACGTCCCAATCTCCGGAGCAGCTTGGCTCCAGCCAGCACTCTCTCAACTCCTCACTCCGATTGTTTCATTATTCTCACTTGAGAACACCACAGTCTGGGTTAATCCAGTCCCTGCATGCCTGCATCTCTACAGTGAACATGGCTAAAGAAACGTACACACCGTGAGGACCGAACTCATCCTTTAAATTTATCCCTGGGAACAACAAATTGGTGCTTAATGGTGCATGGGAACGACGTCTCTTCTCCTACTTCAGTTGCTTGCCCATTCTCTCCTCCTGCCTACCCGAACTCTAAGCGCCACATTTCCCATCTTTATTCCTGGTTTTCTATTCATGGAGGAAAATCAAGCTTCAGAATAGAATTCTGCAAACTCCTACTACTGCATCTCTTCACTTTCTGGCTTCTGCACCCACATGCTCTGTGTCCCTGCTGCTCACATCAGTGAACAAACCGTGATCCCATCGGAGGCCACCTCCCCCTCCTGTGCACTAGATTCACCTCCCATGAGCACCAGGATAGACGTGAGCAATCCCCTGCTTTTGACAGAGTTACTTGAATTAATCGTGTTCTCGTCCTCACTCCCCTCTCCAGCTACCATTCATTTTTCTCCTTGCTCCTTTGGTAGCAAAGCTCCCCAAGAGGAGTGTCTACACTACACAGTTACTAGAAGATAACAGGGAGAGTCTTAGATGACCTCGGGTGTGGTGGTGACTTTCGAGACACTTTCCTAGTGGCTCAGATGGTAAAGAATCTGCCTGCAATACAGGAGATTCGGGTTTGATCCCTGGGTTGAGAAGACCTCCTGGAGAGAGGAATGGCTATCTAATCTAGTATTCTTGCCTGGAGAATTCCATGGACAGAGGAGCCTGGCAGGGTCACAGTTCACAGGGTCACAAAGAGTCAAAACACAACTGAGTGACTAAGCACACATTTGAGACACTACACCAAAGGTGACCTGTGAAAATTAATTAAAATGAAAAACTTTTGCTAGGAAGGACATTATCAAGTAAATGAGAAGACAAACCATAGACTATTAGAAAACATTTGTAAAAGTAACAACTGATAGTGGCCTGTTATCCAAAATGTAAAAAGAATGCCTTAAATGTAAGAATAAGAAAAACTTGACAAGAACAAGAAAAAGATTTCAACAGACACCTCACCAAAGAAGATATACAGATGGCAAATAAGCACATGAAAAGATGCTCCAAGCAATCTTTTCAAGGAATGTAAATTAGAGCAACAATAAGATACAATGACATACCACAGTGACCAAAATCCCACACTCTGATAACACCAAGTGCTAGCAAGAATGTGGAGTAACAGAAGCCCTCATTCACTGCTGACTGGAATGCAAATGCTGTAGCCCCTTTGGAAGATGGTTTGGCAGTTTATCATAAAATGAAACGTATTCTTATCATACAATCCAGAAACCACACTTCTTGCTATATGCCCAAAGGAGTTGAAACTTAGGTCCAAAGAAAATCTACACGTGGACGTTTATAGCAGTTTCACTCAGAGTGGCCCAAAGGTGGAAGCAGCCAAGAAGTCTTTCAATAGGTAAATGGATAAACTCTGGTGCATCCAGAAATTGAATAGTATTCAAAACTAAAAAGAAATAGCAGAGACATCTGCTGTTCAAAAGCAGAGGCACCACTTTGACGACAAAGGTCCATCTAGTCAAAGCTATGGTTTTCCCAGTCATCATGTATGGATGAGAGAAGTGGACCATACAGAAGGCTGAGCACCAAGGAACTGATGCTTTTGAACTGTGGTGCGGGAGAAGACTCTTGAGAGTCCCCTGGACTGCAAGGAAATCAGGCCAGTCAATCCTAAAGGAAATCAACCCTAAATATTCATCAGAAGGACTGATGCTGAAGCTAAATCTCCAATACTTTGGCCAGCTGATGAGGAGAGCCAACTCATTGGAAGAGACTGTGATGCTGGGAAAGGTTGAAGACAGGAAGAGAAGGGGATGACAGAGGATGAGGTGGTTGGATGGCATCAGTGACTCATGGCATCATAGATACGAGTTTGAGCAAACTCCGGGAGATAATGAAGGACTGGGAACCTGGCATGCTGAAGTCCACGGGATCACAAAGAGTCAGACCTGACTTAGCAACTGAAAAACAAATCAAGCTGTGAAAGGACACAGAGGATATTTAAATACATATTGCTAAGTCAAAGGAATCCATCTGAAACATCTGCATACCATAGGATTCCAATCGTACAGCTTCTCAAGAAAGGCAGAACTATGGAGACAGAATGATCAGCGGCTGCTGGAGCGTGGAGACTGGAAGGACGAAGAGACAGAGCATGGAGGGTGTCGGGGCAGGAAACTCCTCTCTCCATTACTTGTTCTCTTTTGCTGAATACTTCACTTTGAATAGGACATCAGGTTAAAATTGTTGGCTGACATTTCACTTGTGACAGCTATACCTATCTCTACGCTCTTCAAAACTGTTATTTTGCATAGTATCAGCTCCTGCTAGAGAGCAACAACCATGCTTACAGCTTCTAGCTGCCTTTGCAAATATGTAGGGTCATCTTAGTGGCTTTTAACAATGGAATCCAAGGAGACATGATGTGGATGTGGTGAAGATGGATTTGCTTCTTTTCTTGGCGTTCATCTTCCAATGATTTACTGAAAACAAGTGTGGCCAACGTTGTTGAAGATCATAAAGCCACAAAATAGAGTCTGTGTTACCTCTTGAGGGGAAGCTCTCTTGCTGAACAAGAACATCTGTTCTGGAGTTTATATAAGAGAAAAATAAACTTTCTTTTCATGCTGACGCCCTGAGGCTTGAGGTTTCTTTTGTTGTTGTAGTTAAAGCAGCTAGTATGGCCTTAATATATAATTCTCTAATAAAAATCAAATGTCCTCTATAGATGATGAGTGATAAATCTAGCATGCCATGGAAAACTCTACATAAAAACTTTAAAATTTTCATATAATACCGTGAGTAGAAAAAACTGGAACAAATTAAAAAATACTCATATTTTTTTTAAAAGTTGTCAGACATCAGTCTTTCCTACTCTTTGACATGTCTCCATTCTGAAACTATACTTCTCTTTCGTTTTTCATAGATATTATATAACTATGTTTGTGTTTTATAGGAAATTGGTAAGGTTTACTACGTTCAAATGTTCTGTGATAATGATATTATAATAAGTAAGTGCTTTTAACAATGGGATTTGTTAGGTTTATCTCATTAAAATCAGTAATGCTATGCTAATTTATCGTCAATTCATTGATTACTGCCATGGACACATTTGGCAATCATTCAGGAAGCAGTATAGACAAATTAACATCTAAAACTCTTCAAGGTTCACACTACAGTCAATCCTAAATTATTTTTCAAATCTGCGGTTCTCTAATTGCACTTTAAAATATTTCACTCACCATCTTTCACTGCATCATTACTTTAAATTACCAAAAAAAAAAAAAAAAACTGTCCTGAATTAATATTCTTATTTGTGCATAAAACCCTTAATTTTTTTTAATGATCCTGTGTACATACAGCTATACTCACATACATATATATAATATGTGTGTGTGTGTGTGTGTGTGTGTGTGTATTATATATTAGTTAGGGAAATATATGTGTTAGACAAGCTTTCTTCAGGCATGAGCTGCAGTGCTGCCGGTCAGAGTTCAACGGTAATGCACCAACAACAGATACTAAATATCAGTTCCCAGGGCTTCCCAGTGGCTCAAGTGGGTCAAAAAGGAAACAACCCCGCCTGTTAATGCAAGGTATGCAGGCTGGAGAGGCAGGCTTGATCTCTGGGTCAGGAAGATCCCCTGGAGAAGGGAATGGCAACCCTTCTAGTCTTCTTGCCTGGAAAATCCCAAGGCAGAGGAGCCTGGCAGGCTACAGTCCATGGGGTCACACAGAGTCAGACATGACTGAGCACACACACACACACACACACACACACACACACACAAACACACGTACACATCCATCCCTGAGACCCTCTCAATGGTTTCCTGAATTGCTGCCTTTCCAGACTCCATCCTGAACAAAACTTTAAAATTTTTCATATAATACCGTGAGTAGAAAAACTGGAACAAATTAAAAATACTCATATTTTTTAAAAGTTGTCAGACATCAGTCTTTCCTACTCTTTGACATGTCTCCATTCTGAAACTATACTTCTCTTTCGTTTTTCATAGATATTATATAACTATGTTTGTGTTTTATAGGAAATTGGTAAGGTTTACTACGTTCAAATGTTCTGTGATAATGATATTATAATAAGTAAGTGCTTTTAACAATGGGATTTGTTAGGTTTATCTCATTAAAATCAGTAATGCTATGCTAATTTATCGTCAATTCATTGATTACTGCCATGGACACATTTGGCAATCATTCAGGAAGCAGTATAGACAAATTAACATCTAAAACTCTTCAAGGTTCACACTACAGTCAATCCTAAATTATTTTTCAAATCTGCGGTTCTCTAATTGCACTTTAAAATATTTCACTCACCATCTTTCACTGCATCATTACTTTAAATTACCAAAAAAAAAAAAAAAAACTGTCCTGAATTAATATTCTTATTTGTGCATAAAACCCTTAATTTTTTTTAATGATCCTGTGTACATACAGCTATACTCACATACATATATATAATATGTGTGTGTGTGTGTGTGTGTGTGTGTGTATTATATATTAGTTAGGGAAATATATGTGTTAGACAAGCTTTCTTCAGGCATGAGCTGCAGTGCTGCCGGTCAGAGTTCAACGGTAATGCACCAACAACAGATACTAAATATCAGTTCCCAGGGCTTCCCAGTGGCTCAAGTGGGTCAAAAAGGAAACAACCCCGCCTGTTAATGCAAGGTATGCAGGCTGGAGAGGCAGGCTTGATCTCTGGGTCAGGAAGATCCCCTGGAGAAGGGAATGGCAACCCTTCTAGTCTTCTTGCCTGGAAAATCCCAAGGCAGAGGAGCCTGGCAGGCTACAGTCCATGGGGTCACACAGAGTCAGACATGACTGAGCACACACACACACACACACACACACACACACACACAAACACACATACACATCCATCCCTGAGACCCTCTCAATGGTTTCCTGAATTGCTGCCTTTCCAGACTCCATCCTGAACAAAAGTGATTTTTCTTCACATATTTAAAGCAAAACAATTTATCGCAACAGATTGATTCCAGAAGCAGATATAATATTCCAGCTCTCTAATATATTAAACAAGACACAAAAAAGATTTTCTTTTTTTTTTATTTGGGGTGGGGGCGGGCGGGCCACTTCTATTGGTCTTTCATTTCTCTATTTTCATCCGTCTTTGTTCTTTGGCTCCTGTGGGCCTCCCATCGCGGTGGCCTCTGTTGTCGCAGAGCACTGGCTCTGGGTGCATGCGCTCCAGAGCTCTGGCTCGGTAATTGGACACATCGGTCCAGCCGCTCGGCAACACGTGGGATCTTCCCAGGCCAGGGATGGAACCGGTGTCCCTTGCACTGCAAGGCAGTGTCCTTACCCACTGGACCACCAGGGAAGCCCACAAAAAAGATTTTCAAAAATGCAAAACAATATCATCCTTCTCAGTAAATTAGCTTTTGTATTGGTCAGTACAGCTAATTTGTTAAAACTGTCTCATCAGTTTATTTGTTCACAAATAGTATTTGTGTTAACGTCTAAGTGGGTTTATTGTTATTAAATGCGTTAATATGAATTCTTCTAATATGGTAAATGTCGATAAATATGGCCATCTGCATGCTGGTAATCTAACTCTCGGTGGAGGCGGGGAGTCCTGATTTGAGATATTTGCCAGTTTCCTCGGATACCCCAGTGATGTGTGATGGTAGACATTTGATAACTTGTTCCCTGAGAGAAGTCCCAACACAAATGTCTTACACTCGGATACACCCAGCTTGAATGTGTGATGTATCTTTGACAAGGTATGCAGGCTGGAGAGGCAGGCTTGATCTCTGGGTCAGGAAGATCCCCTGGAGAAGGGAATGGCAACCCTTCTAGTCTTCTTGCCTGGAAAATCCCAAGGCAGAGGAGCCTGGCAGGCTACAGTCCATGGGGTCACACAGAGTCAGACATGACTGAGCACACACACACACACACACACACACACACACACAAACACACATACACATCCATCCCTGAGACCCTCTCAATGGTTTCCTGAATTGCTGCCTTTCCAGACTCCATCCTGAACAAAAGTGATTTTTCTTCACATATTTAAAGCAAAACAATTTATCGCAACAGATTGATTCCAGAAGCAGATATAATATTCCAGCTCTCTAATATATTAAACAAGACACAAAAAAGATTTTCTTTTTTTTTTATTTGGGGTGGGGGCGGGTTGGGGGGGAGGGAATGGGCGGGCCACTTCTATTGGTCTTTCATTTCTCTATTTTCATCCGTCTTTGTTCTTTGGCTCCTGTGGGCCTCCCATCGCGGTGGCCTCTGTTGTCGCAGAGCACTGGCTCTGGGTGCATGCGCTCCAGAGCTCTGGCTCGGTAATTGGACACATCGGTCCAGCCGCTCGGCAACACGTGGGATCTTCCCAGGCCAGGGATGGAACCGGTGTCCCTTGCACTGCAAGGCAGTGTCCTTACCCACTGGACCACCAGGGAAGCCCACAAAAAAGATTTTCAAAAATGCAAAACAATATCATCCTTCTCAGTAAATTAGCTTTTGTATTGGTCAGTACAGCTAATTTGTTAAAACTGTCTCATCAGTTTATTTGTTCACAAATAGTATTTGTGTTAACGTCTAAGTGGGTTTATTGTTATTAAATGCGTTAATATGAATTCTTCTAATATGGTAAATGTCGATAAATATGGCCATCTGCATGCTGGTAATCTAACTCTCGGTGGAGGCGGGGAGTCCTGATTTGAGATATTTGCCAGTTTCCTCGGATACCCCAGTGATGTGTGATGGTAGACATTTGATAACTTGTTCCCTGAGAGAAGTCCCAACACAAATGTCTACATGTACAAGCGATATGACCTTGAAACAACAAATCCTTGAGTTGGAACTTCACTCATTCAGAAGAAGGGCTTTTAAGCTAAATTAGATTTTTTAAAAATATAAGATGATTACTTCTTTGATTTTTTTACACTTTTTACAAGAAAATGACACTCTTTAAAATCTTCATTGTTAATACTGTTTAAAGCAACAGATCAAGGCTGGCACGCCTGCTTAGTCACTTAGTCATGGCCGACTCTGTGTGACCCCGTGGACCCTCGTCCACCAGGCGCCTCTGCCCACAGGGTTCTCCAGGCAAGAAGACTGGAGCAGCTTGCCATTGCCTCCCCCAGAGCCTTACTCTGCAGCACTGGTCAGCTGCGGTGATGTAAATATTCCTTTCCAGGGCCAGTTTAAAGTCCAACCTCAAATCACCCAAAAGGCAGTAATGAAAACGTATAGGACCTCATCACAGGATGTGCTATTTTCACCACTTACAAACAGACCAGATATAAATACTCCCCCCAAAATAGAAGGTTGTAGTAAAATGGAAAGCTGTGAGTTTTGAGTATTTATTGTTTTGGTTTTAATATAAACTATTTATGTGTATGTTTGTGCCATTTATTTTTTAATAATGAACCATTTTAAACACTGGCTTGCAAAATTCTTGAAAATTTAACAAGCAGCCTCGCCAGCTGGCTCCACCACCCACTGAAGTACTGGCAGCGTGGGCACTTTTAAAGTAAGAATACGAGCCACCTGCGCTAATGCCAAAATTGGCTTGAAAATTTAACAGAGCAGCCTCGCCAGCTGGGTGGCTCCTGCAAAACAATATCATCCTTCTCAGTAAATTAGCTTTTGTATTGGTCAGTACAGCTAATTTGTTAAAACTGTCTCATCAGTTTATTTGTTCACAAATAGTATTTGTGTTAACGTCTAAGTGGGTTTATTGTTATTAAATGCGTTAATATGAATTCTTCTAATATGGTAAATGTCGATAAATATGGCCATCTGCATGCTGGTAATCTAACTCTCGGTGGAGGCGGGGAGTCCTGATTTGAGATATTTGCCAGTTTCCTCGGATACCCCAGTGATGTGTGATGGTAGACATTTGATAACTTGTTCCCTGAGAGAAGTCCCAACACAAATGTCTACATGTACAAGCGATATGACCTTGAAACAACAAATCCTTGAGTTGGAACTTCACTCATTCAGAAGAAGGGCTTTTAAGCTAAATTAGATTTTTTAAAAATATAAGATGATTACTTCTTTGATTTTTTTACACTTTTTACAAGAAAATGACACTCTTTAAAATCTTCATTGTTAATACTGTTTAAAGCAACAGATCAAGGCTGGCACGCCTGCTTAGTCACTTAGTCATGGCCGACTCTGTGTGACCCCGTGGACCCTCGTCCACCAGGCGCCTCTGCCCACAGGGTTCTCCAGGCAAGAAGACTGGAGCAGCTTGCCATTGCCTCCCCCAGAGCCTTACTCTGCAGCACTGGTCAGCTGCGGTGATGTAAATATTCCTTTCCAGGGCCAGTTTAAAGTCCAACCTCAAATCACCCAAAAGGCAGTAATGAAAACGTATAGGACCTCATCACAGGATGTGCTATTTTCACCACTTACAAACAGACCAGATATAAATACTCCCCCCAAAATAGAAGGTTGTAGTAAAATGGAAAGCTGTGAGTTTTGAGTATTTATTGTTTTGGTTTTAATATAAACTATTTATGTGTATGTTTGTGCCATTTATTTTTTAATAATGAACCATTTTAAACACTGGCTTGCAAAATTCTTGAAAATTTAACAAGCAGCCTCGCCAGCTGGCTCCACCACCCACTGAAGTACTGGCAGCGTGGGCACTTTTAAAGTAAGAATACGAGCCACTCCATGCAAAGCTGAGGCAATGCTCAGAACCGGCTCCAGAGGGGCCTGTGCTCTCCTGCTCCGGCTCATCCTGGACAGCACCTTCCGAAACAGAAACTCTCTGAGGCCGCCAATGTCCTAAAGATGGTTAACCAGAAGTGCCGAGTTAGCGCCAAGTGAGCCAGGGTGTGGCTTGATAATGGCCCAGAGGGCTCCTACAGGTCAGTGTTAATCAATCACTGATACAAGTCTGACTCTTTGCGACCCATGGTCTGTAGCCCACCAGGCTCCCCTGTCCATGGAATTCTCCAGGCAAGAATGCTGGAGTGGGCTGCCATTCCCGTCTCCAGGGGAGCTTCCTAACCCAGGGATGGAACTCCGGTCTCCTACATTGGCAGGCAGATTCTTTACCATCTGAGCCACCAGGAAAGCCCCATGGTTCACACTCTGATCTGATTAAACACAGGGTGTCATGCTTCCAAATTTATGGACACAGTGCTATTTGACAGAGGAAATAAATATTCACAGCAAAGTTGATGAGAAGGGAAATAGAAGGTACTGAGTGAGAAAAAGATGGAAGTAAGTTTGTTAAGAAAGAGATGAATCCTATTAGTTGCAATACTTTCACTAGAACTCTTCATCTCTATCTGAAAATGTTGGTTGCTTGGATTGAATTTAACTGGTGCGATAGATAAACATGATGGCAAAGTATAATTGCAATGTGTGATTGCAAGTGCTTTCTAACTTCCTATTAAGAAAGAGGTCTTTTGTTCTACTAAACACAGAGATGTTTGAAATGCAAAAAGGGAGCCTGAAGAGACTTGAAGGGAGCCAAACTGCTCTGCATCACAGAGACTCTGGAATTCTGAAAATAACCCAGGAGGAAGAGACTGAAAAGTTGAGAAGGGAAGAAGAACTGGAAGAAATGATCTCAGAAGTTTGTGATCCTGTGACAGAAAGCAGAAGACTGTGGAATGTTTGGTATGAAACTGCCTTGTCCATGTGTCCCTCCACTCTCTGCATTCTATAGCTTCAGACTGTGTGTGTGTGTGTGTGTGTGTGTGTGTGTGTGTGTGTGTTCTCTCAAGCCTGGGAGTCTGTACAGCGATTCAGCCGGAAGTGGACTGTCAGAGGCTGGTAACTCAGATAACAGTGGTGAGATGACTCACAATTGAAATAACAATTCCACGCAGGCAAGAATTTGGAAGAAGAGGTGACTGCTAGAAAAAACTCTCTAAAACACGGAAATTTTAGGAGGACATTTGAACTTCTGCAGAATATAAAATGGACTTTTTTGGGAGGAGGGAACTTCAGTTTTCAGTCTCCGGAAGCTGAGAGAGCCCCGTGTAAAGACTACCGCATTTCTGACACCCCTCATGACTTAGTCCTTTCAGGCGGCTAGAATCCCACAGACTGGGTGCTTATCCACAACCACTGTTTCTCACAATTTTGGAAACTGGAAGTGCAGATCAGGGCTTCACAGAGGGCACTTTCTTGCTGGGTCTTCAAGTGGTGGAAGGTTCCAGGGAGCTCTGAGGGGGTTTCCTGTTGAGGTCACTAATCCCACTCAAGGGGCACCACCCTCATCAAGGGCCCCACCCCTTGATCCCATCACATTACACTGTAGGATTTCAACACAGGAATTTGGGAGTGAAGGGAATATTCAGACTATACCATTCTCCTTGGTTCAAGAGCACCTTCTACTCTCAGGGTACTGAGTGAGAAAAAGATGGAAGTAAGTTTGTTAAGAAAGAGATGAATCCTATTAGTTGCAATACTTTCACTAGAACTCTTCATCTCTATCTGAAAATGTTGGTTGCTTGGATTGAATTTAACTGGTGCGATAGATAAACATGATGGCAAAGTATAATTGCAATGTGTGATTGCAAGTGCTTTCTAACTTCCTATTAAGAAAGAGGTCTTTTGTTCTACTAAACACAGAGATGTTTGAAATGCAAAAAGGGAGCCTGAAGAGACTTGAAGGGAGCCAAACTGCTCTGCATCACAGAGACTCTGGAATTCTGAAAATAACCCAGGAGGAAGAGACTGAAAAGTTGAGAAGGGAAGAAGAACTGGAAGAAATGATCTCAGAAGTTTGTGATCCTGTGACAGAAAGCAGAAGACTGTGGAATGTTTGGTATGAAACTGCCTTGTCCATGTGTCCCTCCACTCTCTGCATTCTATAGCTTCAGACTGTGTGTGTGTGTGTGTGTGTGTGTGTGTGTGTGTGTGTTCTCTCAAGCCTGGGAGTCTGTACAGCGATTCAGCCGGAAGTGGACTGTCAGAGGCTGGTAACTCAGATAACAGTGGTGAGATGACTCACAATTGAAATAACAATTCCACGCAGGCAAGAATTTGGAAGAAGAGGTGACTGCTAGAAAAAACTCTCTAAAACACGGAAATTTTAGGAGGACATTTGAACTTCTGCAGAATATAAAATGGACTTTTTTGGGAGGAGGGAACTTCAGTTTTCAGTCTCCGGAAGCTGAGAGAGCCCCGTGTAAAGACTACCGCATTTCTGACACCCCTCATGACTTAGTCCTTTCAGGCGGCTAGAATCCCACAGACTGGGTGCTTATCCACAACCACTGTTTCTCACAATTTTGGAAACTGGAAGTGCAGATCAGGGCTTCACAGAGGGCACTTTCTTGCTGGGTCTTCAAGTGGTGGAAGGTTCCAGGGAGCTCTGAGGGGGTTTCCTGTTGAGGTCACTAATCCCACTCAAGGGGCACCACCCTCATCAAGGGCCCCACCCCTTGATCCCATCACATTACACTGTAGGATTTCAACACAGGAATTTGGGAGTGAAGGGAATATTCAGACTATACCATTCTCCTTGGTTCAAGAGCACCTTCTACTCTCAGGGCTTATAGGAATACAGCTCATTATGTTGGTCTGGTTTGATGAAATTTTGACCATTCAGTAGACTAAATTAACTGAGAAAATTGACTTGATGCTTACTGTACCTTTTTGGTTTCCTCTTTCATAATGTAAATCAAGTTTTATTTAATTGCAATTTAATCTCTGGACTCAGAGTATACGTTCATTATTTTCTAAAGTTGTGTGTGCTTCTATGTATACATCTAGGTCTATGTACAACTATGTCTTTGAATTAAACTTAACTATCAGCATGAGTGCTCATTTTAATGTGAGGTTTCCCTAAATATTAAGACAAAAACTTTACAGTGGTATTACTTACACTACTATTCACACAGCATTTGCCAAAAGAAGAAAGAAATTCTAAGTTCAATGTCCTAGAAACAACTTGCTTTCAATTTCCTGTAATTTAAAACTAGCAACTGCTAGCAGGTGTACCCAAGTACATTTCAACTGTCAGACAGCTTCAGAAAGATAAATAAAATCACTAAGGTAACCAGTTTCTAAAAATCCTGTGAATCATGAAGGTATTTTCACAAAACGTCAAACCTAAATTATACTTGGAAGACTAAAATTTTAAACTGCCTCCTTAAAAGTAGGATTCATTTTCCACTATTGTCTGTTTCCGAAGGCTCTAAACATGTACTTAGTATTTGTGCTATGCTGGCACCTTTTTAAACCCCAAATAGAAACAAAACAATATAGTGAAATGAAAAAAAAATTTCGCTGTTCTTGAACCAAAGCTAGTCAAAGGAGGTCAGTCCAATTAGGTCCAATGTACCCCTGGCCGCTCTACGACTATAAAGGACAGACTGAGAACTGACGATTACATGGAAAACTTGGACCGTATCTTTATTTTTTAATCTCTTTTTACTTGGGAGATACTTGCTTTACAACATCGTGGTGGCTCCTGCCATAAATCAGCATGAATCAGCCACGGGTCTACATATGTCTCCCCCTCTTGAACCTCCCTCCCACCTCCCACCCAGTCCCACCCCTCTCGGCTGTCCCAGCGCACTGGGCCGACTCTCTGTGTCACACAGCAAATTCCCACTGGCCGTCTGGTTTACATGGGATAACGTATTTGTTTCCAGCTACTCTCATAACTCGCCCCACCCTCTCCTCCCTCACGTGTGCCCACAGGTCTGCTCTCTGCGTCCGCCTCTCCAGAGCTGCCCTGCAGACAGGTCCATCAACACCATCTTTCCAGAGCCCATGTATATGTGCTAACATATGATATTTGTTTTTCTCTTTCTGATTTACTTCACTCTGTATAATGGCTCTAGGTTCATCTACCTGATTAGGACGGACTCAAATGCATTCTTCATCCCAAGGGAGAGAAAATATTGCATCTTGATTCAAAGGCTTTTTGTCCTGCCTCTGTGATTACGTTGCTCAGCTAGAGACATACTAGGTCCTCTTCATAACCATCACTCAATTCTATTTTCCTTCCTGCACCGTCTACACAGCCATCCTCCACCCCAGCCGTCGAGCTTCAGCTCTCTCACACACACTCAGTGTGCCCGATGCATGGTTTGTTTCAGATAACTGTCATCTGTGGCAAAATAGGTCCAAACGTTTCCTCCCTGACTCTTCCCTACGTGTAGCACCAGGCATGTCAAACAAGTACAGCATGTGTACAGTGCTGTGACTTGCTGCTGTCTGTGGGCAGTCACCATGGGCAGAAGGAATACTGGCTCAGTGACTTAGCATTGCAGACCACCTGCCAACATTCATGAAAATATGCCTTGTGGTTTAGGATACTGTTTACTTCCCCGCAGCTGATGGATCATCACAATAATTCCTGGGTGCCTCCAGAGCCTTGGGAGATGAACGTTTATGAACTTTGAAGCCTTCACGCTAATGCACACATTACTGCTGCATGGACCGAGGCTGAACTGTGAATGAAACCAGCAATTTGTTAGACGTTTCAGACCCCACTGATGGAGGAGGAGGCTCCTTTCTCAGGGTTTCCTCTGTCATGGACGGCTGAGGGGTCATGTGGCCGGTGACGGCCAAGGGATGAAGGTTTTCTACAGCTTTCTAAAGCTTGCCAATTGCAAATTTACTCCTGGTGTAAGTTAATAAAAAATGTATGCACTGCTAATAGATCCAAATTCTTCAGTTCCTGTTAGAGAGAGACTGTGCCAAATCATCAGAGAAGTGCTATATTAAATTGGAGCAGGTGGGAGGAAGAGAGACAGAGGGAGACAGAGAAGAGGAGAGAGGAGAAAATGAGAGATGTGTTGAAGCCACTGATAACTGTTTTTTGATATTGCAAAGACCTAAACTCATAAATTACAAGCATTCAGAAAATTTTGTTTCAGCCCTTGAATATTTCTATATAATATCATACTTAAGCTCCTTTCTACTTTGAAAATTAATTTCTCATATTTCCCATAACTTAAAAGGGAGAAAATATTGCATCTTGATTCAAAGGCTTTTGTCCTGCCTCTGTGATTACGTTGCTCAGCTAGAGACATACTAGGTCCTCTTCATAACCATCACTCAATTCTATTTTCCTTCCTGCACCGTCTACACAGCCATCCTCCA
The DNA here is from genome assembly GCA_022376925.1 of Tragulus kanchil. NCBI lineage: Eukaryota > Metazoa > Chordata > Mammalia > Artiodactyla > Tragulidae > Tragulus > Tragulus kanchil. The sequence continues at coordinate 165,433,731 of JAIOJX010000003.1, read as the reverse complement.
CCCCAGCCGTCGAGCTTCAGCTCTCTCACACACACTCAGTGTGCCCGATGCATGGTTTGTTTCAGATAACTGTCATCTGTGGCAAAATAGGTCCAAACGTTTCCTCCCTGACTCTTCCCTACGTGTAGCACCAGGCATGTCAAACAAGTACAGCATGTGTACAGTGCTGTGACTTGCTGCTGTCTGTGGGCAGTCACCATGGGCAGAAGGAATACTGGCTCAGTGACTTAGCATTGCAGACCACCTGCCAACATTCATGAAAATATGCCTTGTGGTTTAGGATACTGTTTACTTCCCCGCAGCTGATGGATCATCACAATAATTCCTGGGTGCCTCCAGAGCCTTGGGAGATGAACGTTTATGAACTTTGAAGCCTTCACGCTAATGCACACATTACTGCTGCATGGACCGAGGCTGAACTGTGAATGAAACCAGCAATTTGTTAGACGTTTCAGACCCCACTGATGGAGGAGGAGGCTCCTTTCTCAGGGTTTCCTCTGTCATGGACGGCTGAGGGGTCATGTGGCCGGTGACGGCCAAGGGATGAAGGTTTTCTACAGCTTTCTAAAGCTTGCCAATTGCAAATTTACTCCTGGTGTAAGTTAATAAAAAATGTATGCACTGCTAATAGATCCAAATTCTTCAGTTCCTGTTAGAGAGAGACTGTGCCAAATCATCAGAGAAGTGCTATATTAAATTGGAGCAGGTGGGAGGAAGAGAGACAGAGGGAGACAGAGAAGAGGAGAGAGGAGAAAATGAGAGATGTGTTGAAGCCACTGATAACTGTTTTTTGATATTGCAAAGACCTAAACTCATAAATTACAAGCATTCAGAAAATTTTGTTTCAGCCCTTGAATATTTCTATATAATATCATACTTAAGCTCCTTTCTACTTTGAAAATTAATTTCTCATATTTCCCATAACTTTACAAAAATTAATTCCAAATATATGCTTTCCTTGTTTGCTTCCTGACTCTGACTTCCAGACTACCTTTTTTAACTTAATAGAAATATACCATATATATATGTATACATATATATATGCATACGTGTATGTAACATATACACGCACGCATATTTGTATGGAGTTTTCCTAGTGGCTTCATGGTAAAGAATCTGCCTGCTAATGCAGGAGATGCAGGAGATGAGGGTTCGATCCCTAGGTCTGGAAGATCTCCTGGAGGAGGAAATGGCTGCCCACTCCAGTACTCTGGCCTGAGGAATGCTATGGATGGAGGAGCCTGGTGGGCTGCAGTCCACGGGGTTGCAAAGAGCTGGACATGACTGAGCATGCACATGTGCCAGTCAGGACCACTTACCCCTATTACGATGTTATGCACAGTAATTATGTTTTCAATTGAACTTTGATAATACAAGCCTTCATGTGTAGACATGTCTGCTTACAGGGATCAGCAAGCGTTTCCTCGGAAGCACCAGAGAGGAACCAGTGTAGGCTTTCCAGCCATGGCATCTCTGTCTCAACCACTTGGCTCCTCCATTGTAGTGAAGACAGTGGTGACCAATAACCCAGTCAGGGTGGCAGTGTGTGGTACATGGGTCATGGTTTATCATCTTCTGTCCCAGGGAAAACACAACCCAATGCCATTTTTATCCCCCATTGTTCCTATCAACTCCCAGGCTTCTGCGACATTTTTGAAGGCTTTGGCTGGAAAAGTACGTTACATGTTAGAGAGACGAAGACAGCCCTCCCCTCTCCGTGGTGCACGTGGCTTGCTCAGGTACTTCCCGGAGCAGACGGGAGTCCTGTCTCCTGCTGCACAGGTGGTCCCTGTTTGGGGCTGGTCTGTATTCCCACTGCAGGAGGGGTCCAGCCTCCCTGCGCGCATCCCCTTTGGGCCGGACAGGTGGGGCAGCTGGATGGGTGTGCACACGGCCCACTGGCCTCTCCATACAACTGCTTTGTTAGGCCCTAGCCCAGCTGGGAGCTGGAAGAATAAGCATCGACCTCTGACGGTTCTCAGTTCAATGAGCTCCTTCCTGGGCTCAGGGCAAGGAGAGCTGACACTGTTTTCCCCATGGAGAAAAGGACCAAAATGGTAGATAGTCAGTCAATGAGCATATAAAAAATTAACAAATGCCAGAGAGGAGAGCGCCTTAGGCTGACTACAAATCAAGGTGCAACGTATCTTTCTTTGAACCACCTTTCAATACACTTGTTTGATTTCAGCAGCACTAAGAGACAGAATTCCAGAATGGCTTTTCATCTCCCGTACCACAGAAAGTGCTCCTTCAAAGGCTAAACAAAATAATGTCATTGGAGTCTGCATGTCACCCAGCTTTGCATTATGTTCAAAAAAGTCAAAGGGATCTGTTGGCGTTGGTTGCCATTTTGACTCCAGGCTGGCGGCCTTGATGAAAAGCACTCCTTCGAATGACTTTTCCAAGACAGATCCAACCCCACGTGAACCAAGGTGTCTCAACCTCTGGTCCTTCATGGGACCTTCTGCTGGGGTGGTTAATGAAGGTTCTCTTCTAATGGAAATATTTAACCATGAGCTGTCTTCTGTTAAAATGAAAGCAAACCTAAACACCTTCAAATCTGAAACCGTATCCCTCGGGGGTGTGGTCTGAATAAGTCTTTCCCTGCTTCTAGGATTTGTTCAGTGTTCATTTCACCTGGCCCCGGCAGGCTGCGGGGGAATCCTGTTTCTCACCTAAACAAAGAGAGCTTACAAGTCGCTAAGAGACCTGGCTGGTGTCTGACAGCTGACTGAGCGGCACAGAATGGCCAGCGAATGTCGCGTGGACACCCAGAGTCACGACATCAAAGGCTCTTAACCTTGCGGGTCCACGGAGACCTGGTGGGCTCTGAGACCACTCGCTGCATCGGGGGGCACTTTAGAGCTGGAATTTCTGACGTGTTAGGACTTCGGCTATACAATAACAGAGAAAATAGTCCTTGTAACTTATGTCTGTGTTGACTTCTGATCCTGCCGTGCTCCTTGCTTTTCACTCTGTCCTTTACTGCAACGCACGGTCCCCTCTCTTGCTCCTTCAGATGGCTGTGTTGTCACCATGTGGGGGCAGCGAGGCAAAAGGAGAGGCTGCCTGAGGAAAGGGGGCAGAAGCCTTGCACACGTTCCCGTGAGACGATACAGGAGTTTGGGCGGTTCCCAAGGTAACCCTCGGGTGGAAGGACTCCCTAGTGGAACGCACTCGCGTTGCTGTTATTCAGCGTCTAAGTCGTGTCTGACTCTCTGGGACCCTGTGGATGGCAGCTTGCTAGGCTCTCTGTCCTCCACTATCTTCTGGAGTTTGCTCAAATTCATGTCCACTGAGTTGAGGATGCTATCTAACCGCCTCATTCTCTTAGAACTAGGCAAGGCTGTACGTGCACAGACACAGTGTGTTGCATTTAAGGCATTCGGTTTATAGCCAGCAGAGGAAACCGTGTCTAGGGCAGATCAAGAGAGAGCAGGCATGCAGCTCCCAGTCTTTCTGTCCGAGGGAAGTTGGACCAAAGGGATGATGTGTCAGAGCAGCAAGATGTGACAGCATGTAAGGAACACTGCCAACTGTGGATGCCTGCCCACCCACTGCCATCCAGAGATCCTACTGGGGGCTCGTCACATACACATAAGTGCCCACCAACGTGTTGCTGCTGTTTAGTAAAATGCCCAGGATAAACGGAAAGAGACAATTTAATGTAATGTGAAATGTGGTTTCAGATTTTGCAAACTAAGATCATACCTCTTCCAGCCCAACACACATAGACACATGGACACTCACATATCCCTGGTCACTTCCCTGACCTTCATCAATAGATGGTTTTTCCCCCTGAAATACTAGTTTCCTTCCAATGATGACATTAAACAGCAATAAAAGGGTTTGAATACAAATTGAGGTGGCGGTGTGGCATTCTGTGAGTCCTCCAGCGGCAGCCCCCTCCTGACAGGACATCTTTGGAGGGAAGTATTCCTCATTTTAGATAGCTCTGTGCCTTCAGCTCTTCGCACAGCTGATAGTTGAGGATCAAGGGAAAGTATCAGCCCTCTTGGACTTTATATTTTTTCTCTTTTTAATCAGTAGGGAAGGAGAGGGAAACACACAGTGGTTGCAGTGGTGAGAGGTGAGCCTTTCTACTTTTTTTTATTTTTTAAAATTTAACCTTTATTTGGTACTTTGCCTGACGTTTTTAGCTTAGGGTAATCAGAAATCACCATTAAAGTTTTGTCACTGTAATGCTTTCATCTGGATTTCCCATTTTATTTTCTTTGAAGGTGTTTAATTTGGCTCAGTTCCTGAGTTATTTAAGCTCAAAGTCCTGTATTCCAATCTTCTCATTTAATATTCCCAGGTTAATAGGAACAACTATTTAATATGTACCACTTTTAAGTAGTAATTTTAATCCCTGGCACTTCATTCCATTTCTTGAAACTTAAAAGGAAAGGGAACAATGTTCCCACTTAAAGTAACTAGAAATCATCACCCTCAAACTCTCTCTCTTTTTCATAATCTTTATTGCTTTGATTTTGGCAGCAGTCCAAAAGACTGGCACAGGAGTTTATTTTTCTTTTCAAGATTATTCTTGTCACTTTTTTCTGAACATCCGCTAGGTAAATCAGGCATAATTGATTTTAAATTTTATAATGCATTTCAAATTGACTGCTTTCATCACAATCAAGCCAAAGTAAGAAGATGAAAACAACAAATATTAATAGTCTCCTGATTTTCACTCCCTTTAACAGTATTAGTTATGTTATACTCTAAGGATTATGAAGAATAAATTATAGTAGAGATTATGCGATTAGTTATTAATTCTTTCCCTGCAGGATTGAGAACTGAAGGATGCGATCATATTTCTTCATTACAGAGATGAGCACTTCCTCAGTAATATAATCAGTTCTCACTGAGGCATGGTAATGAAGGGTAGGCATGGAGCTGAAAAATGAATCAAATGGTTGTCTTCACATTTCCTTTTAGACAAATGTTCAAAATTTCTCCCAATCCAGACCGTTTTTTAAAGTTTATAACATCGATCAGAATTAATAGTGTGATTTGGGAGGTCATCTGGTCAGTTTTTGAGGCTTGTATTATAGAGTGCGATCTTGTTTTGCATTCATCACTTCACTGCATCCCAAACTCTGTGACCTGGATTGGGCAGCTTTCTCACAGTAAGATTATATAGCCACCAGGTGGTAGATAATTAGCTGTTTCTCCTTAAATCATCCAAACATAAAGACTGTCTGAGTTTTCAACCACTAAATTATATTCTACATTCATTTGTCTATTCAAATGACATCTGGACCGAGTGACCCTTCTCTCAACTATGCACACACTTGTCTAGTATTACTCATTGCTAGTTCGTTCGCTCAGCTCGTCTTTGGGGACAAGCTTATTGCTTGCCCTGGTCTCTCTCTTACTTGCCTTTCATGCTTGCAGACAGGGATCTGGGCCTGCATGCCCAGTCACGCCTACCCTCTGGGATGCTGTGGACGGCAGCTCACCAGGCTCCTCTGTCCATGGGATTCTCCAGCACGGATACCAGAGTGGGTCGTCATTCCCTTCGCTCGGGGACCTTCCCAGTCCCAGCCTCCTGCATTGTCAGGTAGGTTGTTTACTCTCTTTTGCGTATTTCAATTTTGAACTCTCTGTGGGAAGCGGCTGTGGGGACAAAAATGGCAGGGTTTATTTTTCTTTTCAAGATTATTCTTGTCACTTTTTTCTGAACATCCGCTAGGTAAATCAGGCATAATTGATTTTAAATTTTATAATGCATTTCAAATTGACTGCTTTCATCACAATCAAGCCAAAGTAAGAAGATGAAAACAACAAATATTAATAGTCTCCTGATTTTCACTCCCTTTAACAGTATTAGTTATGTTATACTCTAAGGATTATGAAGAATAAATTATAGTAGAGATTATGCGATTAGTTATTAATTCTTTCCCTGCAGGATTGAGAACTGAAGGATGCGATCATATTTCTTCATTACAGAGATGAGCACTTCCTCAGTAATATAATCAGTTCTCACTGAGGCATGGTAATGAAGGGTAGGCATGGAGCTGAAAAATGAATCAAATGGTTGTCTTCACATTTCCTTTTAGACAAATGTTCAAAATTTCTCCCAATCCAGACCGTTTTTTAAAGTTTATAACATCGATCAGAATTAATAGTGTGATTTGGGAGGTCATCTGGTCAGTTTTTGAGGCTTGTATTATAGAGTGCGATCTTGTTTTGCATTCATCACTTCACTGCATCCCAAACTCTGTGACCTGGATTGGGCAGCTTTCTCACAGTAAGATTATATAGCCACCAGGTGGTAGATAATTAGCTGTTTCTCCTTAAATCATCCAAACATAAAGACTGTCTGAGTTTTCAACCACTAAATTATATTCTACATTCATTTGTCTATTCAAATGACATCTGGACCGAGTGACCCTTCTCTCAACTATGCACACACTTGTCTAGTATTACTCATTGCTAGTTCGTTCGCTCAGCTCGTCTTTGGGGACAAGCTTATTGCTTGCCCTGGTCTCTCTCTTACTTGCCTTTCATGCTTGCAGACAGGGATCTGGGCCTGCATGCCCAGTCACGCCTACCCTCTGGGATGCTGTGGACGGCAGCTCACCAGGCTCCTCCGTCCATGGGATTCTCCAGCACGGATACCAGAGTGGGTCGTCATTCCCTTCGCTCGGGGACCTTCCCAGTCCCAGCCTCCTGCATTGTCAGGTAGGTTGTTTACTCTCTTTTGCGTATTTCAATTTTGAACTCTCTGTGGGAAGCGGCTGTGGGGACTCTACTCTGAACTTGTATTTCCCAAAGTTCTAGCCCTGGGATCTATCACAATCTGTTCTCTTTTTTTGACAGGGTATTAGGATTTATCGTTACCTATGAGTAAGGGAGGCACAGCCCAGGCTCTCACGAGTGCAGCACTGCCAGGTGTCCAGAGGCTGCGGTTAGGCATGCATGTGACCCCACAGCCATCCAGGAGGAGCCGCTTTTCTGCCACCATGTGTTCAAATTCATCCACATCGAATTTAGTAGATCCCCACTTCTTGGAGATGTGGATCTTCTGGCGGCCAGGGGACTTGAACTTGGCCCTGAGGAGGGCCTCCGTCACATGTGCCTTGTTCTACAGCCTGGTGCGGATGGCCATGACGACTTGGCCAATGCGAACCCCTGGCTCTCCAGAGGCACCACGCATGCCTATCTGGAGCCTAGACTGGGGCCAGCATGCCCGTCACGAGTGTCCACTGGAAAGAGTGGTCGCCAAGGTTCCTTTGGGGTAAGTATTAAGCTGTGTACCCTACCAACGAGGCTGCTGTTTGCAGCCACTGCACACTGGGCCCCAGGGGAAAAAGAACACATTTGGCTTAACTGGCTGTGAGCACCATGACCTTTTATAAGTGAAAGTATAAGCCACTGGGAGCCGTGCGCCCTAGAGAGAAAGACACACGGTCTCCTCCCTGGCTCTTGAAGTCAGCCTTCTCTTTCTGTTCCTGCAGACAGCAATGCCAGAATCCAGCCCATCGCCCTCACCACCCTGTATAAAGTGAGCCAGGAGGTGAGGACCAGTCATTTCTTTAATGAAATAAACAGTGGTACTAAGCCTAACCTTAACCTATCTAATACGAGGTTTACATACACTTGAGGGCTTCCCAGGCAGCGCGAGTGGGAAAGACCCCACCTGCCAGGGCGGGAGACGTAAGAGAGCTGGGCTGGATCCCTGGGTCGGGAAAATCTGCTGGAGGAGGAAATGGTGACCCAGCCCAGTACTCTTGCCTGGAGAATCCCATGGACAGAGAAGCCAGCTGGGCTGCAGTCCATGGGGTCGCAGAGAGTCAAACACGACTGAAGTGACCCAGCATGCACGTATACTTTTAGCTTATATACGTATACTTTTAGCTTATATACGTACCTCTAAATCTCAATAACTATGGCACTACTAACTGTCAAAAGTACTTTTTCATTGTTTCTACAAAACCTACACCACAGCTGTGTATAGAATTAGTGACTTTAGAATCAGTCCTGCTCTGTGAAGATGGACAGATTCAGGTGAACGTGTGCACTTGAATGGCATGTGTAACGGCCTACCTTCCATTTCTGACAGCTTTGGGAAATGTTTAGTCTGCTCAATCCACTCAATCCTGTTTCAGGTAAGAGTTGGATTGTTCAGAAATACAAAGGATCACAGACATAAGCGCAGTATCAACAGCATCCCGATCTTCCACGTGCACATTGCGTCTCCAGGACCAGGTGACCGAAACCTGAAAACACCATAAACTCAAAACAAAGGAACAAGCAAACAAGCAAAATCTCTTCAGTCGAATTTTTCTGGGTGGGTTAATTAAAAAAAATTATCTTAACCTCTGAAGGTTTTCTTTATTTACTTAAATCACTTTTAATGAGCAGTGGATTCAATTTATCAATGTGCAAATGGAAGTACAATTCCTGACAAGCAAAAGTGCATGTTAGGTGTGTTGACAAATGACAAAACAAACCAAAAAAGTTACAGTATCTATTTGCAAAGAATTTACAGTTTGTCCGTGGGCAAGACACACAAATAACTAATCCCAGTGCTGTACTCAACAACAGCACCATCAGAGAAATGTGAACAAGACAGTAAGAATACCACTAAACGTCGTTTTAGGGAATTATTTAACGCATAGAAATAAATCATAAAATATACTTCAATTAGTCCAACATTTTAAAACTATTCTGTCCAGAACATCTTCACACTATGAATTAAACCCAAACTTAATCTCATTTTCCATAAATACTGAAATTTTCCTAAAGGCATGGAACAGATTTGAAAAAAAAAAAAAGAAAACTAAACTAAAACCACTTAGTTAAGTAACAGGATTTATGCTATGCCATGTTTCAGGATATGAGTTTTTGTTTCTGTATGTTTGAAAACTTGTAAAAATACGCCTCATCGCTTAGGGTTCAGAATCTCAGAAATTGATATAAATGTCCCTTCACTAATGAAAATACTTGTGTTTCTTTTTTTCAAAGCTTGTTTTCCCCATGACCTGATACGACAATGTCAGCTCTCAGACTTTATATCTTCTCCCTCTAATCTTTCAGCACTGAGGATAAATCAGCACTTCTCCTGACTTTTGGCATTTTGACTCATTAAATGCCTATGTTTATCGTTTGCAGAGAAATGACGCAGTATCATTTGTGCCTGAGATATCATAGAAATCTAACAAATGTTTGTGCTTATTGGAAATGATGAAGATCCTAAAGGGAAATCTATATACTTTCTTGCAGATTATCAGGAGGAATCAGAACAATGATTTATCACACAGAAATCTTGTCAACCTGCCAAGGGATGCATTTGCCCCACATTCTGCTTATTTTAAAGCTAAGTTTTAACTTGCAAACTTTCCGGTTGTGAGTCAACAGAGCCCACATTTCATATAAAGAAGATATTGATCTAAATACCAGGAGAACATTTGCTTTTGTATCTGCTCACCAGTTCTTAGCAGATCCCAGGATTAAACTCAGTCTTCCCTTCACCTTTGCTGCCAGGAGCCATAACACCCTTGACTCTGGAGACAGAGAGCTCTTATACATTTCACAGAAAACGTTCATCCATTGTGGGTGTTTATGCAGTCATCTGCAAATGAGCTGAAACCCCTTTCATAACATTTATGGAATAACTCCTGATGGTATCATCTTATGCTGTTTTTTTTTTTTGGGGGGGGGGGGGTTGGGGAGGGAAAGGGTTGGGCTGCTTCTATTGGTCTTTCATTTGTCTATTTTCATCATCTTTGTTCTTTGGCCCGTGTGGGCCTCCCATCGCAGTGGCCTCTGTTGTCGCAGAGCACAGGCTCTGGGCGCATGCGCTCCAGAGCTCCGGCTCGGTAATTGGACACATTGGTCCAGCCGCTCCGCGGCACGTGGGATCTTCCCAGGCCAGGGCTCGAACTGGCGCCCCTTGCACTGCAAGGCGGTGTCCTTACCCACTGGACCACCAGGGGAAGCCCTTATGCTGTTTTTAGACACTAAATTATGTCTGACTCTTCTGAGACCCCAAGGACTGCAGTCCTCTAGGCTCCCCTGTCTGTGGGATTTCCCAGGAAAGAATACTGGAGTAGGTTGTCATTTCTTTCTCCAGGGGATCTTCCTGAACTAGAGTTCAAACTCGCATCTCCTGCATTGGCAAGTGGATTCTTTACATCTGAGCCACCTGGGACACCCTTAGGCATCAATCACATTTAGAAACCCGGGGCCATGCTTTATGCGTTTGCAGAGAAATGACGCAGTATCATTTGTTCCTGAGATATAATAGAAATCTAACAAATGTTTGTGCTTATTGGAAATGATGAAGATCCTAAAGGGAAATCTATATACTTTCTTGCAGATTATCAGGAGGAATCAGAACAATGATTTATCACACAGAAATCTTGTCAACCTGCCAAGGGATGCATTTGCCCCACATTCTGCTTATTTTAAAGCTAAGTTTTAACTTGCAAACTTTCCGGTTGTGAGTCAACAGAGCCCACATTTCATATAAAGAAGATATTGATCTAAATACCAGGAGAACATTTGCTTTTGTATCTGCTCACCAGTTCTTAGCAGATCCCAGGATTAAACTCAGTCTTCCCTTCACCTTTGCTGCCAGGAGCCATAACACCCTTGACTCTGGAGACAGAGAGCTCTTATACATTTCACAGAAAACGTTCATCCATTGTGGGTGTTTATGCAGTCATCTGCAAATGAGCTGAAACCCCTTTCATAACATTTATGGAATAACTCCTGATGGTATCATCTTATGCTGTTTTTTTTTTTTGGGGGGGGGGGTGTTGGGGGGGGAAAGGGTTGGGCTGCTTCTATTGGTCTTTCATTTGTCTATTTTCATCATCTTTGTTCTTTGGCCCGTGTGGGCCTCCCATCGCAGTGGCCTCTGTTGTCGTAGAACACTGGCTCTGGGTGCATGCTCTCCAGAGCTCCGGCTCGGTAATTGGACACATTGGTCCAGCCGCTCCGCGGCACGTGGGATCTTCCCAGGCCAGGGCTCGAACTGGCGCCCCTTGCACTGCAAGGCGGTGTCCTTACCCACTGGACCACCAGGGGAAGCCCTTATGCTGTTTTTAGACACTAAATTATGTCTGACTCTTCTGAGACCCCAAGGACTGCAGTCCTCTAGGCTCCCCTGTCTGTGGGATTTCCCAGGAAAGAATACTGGAGTAGGTTGTCATTTCTTTCTCCAGGGGATCTTCCTGAACTAGAGTTCAAACTCGCATCTCCTGCATTGGCAAGTGGATTCTTTACATCTGAGCCACCTGGGACACCCTTAGGCATCAATTAAAACACATTTAGAAAGCTGTCTTTCCTGTTTCTTGGGTATCCTTCAGTTGTCTTATCAAAGTTGAGCTTTTAGGAAACCAAAAACTATTTTGTATATGATTTTAACACACATTTTCTTTTCCTTTTGAAATAATGTATATATACAAGAGGGCTCATCAGACTGAGAAAACAGCCCCAGCAGACAATAAGGAAATGAAAGAGCCATGTAATCACACTATGAGACACTGACTTCCAAGTTTATTGTATGATCCCTGGCCATCTCTTGATGTGAGTTTCACCTGTCCTATTGAACCATGTTCTGCTCAAAAATATCTTACCAGTAAACCTCCAGGATATTTTTCAGGCGCTGATTAATTCCCTATAGGAATAAAGGATGGGCTCTCGGACCATGGACCCCTCCAGGCAGGAATGCTGGAACAGGCTGCCCTTTCCTCCTCCAGGGGATCTTCCGGAGCCAGGGATCGAACCTGTGTCTTTTGCATTGGAAGTTTGTTTTGTCTTTTTTTTTTTTTTTTTTGTAACCACTGCACCACGTGCGGAGCCCAAGAACAGATAGCCTCTACCCTAAATTTGAAAATAAAATATTTTTCGGAAAGCCAAAATAGTTTTACACTTAATAATCTTAAAAATTCTTCAAAACTTTTGGGGACTTAACTTGGGGACTTAATTTGAACAATTACAAATACTGCATGCTTTTCTAGTTTATTCTTTTAGAGGGGGACGTTTGAGAGGGATCTATACATTGACTTATCAGCTCATAGAAAATCTTTGAGAGTACCAGAGAACAGCCAATTTTGCTTTTTCTTGCATGCATGTTCTTATTTTGAAATTGGTTTCTAGATAAAACTATATGACTTATGTCTCAAAATGTTCTGAGTATAAAGAGCCTTGAAAACACACATGTAGCTTATTCTAAAAGGAAAGTCACACAATTACAAGCAAGAACTTTTAAATAAAAAGTATCAGGAAATGCTTTAGCTACATGTTAATGATTCTTTGCTACTTTCTGAATGAACAGAATTTTTGGCAAGAGTTTGTGGAAGAAAGTTTCATCAAGCAATGCTATGTATCTTATTGAGAAATAAGACTTGACAAAAGGCGTCCCTGTTTATAAAGACTTCAGTTTTGATAGGATTACACTGACTGCCATTAAGCACTTGACCCAATTTGGTAAGGCAACAGAGACATTTCCTACCATAAAACGGAAGAAATTGGATATCAAGATTATATAAGACAATGAGACACAGCAGAAGAGAATCAAGATGAATTGATTCTTTTCCATCCAATAGTTTCTATATCTGCTGGTGGACCATATTTCAAATATTAGAAGTTCATTAAGTCACTAATTTGCCTTGTATACTAATTCTAAGAAATGCCCTGTTAAGAATCTGGGAGCATGAAGGACTGGGGGAACAGGAATACAGAATATTTTGTATATTTTCAATACCGCTGCTTCCGAAATCTCACAAACCCTAATATTTAGCCCAAATAGACAGCTAGACTATTTTTAAGTTTAAAAGGAAGTCTAGAACAATCAAAGTATTTTTATAATGTAATATGCTCATTTTGTAAAATTGGAGAAAGAGTATCATATTGTGGCAAACTGTTGCTCTAAATATACTTTATAAGAATTTTACTGAATGTTGAAATATATGTCAGAAAAAGCAAGCCAGTAAATGGTCTTTTTTTCAGCTTTTTAAAAAAAAAATTATTTATTTTCAGCTCTTCTGGGTTTTCCCTGCTGCCACAGGCTCTTCTCTAGTTGCAGGGAGTGGGGGCTACTCTCTAGTTTATTCTTTTAGAGGGACGTTTGAGAGGATCTATACATTGACTTATCAGCTCATAGAAAATCTTTGAGAGTACCAGAGAACAGCCAATTTTGCTTTTCTTGCATGCATGTTCTTATTTTGAAATTGGTTTCTAGATAAAACTATATGACTTATGTCTCAAAATGTTCTGAGTATAAAGAGCCTTGAAAACACACATGTAGCTTATTCTAAAAGGAAAGTCACACAATTACAAGCAAGAACTTTTAAATAAAAAGTATCAGGAAATGCTTTAGCTACATGTTAATGATTCTTTGCTACTTTCTGAATGAACAGAATTTTTGGCAAGAGTTTGTGGAAGAAAGTTTCATCAAGCAATGCTATGTATCTTATTGAGAAATAAGACTTGACAAAAGGCGTCCCTGTTTATAAAGACTTCAGTTTTGATAGGATTACACTGACTGCCATTAAGCACTTGACCCAATTTGGTAAGGCAACAGAGACATTTCCTACCATAAAACGGAAGAAATTGGATATCAAGATTATATAAGACAATGAGACACAGCAGAAGAGAATCAAGATGAATTGATTCTTTTCCATCCAATAGTTTCTATATCTGCTGGTGGACCATATTTCAAATATTAGAAGTTCATTAAGTCACTAATTTGCCTTGTATACTAATTCTAAGAAATGCCCTGTTAAGAATCTGGGAGCATGAAGGACTGGGGGAACAGGAATACAGAATATTTTGTATATTTTCAATACCGCTGCTTCCGAAATCTCACAAACCCTAATATTTAGCCCAAATAGACAGCTAGACTATTTTTAAGTTTAAAAGGAAGTCTAGAACAATCAAAGTATTTTTATAATGTAATATGCTCATTTTGTAAAATTGGAGAAAGAGTATCATATTGTGGCAAACTGTTGCTCTAAATATACTTTATAAGAATTTTACTGAATGTTGAAATATATGTCAGAAAAAGCAAGCCAGTAAATGGTCTTTTTTTCAGCTTTTTAAAAAAAAAATTATTTATTTTCAGCTCTTCTGGGTTTTCCCTGCTGCCACAGGCTCTTCTCTAGTTGCAGGGAGTGGGGGCTACTCTCTAGTTGAGGTGAGCAGGTTTCTTGTTGCGGTGACTTCTCTTGTTGTGGAGCTCGGGCTCTAGGGCACGTGGGCTTCAATAGTTGAGGCACATGGGCTCACTAGATGCAGCTCCGTGGTTCTAGAGCACAGGCTCCATAGCTGTGGCTCACGGGCTCAGTTTCTCTGCAGCATGTGGGATCTTCCTGGATCAAGGATGGAACCCGTGTCTCCTGCATTGGCAGGTGAACTCTTCGGCACTGAGCTACCAGAGAAACCCTGGTAAATGGTCTTTGAGAAGAGTTCAGTATGCTCTTTGAATGGCAGAGGTAATTTACACATAATGCAAATGGCAACTGACTTGAATTCTACTAATCTGGGATTTCACTCAACATATTTTTAGCTAATTTACCAGATTCTTAATGATTATTTAGTAAATCCAGTGAAAACTACAAATCAATTGCTTGCGCAGACAAACTTTTCTAAGTCTTTCTGTTGAAATGAATTAGGATGGTTTCAAGTTTTAAAGGTTTACTTATGTTGCTAATTCATTAAAGTGCCCACATAACATTGAGTATCTGCAATTTAGCATGTACAAATTAAGGAAGATATAACATTTAAAATTATTATTTTCCACATCTTAATAATGTTCTAGAATAGCATTATGCTACAGTGGAAACAGAGTTATGAAAAATTTTAGAAAATTATATTTTTACTAAAGTAAGTAAAAATAGAAGTACCATATGATCCAGCACTCCTATGGCCTGTAGCCCACTAGATTCCTCTGTCCATGGGATTCTCCAGGCAGGAATACTGGAGTGGGGTGCCATTGCCTCATCCAGGGGATCTTCCTGACCCAGGGATGGAACCAACCTCTCTTGGGTTTCCTGCACTGCAAGCAGATTCTTTACCCACTGAGCCATGCGGGAAGGCCCATGCCTAGGTAATACTCAAATAAAATGAAATTGGTATTGTAAAAACAGAAAGTGGGGTTCAGCTCCTTGCTGCTCAAAAGCCAATAAAGCAGCAAGGCTGGTGAAAAGTTGGAAACTTTGCTTTCCTTTGGCAACTGGAGAGTGGGGGAGGGCGGACTCCTCTTCAGAAGCCAGTCCCTGTCCACTGACAATAGGGGCCAGAGCTTTTAGAGGTTCAGCGGAGAGCTCTGTGTGGAAACAGCACGGTCAGCTCTGAGAGTCCTGCTGGATGTGGCCATGCAGCGGTCTGGCCAGCAACGTCTGGATGGCTTTCTGTACAGGTAGTCTCAGTCCCAGGCCGGTTTGCTCCCGTATCCTTGAGACCAGTTATCAGAACTGCGGCAGCTTGTGTCATGGTTACAGTCTAGTCAGCCTGCCATGAACCTCCACCCTGCGGGAGTTTCAGCATCTATAAGACAGCTCATAGGAGATGGCTCAGAATATCATCCATGGGCTTCCCCTGGTGGTCCAGTGGGTAAGGACACCGCCTTGCAGTGCAAGCGACGCCAGTTCGATCCCTGGCCTGGGAAGATCCCACGTGCCGCGGAGCGGCTGGACCGATGTGTCCAACTACCGAGCCGGAGCTCTGGAGCGCATGCGCCCAGAGACGGCGCTCTGCGACAACAGACGCCACCACGATGGGAGGCCCACAGGAGCCAAAGAACAAAGACGGATGAAAATAGAGAAATGAAAGACCAATAGAAGTGGCCCGCCCGCTCCCCTCCCTCCCCAACCCGTCCCCGCCCAAAATAAATAAATAAATAGATCTTTAAAGAAAAAAAAAAAAAGAATATCATCCATGCCCCATGGAAAGGAACTACAGGTCCCTGACTCTCTCTGTTCAATGACAAAACTGCTATTATTTGGTCTCCTTGAACTGTGTTCCTTTGTTTCTACGTTTTCTCACTTCTCTGGTTAAACTTATTCTTTGCCTGAAGTTTTCCCACTGACAAAAGGCAGGCCAAGCCCATGGTGGGGTGGGGGCGGGCAAGGACCGCAGCGCCTGCTCCCTCTCAGCCTCTGGCAGCAGCCACCTGCTCAGGCAGCGCTGCTCACAACAGCCGGCACGTGGCACAGCCTCAGTGTTCCTCCACAGGTGAAAGGATAAAGGGAATGTGGTATCGCTACTCAAGGGAATATTACTCAGCCATAAAAAGAAAGTCTGCCGTGTGTGACAACATGGATGCATCTGGAGGACTTTAGGAGAAAGAAATAAATCAGGCAGAGAAAAAGGCAAACCTAACTGACACATGTGGAATCTTAAACAACCACCACCGTAACAAACTAGAGCCGACTTACAGAAACAGAAGGGAATGGCAGTTGTCAGGGGCTGGGGGCGGGGAGAAACAGGTGGTACAGGTCAAAGGGCACACATTTGCAGTTATAAGATGAATAATGTTTGAACATCTAATTTATAGCCTATGGACTGTAGCTAAAAATACGGTATTGTATACTTTTAAGTTGCTGAAAATAGATCTTAAGCACTTTCATCACGTATAAGTGACAGGAATCTTTGCTGAAAACTGTCTTCATTGTGGTCATCATTCCTTAATGTATAGGTGCTGGCAGTCATCAATTTATGTACAATTATATTTGCTAACTGTTCCTTTATAAAGTTAGAACAAACATATGTTGTTGATTAGTGCATATATTTTATAGTTTCAAGTATGCCTACGACTTCACGTTCAATGTTAAGAAATCTGTAGCATACACTATGGATCACATAGTCATCTAGGATAAAATCATGAATATTGTATGCATTAGTTTAAATAAGCTAGAAAAGACTATATCACACGCTAAAGATAGTTTTCGGGGATGGGTTGCATACAAAAAAAAAAAAAAAAAATCGCAAGCTCTGTTGAATACTGAGGACAGGAAAGGAAAAGATCTTGAATTATCCTAGTCTCCCCGCCCGCATTTTAACAACAGAGTACTTTCCTCTTGGGCTGTATGGGACCATCTGTCTCTCTGTTCAATGACAAAACTGCTATTATTTGGTCTCCTTGAACTGTGTTCCTTTGTTTCTACGTTTTCTCACTTCTCTGGTTAAACTTATTCTTTGCCTGAAGTTTTCCCACTGACAAAAGGCAGGCCAAGCCCATGGTGGGGTGGGGGCGGGCAAGGACCGCAGCGCCTGCTCCCTCTCAGCCTCTGGCAGCAGCCACCTGCTCAGGCAGCGCTGCTCACAACAGCCGGCACGTGGCACAGCCTCAGTGTTCCTCCACAGGTGAAAGGATAAAGGGAATGTGGTATCGCTACTCAAGGGAATATTACTCAGCCATAAAAAGAAAGTCTGCCGTGTGTGACAACATGGATGCATCTGGAGGACTTTAGGAGAAAGAAATAAATCAGGCAGAGAAAAAGGCAAACCTAACTGACACATGTGGAATCTTAAACAACCACCACCGTAACAAACTAGAGCCGACTTACAGAAACAGAAGGGAATGGCAGTTGTCAGGGGCTGGGGGCGGGGAGAAACAGGTGGTACAGGTCAAAGGGCACACATTTGCAGTTATAAGATGAATAATGTTTGAACATCTAATTTATAGCCTATGGACTGTAGCTAAAAATACGGTATTGTATACTTTTAAGTTGCTGAAAATAGATCTTAAGCACTTTCATCACGTATAAGTGACAGGAATCTTTGCTGAAAACTGTCTTCATTGTGGTCATCATTCCTTAATGTATAGGTGCTGGCAGTCATCAATTTATGTACAATTATATTTGCTAACTGTTCCTTTATAAAGTTAGAACAAACATATGTTGTTGATTAGTGCATATATTTTATAGTTTCAAGTATGCCTACGACTTCACGTTCAATGTTAAGAAATCTGTAGCATACACTATGGATCACATAGTCATCTAGGATAAAATCATGAATATTGTATGCATTAGTTTAAATAAGCTAGAAAAGACTATATCACACGCTAAAGATAGTTTTCGGGGATGGGTTGCATACAAAAAAAAAAAAAAAAATCGCAAGCTCTGTTGAATACTGAGGACGCAGGAAAGGAAAAGATCTTGAATTATCCTAGTCTCCCCCGCCCCGCATTTTAACAACAGAGTACTTTCCTCTTGGGCTGTATGGGACCATCTGTCTACTACAGGGTGACTGTGGGCGGTAAAATAGATGCCGTATCCTAGAAAAGAAAACAGTGCACTAACACGGACAGAAGCTCAATCAACAGCTGACACTTTCACTGCCAGTGTGGACAATCTAAGAGGAGAGAATCTGCTGTTATAATAGTAAGGACTGTAGTTACTAGTAGTGTGCACATGGGAGAAAACAGGTAATCCCTGTGCTAACTAGAAAACACTTTCCATTTTAAATCTCAGTTATATTCTTCAAGTCTTTCCCAGCATGTTTATGGGCTAAAACCACAAAGTGATAATCTCCTTAAAGATAGATCAATCATCTAATCTGTGAATAAATAATGCTAATGTTCTATTTCCATATCAATCTGCTTCATTTCACAATTACTAACTTCCTTCTAAAAATAATCTCAAGTTTAAATTTAATCCCAACCTGCTTCTCCCCCCACCATTAAAGACGGATACATGTTGCCCTAATTCCATAATCAAATCCACTATATAGATGGAGGGCATTTAAAAATATATAATTTAAGCATTTTATTGCCACATAGAAAAGAGGTTTGGTTTTATTTCCCCCAAAGAGGTCTGCATTTGCATTAGTCTAACCAAATGCTAATAGCCTAACATTTAAGAATTGCTTAATAAGAGCTGTTATTTAAAGATGTATGGATGTCTGAGGAACTGCTACTTAATTAGCAAGTCCAAACTGGTCTCATTATCAGTCAAAGCTCACATTTCTTTCATAGACTTAGAGTCTTTTGCTGCATATGTTTGACACAAATCTGCATTCTCCAGGATGGAAAAATGATAAAGTTGTGCTTATCTTGTCAAGAAGAGATTGTGAAGTTGATGCAGCACTGGAATAAGAGAATGAGAGTCAACAGTTGCCACTGTGAGGCTTCCCTGGTGGTCCAGTGGGTGAAGAGTCCGCCTTGCAGTGCAAGGGGCACCGGTTTGATCCCTGGCCCCGGAAGATCCCACGTGCCGCTCAGCGGTTGAACCGTGCGTCTAATTCCAAGCCAGCGCTCTGGCGTTTATATGCCCAGAGCCCATGCTCTGCAGTGAGAGAGGCCACACGGGCCAAAGAATAAAGATGGATGAAAATAAATAAATAAAAAACCAATAAAAGAGGCCAGAATTTAAACAAAAAAATAAAAATGGCACTGTGTTTAACTCACAAAACAGTTACACAACATGGCGGCTCTGTAAACGTTTCCTGAGTGCAGTGCAGCTGACCAGCCTGTTACAAAAATGTCGAAGCTAAGTCCTTTGTTTTCAGTGACTATTTCTGGGAGGGTACTAGATTTGGGGGTTACTTTATTCTATTTTGCACGGAAAGTACAAAACCGCTGGCTCAGAAGTTCTTTCCGTCACATTTTTAGCCCCATGCTAAAACGCCTGTCTCAGGTAATACTCTGTAATTCCGATTTCACTTTGCCTCTGGTCTATTTCGGCTGAACCGATGCGAAGTCCGTTTCATCTGCAGCGCTCAGCGGTTCTAAGGAGGGAAGAGGAGCCCCGCTAGAGCCTATGGGAACCTGGGCTTTGAAACCCCCCTACCTGCGAAGACCCGCGTTAGGGGCTGGAACCAGAACCCTAGCTGAATTCTTCCAACGAAGAGGGTTAGACGTTAAGTCTGGAGGAATAAGATGTGCTTCCACCCTGTTCGGAACAGCACTGGCCCACTTAGAGTTTATTTCTGAACAGCCTATCAGCAAAGCCATACGAAGCAAGTCTGAGGACTAAAGTTTTTTTTTTTTTTTTTTTTTAACAACGTTTTGAGAGGTCGGGTTGTACAGTGAGTGTCCACTTAAACACTGTGTGAGGGCGGCAGGGGCTCTACAGCCCAGTGGTCCTTGCAGAGGGTCTGAAGACAACCGTAAGCGACGATAGCCGATAACCTGAGTGCAGCTTCAGTCATCCTGGCCGAGGTGCTAGCACAGGGAGGCTCTGCAAAAGCAGGCGCGGCTCCACTTTCTCGAGGGATGGGCGTCGACGGATAAGCGGAGAGATCGATTCCTGTCGCTACGATTTTGCAGAGGCCCTGCCGGCTCGGCGGGGGTCCGAGAAGGCCATCGGCCAGCCCCGTCCTCGTTCCCCGGACTCCCCGAGTGTGCCCGGGCCGCGGCAGGGAGGCCCCGGCGCCCGCAGGTGGCGCCGCTCGCCCGCGCTCAGGGCGCAGCTCCGAAAGCCCGCGCGTCGCCCCGGGTCGTCAGAGCTCAGAGCAGGCGTTTTGATCCAGACGCGCGGGTGGCAGCGCGCGCCGAGGAGCGGACGCAGAACCCCCGGCGGAGGCGCCTCGAGTCCCTGGCCCAAGCCGGCAGTTCCCAAGCTGCAGCTTCCGGAACCTCAGCCTTTTGCCTCATTAAGATTCCAAGATGGTCTGTCTGCAAGCCAGTCCTCATTTTTTTGTTGTTCTTGCTTTTTTTTTTTTGGCTTTTAAATTTTAAAGAAAACGGCTTTACCCACGAATTATGAAAGTGATCACGCTCTTCAGGATTAAGACTTGGAGGGGATTTGGAAAAGAAAAGCAAGAATCGACAAGAAGAGGCGCGACCGGAGCTTTGGAGGGTGCCTAATTTGTGGAACGAGAGGCGCCCGCGAGGCTCCGCGCCGGGTGTTCGGGTGAGAGCGGGATCCGGGCGGGGCGGGCGGAGAGGCCGGGACCGACCGGGTCGGCGGCGGGAGGCGGCTGCGCGGCCCGGGGCGGGACGCCGGGCGGAGCGGACGGAGCGCGCCGGGGCGGAGCGCGGGGAGAAGGGTCCCAGGCGCGGCGCGGTGCTCGCGGGTGCGGGCCGCGGGCCGGCGCGCGGAGGAGGGTCGCGCTCGGGGCCCGGTCCCGCCGGCTCCGGCTGGTCTCGTCCGAGCGGAACCACCCCGCGGACGGCCGGGCTCGCTCCTCATGGACGTTCCAGGCGACGCGACCCGCCCTGCCCCCCGCCCCGCGCGTTCGTTGCATCGGCGCATCTGTTTCCAGGGGACCCTCGCGGGCGGAGAGACAACCGACTTCATTTTGTCTCGGGGCTAAAAGAGGGAGGCTGCCCATCGAGAGACAACTTGTCTCTTAGATTGTTTCGACCGTTGAGGAGTTGTTCGGAGACGGTGGGCGGCGAGGGGAGCGCTTTTCTTCGCGTTTGATTCTCGACTGGGTACTGCAAGGATCTGCCTCGGTTACTCGGGCCGGGGAGAAGGGACTCGATTAAAAGTGGGGACGGGCGCGCAAGTTCGGGCGGCAGGGGCCCCGGCCGGCAGAGGGAGCTGCCTCGCCCGCGCTCAGGGCGCAGCTCCGAAAGCCCGCGCGTCGCCCCGGGTCGTCAGAGCTCAGAGCAGGCGTTTTGATCCAGACGCGCGGGTGGCAGCGCGCGCCGAGGAGCGGACGCAGAACCCCCGGCGGAGGCGCCTCGAGTCCCTGGCCCAAGCCGGCAGTTCCCAAGCTGCAGCTTCCGGAACCTCAGCCTTTTGCCTCATTAAGATTCCAAGATGGTCTGTCTGCAAGCCAGTCCTCATTTTTTTGTTGTTCTTGCTTTTTTTTTTTTGGCTTTTAAATTTTAAAGAAAACGGCTTTACCCACGAATTATGAAAGTGATCACGCTCTTCAGGATTAAGACTTGGAGGGGATTTGGAAAAGAAAAGCAAGAATCGACAAGAAGAGGCGCGACCGGAGCTTTGGAGGGTGCCTAATTTGTGGAACGAGAGGCGCCCGCGAGGCTCCGCGCCGGGTGTTCGGGTGAGAGCGGGATCCGGGCGGGGCGGGCGGGAGAGGCCGGGACCGACCGGGTCGGCGGCGGGAGGCGGCTGCGCGGCCCGGGGCGGGACGCCGGGCGGAGCGGACGGAGCGCGCCGGGGCGGAGCGCGGGGAGAAGGGTCCCAGGCGCGGCGCGGTGCTCGCGGGTGCGGGCCGCGGGCCGGCGCGCGGAGGAGGGTCGCGCTCGGGGCCCGGTCCCGCCGGCTCCGGCTGGTCTCGTCCGAGCGGAACCACCCCGCGGACGGCCGGGCTCGCTCCTCATGGACGTTCCAGGCGACGCGACCCGCCCTGCCCCGCGCCCCGCGCGTTCGTTGCATCGGCGCATCTGTTTCCAGGGGACCCTCGCGGGCGGAGAGACAACCGACTTCATTTTGTCTCGGGGCTAAAAGAGGGAGGCTGCCCATCGAGAGACAACTTGTCTCTTAGATTGTTTCGACCGTTGAGGAGTTGTTCGGAGACGGTGGGCGGCGAGGGGAGCGCTTTTCTTCGCGTTTGATTCTCGACTGGGTACTGCAAGGATCTGCCTCGGTTACTCGGGCCGGGGAGAAGGGACTCGATTAAAAGTGGGGACGGGCGCGCAAGTTGGCAGGAAGCGGCAGGGGCTGCCTCCTGGCCGGCAGAGGGACAGCCCGCAGTCTGGAAACAAAGGCTGCAGGGCAGCCGCGCGCGGGGTTCGCGCCGCTGGAATCCTGGGGTCCTGCGCCAGAGACGGGGATCCGAGGGGCTTTTCCAAAGGGGCTCGCTCCTGCCGGAGGGGGGCGGGGAAGCGGATGTTCGGTGCTAGATTTCTTTTGTCTTCGCCCCCCCCGCCCCCCGCATTGATCCTAAGCAGCTTTCTGGGGATTTGTTCTTTGGGTGGAAAACGGACAAGATCTTGACTACATGGATTGATAGAAACATACTCTAGGTTGGAGAAATAAGAGGATGGAAGAGAAAGCAGAGAAAGAAATAGGGTTCTTGGTGTGGCTTGAAAAAAGCCTCTGAAATCGGAGCGATTCAGGCTCCGTGGACTTCTTCCCTTTTTCCTGTGTCTTGGGCTGAATGGGCCGGGGGTGGCGTGGACCGCGTCCCCGAGAGTCGCCGACCGCGTCATGATCGCCGAGTCCCTGCGGAACGGCGGGGGCCCGGGAGCCTCCAGGGACGCCCCGACCAGTGCGCCCCGGCGTTTCCCGGGACCTGTTGTGCCAGTCGGGGAGTGGGTGGCGGGGCGACGGGCCCAGAGGGTGGCCTCCCGGGAGGGCCCGAGCGCCGCAGGGACCTGCGCCCGCGCCGCCTCCCCGCGCGGCTCCACCTCCCCGTCTCAGGGTTTGGTTCTTTGCCCGGACAGGTCCGCTGGCGCTTGGCTGCTGAGGACGACCCTGGCCTTGACCGTCAGAGCGGGGCACCGAGGCCAGAGGAGGCGACCCCCGGCTCCGCGCGTCCCCGCGCGCCCGCCTGCCCTCCCCGCGCCCCTGCCCGCCGCCGCCCCCGCCCGGGATGCCGGCGCCCAGCCGGGGCCCCCGGGGGGCGCCGCTGACCATGCCCGGGCGCCGGGGGCCGCTGCGCGCGCCGGCCGGCTGCGGCTCGGGCCTGGGGGCGGCGCTGGCCCTGCTGCTGCTGCTGCTGCCCGCCGGCCGCCCGGTGCGGGCGCAGAATGACACGGAGCCCATCGTGCTGGAGGGCAAGTGTCTGGTGGTGTGCGACTCCAGCCCCTCGGCGGACGGCGCCGTCACCTCCTCCCTGGGCATCTCCGTGCGCTCCGGCAGCGCCAAGGTGGCCTTCTCCGCCACGCGGAGCACCAACCACGAGCCGTCCGAGATGAGCAACCGCACCATGACCATCTACTTCGACCAGGTCAGCCCCGCGGGCCTGCCCGCGCCTCCCGCCGCCGTGGTGGGGAGGGCGCGGGCTCGCGCGCGTGGCTGGGTCGCCCGGCTTCCCAGACGGACTCGGAGCTCCGGGCTCTCCTCCCCACTCCGCCCAGCCTTGCTCCCTTCTCCAGGAAGCTCTCCTTTTCACAGGCTAACCGGCTCAGTGGGCACTGGGTGGCTGAGGGTCCTGTGGAGCTGAGCTCCCGCAGAGCGGAGAGAGCCGATAGACATGGCCCGAGAGAGGCGGTTTTCGCTCGAGGGGGGCCGTGGGCTCCTGTCCCCACTCTGCTCCCCCCCCAACCCCCCACCCCCACCGCTGGCCACTTAAGAGACTGGGGAGTGCATTTAAACTCTCCACGCTAACCCAGGGAGCTTCTTCGAAGGCCCCAGCCCAGACACAGAAAATAAGTACCTACAGTTCATTTTAGAGTAGATCGGAGAGATCTTAACTTCTGGATATTAATACTAAGTGGGGAAGAGTAGCAGAAATAGCAGGCATGGTTATGCAGAAACAAAACGCAACAGTGTGGTTATGTAAATGCAAAAGGTGGTAAATACAGTATCTACAATGTAACATGTAAATATCAGTGTCACATATGGCGGGGTTATATAAAGAAAAAATGAAGAGCACTGAAGTAGTGCCTTAGCCACTCGACTCTCACTCCGTTCAGACAGAACCGAAGGGTCTCTGATGCGATTGGGTCTTGGCAACCTCCTCTCTGGACCACTGTGCCCAGGATTTAGAGCTTCCGCCTTCCTCTGTGCCCACCCTCCCCACCTTGTTTTCTGTTACTTTTCAGAAACAGGACTCATTACAGTGGTTTCCAAACTTTACCTATTCATTCCATCCTTTTGCCAGAATGCCTCCCGCCTGGAGCTCTGGGCTTACCGAGCACACTTTGACTGAGTTCCTTTCCCTGTTAACTAGTGCGCACACCTGCGTGAAGATCCGGCTGCATGCACCAAAGCCTCTTCTTAGGCCACTGTCTTCATTGGCTTTAACCTCGGTTAAGGATTGTGTATTTGAAACTTGGAGAGCGGTGTGTACCGGCAGGGTGGGGTGTTGCTCTTTAATCTTTCTTATGAGACACACATATATTTATTTTAATTATGCCCAACTAAAGCAGACAGTGAATTAGTTTCCATGGCGTTTTTATACTACATTCGTCCTTTGGGTGCTCAGAAAACTCTGTGATGTACACAGAGTAAGTAGTAGTAGGATTCTAATTTTATAGATGAGCAAACAAGGACAGGGCCAATTAAATGATGTCATGCATCATTCCATGGCTCCCCAGTCAGCAAGTGACTGAGACCGGCTTTTCTGGGGCTGGTGGGTGTGCTTTCCTAGTCTACCGCAGGGGCCTGAATTTACCAGT
This sequence comes from Tragulus kanchil, assembly GCA_022376925.1. Lineage (NCBI taxonomy): Eukaryota > Metazoa > Chordata > Mammalia > Artiodactyla > Tragulidae > Tragulus > Tragulus kanchil. The sequence continues at coordinate 165,408,566 of JAIOJX010000003.1, read as the reverse complement.
TTCCTGAATTAGATGTGGAGGTGAGAGAGTTGAGGTCTTGAGCTGGGAGCAGCAGCGCTCAGGGCTTGGAGGAGGCGGCTCGGCTCTTTTTTAAAGCCTTGTGAGGCAGATGGGAGCGCAGTCTCAGATGAGGAAGAGCAGCATCTTGAAGCTCCGCGCCCTGAACAGCAGCGCCCGAGCGTCTGGGAGCCTGGCAGTCAAGGAGGCAGAGGTGGATATTAATACTAAGTGGGTACAGAAATAGCAGGCATGGTTATGCAGAAACAAAAAGCAACAGTGTGGTTATGTAAATGCAAAAGGTGGTAAATACAGTATCTACAATGTAACATGTAAATATCAGTGTCACATATGGCGGGGTTATATAAAGAAAAAATGAAGAGCACTGAAGTAGTGCCTTAGCCACTCGACTCTCACTCCGTTCAGACAGAACCGAAGGGTCTCTGATGCGATTGGGTCTTGGCAACCTCCTCTCTGGACCACTGTGCCCAGGATTTAGAGCTTCCGCCTTCCTCTGTGCCCACCCTCCCCACCTTGTTTTCTGTTACTTTTCAGAAACAGGACTCATTACAGTGGTTTCCAAACTTTACCTATTCATTCCATCCTTTTGCCAGAATGCCTCCCGCCTGGAGCTCTGGGCTTACCGAGCACACTTTGACTGATTTCCCTTTTCCCCTGTTAACTAGTGCGCACACCTGCGTGAAGATCCGGCTGCATGCACCAAAGCCTCTTCTTAGGCCACTGTCTTCATTGGCTTTAACCTCGGTTAAGGATTGTGTATTTGAAACTTGGAGAGCGGTGTGTACCGGCAGGGTGGGGTGTTGCTCTTTAATCTTTCTTATGAGACACACATATATTTATTTTAATTATGCCCAACTAAAGCAGACAGTGAATTAGTTTCCATGGCGTTTTTATACTACATTCGTCCTTTGGGTGCTCAGAAAACTCTGTGATGTACACAGAGTAAGTAGTAGTAGGATTCTAATTTTATAGATGAGCAAACAAGGACAGGGCCAATTAAATGATGTCATGCATCATTCCATGGCTCCCCAGTCAGCAAGTGACTGAGACCGGCTTTTCTGGGGCTGGTGGGTGTGCTTTCCTAGTCTACCGCAGGGGCCTGAATTTACCAGTTTCCTGAATTAGATGTGGAGGTGAGAGAGTTGAGGTCTTGAGCTGGGAGCAGCAGCGCTCAGGGCTTGGAGGAGGCGGCTCGGCTCTTTTTTAAAGCCTTGTGAGGCAGATGGGAGCGCAGTCTCAGATGAGGAAGAGCAGCATCTTGAAGCTCCGCGCCCTGAACAGCAGCGCCCGAGCGTCTGGGAGCCTGGCAGTCAAGGAGGGGCAGAGGTGCTGCTCGGGGCTCCCTGAAGAAGCTGATGTGGCTTCTTCCCCGAGCCTGGCCAGCCGTGGCCACTGGCCTGGCTCTGGGAAGGACGTGTGATCTGCCTGTAACCAATGTGTATGAGATAAGAGCAAAGGGTATCAGTTCAAATTTATTTTCTAAATGGATGAGAGGGTCTCTAATCTAAGGCGGTGGTGCTGCTCGCTGTGTGTTTTAAAAGTTGAGAGCACCAGGCGGGGCTGTTGTAGTATCTGAATGGAGTTGTGCATATGTGGGTGAGGAGGAATGGGGAGTAGACAGAGATGAGCCTTGAACATCTGACGGGAAACCTGTTCATCAGCCGGGACCTCCACTCTTCAGCTCCCTCTGCTCTGTCTTTTCCTGGAGAAGCAGCACCTGCCTTCCTAGCTCGCGGAAGGTCACGTGCCTTCCAGGCTCATGGTTCATCTTGTCGTTATTCGTGCACTTGGTGGAATTTCAGCTGAGGGGGTCCAAGCTACCTTGCCCCTCTCCTGGCGGTTACTGATGCCTCTGTGCTCGAGCTCACACCCAGCTGAGGGCGCAGACAGTTCACGGGGAGGAAAGTGAGGGGAACCGGGCACAGCCAGGTGGACTGTGGGCTTGCACTCAGCAGCCTTTATTGAGCACCTCCTGTGTGCTGCCGGGGGCTGTGCCTGGAGCTGGGAAGCCGAGAAACCAAACCTCACACCGTCCCTTCTCTCCCAAAGCACACGGAGCTCATCCCAAGCTGTATCTGACGGAAGTTAACTCACATCATTGGCCTCTTAGTCTGCCTGCCGCCCTTTCTCAGTCCACTTAAGGCAGAGCTCTGTTTTGGTCCAGGCTTTCCGTTCATGTCCCCAGAATCCCACAGACCTCTGATCAGTCTCAGTTTACAGCTCCTCTACCTGCCTGATGGTCTCCTCACTGTCTCTCTGCCCCCCAACCCCCAGGCCACCATTTGCATCTTTTTTTTTTTTCCAATGCATAAATAAACTGCACTCTGGAGAGATCCTTCTGAATTACCATCCATTAGACTCCTTTGGAAATCACTTCCTGCTGCAGGATGTTTAACTGGGAGGCTGCCTCCTTCCTGGGGCAGCCTGGGCTCCGGAGCAGACGCTGCCAGAGGTCCTGCAGCTCTTCAGGAGACCGCTGGGGGGTGGTCTGGTGAGTCTGATGGAAACACAGGCTGAGGAGGGGCTTGCGAGGTGCCTGCTGTGTCCCTCTTCTCTTCCAGGTCTTAGTAAATATTGGCAACCATTTCGATCTCGCCTCCAGTATATTCGTAGCCCCGAGAAAAGGCATCTATAGCTTCAGCTTCCACGTGGTCAAAGTGTACAACAGACAGACCATCCAGGTGGGTGGCTTTGACGGCCGGACCCTCCCGGCTTTGGAGGAGCACTCACAGCCTCGGTGGCGGGGACGAGAGCCAGGGAGGGGGGCTGGCGGGTTCAGTCCTCGGGGTCAGCTGCCCCTCTCACGGCTCTAGGGCCAGGCTGAGGCGTGGGGTGAGCTGAGAACACGGGGGTGCACGTGGGGTCCGTCGTGGTCCACTGAGCTCCGCCCTCTGCTGTAGGTCAGTTTAATGCAGAATGGCTACCCGGTGATCTCGGCGTTCGCGGGAGACCAGGATGTCACCAGAGAAGCTGCCAGCAACGGTGTCCTTCTGCTGATGGAAAGAGAGGACAAAGTCCACCTCAAACTGGAGAGGGGCAACCTCATGGGGGGCTGGAAGTACTCCACGTTCTCGGGCTTCTTGGTGTTCCCGCTGTAGACGCACAGCCTCCCCTGGACAGCGGGGCCATGACCGTCTGGACCCAGGAACCCACCCTTCCTGACACCCTGAACTTGCCGGAACAGGATAACTTGTTTCCCACCTCCTCCGTTGGACCGTTGTGATAGACGAGCAGCTTCCTTCTGAACCTCCAGTCTTTTCTTTGAATATTGACCATTCCTTGGCAACCTGGCCCTTAATGAGTTGTAGACGGCAAGGTCTTAAGGAGAAATGAAATGATCAATCTGAGTGATTTGTACCTGTGATTGTAAAGTCAGTATGGGATTTTATTGTTGGGACCGTTGACGTTTCTTCTGTTGTTTGTACGTGGTATTGTTGGCCCCGTGCACAGGGTGCCACGGACCCAGGGATGGATCGCAGGCTGCAGGCGCGGCTCAAAGCAAGACCCTTGCCACTCACCTCCGCCTCACAGCCCCTGAAACATGTCCTTTGTGTGTCTGTTCAGCCTTAAGAAAAAGAACGGCTTCCCTTTCCTGCTGTGTCTCCCCCCGTGGGGACGGGTGAACTCGGGAGGGGGAAGAGGACATGGTGGCAAGAAGTGCTTTATCTGGAGAAGCAAATTTTGCACGATTGGACTGCAGTTTTTGTTTTGTATTGTTTGTGTGTGTGTGTGTGTGTGTGTGTGTGTTCCCCCAAGAAGCTTTACTTTTCTTCACACACACAGCTCTTCGTCCTCACTCCTGCTTTTGTCTTTTGTGCTGGGGTGGGGAGAGAATAATGTGTGTTGAATTTCTAGAGGAGACCAAACAACACAAAACAAAAAACTGTGTGTTTTGGATGAGACCAAACCAAACAAAAGGCACCCGTAGAGCAAAGTGAAAATGATGAAATGGACATTTTCTGCTTCTTCCTTCAAAGAGACGCTCAGAGGCACTTTTGGAACTAACAACCTGGATTTTTTTTTTTTTTTCTATGTACATCCTGGAATACTTTTAAGAGACGAATGTTGCTGGGTAGCCTGAATCACGTCAGATGAGAAAGACAACAGTGATGACCAAGTTCCCCATCACGGGGTTCCCCATCACTGGGTCTTCTAGGCACTGTGTTTTGGTTCACTTGGATCTATGTCTGGGGGGCACACCACAACACCACAGTCAGGTGCCTCCAGTCAGAAGGACCAACCAGCCCATGCCCCCAGGATCCTCTTCTGATCTGCCATGGCCAGAGGACGTGGACACTCCCCTGGAGCGCCTGGCAGGAAGCCGCTTGGACATCATGGGTTGAAGGAAGGTACTGGCAGAGGCTCCCGACGTGTGGTTCCCAAATCCTTGGTGTCGGGCACCTGGTTCGACAATATTATTTAAACACAGCTGAAAGCTGACGGGTGCAGGATTCCTATGCCAAGGAAATGGCACTGATCCCAAAGCAATCAAAGAAGAGACCTCAAACCGGATGTTAATTTGTCCTTTGTGTAACAATGTAACCAAAATATTGATGATGAAAAGTCATAATTTAAGATTCAGAATAAATGGGTTTGATGTCTGGCTTGCTCTCTCCCTCCACCTTGCCTCCCAACTCTCAAAATGTGTGTAAGGAAAGGCTAAGGGTCAGGGGCTTGGGGAAATCAAACCCATACTGCTTACTCTGTAGAAAATATATAGGAAAACACATCGACATATGTGTATCTTGCGGGGGTCTTGATGGAGAGTGGACTCTTAAATATTTCTTCATACAGAAAGATTCATGGGAGTGCTAAGTGAAAAGGGCTTCCCAGGTGGCTCAGACAGGAAAGAATCTACCTCCAATGAGCGAGACAAGGGTTCGATCCCTGGGTTGGGAGGATCCCGTGGAGGAGGAAATGGCAGCCCACTGAGTATTCTTGCCTGGGGAACCCCGTGGACGGAGGAGCCTGGCTACCATCCATGGGGTCGCAGAGTCGGACACGCCTGAGTGACTAACACTCACTTGCTTACGTTATTAAGTGGAAAAGACAGCCTTCAAAAGACTTTATGGATGTCAGTCTGCTCCTATTACATTTAATCTTTGATCCCATATTTCAGTCAGAGGACACAAAGAGACAAGAAATTGAAGATAGGATCTGTTTTTTGTAAGCTGTGTATGAGGGTGGGATTCATTTTCAAGTAGGAAGGGCAATGCGAGTTCCATACATGAAAAAATAAAGTTAGGCTAAGTGTCAAAAAAAGACAGTTGAGCTTGCCATAGCAGAAGAGCGTAACAGGATGCAGAATTTAATTTGAATCAAAATGCTTTTAAATTTCACAAGGGAAAAAAGTAACAAAAAATACCAACCAAAAATCATAAGGGGCATTCTGGTTCTTTGACATGCTTCTGACCAGAGCGGGTTTATCAGTGCTGGCAGCCTGTGCAGCAGGACAGGAGCCCAGGTTTCCCTGTCCTCGGGCCCTCTGCCATGTCGTCCTCTTTCCCTCATTGCCTTAACCTTCTGTTCAACTTAAAGCCCAGAACACAAGTCCTCAGTACGGGACAGTATAGCGTATCAGAGACTGGTACAGACGCGAGTAGTTATTCTTACTGCTCACTAATTTGTAATAGATGTTTCTTCATAGTTACAAATGTATGACATACACTCATCATTTGGATATAGTCTAATAAGTTATTAATCTAAAAATAAGTATATTTCAGGACTTGATATTAGGAAAGAAAGCTTTATTGTTTAACTTTTTTTTTTTTTGAGACAGATGCCAAAACTACCTTATATTAGTGTTTCGAAGTGATCTCAAAATGTGTGAGAAGCTAAGGGTCAGGGCTTGGGAAATCAAACCCATACTGCTTACTCTGTAGAAAATATATAGGAAAACACATCGACATATGTGTATCTTGCGGGGGTCTTGATGGAGAGTGGACTCTTAAATATTTCTTCATACAGAAAGATTCATGGGAGTGCTAAGTGAAAAGGGCTTCCCAGGTGGCTCAGACAGGAAAGAATCTACCTCCAATGAGCGAGACAAGGGTTCGATCCCTGGGTTGGGAGGATCCCGTGGAGGAGGAAATGGCAGCCCACTGAGTATTCTTGCCTGGGGAACCCCGTGGACGGAGGAGCCTGGCTACCATCCATGGGGTCGCAGAGTCGGACACGCCTGAGTGACTAACACTCACTTGCTTACGTTATTAAGTGGAAAAGACAGCCTTCAAAAGACTTTATGGATGTCAGTCTGCTCCTATTACATTTAATCTTTGATCCCATATTTCAGTCAGAGGACACAAAGAGACAAGAAATTGAAGATAGGATCTGTTTTTTGTAAGCTGTGTATGAGGGTGGGATTCATTTTCAAGTAGGAAGGGCAATGCGAGTTCCATACATGAAAAAATAAAGTTAGGCTAAGTGTCAAAAAAAGACAGTTGAGCTTGCCATAGCAGAAGAGCGTAACAGGATGCAGAATTTAATTTGAATCAAAATGCTTTTAAATTTCACAAGGGAAAAAAGTAACAAAAAATACCAACCAAAAATCATAAGGGGCATTCTGGTTCTTTGACATGCTTCTGACCAGAGCGGGTTTATCAGTGCTGGCAGCCTGTGCAGCAGGACAGGAGCCCAGGTTTCCCTGTCCTCGGGCCCTCTGCCATGTCGTCCTCTTTCCCTCATTGCCTTAACCTTCTGTTCAACTTAAAGCCCAGAACACAAGTCCTCAGTACGGGACAGTATAGCGTATCAGAGACTGGTACAGACGCGAGTAGTTATTCTTACTGCTCACTAATTTGTAATAGATGTTTCTTCATAGTTACAAATGTATGACATACACTCATCATTTGGATATAGTCTAATAAGTTATTAATCTAAAAATAAGTATATTTCAGGACTTGATATTAGGAAAGAAAGCTTTATTGTTTAACTTTTTTTTTTTTTGAGACAGATGCCAAAAACTACCTTATATTAGTGTTTCTGAAGTTGTTGATCATCCGCTGCTGCTCCTGCCGAGGTTCTATTTGGCTAAGGAATGTTGAAGGAGAGGGCATGCCTGTGCATGGTCTACAGAAATACGTAGGTCAGATCAAAATTTGAAATATATCTTTAATTGAAAAACAAAAGGATGTCCATAATATTTGAAGCCTGATTTGAGATGCCCCATTTCTGAGCCAGTTTGCCTATCTGTAGAACGGTGATACCATGCCTTTGCCCTCTGCCTGACCCCTAAGCTGTGTCGAGGATCGCACAGAAAGTCAGAGCCGTAGGGAACCCTGATGGAGAGATGTATTCCGTTGGAGGGAGGGTGTTTCCTTTAAATCAGATTTTCCAACATGCAATTTACGGAAAAAAAAAAATACAAAAAACACCCAATAGGAGGACACCAATGTGAAAAGTAAGTTTCCATATTCTCAAAAAGCCTTTTAAAATTGCAGCACTGTATTGAAGTCTAATTTGATTTTTAAAAGTGATGACAACAGAGCACATCAAAATCTGTATGTTTTCATATTAATTCAATCCTCATTTATGTTACTTGACTGTCTCTTGGGGCTCAAGCCAATCTTTCTGTTTAAATATGTAGTCAATATTTTATAAAAATACACAATTAACATTTTAACATGAGTAAAAAATGAAGTTCCAATATTACCGCATTATAAGTTGCTCTAGTTGATAAATGTTAATGCTAGTAAGCTGTACATTTTGTTTTAAAACAATACTATTTTTTCACTTAAAAGTATATTCTAATTTGAAATAGAACACTAAAGTTCAACTTTAGGTCCAGGGGAAACTGTGTAATATCTGTACTTCCTTAGCCTTAGTTGCATTCTTATATTTTTCTCTTATGTATTCATGTATAATGAAATTAGTTCCATTTTTAATTTTTTTTTTTTTTTTCGCCACTTCTATTGGTCTTTCATTTATCTATTTCCATCCATCTTTGTTTTCTGGCCTGTGTGGGCCTCCCGTCGCAGCGGCCTCTCCCTGCTGCAGAGCACCGGCTGTGGGCGCATGCGCTCCAGAGCTCTAGCTCGGTAGTTGGACACATCAGTCCAGCCGCTCTGCGGCACATGGGATCATCCCAGGCCAGGGATCGAACCGGCGCCCTTTGCACTGCAAGGCAGTGTCCCTACCCACTGGACCACCAGGGAAGCCCCAATTAGTTCCTTTTTTAAAGGCTGTGCTAACTGTAGCTGCCCAGAGCAAAAGTGATACCAACGTTGACCCACTGGAATGAAAGCTCATGGGATTCTGAAGAGTTATGTAGATTTACTTGTTTGGAAAAATATATTTTAAGCTAAATCTAGTTATTTCATGCATCAAAAGAGTTAGAAAACATATACAAAGCAAGCCAAACTTTTGACTGAATCTCTAGTTTTGTTTGTAATATTTCCTTGATGATCACCTTATCAAGGACATTGTTATCAAGTCACATATATAGTAACTATTATATACATATGGTTTGCTTGTAAATACAGGAACACACACAGCTGATATTTACCATGGTGATATAAAATAAACTACATCAGCTCCATTGTACTGGGATCTAGATGTATGTGAGCGAAAATGTGATGACTCACTCTACACAAGTCACACAAAACCATGGATGCTCCAGCATGCCTCGTGTGCAACAAAAGAGCTAAGAATGCTCTGTCAATTCATGACCCCATAATTTTTCAGTCTTTTATAAGGAAATAAATATTCGATAAGATAATGTTGCTGTCAATAATTCATGTGCTCATATTTCTGCAGAATAGGAAGCATATAACAATCGACTGCATAGATGCGCTGGAATGAAAGGCTCTGTTACATTATGGTTAAGGTGGTGTAAATAAATCATGGAATTCCTATAAGCAGGTTACGTTGAACCACTCTAAAGGCTTTACTGTGCACTCTGTAAAAACGCTGGTAAGAAATGTGAAACTAGATTAACCATAGATGTATGATGCGTTTTTGCCCTTTTGCCTTGCTTCTGTAGGTGTTTACTTGTCACTGGTACTTTATTTCTAAAGCTAGCACTTTGCTACTAAAATGGGATATTACACACACTTTAAAATTTAAGATCAAAGCCTATAAATTCTCACAAGATTCTTTAAATTAATTTTCTTGACATTTAAGGAGCAAGCACACCAAATATACTGAAGCAAGTTAAAATACAATTTCCATTTTGGTTTATGGTTTTACAGTTTTTGATGCTTTGTTTTCAATGATGGACACTGTGAAGACCTTAACAGGTAAGGGTCACATGTCATCTGTTAAATCTCTTTATGTATTTGACTAGATTTTTAAAACATAACTTTTGCAGATTGATTTCACCAAAAAGTATGTGTATTGCTTTTGCGATAGATGGCTGTAATTCACTCACATTTAAATATTTTTAACAGTCTGTATGTTACACACCTGTCCCTAATATGATTGGTTAGATTCAGCCTTCACCCACCCCCTGAAAAAAGAGTAAAAAAAGTATTCTCAAAATTCCTTTAAAGTAGACCCAATGAATATGATCTTTTGAAAAAATGGTATGTGTGTGTGTCTGTATAATAACATTATACGAGAACATGAATTCTGAGTAAATGAGCTTTCCTTCCATTCCCAAACCCAGTAGGGTAACTTGAGATTTGTAAGGGCAGAAGCCACATGGTTTTGCCTCCTGCAGATAGCCGGGGCTCTGTTTTATCTTCCTAAGTGGATTTGCTGTGGATTCCCATCACCAGAATCACTTCAGCGTCTATAGCATCATAAATCATCATCTTCATCAGCTCGCCCACACACACTCTTTGTGTAGGGTAAATGAGCTCCTTGACAACTTAATTTGGAAAAGAAATCTTCATTCCCTCTTCTTAATGCCTACAGCAGGACTCCCCAGGGTCAGAATGCCGCTCTGCGCTGGTGCAGTCCTAACAGGATGGAAGCTACTTATTAATGAGCCACTCCAGTCTTGTGACCTGACTAGCATTGCCTTAACGTGGAATATTCTTCCTTCACATTCTTCAAAAATGCCAGTTTCTTGTTTTAAAATTCATTTTAGGTGGTGAAAAAAAGTGCTTCGTGTTGAATGCTGGCATATTAGAATGTGAAACTTGAGTATTTTGTCTAAGTATTACCTCATTCATTTGAAAATAGTTATATATCACTCTCTTGAGCTTCCCTGGTGGGTCAGATGGTAAAGAATCTGCCTGCCAATGCAAGAGACCCTGGTTTGATCCCTGAGAGGAGAAGATCCCCTGGAGGAAGCAATGGCCACCCACTCCAGTATTCTTGCCTGGAGAATCCCACGGACAGAGGAGCCTGGCAGGCTACAGTCCATGGGATCCGGAGTAGTGTCCAACTCCACAAAGAGTAGGACACTACTGAGCAACTATGATAAGCAGATGCACACCAATCTCTTATAATTTCAAAGTCCAGTGGCACACAGGGCATTCTAATATTTCCTTGGTTTTGTATTATAAAGAGTATTTATTGTGATTCTAGTGCATTGTTGGTATAGAGCTGTTTCAAGAAGAATGTCTAAAGTATAACTAAAATCAACTGAAAAATCAGGGAAAATTCTCCTTATGACTGAAAGTCCTCATTTGTCGTATTTTTACATGGATCTGAAAGATTCCTACCGGCTTTAAAATTAACATTAAAATTAATATTTATCTTTGAGTTGCTTACTTTTTTCCACAATCGTGTAACTGTTAGGTCATAAATAGTCTACTTCCAGAGCGAAGTTTATCACTGAACAACAAATTGAGGACAGGACAGTGTGATGCTGTCTTTTTTCATGTCTCCAACTATGACAAGCTGTCATAGCCTGGTTTTATTCTGGAACTGTAAACTGTCAGTGGAAGAGGCAATTACATTACTTGTGAAAAATGATCAATTCTTTTGGGAACAGGGTATAGATATCTTTTTTTTTTTTTCATTCCAAAACAGTTTTGGATTGCTGCCTAGGGCCCCGTGTGCTTAGGGATAGTTATAGAAAAATACAGGCACAAATATGGTACAGCAAGAGCTTCAAAACTAGCCTGGAGGAGATCCAGTTGAACTAATGGTGAGGGGCCGGCGGGGGTGGGTGTGGGAGGAACCTTGGCAATGGGAATGCGTATTTACTAAAGTTAATAATATAATCTACATTTTTTCACACATGAAGCAGAGAGGTGAGTTTGGCACAGGCACTGAATACGGAGCATCATGTGATCTCCCAGCCGCTAGGTATTTCCCTGGTGAACATAGTTATATATTTGGCCAACCGATGGCAGTCAAGCACTCGTGAACTAACCTTGGGGGTATGGCACAGACCAGATGCAAGGAATTTCCATTGTTTTGACACAAAAATATTAAATTGTCATAGCTTGTTTTACAGTTGTATGTCTATATTCCTCATGTAGAGAATTTCCTGGGGAAACAGAAGGCTTGCTAGCATTACTCAAATCCGGGGAGAAGGGAGTGAAAGCAGGATACAAGCAAGACATGATGTGCAGTCCTTCTGAAGCAAACTGGATGGGCGACCTGGTGCTTTGTCATGTTGACAAGATACAAACTTAACGAATAAAGAACTTAACAAAGAAGCAATAAATAAATGCAAGACCAAATGGCACTGGTGAAAATATAGATTCAGTATGTTTTAGTTCTACAAACAGACACAGAAGTGTGCCCTGTGAAGTGTGTGAAGATTAAAATAAATATTTATAGTCCAAACGTACCTGCTATCAAAATGCCTTCCAGGTGCCTCTAGCTGTGGTGACCATGAAAACTCACTTGTGTGTAAGAGGAAGGGTACATCTGTCCGGGTTCACAAAGTCATTTCTACTAACTTCTTACCTCAATCATTTGGTCTATATTTCATATTTTATTTCTTGTGTTCAGTCTTCAGAAATCTGTTGGGTTCATGTTCCCTTTGAAGGCATAGCCTGGTTTTAGGGAAACTGGGAAATTACATTACTTGTGAAAAATGATCAATTCTTTTGGGAACAGGGTATAGATATCTTTTTTTTTTTTTCATTCCAAAACAGTTTTGGATTGCTGCCTAGGGCCCCGTGTGCTTAGGGATAGTTATAGAAAAATACAGGCACAAATATGGTACAGCAAGAGCTTCAAAACTAGCCTGGAGGAGATCCAGTTGAACTAATGGTGAGGGGCCGGCGGGGGTGGGTGTGGGAGGAACCTTGGCAATGGGAATGCGTATTTACTAAAGTTAATAATATAATCTACATTTTTTCACACATGAAGCAGAGAGGTGAGTTTGGCACAGGCACTGAATACGGAGCATCATGTGATCTCCCAGCCGCTAGGTATTTCCTGGTGAACATAGTTATATATTTGGCCAACCGATGGCAGTCAAGCACTCGTGAACTAACCTTGGGGGTATGGCACAGACCAGATGCAAGGAATTTCCATTGTTTTGACACAAAAATATTAAATTGTCATAGCTTGTTTTACAGTTGTATGTCTATATTCCTCATGTAGAGAATTTCCTGGGGAAACAGAAGGCTTGCTAGCATTACTCAAATCCGGGGAGAAGGGAGTGAAAGCAGGATACAAGCAAGACATGATGTGCAGTCCTTCTGAAGCAAACTGGATGGGCGACCTGGTGCTTTGTCATGTTGACAAGATACAAACTTAACGAATAAAGAACTTAACAAAGAAGCAATAAATAAATGCAAGACCAAATGGCACTGGTGAAAATATAGATTCAGTATGTTTTAGTTCTACAAACAGACACAGAAGTGTGCCCTGTGAAGTGTGTGAAGATTAAAATAAATATTTATAGTCCAAACGTACCTGCTATCAAAATGCCTTCCAGGTGCCTCTAGCTGTGGTGACCATGAAAACTCACTTGTGTGTAAGAGGAAGGGTACATCTGTCCGGGTTCACAAAGTCATTTCTACTAACTTCTTACCTCAATCATTTGGTCTATATTTCATATTTTATTTCTTGTGTTCAGTCTTCAGAAATCTGTTTCACCAGAGGGCAGAAATTACATCTGGTCTCCCTGACAGACAGAGATTGAGAACTGTTGAGAATAATTAAGCCATCTGGTGCTATAAATCCAAGAGAAAGTTATGATCAGTGGATCATGGTCTAATTTGCTTTTCATCCATTGCATCTAAATTACCTTGGCACAAAAGAATGACGAGGGGCTGGGTTGTTTGTTTTTTTTTTTTTTAAGGAAATGTCCACATCTTCCCAAGCCATTAGCAGGCAAAGGCCTGCATGCATCAGACTGTGATCATTAGAGAAGACTTATTTTCCCCTGTGGCCTATTGCTTTCAATACTTCATTTTTCCTTTTTAGAAAAATGTCTCAAAATGTACTGCACCAAACAGTGAACAAACACCATGCAGACTTTTTTTTTTTTACTTAAGATTCTTACCTATTCCTAGGTATGTTTGAGAAGAAATGATTTACTAAAATAAACTTTTAATCTTAAAGGAGACTTGAAAGGAACCTACATTTATTTTGTTATATTATCTTGCAGAATTGCAGAAACATTTGTTTCAGACAAAACTCCCCAATAGATGGTGCTGCTGCTGTGATCTGAGCCACTGAATAATTAGTATGCAAAAAAGCTCCAGAGGGAGGCCCTTGGGAATTTCCTTACATCACACAGAAAGACAGAAATGTGGCTTTATTTGTGCTAAATGCCCATCGACATAATCTGAAAACTTCAGAACGATTTCTTGCTGTTTTGAGGTCAAGAAATTATTTCTCAAAGGGAAAAAAAACCCCACTTATCCAGCCCATTGCTCATGTTACCAGCATCTCTGCGACATGACCACAACAAAACTGAGTGATGAGCTGATGGTCTTCCATGTTTCTTTTCCTGTCATGCTTCAAGGGTCTGTTGGTTAAATACATGACATGAGGATTATAACACAGGTGAAACATGGAGTCCTTTCAGATTTAAGGGCAACACTGCAGATGCAGTAACTGTCCTGGGAGAACGATGCCCTCGCTGCTGTTATTGATAATCCTGAGGCTAACCCTCTGCATGTGTGAGGCACTGCGCTTCCTGCATTATGACTCTCTTCCATTTCATCATTGTGATCTCCCCACAAAGTAGATCCTCTTACTACCACTTTACAGATGACGAGGTTCACATTGAAAGCAATTAAATGATGTGGTTAAGGTCTCATAGAAAATGAATGGCAGAGACAGGATTCTAGTCTTGAACGTTCTCATTTCAGAACCTCTTCTCTCAACTGTGGTTCTGTATCACATCTCAGGATGAGACCTCAAGTATGAGGATCAGTTTGTCAAGGAAGAAATCTAGGTACACCGTGGTTCATCCTAAGTGTCTGCGTCACAGTCATTTTAGTAAAATACACTGATTTTTTTTTTTTTAAAGGCAATTTCAATGTGCACCCTACAAACATTAAAAAAATCTGCTTTGGGGCTTCCCTGGTGGTCCAGTGGGTAAGGACACCGCCTCGCAGTGCAGGGGACGCTGGTTCGATCCCTGGCCTGGGAAGATCCCACGTGCCGCCGAGCGGCTGGACTGATGTGTCCAATTATCGAGCCAGAGCTCTGGAGCGCATGCGCCCAGAGCCGGTGCTCTGTGACAAGAGAGGCCACCGCGATGGGAGGCCCACAGGGGCCAAAGAACAACGATGGATGAAAATAGACAAATGAAAGACCAATAGAAGTAGCCTGCCTCCAATCTCCCTCCCCATCCCACCCCCCTCCAAAATAAATAAATAAATAAATTTTTAAAATCTGCTTTACTCTAATTATAAGAAAAATATTGCAACAGCTTCTGGAAATGGACTGATTCTTGTACCAGGAATACCAAAGTTTGGACTCCTGTGATGTTTAGTCATCATTTCCAGGCAGAAAAGAATAATGGAAACTTTCCACCCACGTTTTTTATTTTTTATATTTTGCCAGAAAACCTTGTAAAGATAAATGCAAAACACTCAGACATATAAATGCAAATGGCTCATTTTCCCAACAAGACTGTATATTTTATAAAGGGCATAGGTCACTTTCTCTTAGGAATTGTAGACTAAAACCTGAGAAATCAAGCACAAGAAGAAAATAAGCTATACTTGTATTGAGCTGCCTGCCCTGAAGTTGATGAGGTTTAAGCCTAACCTCTGGCTGAAGAAATCTCTTAGAACCTGGAGTCAGGGAGCTACTTAGGACACTGCATCTCTTGTCTGGAAAACATAATTAGGAAAATTAAAACTAATTAAACTTAAAGGGAGAGCTTTAGAGATGCCTTACCATCCACTTGGTTGGACTGAGTGTATTTTGTATATTTTAATGGGGACTTCCCTGGTGGTTTAAAAGTAAAGAATCCTCCCGCCAGTGCAGGAGACACAGGTTCAGTTCCTGGGTCAGTAGATTCCCTGGACAAGACATGGCAGCCCACTCCGGTATTCTTGCCTGGAGAATCTTACGGACAGAGAAGCCTGGCGGGCTACAGTCTACGGGGCTGCAAGAATCAGACAAGGTTTAGTGACACCACCACCTGGATTGTAGGTTTCCCAGCCTTACAGGTGAGTAAGGAAGGCCATCTTCTGGCAGGCCCAGGAAACTTGGGGACCTCAGGAAGAGAGGAATTCACCTAAATGTCTAAGTCCTGCAGGAGAAGTCAGATGGTGAGGTCTTGGGTAGGCGGTTTAGCCAAGAGAGGTTTTGAAAAGTTCCAGCAAAGCAAACTTAAAACCCCTATGAAGTCAGTTACCCTTCTTGCTGTATCATGTAAAACATCAAGTCAGGTTTTATGATGCCAGGCTTATTTTGTTAATGTCGGTTCTCTTTGGCCAAAAAGAGGGATGACTCCAGAGAATGCGGGAAGGACTTGGTGACCAGTGGTGAGAGGTTTTGTCTTTGGATGACAAAATAATGGCACCTGGGACGGGATTCGGGAAATTGGCAATGAAGTGGGATTCGCGCCACCATAAAATTTATTCTTTTAATGAAAATCCTCTGTACTGTATCTCAGCTCCAATTTGTAAAAAGAGCCATCTCTAATAGCGGGCATGTTCAGTTACACTGTAACTCAGATGGCATGGAGGCTGGGGCGCTTTATTTGTTTTTCTCCATGAAGCATTCCAAATGAACAAATGTCCTCTGTCAACACTGGTTCATTTTACATTAATACGTACGGATAAAGGATGTTGTTCTTTTGCATCTCACAGAACAGTCCTTTAGATACGAAACATAAAACTGAGTCTGTTGCAATGATGATGTAATATTCCTTGTCAAATCTAATTTGACGCTTGATTCACAGATACATGGTGCTGATGTGATCCCCCAACTTGGGACCAGGCAATGATAAAAATATCATGGAATGTATTACCAGAAATCCCCCAAGAACATACTTAGAACACCTGTGGAGAATATAGCTAGTTTCTAACATTAAAACGTTTTTCTATCTTAACTGTAATCGTCATGCCTGTGGTTTTTAGATTCTAAAGCTGCTTCAGATGCTGCCTTGAAGGTGTTGTAATAAAAGCAGAGTGTAAACTGGGAGGTTCAGTTGGCTTGTTTTTTTTTTTTTTTTTGGTTTGTTTGGCTTTTATATTGAAACTCTGACACTCAGAAGCAAATCGATATCACTAATGAAAATGGCCTGAATGAAAGCTTACCATGTACCAGATGTCAGGCTGTGTGTTAAAGTCATGCTACTGCCTGTGATAAGCCCACTATTATCACTTTCTGGAGTTTATTGCCTTGAGCACCAGAGCATGGAGTTTAGCCAGCTGGTGGGCGGTTCCACGGCTGGTCAGCCTGGTCAAGGTTTGAGTCCACACGGATGGGCTTGGGATTCACATGGTTATAGATTGTGGCTCATTCCCCATTAGGAGCTGGCCACAGGAAATTTCAACAAGGGCTGAAAGCTTCTTTTTCTAATTGACTCTTGTGGTCAGATGCCTATGTTGCATACGTTTTCTTTTCAACCCATAAATCAATTATTTATTACTTTTGGAAGTTCAATATATCTAAAATTAAAATTAATGTATACATTTAATAATACTTTTTGGCCAAGGATAACATTCCAGATAAAAGTCTCAGTCCTGCAGTGCCTGCCTTGATGACTTCATACATTTGCCAGCCGGATGCAGATCGTCTGTTCGGAAGCGCAGCACTGCAGCCGGGTAACTCAGATGGCATGGAGGCTGGGCGCTTTATTTGTTTTCTCCATGAAGCATTCCAAATGAACAAATGTCCTCTGTCAACACTGGTTCATTTTACATTAATACGTACGGATAAAGGATGTTGTTCTTTTGCATCTCACAGAACAGTCCTTTAGATACGAAACATAAAACTGAGTCTGTTGCAATGATGATGTAATATTCCTTGTCAAATCTAATTTGACGCTTGATTCACAGATACATGGTGCTGATGTGATCCCCCAACTTGGGACCAGGCAATGATAAAAATATCATGGAATGTATTACCAGAAATCCCCCAAGAACATACTTAGAACACCTGTGGAGAATATAGCTAGTTTCTAACATTAAAACGTTTTTCTATCTTAACTGTAATCGTCATGCCTGTGGTTTTTAGATTCTAAAGCTGCTTCAGATGCTGCCTTGAAGGTGTTGTAATAAAAGCAGAGTGTAAACTGGGAGGTTCAGTTGGCTTGTTTTTTTTTTTTTTTTTGGTTTGTTTGGCTTTTATATTGAAACTCTGACACTCAGAAGCAAATCGATATCACTAATGAAAATGGCCTGAATGAAAGCTTACCATGTACCAGATGTCAGGCTGTGTGTTAAAGTCATGCTACTGCCTGTGATAAGCCCACTATTATCACTTTCTGGAGTTTATTGCCTTGAGCACCAGAGCATGGAGTTTAGCCAGCTGGTGGGCGGTTCCACGGCTGGTCAGCCTGGTCAAGGTTTGAGTCCACACGGATGGGCTTGGGATTCACATGGTTATAGATTGTGGCTCATTCCCCATTAGGAGCTGGCCACAGGAAATTTCAACAAGGGCTGAAAGCTTCTTTTTCTAATTGACTCTTGTGGTCAGATGCCTATGTTGCATACGTTTTTCTTTTCACCCCATAAATCAATTATTTATTACTTTTGGAAGTTCAATATATCTAAAATTAAAATTAATGTATACATTTAATAATACTTTTTGGCCAAGGATAACATTCCAGATAAAAGTCTCAGTCCTGCAGTGCCTGCCTTGATGACTTCATACATTTGCCAGCCGGATGCAGATCGTCTGTTCCGGAAGCCGCGCAGCAGCTGCTCTAGAAAGGTTACACGGCCGAAGGATGGAAGGACACTTTGGCCCCCGATGCAAAGAGCTGAGTCACTGGGAAAGACTCTGATGCTAGGGAAGACCCAGGGCAGGAGGAGACGGGGGTGAGAGGGGCTGAGATGGTTGGGCAACGTCACAGACTCAATGGACATGAGCCTGAGCAAACTCCAGGAGACAGGGAAGGACAGGGAAGCCTGGTGTGCTGCAGCCCATGGGGCTGCAAAGAGCTGGACATGACTGAATAACTGAAAAACAACAACAAAGGGGAAATACACTGTAAACTAAGTAAACCAGTAAGTGTTACATGGCAGGTATGACTCTATAGAGCAGTAGCCAGACAGAGTAACCAGATGGGGAGGACTTTTCATTTCAGTCCTTGGTCAAGAAAAACGTCGTACATTTCTGAAGTACTGAATATTAGTGCTTCTCTGACTCGTATTCATACTGTGCCTTTCAAATCTTCATTTTTATCACTGTTGTATCATTCCTAAAAAAAATCTTTAAATTCAAGGCATGGCACTGAGGACTGCCATTCTTCTAGTGGCTAATGAACCTGATGCGGCCTCACGAACAGCAGTTAGATTTTTGGTTAACTTCACAGCAGGCTGAGACCTGGTGGCTCAAAAGCCTGCAAGCTCCAAACTCACATTTTTACGTGTTAAATTGTTTTAAAACTAGCCTAAATGGGCAATGTTTTTGGCCACCCTGTGCCTTCTTGCCTTGCATGTCCTATGACTGTCCCAGCTTCCCCTGGTGTCGGTAAGACAGTCTTGTGGTTACAGGACTCAAGCAGCTGCTGTCCTCCAGAGCTGAGAGGTGAGACTCCTGCTGTACTGCGAGGTCACCTGGACTTAAGCCCAGTCGCTGAGTCCCAGCTCCCCAGAAGTTCCCTGACCCGCTCTTCTCCCCTCTGGGTGGTGGCCTGCCCCCGGGCTATAAGCCTCTGCACCGTCACATGCCAAGAGGGACTTTTCCTCCCTTGCAACCTCATTGTTGTTGCTGCTTAGTCCCCAAGTCATGTCCAACTCTTCTGGACAGTGGCCTGCCAGGATTCTCTGTCCATAGGATTTTCCAGGCAAAAATACTGGAATGTGTTGCCATTTTCTTCTCCAGGGATCTTCCTGACCCAGAGATTGAACCTGGGTCTCTTGCACTGGGAGGTTGATTCTCTACCACAGAGCCACCTGGGAAGCCCTGCAACCAAGTTAACAGCTAGTAAACCTGTGTGTTACTACATCTCGTGGTCATCAGCCTCCCACGGCCTCTCCTTCCCCACAGTGGCTCAGGTCCTAAAGACGGGGTTCACTTAGGCAGGAGTAACTCTCTGTGCTTCATGGGTTCTTCCCAATTGCTGTCAAGAGTCCCAGTTATGATCAATCATCAGGATGTTTTTATTTGTCTTAAATTTAACCTGAACCATTTATTGGAGCAACTGGTCAAGTGGGACTGCAAGTCTTTCATCTCCAGACCTTGGTCAAGAAAAACGTCGTACATTTCTGAAGTACTGAATATTAGTGCTTCTCTGACTCGTATTCATACTGTGCCTTTCAAATCTTCATTTTTATCACTGTTGTATCATTCCTAAAAAAAATCTTTAAATTCAAGGCATGGCACTGAGGACTGCCATTCTTCTAGTGGCTAATGAACCTGATGCGGCCTCACGAACAGCAGTTAGATTTTTGGTTAACTTCACAGCAGGCTGAGACCTGGTGGCTCAAAAGCCTGCAAGCTCCAAACTCACATTTTTACGTGTTAAATTGTTTTAAAACTAGCCTAAATGGGCAATGTTTTTGGCCACCCTGTGCCTTCTTGCCTTGCATGTCCTATGACTGTCCCAGCTTCCCCTGGTGTCGGTAAGACAGTCTTGTGGTTACAGGACTCAAGCAGCTGCTGTCCTCCAGAGCTGAGAGGTGAGACTCCTGCTGTACTGCGAGGTCACCTGGACTTAAGCCCAGTCGCTGAGTCCCAGCTCCCCAGAAGTTCCCTGACCCGCTCTTCTCCCCTCTGGGTGGTGGCCTGCCCCCGGGCTATAAGCCTCTGCACCGTCACATGCCAAGAGGGACTTTTCCTCCCTTGCAACCTCATTGTTGTTGCTGCTTAGTCCCCAAGTCATGTCCAACTCTTCTGGACAGTGGCCTGCCAGGATTCTCTGTCCATAGGATTTTCCAGGCAAAAATACTGGAATGTGTTGCCATTTTCTTCTCCAGGGGATCTTCCTGACCCAGAGATTGAACCTGGGTCTCTTGCACTGGGAGGTTGATTCTCTACCACAGAGCCACCTGGGAAGCCCTGCAACCAAGTTAACAGCTAGTAAACCTGTGTGTTACTACATCTCGTGGTCATCAGCCTCCCACGGCCTCTCCTTCCCCACAGTGGCTCAGGTCCTAAAGACGGGGTTCACTTAGGCAGGAGTAACTCTCTGTGCTTCATGGGTTCTTCCCAATTGCTGTCAAGAGTCCCAGTTATGATCAATCATCAGGATGTTTTTATTTGTCTTAAATTTAACCTGAACCATTTATTGGAGCAACTGGTCAAGTGGGACTGCAAGTCTTTCATCTCCAGACCTCTGGAAGGCCACTTGAAAATAAACTCCACCCACCTCTCTCTCTCTCTCTAAAAAGTGATATGGGTAAGAGGAAGCTACTGTGCAAGATGTTACTGAGTCAAAGCTCGCTCTGCTCTATACACAACAAGCCAATGCCGATGAATCTGAGAGACGAGGTGCTAGGCAAGGAATACAGCTTTATTCTGAGAACCCACTGACTGATAAAATGGCAGACTAATGTCTCTATAATAATCATCTTCCCAGAGTCTGGATGCCTAGTGCTTTTATGGAACAGCAATGTAACAGGTGAGGAAACAAACTAAAAAGGCTATTAGATTTGCAAATAACTCCTAGAATGGCAAGCCTCAGGCAGGGAATGTGTTAATTTCTTCCTTCCTGTCACTGGCAGGTGGACAGGGTTCTGAACAAAGACAAAGGAGCAGGATTCTCAGAGGGTCCATTATGTATTTTACAATAACAACATCGGAAAGCAAGTCAAAGAAATAGTTCCAACATGGAATCAGAATTGACTTCTCCCTGAACAAGATGCTGACCACCTCTGGGTCTGATGGCAGATCCAGAAGGTGATGGCCAGGGTGGCAGTGGGTCTTAGCCCTGTCATGTTGCTCTCCATCAGAACATTCACCGTGATTTCTAGAAGCATGTAAGCCACTTAAGTCACCGGTAAGGATAAAAAAGACACATACGCCTTTCCTTGGTGGGCTGAGGGCTTCCCTGGTGGCTCAGACAATAACGAATCCACTTGAAATGCGGGAGGCCTGGGTTCAATCCCTGGGTCAGGAAGATCTCCTGGAAAGGGGAAAGGCTACCCACTCCAGTATTCTGGCCTGGGGAATGCCATGGGTTGCAAAGAGTTGGACATGACTGAGTGACTTTCACTTTCACAATGCATTTCAGTGAACTCCAGAGCTATCTATTATATTCGGGAGCTGCAGTCTGTTTTTTGAAGTGATGGTTAGCCATTTTGTTAAAAAGCAAATTTCTTGCAAATACTACTTACCCTTTTGATTATGTCAATTAGTAGGGGGTGCAAAGAACCTTATATTTTTAAGCTTCTGTATCTAGATTAGCTAATTGAGATTGGGAGCCAGGAGGACAGTCTACAGTATAACTGAGAAAAAGATGCATATTAAATGGCAAATGTACAGGTCAGCAGGCAATTATGAGACCAAACATATGACATCTGTATTCATTAGATGACTCGTTGGGCTTGTTTTAGATGTAAAGTGCCTGAATGCCCATGTTATTTATTACAACCTGATCCGCAATGGAGGGCAATTTTAGCATGGGATAATTCTAAAATACTTTCTTCCCTAAGTTCCTTATCTTGCTTTATAAGAAATCTGTCCTGATTTTCTTAAATGCATTTCACACTTAGGTAGGTAAGCTTTAGTATCATGAAGTGTTAATGACTCACCTAATTAGATGATATATCTGGGCCCAGGGCTATGTTTCTCCATAAAGAAATTTTCTCTTTTTTTTGCACATAATTTTACTTTTCCCTCCAGATTTGCAAAAAACACAGCAAATAATAATCTAGCAACAAATGTTGCAATTTATTATGTGTGAATGATATTCTGGGTTCTGTGTCTGTGGCCCCCTGTATATTATCCCTAAAGACAGGATGTCATGGAAAGGACTAAAGTAGGATTGTGTGTCACTAAAGAGTTTGGAATTATTAAGGCACACACTGGATCATACTACATCAAAGCAGGACTCTTATAAAGTATTGATTTCAGTGACCTATCATTAGCAATGTGTATTACTATAGCAAAAATAAAGAAACTCATTGGAACCACGCATAGGTAAGCACCTTCAGTTATATTTGTACGAGTATATATTTTAATTACTATTGCATAATCTGCAAATGTATTCTCAATATAAAAAGCAGAAGAGAACACGTTTTATTTAATCTCTATGGCATATATGGTTACTATGTCCTTTTTTTTTAAAAAAAAAAATTATTTATTTATTTATTTTTGAGGTGGGGCGGGTTGGGGAGGGAGGGGGGTGGGCGAGCCACTTCTTTTGGTCATTCATTTATCTATTTTCATCCATCTTTGTTCTTTGGCCCATGTGGGCCTCCTGTTGCAGTGGCCTCTGTTGCCGCAGAGCACTGGCTCTGGGCGCACGTGCTCCAGAGCTCCGGCTTGGTAACTGGACACATCAGTCCAGGCACTCCGCAGCACGTGGGATCTTCCCAGGCCAGGGATCGAACTGGCGCCCCTTGCACTGCAAGGCGGTGTCCTTACCCACTGGACCACCAGGGAAGCCCGTATGTCCTTTCTTAAAAAGTTATAGATTTGCCCTGAATGAAGAAAGAAAAAAGGGAGTATTTTGTTTCATACTTAGTCTCTAATGTTACATTAATTTTATTTAAAAATATGTTTGCTGCTAAAACATGTGTGAACTGATGCCTTTCCTATGTAAAAGTCCACTGCTTTTGTGAACTGACCTTGCACATGGTCAATTTTAATGACATTTGATACAACTGTAAGTCAAGACATCAATTTTCTCATTAAAATAATACATTGTAGATAGAGTCATGATGTTTATCCTGAGGCAGTATAAAAATAAGAAGGGTCTCTGTCCAAAATATGATCTGATTCAGTGTTTCTGTTGTAATATGTATATGGGTGATCACTTAAATTTTCTACAATGTAGACTGTATTGATCACAATAATTTGTGAATCAAAAGACTGTGACCATGCTGTTTTATTTATTTATTGTCTTTCAATATTGAAGTGTAAACTACTAACTTTCTCTGATTCTCACATTAAACAAGTAATTTTGTAACACTGTTTAACCAACTTCCTTTGCCACATGAAACAGAATTAAACTGTAATCAGATTCAATTTTCCTTTTTTATGTATGAAGATTTAGTAAAGTTTCACTTGAAAAGACACTATTACCTGTAGTATATGTGATAACACTAAAGGGTATTTAAATTTACCCAACAAATTAGCCAATTATTATGTGTAATATTTTCTATGTTTCACATCATCGAGCCTGGATATTAGATGGGGAGATGAGAAAAGAAGAAATAATCAATTACTGATCTCTTAGGCTATATTGGGAAAAAATCTGGATGTGCATTTTTTAGTGGATTTGAGAAAGGAGTGGGAAGTAACAGGGAGAAAAGATAGATAACAAAATTGTCCCAAATGGCAGAATCCTGGAAGAAAATGATATATTATTAGTCTAAAACTCCTCCGTTTAGCTCAACATTTC
This sequence comes from Tragulus kanchil, assembly GCA_022376925.1. Classification (NCBI taxonomy): domain Eukaryota; kingdom Metazoa; phylum Chordata; class Mammalia; order Artiodactyla; family Tragulidae; genus Tragulus; species Tragulus kanchil. The sequence continues at coordinate 165,384,544 of JAIOJX010000003.1, read as the reverse complement.
TGCTAATGCATTGTTTAGAATTTTGATGGATAAAGAGCAGACAGGAGTGATTTGGGGTTTTGGTTGTCTCTGTCACTGTGCATTTATTGGAGCCCATGGGTGAGAGAAAGATCAGCAGGAATCACATGGAAAATGTCCTCACCCCAAAGCGCTCTACAAAGAAAGCGCATGATGCAATGGAACACACTGAATCTGATGCATGCAGCTCTGCTAGTTGCGAACAGGGCCAACACAGGAAGTGAAGGCAGTATTTATCCTTTTAAAATGGAACAAAGGCACAGAAGAGAGTCAAATGAAAAGACAGGCCAGTGCCCAAAGAATCTGAGAAGGATGATTGGTAAGCACGGTGGGGTCTGAGAAACAGGTCAATGTGATCTGAGAAGTTTATCAGAAAGCAATGTTTTCTGTCCCTTCCCCCAAGTAAAAACATCACCATTTTAGGAGAGAAAAATGGAAAGCAAGGCTAAACCTGCAAATGGAGGGACAGAAATCATAATGGTTTTCAGGTTACAGTATTATTTGATTTTCTTCACCTTAAGAAATGGCAATCAGCTTACCCAATAAAAGTCTGAGCTTCATGCTGAGATCTTCAGAGAAAGAGAAAGAAAGAAGAGCAGACAAGAACACAAAACAAAAAGACCAATCAGGACTTTTCTGGAGGTACAGTGCATAGAAATCCACCTGCCAATGCAGAGGGCCTGGGATTGATCCCTGGTCTAGGAAGATTCCTCATACCACAGGGCAACTAAGCCTGTGTGCCACAACCACGGAGCCTGCAAGTCGCAACTATGGAGCCTGCGTGCTGCAACTACTGAAGCTTGTGCATATGGAGCCTGTGCTCCTTAACAAGAGAAGCCACCGCAGTGAGAAGCCTGCTCATCACAACTAGAGAGCAGCCCCTGCCCTCTGCAACTAGGGAAAGTCAGAAAGCAGCCTTGAAGACCCAATAGATCTAGACATATTGGGAAAAATCTGGATGTGCATTTTTAGTGGATTTGAGAAAGGAGGAAGTAACAGGGAGAAAAGATAGATAACAAAATTGTCCCAAATGGCAGAATCCTGGAAGAAAATGATATATTATTAGTCTAAAACTCCTCCGTTTAGCTCAACATTTCTGCTAATGCATTGTTTAGAATTTTGATGGATAAAGAGCAGACAGGAGTGATTTGGGGTTTTGGTTGTCTCTGTCACTGTGCATTTATTGGAGCCCATGGGTGAGAGAAAGATCAGCAGGAATCACATGGAAAATGTCCTCACCCCAAAGCGCTCTACAAAGAAAGCGCATGATGCAATGGAACACACTGAATCTGATGCATGCAGCTCTGCTAGTTGCGAACAGGGCCAACACAGGAAGTGAAGGCAGTATTTATCCTTTTAAAATGGAACAAAGGCACAGAAGAGAGTCAAATGAAAAGACAGGCCAGTGCCCAAAGAATCTGAGAAGGATGATTGGTAAGCACGGTGGGGTCTGAGAAACAGGTCAATGTGATCTGAGAAGTTTATCAGAAAGCAATGTTTTCTGTCCCTTCCCCCAAGTAAAAACATCACCATTTTAGGAGAGAAAAATGGAAAGCAAGGCTAAACCTGCAAATGGAGGGACAGAAATCATAATGGTTTTCAGGTTACAGTATTATTTGATTTTCTTCACCTTAAGAAATGGCAATCAGCTTACCCAATAAAAGTCTGAGCTTCATGCTGAGATCTTCAGAGAAAGAGAAAGAAAGAAGAGCAGACAAGAACACAAAACAAAAAGACCAATCAGGACTTTTCTGGAGGTACAGTGCATAGAAATCCACCTGCCAATGCAGAGGGCCTGGGATTGATCCCTGGTCTAGGAAGATTCCTCATACCACAGGGCAACTAAGCCTGTGTGCCACAACCACGGAGCCTGCAAGTCGCAACTATGGAGCCTGCGTGCTGCAACTACTGAAGCTTGTGCATATGGAGCCTGTGCTCCTTAACAAGAGAAGCCACCGCAGTGAGAAGCCTGCTCATCACAACTAGAGAGCAGCCCCTGCCCTCTGCAACTAGGGAAAGTCAGAAAGCAGCCTTGAAGACCCAATGCAACCGCAAATACAATTAATTTTAAAAAGACCCATCAAACCGGCATTAAGTGGGTGAAGGGGGTGTTGGAGTAAGCACATCATCCTAGTTCATTTTCTACATTTCAGCCCTTTCCAACCTGGCTCTGCAAGTCTGTCCTGGCTCCGGATTCGGCAGGAGAGGGCACAGCTTACCAGGGAGAGAGGACAAAGGATGGGTCAGGGCAAAGGAAGTAGGGCTTTCCAAGATCGCAATCTTGCCTTTATCTTTATATAATTCACTAATACTTATTAGCCAGGGAATTTCTTAAAGCAAACATGACTCTTGTAAGAAATCTGAGGACAAAGCAAAGGATGTATAAAACTCTACAAAGAAAAAAAATCAAAACCAGGGAAAACAGAGAAAGTAACTGTATTTTCTCTCTCTCTTTTTTTTTTTTAGATTTTTTTCTATATGACTTCTTTTTACTTGTATCCAGAGCATGTTTTCTGCCCCAGCGGTTTCCAGACAGGCACACAGACACAGGACTTAGGGAATTAGATCATAAGTGCATTTACGTATCATTTAAATCGGACATACACCTAAAATAAGATAAGCTGTCCTGGCTGGCAATTAGCTGTGGATATTCTGAGCAGAACAACAGAGGGCTCTGAGGAATTTTCAAATTCTATTCATAGGTATCCTCTTAGAAGGAAGGGTATGCAATTAACCACTCAAGAATTTTAGAAAAAGGGTTCTGTATAGATCAAAATGGCTATGCTGTGAGATGAACTGTTCAAATGAATTGGAAAAATTCTGGTTGATCATCATTCCAAAGATACACAACATGGAGAAGAGAAAGAAGAGCAGACAAGAACACAAAACAAAAGACCAATCAGGACTTTTCTGGAGGTACAGTGCATAGAAATCCACCTGCCAATGCAGAGGGCCTGGGATTGATCCCTGGTCTAGGAAGATTCCTCATACCACAGGGCAACTAAGCCTGTGTGCCACAACCACGGAGCCTGCAAGTCGCAACTATGGAGCCTGCGTGCTGCAACTACTGAAGCTTGTGCATATGGAGCCTGTGCTCCTTAACAAGAGAAGCCACCGCAGTGAGAAGCCTGCTCATCACAACTAGAGAGCAGCCCCTGCCCTCTGCAACTAGGGAAAGTCAGAAAGCAGCCTTGAAGACCCAATGCAACCGCAAATACAATTAATTTTAAAAAGACCCATCAAACCGGCATTAAGTGGGTGAAGGGGGTGTTGGAGTAAGCACATCATCCTAGTTCATTTTCTACATTTCAGCCCTTTCCAACCTGGCTCTGCAAGTCTGTCCTGGCTCCGGATTCGGCAGGAGAGGGCACAGCTTACCAGGGAGAGAGGACAAAGGATGGGTCAGGGCAAAGGAAGTAGGGCTTTCCAAGATCGCAATCTTGCCTTTATCTTTATATAATTCACTAATACTTATTAGCCAGGGAATTTCTTAAAGCAAACATGACTCTTGTAAGAAATCTGAGGACAAAGCAAAGAATGTATAAAACTCTACAAAGAAAAAAAATCAAAACCAGGGAAAACAGAGAAAGTAACTGTATTTTCTCTCTCTTTTTTCCTTAGATTTTTTTCTATATGACTTCTTTTTACTTGTATCCAGAGCATGTTTTCTGCCCCAGCGGTTTCCAGACAGGCACACAGACACAGGACTTAGGGAATTAGATCATAAGTGCATTTACGTATCATTTAAATCGGACATACACCTAAAATAAGATAAGCTGTCCTGGCTGGCAATTAGCTGTGGATATTCTGAGCAGAACAACAGAGGGCTCTGAGGAATTTTCAAATTCTATTCATAGGTATCCTCTTAGAAGGAAGGGTATGCAATTAACCACTCAAGAATTTTAGAAAAAGGGTTCTGTATAGATCAAAATGGCTATGCTGTGAGATGAACTGTTCAAATGAATTGGAAAAATTCTGGTTGATCATCATTCCAAAGATACACAACATGGAGAAGAGAAAGTAGGTCATGGTAGGGTGGCATGAGTTAGACCTCTATGAGAAACTGTACAACAAATTTGAAAAAAAAAAAAAATCAAAATTATGATTTTAAATATATTATGTTCAAATTTAGGGAGGTATTTTTTTTTTCTTTTCCTGATTTTGTCATGAGGTAGTCATAGATTGGGGGAAATTTATTCAGTAGCTTTATTTTGAATCATAATTCACTCATGACAAATGATTTTCTCTTTGTTTCTGTCTATGCACTTCAGTGATAGGATTAGTGACTCAATATAACCTTAGAGAAGAGTATTCATTGTCCTAGATTTTTAAACGAGTTTTGAATATTTTTCATTGAAAAAGTTTGTCTTTTAATATGACAAGAGATTTGAAAACTTTCATAAAACCTAACTTAGGATATGATATAATCGAAGACAAGAAGAAATAGACCTAACAGAAGTCTTTTTCAATAATAACTGTATCAAGTATTAAAGGCACAGTATTCTTTTCTTTTTTTAAAATTAATTTATTTTTAATTGGAGGATACTTGCTTTACAATATTGGCCATACCTCAACATGAATTAGCCATGGGTATACATATGTCCCCTCTCTCTCGAGCCTCCCTCCCATCTTCCTCCCCATGCCACCCTTCTATGTTGCCACAGAGCACTTATTTTGAGCTCCCTGTATCCTAAGAGAAAATATTTATTTACTTTTTTAATGATAGTAATTTTATTTTATTTTTTAAACGTTTATATGGTCATGCAGGCTCTCAGCTGCAGCATATGGGAACTTAGCTCCCTGACTAGGGATTGAACCTGGGCCCCCTGCATTGGGATTGTGGAGTCTTAGCCACTGGACCACCTGGGAAGTCCCCAAATGGCTCTCTTTTTTTAATTTTAAATTTATTTCTTTATTTTAAAGTTTTTACAGAGTTTTGTTGTTCACAGACACGCATGTTCCAAGGCACAGTATTCTTAATTTGAAGGGCTTCCCAGCTGGTGCTAGTGGTAAAGAACCCATTTGCCAATGCAGGAGACATCAGAGATGCAGGGCCAATCCCTGGGCTGGAAGGCTCCCCCGGAGGAGGGCATGGCAACCCCCTCCAGTATTCTTGCCTGGAGAATCCCACGGACAGAACAGCCTGGCGGGCTGCAGTCCACAGAGCCGCAGAGTCAGACATGACTGAAGGGGCTTAGTATGTTCTCATTTGAAAACTGAGAGAGAGAACGTGAGAGAAAAGGAAACTGGTTGATAAAGACAACCAAGGAATTACATGATCACCTTACCTCTAAAATGCTAATAAAGATCTCTTGTTAAAATATCTCATCAAATATGCTTCCCTGAACCTAGCTCCATTGAATGTTGAAATGCTAACTTTACGTGACATTGTGGAGCTTTTCAATCAGGTCCTGGAACTGCACCACTCCCCAGCAGTGTAAACTCTTCATTCATCACGTTCTTAGGAAACAGGGAGCTACACTGGCGTGAATGTGGGAATGCGGAAGCACTGGAAGGACCTGCGCACCTCCTGTGGGTGATACACTCTAATTTTAACTGTTTTTCCTTTCAGGCTACAGAATTTTATGAATGATAAACCAAAAGGTTTAATCTCTTTTTCTTCCCATTGCATACATTTCCTCATGCTTTCTCTAATTTTTTTTCTGCTGTGAAGGAAAACAGGTTCTCGTGACGCTGAGTTTAAAGTGACGTTGAGTGAGACGCAGGGCTGCGTGGAAACGGCGGAGCCTGCGGCTCGGGCTGCAGCTGCAGACGCCCGGGCTGCGTGGAAACGGCTGGAGCTTTATTTTTTTAATGATAGTAATTTTATTTTATTTTTTAAACGTTTATATGGTCATGCAGGCTCTCAGCTGCAGCATATGGGAACTTAGCTCCCTGACTAGGGATTGAACCTGGGCCCCCTGCATTGGGATTGTGGAGTCTTAGCCACTGGACCACCTGGGAAGTCCCCAAATGGCTCTCTTTTTTTAATTTTAAATTTATTTCTTTATTTTAAAGTTTTTACAGAGTTTTGTTGTTCACAGACACGCATGTTCCAAGGCACAGTATTCTTAATTTGAAGGGCTTCCCAGCTGGTGCTAGTGGTAAAGAACCCATTTGCCAATGCAGGAGACATCAGAGATGCAGGGCCAATCCCTGGGCTGGAAGGCTCCCCCGGAGGAGGGCATGGCAACCCCCTCCAGTATTCTTGCCTGGAGAATCCCACGGACAGAACAGCCTGGCGGGCTGCAGTCCACAGAGCCGCAGAGTCAGACATGACTGAAGGGGCTTAGTATGTTCTCATTTGAAAACTGAGAGAGAGAACGTGAGAGAAAAGGAAACTGGTTGATAAAGACAACCAAGGAATTACATGATCACCTTACCTCTAAAATGCTAATAAAGATCTCTTGTTAAAATATCTCATCAAATATGCTTCCCTGAACCTAGCTCCATTGAATGTTGAAATGCTAACTTTACGTGACATTGTGGAGCTTTTCAATCAGGTCCTGGAACTGCACCACTCCCCAGCAGTGTAAACTCTTCATTCATCACGTTCTTAGGAAACAGGGAGCTACACTGGCGTGAATGTGGGAATGCGGAAGCACTGGAAGGACCTGCGCACCTCCTGTGGGTGATACACTCTAATTTTAACTGTTTTTCCTTTCAGGCTACAGAATTTTATGAATGATAAACCAAAAGGTTTAATCTCTTTTTCTTCCCATTGCATACATTTCCTCATGCTTTCTCTAATTTTTTTTCTGCTGTGAAGGAAAACAGGTTCTCGTGACGCTGAGTTTAAAGTGACGTTGAGTGAGACGCAGGGCTGCGTGGAAACGGCGGAGCCTGCGAAGCTCGGGCTGCGAAGCTGCAGCACTTGCTCCAGCGCACAGACATTCTGCATGTGGGCGGTTACTCCAACCTCACTGTGCTTCATTTATTAATGAAGAGCGCTAATACAATACTTACTGCACAGGGTGTAATGATCAGACAGAGATGTGTAGTGAATCAATAATTTACACAATCGTGGCTTCCAACACTGAAGTATCCCACAAACTTGTTATTTCATGGACAAAGAGAGAACATCAGTCACTGTGAGCCCTGGAAACCAGATTGCTTACTTTCTCTTTTTCAACACCTCCATCCACTTCTACCCCAATCACTTGCTTAACAGTGTCCTAACACTGCTCTATTTGAGAGTGTTCTTGAAATGCCAAAACCCCCATTAACTCCATTTTCAGTTCCTTTTTACATCTGCCATTTCCTCTGCCTTTGGAGGTCCTCATGATCTGAAGTTTCTCAGTGAAAATTGATCTTCAGACATGACTGAGTGGCTAAAGCTTTCCCTTTTCATGTTCTGTGCAGTAGATGGTGATAATGCCTACCTTGAAAGGGGGTCGGTAGTTGGAAGGACCACGGAAAGCACTTCCTGCCCAGTGCATAGTAAGGGTAAGCTCTGCTGTTATTATTTAGAAAGAGTTCCACAAGTCACGACCCACAGTTAATGCACCCCCTTGTTAGACCGAGCGTTTCATTAGAACAAGTGCATTTACAGAATCATGTTCCCAATTAAAATGAAGGAAAGTTATTCTTTCCTGGAAGCCATTTATAATGTAAAATTCATGATGCTGTATTTTAAAGAGGCAAGCGAATAAACCACAAAATATGGATCCCCAACTATTGTTAAAATATTTTATTACCTGATTATAAACTGTACCATTTTTAGAGAAAATCCATGAATTCAAGATAATCACGTAAATATATATACCACATATATAATCCCTACAGATAGCTTTGTTAAATGTTAGTAGAAGTCTTTTCCAGTGTTTTTCCTCAACAAAAATAACCTGAGTAAAATACTCATTGTTGCTCTTCAGTCACTGTGTCACGCCCACCTCTTCGAGGCGTCATGGGCTGAAGCAGCCCAGGCCTCCCGGTCCTTCACTACCTCTCGGAGTTTTCTCAAACTCAGATCCATTGAGTTGGTGATGCCATCCAACCATCTCATCCTCTGTCACCTCCCTTCTCCTCCTGCCCTCAGTCTTTCCCAGCATCAGGGTCTTTTTAAATGAGCCAGCTCTTCGCATCGGGCGGCTAAAGTACTGGGCCTTCAGCTTGAGCACGTGCATGCTGCGTGCTAAGTCGCTTCAGTTGCTACTCTATGGACTGTAGCCTGCAAAGCTCCTCTGTCCATGGGCTCTCTACGCAAGGACCCCGGAGTGGGTAGCCATGCCCTCCTCCAGGGGATCTTCCCAATCCAGGGCCCAAATCAGGGTCTCCTACACTGCAGTAGATTCTTTACTGCTGAGTCCCCGGGGAAGCCCACAGCTTAAGGATAATTAAGCACTAATAATACAATATTGGCAATCACTGGCTATTTCCTGCCTTCCATTCATGGTGCAGTGACTCCTTATACATAGTTAGCTGGTGATTTTTCCCCAGAAATCCAATTAACTTGCTACTATTATCATTATTTTATGAATAAAGAAACTGAAGCTCAGGAAGGTTAGATAATTTTCTCACAGTCTCCAACCCAAAATGTGATGTAGGTGGGACTCCATCTAAGACTTGAGTGACTCCAAACTCCTTGTATAGTAACATATCTTATAAAACTGAAATCATGCATTTCCTCTAATTGAATAAAACATAACAAACCTAAACTTTATAAAGGATTATAGGAGGCTGTCTATAACACTGAGATGTATGCCACATTCTTTTACTTCTGTTCACTTTAATAATGAGCCGGAGAAGTGATATGTTTCATTAAATATAGCCACTCAGAAATTGCACACTTCATAATGCATTTGCCAAGAATATTGAAAAATCAGAGAATTTGTAAAAAAAAGATAACTGTACCATTTTTAGAGAAAATCCAGTAGATTCACGTAAATATATATACCACATATATAATCCCTACAGATCGCTTTGTTAAATGTTAGTAGAAGTCTTTTCCAGTGTTTTTCCTCAACAAAAATAACCTGAGTAAAATACTCATTGTTGCTCTTCAGTCACTGTGTCACGCCCACCTCTTCGAGGCGTCATGGGCTGAAGCAGCCCAGGCCTCCCGGTCCTTCACTACCTCTCGGAGTTTTCTCAAACTCAGATCCATTGAGTTGGTGATGCCATCCAACCATCTCATCCTCTGTCACCTCCCTTCTCCTCCTGCCCTCAGTCTTTCCCAGCATCAGGGTCTTTTTAAATGAGCCAGCTCTTCGCATCGGGCGGCTAAAGTACTGGGCCTTCAGCTTGAGCACGTGCATGCTGCGTGCTAAGTCGCTTCAGTTGCTACTCTATGGACTGTAGCCTGCAAAGCTCCTCTGTCCATGGGCTCTCTACGCAAGGACCCCGGAGTGGGTAGCCATGCCCTCCTCCAGGGGATCTTCCCAATCCAGGGCCCAAATCAGGGTCTCCTACACTGCAGTAGATTCTTTACTGCTGAGTCCCCGTGGAAGCCCACAGCTTAAGGATAATTAAGCACTAATAATACAATATTGGCAATCACTGGCTATTTCCTGCCTTCCATTCATGGTGCAGTGACTCCTTATACATAGTTAGCTGGTGATTTTTCCCCAGAAATCCAATTAACTTGCTACTATTATCATTATTTTATGAATAAAGAAACTGAAGCTCAGGAAGGTTAGATAATTTTCTCACAGTCTCCAACCCAAAATGTGATGTAGGTGGGACTCCATCTAAGACTTGAGTGACTCCAAACTCCTTGTATAGTAACATATCTTATAAAACTGAAATCATGCATTTCCTCTAATTGAATAAAACATAACAAACCTAAACTTTATAAAGGATTATAGGAGGCTGTCTATAACACTGAGATGTATGCCACATTCTTTTACTTCTGTTCACTTTAATAATGAGCCGGAGAAGTGATATGTTTCATTAAATATAGCCACTCAGAAATTGCACACTTCATAATGCATTTGCCAAGAATATTGAAAAAAATCAGACACTGTTTTAATGTTCGTAACATAAGCAGTGTTTAAAATATTTGATTATTTTCTTATGGAAGAGTAATAATGATTATATATGAGCTTGCCTCATGACCGAAATGGTAAAGAATCTGCCTGCAATGCAGAAGACCAGGGTTCAGTCCCTGGGTTAGGAAGATCCCCTGGAGAAGAGAATGGCTATGCACTCTAGTATTCTTGCCTGGATTACTCCTTGGAGAGAGCAGCCTGGTGGGCCACAGTCCATGGGGGTGCAAAGTGTTGGACACAACTTAGTCACTAACATTTCCCTTTCAAGGGGTAGTGATACCAAAGGAGAAAACAAGCCTATCTATTCTTAAGTTTAGCACCATCTGTATGTGGTCATATACATAAAATTCTATGTTTCAATGTGGTTGGATTCTTCTACTCTTTCGTTCTTATTTGAAGCATCAGAATTTCTGAGCCTTTATTTTCCAGTTGATGTTTCTAAAAGCTCTGCACACTACAAAATCAGAGAGATGCCTTATAATGGTCTTAATATCTTCATGTAACACTACATGGAGCATTTGGTTACTCTAAGTACAAGATGAAGGTTAGCAGGGTGACCAATATGATTGTTTTGAAAATAGGTTGTGAATAAAGGAGATGTCGTGAAGAAGAGAATGCAGGTTGTGCTGACAGATCATTTCTTCAGTTATTAGAACAGTGCTATATTTTGGGAAGAGAATCTCATAAACCCAGAGCAGAGCGCTGATGTTTATACATAGTTAGCTGGTGATTTTTCCCCAGAAATCCAATTAACTTGCTACTATTATCATTATTTTATGAATAAAGAAACTGAAGCTCAGGAAGGTTAGATAATTTTCTCACAGTCTCCAACCCAAAATGTGATGTAGGTGGGACTCCATCTAAGACTTGAGTGACTCCAAACTCCTTGTATAGTAACATATCTTATAAAACTGAAATCATGCATTTCCTCTAATTGAATAAAACATAACAAACCTAAACTTTATAAAGGATTATAGGAGGCTGTCTATAACACTGAGATGTATGCCACATTCTTTTACTTCTGTTCACTTTAATAATGAGCCGGAGAAGTGATATGTTTCATTAAATATAGCCACTCAGAAATTGCACACTTCATAATGCATTTGCCAAGAATATTGAAAAAAATCAGACACTGTTTTAATGTTCGTAACATAAGCAGTGTTTAAAATATTTGATTATTTTCTTATGGAAGAGTAATAATGATTATATATGAGCTTGCCTCATGACCGAAATGGTAAAGAATCTGCCTGCAATGCAGAAGACCAGGGTTCAGTCCCTGGGTTAGGAAGATCCCCTGGAGAAGAGAATGGCTATGCACTCTAGTATTCTTGCCTGGATTACTCCTTGGAGAGAGCAGCCTGGTGGGCCACAGTCCATGGGGGTGCAAAGTGTTGGACACAACTTAGTCACTAACATTTCCCTTTCAAGGGGTAGTGATACCAAAGGAGAAAACAAGCCTATCTATTCTTAAGTTTAGCACCATCTGTATGTGGTCATATACATAAAATTCTATGTTTCAATGTGGTTGGATTCTTCTACTCTTTCGTTCTTATTTGAAGCATCAGAATTTCTGAGCCTTTATTTTCCAGTTGATGTTTCTAAAAGCTCTGCACACTACAAAATCAGAGAGATGCCTTATAATGGTCTTAATATCTTCATGTAACACTACATGGAGCATTTGGTTACTCTAAGTACAAGATGAAGGTTAGCAGGGTGACCAATATGATTGTTTTGAAAATAGGTTGTGAATAAAGGAGATGTCGTGAAGAAGAGAATGCAGGTTGTGCTGACAGATCATTTCTTCAGTTATTAGAACAGTGCTATATTTTGGGAAGAGAATCTCATAAACCCAGAGCAGAGCGCTGATGTTTATAAACACTTTCCCTGATTTCTTCTGAAATCTAATGAATCCATGATACTGCTTCCATGGCTACCCTTCTTATACATATTTGATTACTTTATATTATAATTTACAACTCAAATATGCACAACACAACAGCAGTGGCTGAGTTAGAATTTAGGAGGTTTATAGTTTTGTTTGGCCCTCGGCACAAGTAATAAAATTCTAGCTTTAAGTACCACTGGGACTTATAGAATGAAGACTTCTGCATTATTATATTAAAATGTTCCTCCGTGTAATAAATATAACTGACAGGAGTGCATGACTTTCTTTATGAAAAATACGTTGATAGCAACATAGTCTTAAATACTGAAGAAACTGCCGATTAAAACTTTATGTGCCTAGTTACCATCTAAATGCTCAAATAGATGTCCACAGTAACAGTTTAGTGTTGGGTATTCCTAATAATAGCCTTAATAAAGGTTATTTTAAAAATACTCATGGAAGCACTGTATTAACCTCCTGTTTATTTTAATAGTGTCTCCTGTTTATTATTCTAGTATACTCTTTGGGGGTAATGTGAGTGTCTGAATAGTTAGTTACAGATTTGAATCAATTTTCTATAGTAAAGGGCTAGGCTCTCTGGATTCTAGTGTCATCTAAGTAGTGTCGAGGGCTTCCACGCAGCTCAGTGGTAAAGAATCCGCCTTCCAATGCTGGAGATATGGGTTCAATCCCTGGGTCAGGAAGATCTCCTGGAGAAGGAAATGGCAACCCACTCCAGTATTCTAGCCCGGGAAATCCCACGGACAGAGGAGCCTGGCAGGCTACAGTCCATGGGTCACAAAGATTTGGACATGATTCAGCAACTCAACAATAACAATATGTCTATTACATCAACTAGAAGGAAGTTTTTTCCCATCTGTAAACACTCCCTCAATTATTATTATATAATGCCCATTTTTAGATTTGGAATAGGTTACATTCTTTTCCATGAAAAACACTATAGCACTGCTACCCACACATCTTCGCTGAGAACTGCAGCATCTATCTTGAGGTCATTAATATAATTATTTGTATTTTAGATGATGGTGATGTGAATGATCATGATAAATTAGACTCATATATCAAACACCACCTGGGCAAAGAGGTATGATAATTTGTGTAATTATAATTAATATGTATTTTTGAATCAATTTATTCTTGTTCAGTGTATAGACCATTTTATTTTTGAAAAGGAATTAACTTTCCTTTGGATGGTAAAGTCAGTAATAAATTGTTTGATTACTCTCCAGGACATGCCAGAGAGGTTATTTCTTCTTTGAGGTTTTGCAAATTAGAGTGCTCCTTTTGATTTAGATTGTGTCTTTTTACATTTTTAGAGACTGTTTGCACTGGTTAATTACTAGCTCTTTTGCTTCCTTAGCAGAGGGATTTGACTAATTCCTTTTTATAATGGAATAGGTACTCAACAGGGGCTTCCCAGATGGTGCTAGTGGTAAAGAATCTGCTCGCCAATGCAGGGGACATAAGAGACTTAGGTTCCACCCCTGGGTCAGGAAGGTCCCCTGGAGAAGAGAAGGACAGCCCACTCCAGTATTCTTGCCTGGAAAACCCCAAGGACAGAGAAGTCTGGTGGGCTACGGTCCAGCAGGGCACAAAGAGTTGGACACGACTAAGCAAGTAACACGCACACACTCCAACTAACGTCACACTGTGAGGTACCCCGGTATGAATTCTGAGGGAACATCGTTCAACCAATACCATCCTTTTTCACATACAAGTTATGCAATGTTGTTTAATGACATATCCAGACCTTTCATGAAACTGTAAGCTGTAGACTAGAAATCCAGACACTATCATCAATATATATCCTCTTCATGTCTATGAATAAGCTTATTAAAAGCAGTAACTTAGGATGGTGGAATTTAAATTCGACTTAATGTTTGGAATTCCACAGAAACTAATTTCAAGTAAGTGGGATTTTTCAAAGTCTAAAGTGTGATATGTCTCAAAATAGGTTAAGACTACATTTGGTATTTAGTATTACTATTTCTTAAGATGAGAGCCTATTAGAGATCACATCACATCTCCTACGGGCTAGGTCCTATGGGAAGATCCCATGCCTACAATTTATTTAGCCTCTAGAGACTCTGCCAATGACTGAAGCTCCCTCTTTGTTAGTGGTTTTCTTTCCCCGTCTTTTTGGTTTCTAAGTGAGTCTGGAGTCCAATATGCCTTCATAGCCAGCTCCTTTCAACTTGAAAATTACATAAGCAAGGGACTCTGGAAGCAGTATGTGTGTGCAAGTGTATGGGTCTTCATCGTGGGTGAACTTAAATTAGATGTCTGATTGCCGACCTTCCTGTTACAGTCACATTGTGAGGTGCAATCTAATAAGGAAGTTTCTTAATGTACTCTGTTCATTCTAAAGAAATAGGAAAACAAATAATCCCTTTTCATTGCAGAGCACTGATCTCAGAACTATCACCACCATAACTTTCTCTTCTTGGAATAATGTCAGACAGGAAGAACAAGCGTCTGTAATCACAGAGGGCCAGACTCAGTGTAAACCAGTAGACACATTTATAGAGTGTGAAGCTGGGAATAGGTACTCAGGAAGGTCTTCGCTCGAATGCAGGGGACATAAGAGACTTAGGTTCCACGGGGGGCCCACCCTCCAGTATTCTTGCCTGGAAAACCCCAAGGACAGAGAAGTCTGGTGGGCTACGGTCCAGCAGGGCACAAAGAGTTGGACACGACTAAGCAAGTAACACGCACACACTCCAACTAACGTCACACTGTGAGGTACCCCGGTATGAATTCTGAGGGAACATCGTTCAACCAATACCATCCTTTTTCACATACAAGTTATGCAATGTTGTTTAATGACATATCCAGACCTTTCATGAAACTGTAAGCTGTAGACTAGAAATCCAGACACTATCATCAATATATATCCTCTTCATGTCTATGAATAAGCTTATTAAAAGCAGTAACTTAGGATGGTGGAATTTAAATTCGACTTAATGTTTGGAATTCCACAGAAACTAATTTCAAGTAAGTGGGATTTTTCAAAGTCTAAAGTGTGATATGTCTCAAAATAGGTTAAGACTACATTTGGTATTTAGTATTACTATTTCTTAAGATGAGAGCCTATTAGAGATCACATCACATCTCCTACGGGCTAGGTCCTATGGGAAGATCCCATGCCTACAATTTATTTAGCCTCTAGAGACTCTGCCAATGACTGAAGCTCCCTCTTTGTTAGTGGTTTTCTTTCCCCGTCTTTTTGGTTTCTAAGTGAGTCTGGAGTCCAATATGCCTTCATAGCCAGCTCCTTTCAACTTGAAAATTACATAAGCAAGGGACTCTGGAAGCAGTATGTGTGTGCAAGTGTATGGGTCTTCATCGTGGGTGAACTTAAATTAGATGTCTGATTGCCGACCTTCCTGTTACAGTCACATTGTGAGGTGCAATCTAATAAGGAAGTTTCTTAATGTACTCTGTTCATTCTAAAGAAATAGGAAAACAAATAATCCCTTTTCATTGCAGAGCACTGATCTCAGAACTATCACCACCATAACTTTCTCTTCTTGGAATAATGTCAGACAGGAAGAACAAGCGTCTGTAATCACAGAGGGCCAGACTCAGTGTAAACCAGTAGACACATTTATAGAGTGTGAAGCTGGGATTTGAGAACAAAACATTTGTTTGGTTACACCTACAATTCAGCCATACTTTCTGGTGAATAAAATGAGATACAGAACTAAATTAGCAAGCTAATACAATTCTGTGGCATGGGGATGTATTCATTCTTGAATTCCCTGGATCATCTAACTGCATTATCAGTAAAACACATCAGTATATTTTGAGATACAATGCATGTAGAATACATGCAGTAAAAGGAAAAAATATGTTACTTTAATGTTAATTAAATACAGTCAATAAAGCTCCCATGTTCTGACAATGAATGCTGTAGTTTTTAAAACCAAGTAGTTGCTCACTTGCATCCGCACTGCAGCCCACCAGGCTCCTCTGTCCTCCACGGTCTCCCAGAGTTTGGTCAAATTCATGTCCGTTGAGTCAAAGATGCTATCTAACCATCTCTTCCTCTGCTGTTCCCTTCTCCTCCTGCCCTCAGTCTTTCCCAGCAACAGGGAAATCTTTCCCCATGAGTCAGCTCTTCACATCTGGTGGCCAAAGTATTGGAACTTCAGCTTCAGCATCAGTCCTTCCAATGAGTATTCAGGGTTGATCTCCTTTAGGATTGGCTGCTTTGATCTCTTCACAGTCCAAGGATTCTCAAGTCTCCTCCAGCACCACAGGTTAAGCCAAGATAAATGCACGATTATAAACCACATGATTCCTACTAATACATATGGGAAAGGAAGTAATGATCCTTCAAATTTCTTGTCTTGAAAGTATAAATTGTTTCTATCATCCTGCCCCGGAGTCCAATATGCCTTCATAGCCAGCTCCTTTCAACTTGAAAATTACATAAGCAAGGGACTCTAATGTGTGCAAGTGTATGGGTCTTCATCGTGGGTGAACTTAAATTAGATGTCTGATTGCCGACCTTCCTGTTACAGTCACATTGTGAGGTGCAATCTAATAAGGAAGTTTCTTAATGTACTCTGTTCATTCTAAAGAAATAGGAAAACAAATAATCCCTTTTCATTGCAGAGCACTGATCTCAGAACTATCACCACCATAACTTTCTCTTCTTGGAATAATGTCAGACAGGAAGAACAAGCGTCTGTAATCACAGAGGGCCAGACTCAGTGTAAACCAGTAGACACATTTATAGAGTGTGAAGCTGGGATTTGAGAACAAAACATTTGTTTGGTTACACCTACAATTCAGCCATACTTTCTGGTGAATAAAATGAGATACAGAACTAAATTAGCAAGCTAATACAATTCTGTGGCATGGGGATGTATTCATTCTTGAATTCCCTGGATCATCTAACTGCATTATCAGTAAAACACATCAGTATATTTTGAGATACAATGCATGTAGAATACATGCAGTAAAAGGAAAAAATATGTTACTTTAATGTTAATTAAATACAGTCAATAAAGCTCCCATGTTCTGACAATGAATGCTGTAGTTTTTAAAACCAAGTAGTTGCTCACTTGCATCCGCACTGCAGCCCACCAGGCTCCTCTGTCCTCCACGGTCTCCCAGAGTTTGGTCAAATTCATGTCCGTTGAGTCAAAGATGCTATCTAACCATCTCTTCCTCTGCTGTTCCCTTCTCCTCCTGCCCTCAGTCTTTCCCAGCAACAGGGAAATCTTTCCCCATGAGTCAGCTCTTCACATCTGGTGGCCAAAGTATTGGAACTTCAGCTTCAGCATCAGTCCTTCCAATGAGTATTCAGGGTTGATCTCCTTTAGGATTGGCTGCTTTGATCTCTTCACAGTCCAAGGGATTCTCAAGTCTCCTCCAGCACCACAGGTTAAGCCAAGATAAATGCACGATTATAAACCACATGATTCCTACTAATACATATGGGAAAGGAAGTAATGATCCTTCAAATTTCTTGTCTTGAAAGTATAAATTGTTATATTCTAATTCTATTTGTATTCCTGCCCCCAGGGGTGTGTGTGTGTGTGTGTGTGTGTGTGTGTGTGTGTGTGTATGTGCTGGATGCAGGTCTGTAGAAACGGAAGCAGTCTCAGACGTCAGTGTATAAAACCAAGAGGAAGGTAAGCAATGTTACCCAAAGTCTTCTGTGCGTGTCTATGCTTTTTGATGTTCCTACTGGTCAGCACTAACTGGAGATTTCTGGCAATAACTAGTGCTCTCTGATGTGTTAGTCACTGTGTGCTGCACTTATTAAAAATTAAAGGACACACCACTCATTCAAGGTTCTTAAATGTTTCGTTCTTAGTAAATTATTTCATACGATGTATTTTCCACTATGTGTGAGAAAGTAAGCAGTGGTCTCTATGAGGTGCTCAGGGTGCCATCAGAGTCTAGTGAAGATGTTATATAAAGAGAAACATGAACTGAAACACAGATAGGACCTAGTAACTCATTAGTAAGCTGAGAACATTGACAGGATGTATGTTAATTAGTGTGTTAATTAACTCTGTGGAGGAACAATAGCTCTTTTGCTTGACATTTCCTCCCAGGATGTTCCTGAACCTTTTACCAACAAGAGGGATTTTCAGTCCAGGCTTCACAAATCTTAGTTACAAGAGTACGAACTTATTCTACACGAGACAGACGTCATAAAAATTAAATGAGATTATACATGAAAATTGCTCAGCAGTGGGCTGTAAATATGAAAGAAGTGTTATCCATTTTAAGTTTACAGATGGTATCTATGGCACAGTATTAAAAGTGCTGAGGACTTTTGGTTTTAATGACTGGCTAATATATAGACAATCCATCCAACAGACCTTTACTGAACACCTATTACATAGACGGCTTCCCAGGTGGCTCAGATCACAGTGCAGGAGACTGGGTTCCATCCCTGGGTCAGGAAGATCCCCTGGAGAAGGGAATGGCTACCCACGCTAGCATTCTTGCCTGGAAAGTTCCATGGACAGAGGAGCCTGGCGGGTTACAGTCCAGAGGACTCCAAAGAGTGGG
This sequence comes from Tragulus kanchil, assembly GCA_022376925.1. Lineage (NCBI taxonomy): Eukaryota > Metazoa > Chordata > Mammalia > Artiodactyla > Tragulidae > Tragulus > Tragulus kanchil. Next base: position 165,366,094 of record JAIOJX010000003.1, on the reverse strand, counting down.
ACACGAGGGAGTGACTAACACTTTCACTTTTTATATAGAAGACATTGTGCTATCTGGGGCTTCCCTGGTGGTTCAGGGCTAAAGAAATTCACCTGCCAATGCAGGATGGAGACTTGGGTTCCATCCCTGGGTTGGGGAGATCCCCTGGAGAAGGAAATGGCAACCCACTCCAGTACGCTTGCCTGGGAAGTCCCATGGACCAAGGAGCTACGCAGGCTACAGTGCACGGGGTCGCAGGGAGCCAGAGGCCACTTCGTTACTGAGTATGCACGCACTGTGCTATTTACAGGGAAGAGCACAACGCTCGCAAAATACACCCTTTTTATGAACTCTTCTAAATATAAGAGTGGCCTGACAACGAGAATTACCACAGAAGGATCATTATTTCAGCCCCCATGGCTGATCTGAGGGATGGCTAATCCTGAGGCAGATGCCGAGCTCTGTCCATCACACCCATCCATGCCCCTCCCTCCAGGCCCGGCAGGACCTTCCCACGGTCCCAGGGGCTAGCTTGGCCCGGCCTAGATTCTGGTCAATGAGACATGGGTGGAAATGGCCTAACCTGCGGAGCCTGGTCATGAAAATCATCTCCCTCCCTGGGCCCTCTGTGCTCTGACCACCGTGACCTTAGAAGACATGTTCCCAAGGGAGCAGTTCCAACAAGACAAGTCTCTCCTGACATGTACTGAGTTTACAGGCATGAGAACTAAGCCTGGATTTCCATGAGGTCACTGAGAATTCTGTGTTCATCTGTTGCCATGGAATACCATGGTCCTCAAGTCCTGATTCCCAGACCGGCAGTAATGATGTCACCTGAGTTCTTATTAAAATGCACCTTCTTGCTTTTCTCCCCAGACCTAAAGACTCACAGACTAATACCTGTACCTTGTCCTTTCTCTTGACTCTGTGTACTTGCTTCTTGAAGCACTTTTTGGTCTAAAATAAAGTTTTACTTGCTCAATGTAAGAATTTTAGATTCAAGAAAGAACAAAACACGAGGGTATTAATTATATGTTGCAAAGAAAATTGATGCTGTACCTGCTCTAAATATATCCTAATTACCTATTAAATGGAAGAAAATGTTTTATGTGGATGATTAACTTCACATCCCAAAGACCACACTAGCATCCTTTTTCTAATTACAGTTTTGGGGTTTTTTTTTCATCAATTTTTAGAAATGAGCTATCAATATGATTCAATTATAAATCAAAGCCATGGTCTTTTTCAGTTTAGTATGGATCCAAATGGAAAGGTGTATATTAATGTAGCCATTAAAGGCTATGTGATGTTGGAACAGTTTCATTGGGGAAATTTAACTGCCTCCTCTTGCTGAAGGGTGGTTGGGTGTAATGATAAGTGTGTGCTCTGGGCTGGGTCTTCTGAAATCAACCCTGTACATACTTTCCTATGCAGGGTATCTAAGCTCTCCCTGTTTCATTCTTTATAGGGATATCAATTGGGATATCAATAACACTCATGTCACAAGTTTTCTATAGGATTAAATGCTAGCATACATCAAGTATGAAGAACAATGCCTGTGTAACTCCATAGATTCTGAAGAACATATTTTAAATATATTTTAAAAGTTACAAGTTACTACAAAAATGAAAACTCACTTACAGACAGTTCTGGGTCTTACAAATATGTGCATCATGAATCTGTTGACATATTTAAGCAACTCAGAACCTCATTTTGTAAAGATTCAGGGGAAAAAAAAAGTCGTGTGCCTCCAATTACGTCAACAAATATACAGAACAAGTATTCTAGCCTTCAAAATCAGGAGAGTTTTTTCTTAGGAATCAACCTTATTCCTTGCGTAGTATCAGCGCCTACTCAAAGCATTTGTATGTGAGTATTATTCATGAATCATGTGTAAAGGGAATCTTAGTCTCTTTGAGGTTGATTTTTTACATTTTGAGTAGTTTAACATGATGAGATGCGCTTGAGAAATGCAAATGTAGGCAGTCCTGTTGATCCTTTTGGTAAGTCAGAGTTGAAGCTATAGATGAAAAGTAAGGTAGGGACCATGCTGTTGATCTTTAGAGTAAGGATTTTATTAGTTATCACTCACCAGGAAGCATGGCAGTGCAGTTAGCAGCTGGATCTTCCTAAGGTTTTGCTGACACAATACAGTAAGGAAAACTTACTGCAAAGATTATTTCTCCAAAATGCTTCCACTGGATTATCTAATGCTTGGAAGAGACCAGGTACACAAGGATAGAGACATCTCACTCACTTCCAGGCCTTGACCATTTCGTCCTTTGTAAAATGTGCAAACAATGTCTTCAAATTAGTCTTCATGAAAAAGTATATTGCATGAATATAATTTTATGCATAGTTTAACATAAGACGTTCAGAAGCTAAATGTCTCTTAAATGAGATGCCTTAAAAAAACGCAAATTATGAGTGTTTAGAATCTGGTTTTCAACTAGTCTTGGGTTCTGCTTCAACCTTAAATGATGTTGAACAAGACTCTTTATTCTGTTAAGCTGTTTCACTGTGTTTCTTTTTTTCTGTCCTGAGCCTCCAGGCAGTATTTTCATAGCATTTGTAGGGATGCAAATCACCACTTATTAAGCACATCCAGTACATCTAGTGTTGCGTTAGTACTCAGAAGCACTAACTCCTCTAGAGAATATAAGGGAACTCTAACTCAGATTCCAAGTATATCTGCCCATCTTCCTGGGAACCGAGCCTTAGCATTCACGGTGACCATGTCCTCACACAGTTCAGAGGTTGGTAGGTTAATTGATGTCTTTAGGTATTCCAGCACAGTTATTGTGAGACCCTTTTCTTAGCAGCAGGTTAGAAACATAGATGAGCCCTCTTTCCAATGAGGTGTCAGATGAAGGCTTCTGGGAATGGTCTTTTTGGGGGTTCTCAGGTAGTGCTAGTGGTAAAGAATTCACGTGCTAATGCAGGAGTCGAGGGTTGGGAAGATTGCCTGCAGTAGAAAATGGCTCCAGTATTCTTTTTTTTTTTTGGCCTCTTTTTTTTTTCCCGTTAGTCCTTCATTTATTTATTTTTATCCACCTTAATTCTTCGGCCTCTGTGGGCCTCCCATTGCACATTGCAGTGGCCTCTCTGGTTGCAGGGCACTGGCTCTGGGCACATGCGCTCCAGAGTGCTGGTTCGTAATGGACACACCAGTCCAGCTGCTCTGCGGCATATGGGATCTTCCCATGCAAGGGATTGAACCGGTGCCCTTGCACTGCAAGGCAGACTCTCTACCCACTGGACAGAGGAGCCTGATGCCAGTCCACTGGATTATCTAATGCTTGGAAGAGACCAGGTACACAAGGATAGAGACATCTCACTCACTTCCAGGCCTTGACCATTTCGTCCTTTGTAAAATGTGCAAACAATGTCTTCAAATTAGTCTTCATGAAAAAGTATATTGCATGAATATAATTTTATGCATAGTTTAACATAAGACGTTCAGAAGCTAAATGTCTCTTAAATGAGATGCCTTAAAAAAACGCAAATTATGAGTGTTTAGAATCTGGTTTTCAACTAGTCTTGGGTTCTGCTTCAACCTTAAATGATGTTGAACAAGACTCTTTATTCTGTTAAGCTGTTTCACTGTGTTTCTTTTTTTCTGTCCTGAGCCTCCAGGCAGTATTTTCATAGCATTTGTAGGGATGCAAATCACCACTTATTAAGCACATCCAGTACATCTAGTGTTGCGTTAGTACTCAGAAGCACTAACTCCTCTAGAGAATATAAGGGAACTCTAACTCAGATTCCAAGTATATCTGCCCATCTTCCTGGGAACCGAGCCTTAGCATTCACGGTGACCATGTCCTCACACAGTTCAGAGGTTGGTAGGTTAATTGATGTCTTTAGGTATTCCAGCACAGTTATTGTGAGACCCTTTTCTTAGCAGCAGGTTAGAAACATAGATGAGCCCTCTTTCCAATGAGGTGTCAGATGAAGGCTTCTGGGAATGGTCTTTTGGGGCTTCTCAGGTAGTGCTAGTGGTAAAGAATTCACGTGCTAATGCAGGAGTCGAGGGTTGGGAAGATTGCCTGCAGTAGAAAATGGCTCCAGTATTCTTTTTTTTTTTTGGCCTCTTTTTTTTTTCCCGTTAGTCCTTCATTTATTTATTTTTATCCACCTTAATTCTTCGGCCTCTGTGGGCCTCCCATTGCACATTGCAGTGGCCTCTCTGGTTGCAGGGCACTGGCTCTGGGCACATGCGCTTCAGAGTGCTGGTTCGTAATTGGACACACCAGTCCAGCTGCTCTGCGGCATATGGGATCTTCCCATGCAAGGGATTGAACCGGTGCCCCTTGCACTGCAAGGCAGACTCTCTACCCACTGGACCACAAGGGAAGCCCGCTACAGTATTCTTGCCTGGAGAATTCCATGGACAGAGGAGCCTGATGCACTATAGTCCATGGGGTAGGAAAGAGTTGGACATGACTGAGCATTTGAGCACTTTGGCCTTTTGCAGAAGGACTTTTTAGCCTCTGAATGTTGGTATATCTGCCTGCCATGCATGGAGCTATGAAGAAGAGAGCTGAGCACAGAGGTGGGAAAAACTTGGCTCCTTGATGAAATCACAGAGTCCCTGAAGCATCCTGTCCTGAAGTGGTCCCTACCAGTGAACTTCTACTTAAACAACACATCTCCTTCCTGCATCAGCAAGTTGAAGTGGGATTCTTAATTACTTGAAGCAAAGATGTCCTAACCAATATAAGACTGATGATCACTGATGAGGTTTGCATCTGTGAATTTTTTGGTATATTTAAGGTCATGTTTAAGAAAACAATATGTCAGCGAATATTTTTGGTCTTTTGCAAAACAGCATAAAAAACAACATTGAAAAGTGTTCTCAACAATGAATGTTGAGTCATTCAATGTTTAGAATGCTGGAAAGGCCAAAACATTAATTTTCAATTTTATATATGCAGACAGTATTCTCAGTGCTTTACATTGAGTATTTTATTTAATCCTTACAACAGGAAGAAATGAAGGTCCTTATTAATCTGGTCTTACAGTTGAAACTTTTGTCATCGATAAAAGCTAAGGATTCTGGTGCTTTCTGAAATCTGGTTGCGGCTGTCTGATTATATTATAAAAGTAAAATCACCCAGATGTGCTGATTCTTCTTTGGAATAATGATCATTTAAGGTCCGTTAATTTTAAATTTTTAATAATCTTACGATGAATTTTGTCTTTTTAAAGGGAAATGCCATAAGCTGTATTTGCAAAATTAATTGGTGGCCTTTTAACCAAAGGAAATTGATAAAAGTATATGTTAACTATAAAAAAAGGATCCCTCCTCAAAAGAACATCAGATTGGATGGCCAGCATATTAAACAAGATCACTCGGCTGCTCTTTCAAGTGCTGTTTCAAGCATCGTCTGTTCAAAGCTTGCAAGATGGGTTTTGAGAGGCAATTTCTTATCGTTTCCACTTCTTGGGGAGAGAAAACACGACACCGGAGACACAGAGCAAACTTCTCGGTTTCCTGCAGTCAGCAGGCAGATGAGTCTGGATCTCCACTGGCATCAACCACCCCAGGGGGTGCTCAGCCCCCAGGCTTTCTACTTCCCATATTGGTTTATCAAAAGAAAGACATAGTCACCTCTGAATGTGTTCTTTTGCCCTAATTCCTAAATTTATCATCATTCAGTCACTAAGCCATGTCAAGCTCTTTGTGACCCCATGGATGGTAGCACGCCGGGCTTCCCTGTCCTTCACCATCCCCTGGAGCCTGCTCAGACTCAAGCCCACTGAGTCAGTGATGCCATCCAGCATCGCATCCTCTGGTGCTCCCTCTCCTCCTGCCTTCAATTAAGGCCTTTCCCAGTGAGTTGGCTCTTTGCATCTGGTGGCCAAAGTATAAGAGCTTTAGCTTCAGCGTCAGTCCTTCCAATGAATAGTCAGGGTTGATTTCCTTTAGGATCGGTTGGTTTGATCTGCTTGCTGTCCAAGTGATTCTCAAGAGTCTTCTCCAGCACCTCTCTTCAAAAGTGTTCTCAACAATGAATGTTGAGTCATTCAATGTTTAGAATGCTGGAAAGGCCAAAACATTAATTTTCAATTTTATATATGCAGACAGTATTCTCAGTGCTTTACATTGAGTATTTTATTTAATCCTTACAACAGGAAGAAATGAAGGTCCTTATTAATCTGGTCTTACAGTTGAAACTTTTGTCATCGATAAAAGCTAAGGATTCTGGTGCTTTCTGAAATCTGGTTGCGGCTGTCTGATTATATTATAAAAGTAAAATCACCCAGATGTGCTGATTCTTCTTTGGAATAATGATCATTTAAGGTCCGTTAATTTTAAATTTTTAATAATCTTACGATGAATTTTGTCTTTTTAAAGGGAAATGCCATAAGCTGTATTTGCAAAATTAATTGGTGGCCTTTTAACCAAAGGAAATTGATAAAAGTATATGTTAACTATAAAAAAAGGATCCCTCCTCAAAAGAACATCAGATTGGATGGCCAGCATATTAAACAAGATCACTCGGCTGCTCTTTCAAGTGCTGTTTCAAGCATCGTCTGTTCAAAGCTTGCAAGATGGGTTTTGAGAGGCAATTTCTTATCGTTTCCACTTCTTGGGGAGAGAAAACACGACACCGGAGACACAGAGCAAACTTCTCGGTTTCCTGCAGTCAGCAGGCAGATGAGTCTGGATCTCCACTGGCATCAACCACCCCAGGGGGTGCTCAGCCCCCAGGCTTTCTACTTCCCATATTGGTTTATCAAAAGAAAGACATAGTCACCTCTGAATGTGTTCTTTTGCCCTAATTCCTAAATTTATCATCATTCAGTCACTAAGCCATGTCAAGCTCTTTGTGACCCCATGGATGGTAGCACGCCGGGCTTCCCTGTCCTTCACCATCCCCTGGAGCCTGCTCAGACTCAAGCCCACTGAGTCAGTGATGCCATCCAGCATCGCATCCTCTGGTGCTCCCTCTCCTCCTGCCTTCAATTAAGGCCTTTCCCAGTGAGTTGGCTCTTTGCATCTGGTGGCCAAAGTATAAGAGCTTTAGCTTCAGCGTCAGTCCTTCCAATGAATAGTCAGGGTTGATTTCCTTTAGGATCGGTTGGTTTGATCTGCTTGCTGTCCAAGTGATTCTCAAGAGTCTTCTCCAGCACCTCTCTTCAAAAGCATCAAAGTTATAATTTTATATTTGTAAATGTGACTTATTATAAATTTAAAGTGAGACAGAACTATATAAGTTACTTTGCATTTGAATAAATAAATGATATGCACATTATCAAAGTGAATAAGCTGAACCATATTCTTCTTACTTTTTCACAGTCTTCGATGTTTCCATACATTTAGTAGCTTAATGATAAATTTTGCTTGCTTACTCTGGTGCTTTGGAAACCAAATGTTCTGTAAAGTTCACACACTTAGTGTTCTGTTCACAGAACCATGCCTTGGTTCACAGTAGTTTAATGTTTAAAAATATGAGGAACAGTCAGTGCTTTTATTTCCTACACTGTACCACAGAAATCACCCCTTCCTTATGAAGTGCTTGTGTGCTAAGTCACTGCGACCCCACGGACGGTAGCCCACCAGGCTCCTCTGTCCATGGGATTTTCCAGGCAAGAACACTGGAGTGGGTTGCCATGCCCTTCTCCAGGGATCCTCCCGACCCAGGGACAGAACCTGCGAGCATGTCTCTGTGCATTGGCAGGTGGGCTGTTCGCCCCTAGCACCACCTGGGAAGCCCCCCTTACAGAAGAAAATATAGCAAAGATAAATGAATTTTTTAATGTCAATGCATTTAAATAAGTATTAGCAGAGTAAGGGGTCTGTCAGGCTCAGTTTGGAATAATTTCTATTTAGTCTCATGACAAATTGATGGCACATGAGCCTGTGATTTACATAAATATCTTCTAAAATGTCAGTCTTGTGTCCTGGTGCAAAGGGATAAAGTGGATTGCATTTCAGGTGTAAGAAGTGTAGCCAACACAGGTTCAGAAGGGACTGGTAAAAGGGCAATGGGCCTGTTCCCAGCATCGCATCCTCTGGTGCTCCCTCTCCTCCTGCCTTCAATTAAGGCCTTTCCCAGTGAGTTGGCTCTTTGCATCTGGTGGCCAAAGTATAAGAGCTTTAGCTTCAGCGTCAGTCCTTCCAATGAATAGTCAGGGTTGATTTCCTTTAGGATCGGTTGGTTTGATCTGCTTGCTGTCCAAGTGATTCTCAAGAGTCTTCTCCAGCACCTCTCTTCAAAAGCATCAAAGTTATAATTTTATATTTGTAAATGTGACTTATTATAAATTTAAAGTGAGACAGAACTATATAAGTTACTTTGCATTTGAATAAATAAATGATATGCACATTATCAAAGTGAATAAGCTGAACCATATTCTTCTTACTTTTTCACAGTCTTCGATGTTTCCATACATTTAGTAGCTTAATGATAAATTTTGCTTGCTTACTCTGGTGCTTTGGAAACCAAATGTTCTGTAAAGTTCACACACTTAGTGTTCTGTTCACAGAACCATGCCTTGGTTCACAGTAGTTTAATGTTTAAAAATATGAGGAACAGTCAGTGCTTTTATTTCCTACACTGTACCACAGAAATCACCCCTTCCTTATGAAGTGCTTGTGTGCTAAGTCACTGCGACCCCACGGACGGTAGCCCACCAGGCTCCTCTGTCCATGGGATTTTCCAGGCAAGAACACTGGAGTGGGTTGCCATGCCCTTCTCCAGGGATCCTCCCGACCCAGGGACAGAACCTGCGAGCATGTCTCTGTGCATTGGCAGGTGGGCTGTTCGCCCCTAGCACCACCTGGGAAGCCCCCCTTACAGAAGAAAATATAGCAAAGATAAATGAATTTTTTAATGTCAATGCATTTAAATAAGTATTAGCAGAGTAAGGGGTCTGTCAGGCTCAGTTTGGAATAATTTCTATTTAGTCTCATGACAAATTGATGGCACATGAGCCTGTGATTTACATAAATATCTTCTAAAATGTCAGTCTTGTGTCCTGGTGCAAAGGGATAAAGTGGATTGCATTTCAGGTGTAAGAAGTGTAGCCAACACAGGTTCAGAAGGACTGGTAGAGGGCAGTGGTGGAGAACTGGTGGAGAGCCAAGACACCTTGGCTGCAGTTTGGAGGTGGAGAGCTTTCAAAAACACCACTGCATGGATCCTTCTCCCGGAAGCTTCCGATGCGGAGCCAGCCCTGGGCTGTGGGACTGTGGAAAGCTGTGTGGAGTGGATATAAAGTCAAAGGCTGAGAATCACCCCTGGAGAATGACTAGATGTGAGATGAACACCTCCATGAAGGGAGTCACCCCCAGATGGCTCGGCCATGAACTTTCAATAACAGCCGAACTAGGACGTCCAAACATCAATAAAAATGTGCTAGCATGAAGCCTGATCTTTAATTAACTAAATGGCTGGAGCTTCATAATATAGAAGCAGAAAACCACAACATTTTGTTTCCTTCTGATTCATGGAACAAATTTTTTTTTTAAAAATGGTGAACGTGAGTAAAAAGAGCAAAATATAAAGAGTAGAATAATTTCACCCCTAATGATGAAAGAAGGTCCTTTCCACAGACACTGGCTTATGATCCATCTTACACAGTACAGAGCTAGTCTCACACCCATGATGTTAGCTGTGCGAAATTGTTGATAATTCACCATTTGTGGCCCTACAAAATTCAATGTTACAGGGCTATATCTGCTAATTATAGACAATATGCACATTTATACAGTGAGGCAAATGCCAATAAACCTGTATAATATAATAGAAAAATCCTCCTAAATACATTCTTAATATATTTCACCCTTGGAATGATAGTCTCTGATATATTCAAGACATGCCTTAGGGATCCTCCCGACCCAGGGACAGAACCTGCGAGCATGTCTCTGTGCATTGGCAGGTGGGCTGTTCGCCCCTAGCACCACCTGGGAAGCCCCTTACAGAAGAAAATATAGCAAAGATAAATGAATTTTTTAATGTCAATGCATTTAAATAAGTATTAGCAGAGTAAGGGGTCTGTCAGGCTCAGTTTGGAATAATTTCTATTTAGTCTCATGACAAATTGATGGCACATGAGCCTGTGATTTACATAAATATCTTCTAAAATGTCAGTCTTGTGTCCTGGTGCAAAGGGATAAAGTGGATTGCATTTCAGGTGTAAGAAGTGTAGCCAACACAGGTTCAGAAGGACTGGTAGAGGGCAGTGGTGGAGAACTGGTGGAGAGCCAAGACACCTTGGCTGCAGTTTGGAGGTGGAGAGCTTTCAAAAACACCACTGCATGGATCCTTCTCCCGGAAGCTTCCGATGCGGAGCCAGCCCTGGGCTGTGGGACTGTGGAAAGCTGTGTGGAGTGGATATAAAGTCAAAGGCTGAGAATCACCCCTGGAGAATGACTAGATGTGAGATGAACACCTCCATGAAGGGAGTCACCCCCAGATGGCTCGGCCATGAACTTTCAATAACAGCCGAACTAGGACGTCCAAACATCAATAAAAATGTGCTAGCATGAAGCCTGATCTTTAATTAACTAAATGGCTGGAGCTTCATAATATAGAAGCAGAAAACCACAACATTTTGTTTCCTTCTGATTCATGGAACAAATTTTTTTTTTAAAAATGGTGAACGTGAGTAAAAAGAGCAAAATATAAAGAGTAGAATAATTTCACCCCTAATGATGAAAGAAGGTCCTTTCCACAGACACTGGCTTATGATCCATCTTACACAGTACAGAGCTAGTCTCACACCCATGATGTTAGCTGTGCGAAATTGTTGATAATTCACCATTTGTGGCCCTACAAAATTCAATGTTACAGGGCTATATCTGCTAATTATAGACAATATGCACATTTATACAGTGAGGCAAATGCCAATAAACCTGTATAATATAATAGAAAAATCCTCCCTAAATACATTCTTAATATATTTCACCCTTGGAATGATAGTCTCTGATATATTCAAGACATTGAAAGTATGGTTTTTTAGGATGTTCCACCATTTAGATGAATTTTAACTTGAACACGATCTCTTTGAAGGCATTTTCTTTCACTATCAAAGCTCCCTAAAATGTCCTCAGCTTCATCCTCAAGGACATGGACTTAATATTCTGGGAAATGTGGAAATCATATCTTGACTCCTTTGTTTTTGTGCCTAAAAACACCCACAATAATCTTTGAATAAAATTGTGGTATTTTTCCTATGTGTCTGATCATTTCCCAACAAAGATACATTAAAAAAACCACAGCTTGTAGCAATGAGCTAAAACATGTTTCAGAATCACACTCTGAGAGCAGGGTTCCCCTTGCAAGTCTTCTCTTCATCCCTGGACTTTCTGTTTGTTTGTTTGTTTCATTTAGGTCTAAGGCATTTAGCGCTGACATCGAAGACAATATTGAATATTGCCGTTCTCTGATTAGATCTAATTTCAAACACTGTTGACTAGGAATTCGCTTCAAGTCTTTAAAATTGGAGACTTGAATGGGACATGCCAAGGCGGGTTGTGGGGGAACCCTGTAACAGACATTGACTGAATGAGTAAGTGTGGCATCTGAATTTTTGTGGCTCAGTGGATGGGTCTCACAGTACAGAATTTGTGAAATATTTGTCGGCCCAAGATATTTACCCATAACAAAAATGGTAAGAAAGACATACAATATCCATCATATTTTACAAAACAATTATCATTAGCTTTTTAGTATATTCAGATCAGTCTTTCTGTGTAAGTCATTTTCTTGACTTCCCAGGTGGTGCAGTGTTAAAGAATCTGCCTGCCAGTGCAGGAGATGTGGGCTTAATCCCTGGCTCAGGATCATCCACTGGAGAAGGAAATGGTGACTCGCTTCAGTGTTCTCGCCTGGAGAATCCCAAGGAGAGAGGAGCCTGGTGGGCTACAGTCCATAAAGCTGCAGAGTTGGACATGATTGAGCATGCACACATGCAAATCAGTCTCTATTTTTTAAAATATTAATTATGCTTATTTTAAAAATTCTGGCCTCCTTTATTGGTCCTTTATTTATTTATTTTCATCCATCTTCATTCTTTGGCCTGTGCAGGCCTCCCACTGCAGCAGCCTCTCTCGCTGCAGAGCGCCGGCTCTGGGCACATGTGCTCCAGAGTGCTGGCTCCTAACTGGACACACCAGTCCAGCCACCCCATGGCACATGCGATCTTCCCAGGTCAGGGATTGAACCGGTGCCCCTTGCCATTGCAAGGAAGGCTCCTTACCCACTGGACCACCAGGAAAGCCCTCATTTTCTATTCTTAAAGAATACATTGCCATCTATACTTTCCCACTAGCATTCCCTTGATCCTTGAGAATTCCCAGATCCCTGACTTTCAAGCATGTTTGTTAATAGCTATCTCTTACTGCTACTTTTATGGCTACTATGATAAATTTGATTGTGAATTTTCTCTTTTATGAGTAAAGTGATGAGACACTTACTTGTATACAGATATTTTATTTTCTCAGAAGAAAAAAAATCACATTCCTGTAAGTTGAATTATCAGGCCAAATGATATAAGCATAAAATTAATTTATGTAACAAAATGTACTTAGCCACAAGGAAACTTCCACAAAAGAGAGATCTTTAAAGCCGCATGCTGTGACCACAATGAAATAAAGCTAAAAAGGAACAATAATGGCAACAACTAAATTTTTAAGCCACTTTTGAATCAAAGAGAAAAAGAATCTTATAAAAATTTGGAAATCATCAAAATGAGAACAATTTTCTAATGTCTATGAAATGTGATTGCAACTATATTCACTGCCTGGAAAATCATTTTATCACATAAAAGTATATAAAAATAAATGTTTAATTTAAGAACTAGGAAGAAATGAGAATAGTGTTAAAAAGAAGGTAATTTATACTGACAGATAAAATCAATAAATTAAAATTAAAAACAGAATTGATACATAAAACCAAATGCTAACTCTTCGAAAATAAAATAATGTTGAGTTTGGTGATGACTTTTCAGATACAACATCAAACGTGTGATGCAGCAAAGAAATAACTTATCAGTTGAATTTCATTAAAATAAGAAAAAATTCTGCACTGCAAAAGACATCAGTGAAAGACAAACCACAGACTGGGAGATAATATTTTCAAAAGATCTATCAGATAACGGACTAGTTTCCAAAACACACAAATGACTTTTAAAACTCCATGACAAGAAGACAAACTCTCTTAAAATGGGATGAAGACTTTAGCGGACACTTTACCAAAGAAGTTAAAACCAAAAAAGCCTTCCCTGATCCTTGCAGAATTCCCACCCCATGGCACATGCGATCTTCCCAGGTCAGGGATTGAACCGGTGCCCCTTGCCATTGCAAGGAAGGCTCCTTACCCACTGGACCACCAGGAAAGCCCTCATTTTCTATTCTTAAAGAATACATTGCCATCTATACTTTCCCACTAGCATTCCCTTGATCCTTGAGAATTCCCAGATCCCTGACTTTCAAGCATGTTTGTTAATAGCTATCTCTTACTGCTACTTTTATGGCTACTATGATAAATTTGATTGTGAATTTTCTCTTTTATGAGTAAAGTGATGAGACACTTACTTGTATACAGATATTTTATTTTCTCAGAAGAAAAAAAATCACATTCCTGTAAGTTGAATTATCAGGCCAAATGATATAAGCATAAAATTAATTTATGTAACAAAATGTACTTAGCCACAAGGAAACTTCCACAAAAGAGAGATCTTTAAAGCCGCATGCTGTGACCACAATGAAATAAAGCTAAAAAGGAACAATAATGGCAACAACTAAATTTTTAAGCCACTTTTGAATCAAAGAGAAAAAGAATCTTATAAAAATTTGGAAATCATCAAAATGAGAACAATTTTCTAATGTCTATGAAATGTGATTGCAACTATATTCACTGCCTGGAAAATCATTTTATCACATAAAAGTATATAAAAATAAATGTTTAATTTAAGAACTAGGAAGAAATGAGAATAGTGTTAAAAAGAAGGTAATTTATACTGACAGATAAAATCAATAAATTAAAATTAAAAACAGAATTGATACATAAAACCAAATGCTAACTCTTCGAAAATAAAATAATGTTGAGTTTGGTGATGACTTTTCAGATACAACATCAAACGTGTGATGCAGCAAAGAAATAACTTATCAGTTGAATTTCATTAAAATAAGAAAAAATTCTGCACTGCAAAAGACATCAGTGAAAGACAAACCACAGACTGGGAGATAATATTTTCAAAAGATCTATCAGATAACGGACTAGTTTCCAAAACACACAAATGACTTTTAAAACTCCATGACAAGAAGACAAACAACTCTCTTAAAAATGGGATGAAGACTTTAGCGGACACTTTACCAAAGAAGATAAACAGATGGCAAATAAGCCGATGAAAAGATAGTCTACCTTCCATGCTAGCAGGGAAATGCAAATAAAAAACAAAAAGCCCCTCTGCACACCTGTAAGAATGGCCACAACCCAGAACCCTGGCCGCACCAAAGGCTAGGGAGAAGGTGGAGCGACAACGACTCTCATCCACGGCTGATGTGAGAGCAGACACGGTGCAGCCCCCTCGGAGGGCCGTTTGGCGGCTTCTCATAAAAGTAAACACACACTTACCGTACGACCTGGCAAGGGAACACCTTGGCATCTGTCCAAAGAACGTGATACCACATGTCTTTACAAATACCTACCCAGAGATGTTTATAGCACCTTTATTTATAATTTCCAAAACTTTGAACCAACAAAGATGTCCTTCAATAGGTGAGAAAGGAACTGCAGTACAGCCGGACAACGGAAAAGCTTTTTCAGTGCTAAAAAGTAATGGACTACTGAGCCATAAGAAGACATAGAAAAGCATTAAGTGCATATCACGAAGTGAAAGAAGCCAGTCTGAAACGACCACATACTTTATGATTTCAACTAGATGGCATTCTAGAAAAGGCAAAATTATCGGGACAGTAAAAAAGATAGTGGTCGCCAGGGGTGAGGTAAGGCGCTAAGGGATTAACGGGTGGCTCAGGGAGGATTTTTAAAGAGATAAAATAGAACCCACCAGCCAAAGCAGTAGATGTAAGAGACACAGGCTTGATCCTTGGGCTGGGAAGATGCCCTGGAGAAGGAATTGGCGACCCACTCCCGTATTCTTTCCTGGGAAATACCATGGACAGAGGAGCCAGGAGGGCCGCAGTCCACAGAGTTGCAGAGGTGGACACGACTGAGCATACCTGTGTGCACACACACACACACACACACAATCACTCTGTATTATTCTATAATGGTGGGAACATGGTATTACTTTTTGTCCAAACCTATAGAGTATATAAGAAAGCTATAAACAAAATTTAGAATCTTCTCTCAAATTTAAAAAGAAAATAATATGGTGTGATTGTTCATTTTGTCCCTGGGTATTTGGATAAACCCATTTTACTTTCTGTTTGTTTCATCTTGTTTTGTCTGAGAAACTTCCTCCTTGAGTTTGCAGCAGGTGTTCTCAGCGTCATCCACAAAGATGCTTTCAAAAATAGAACATCATTACATTTTCTTTTTTTTTTTTTTTGCAGGCAAATGTTAAAGACACCAAAATACAGCAATTAAACTTTTCATTAAAAAGATTGAAAAGGAAAACTCAGTGCCCTACTAATTTCTCACTGTGTGGAGGTAGGTTCAGGCTGTTTGTGCTTTCCCGAATCTTAAAGTCCTTAACCCTTGGTATTTCTAGTTCCAGCTGAAAGCCTTCCTTGATTCTGTAAATGTAGAAAAGTTACCTTCCTACCATTCTTGAGCCCAAGACTTTTCATTGTAAGAGCTCAGAAAATACTGATGATTCAGATTCATGGGCACAGAGTGGGGTGTAGGTTTATTTATATTAACTGTTGAATGAACATTTCTCAAATCCCATTACATGGTTTCTGATTGGAACGATTAAAATTACACAGTGAAGCAAGCATAATGGTTGGTGTGAGGAAGTAAAATTTTCTCCCCCTTTTCAGTCTGAAGTTCCATTATTTTCTGGCTTTGTCCTGAGGTCTTTAATACCTACTGAGGTGAGTTTAGGATATTTGTGATTTCTGTTGCCTGGAAGTTCTTCATCTTTGGTCTGGCCATTTCTGGGGTAAAACCTTTGGGACATCTCACCCAGAAGAGAGGTGAAGCCCCTCTGAAATAGTCAGGGGCTACATTACTCTCTATTTATTACACAGGATTCTCCTTACGCCTGGAAGAGGCCTGGCAGCCACTGAACATCTGTGGATCTTCCAAAGCGAGATCCCCAGACCTAATGCACATCCTTCCTAGATTTGACTCAGGAAAGTTCAAGAACTAGGACAATTATTACTGATGAAGTGCTGACTCACAGGGAGCTGAACTGTGTTCACTTCTTCATGGCCATTCATAATGATATACAGATATATACAGATAGATAGATAGATAGATAATTTGTCAAACTGTTATGTCTTAAGGGCTTCCCAGCTGGTGCAGTGATAAGGAATCCTCCTGCAATGCAGGAAATGCAAGTTCAATATCTGGCTCAGGAAGATCCCGTGGAGAAGGGAATAGCTACCCACTCCAGTATTCTTGCCTGGAGAATTCCATGGATACAAGACAGTCCATGGAGTTACAAAGAGTCAGACATGACTGAGCAAGTAATACACACACACACACACACACACACACACACAATGATTCCTATAAGTTAATTAGAAATTTAGAATCTTTTAATCATGTAAATGGAGTGCAAATAAATATATGGCTGATCACAGTTACCTCACAGGTTATGTGAGTACTATGCCTCTAAGCATTTTTAAGAGATTTTACGTAACATAAGGTATGTCTTTTTGAAATCCAAAGGTATATTTCTTGTAGTATATATTGAAAGCACTCCACTTAATGTCAACTTCAGTAGCTAAAGAATTGAAGTAGTAACACATGAAGACAAAGTCTATACTGAGGTTTGTCCATTGATGTAACAGAAAGTAAAGTACAGGAAACAAGGGACTGATTCCTTCCAAGAACAATTTACTTCGCTTCATTCTTTCTTTTTCATTTAATTGACTGAACTAATGGCTTTAACTGTGCAATTTATACTTTAGAGCACCTGTCTACATCAAAATCACAAAATACATGTCACTAAATTTTTTAAGTTTATGTGGACAGTTGTGAAGGTCCTTTCTTCCCAACACACTGACGTACGAATGAACATCAGAACACGCTGATGTTTGCTACTTTTTTGTAAGAAATTTACATGGCATTTACCAATAGAGTTTCCTTGTGGAGCCATATCTTTGGCAATCCACCCAATGTAATTAGTCTTCTTTTGAATTCTGTCAGCCTTTATTACTAACTCATTAGCCTACAATGTAATATTAAATATTTTTAAAATAGGCCACATGATTTCATGTTGAGCAATTCAGTTGAAAAATAATATTCAGAATGAAATATACAAAGAACACAAATTCCTAATTCAAATTCTGTTATGAGTTTTTCTTTTTTTAAGCCTAGAGTAAATTTTGCATTTATTATGAAAGAAAATATGTATTGTTCTTTAAGAACAGTGTATAACTCCTGTGAGGGCCTTTTATAAAATCTAGTAAGCTCTTCTGTAGGACTCGTAAATCAGTATAAGCTTGACATTACTCCAAAATATTGATATGATTTTGCATAACCTGAAGAATATTTAGATAAATCTCTGGGCATTATTTTGTGTAACTTGTACACTTTCTGTAGAAATGTGATACTCAAACTAGTAATCAACTTGAAAAAAAATCGACTTTCTGGAATGAAAAAAGATGAATTGTCTATTTATTTACCAATGAAGCATTTATTCAGCATACTACTTCAAAAAGAAAATCATCTTAATTCATTTGGTATTTTAATTATGAATAATTGTTCATAATGGTTATGGTTTTACCAGTCGTTTGTAGTACAGAGCTGAAGTTGAAATTTACTGTCACTCTGTAAAACTGTTTACTTAGGACTATATGATAATATATTTTTTAAAAACTTTATGTATAGATTTTTGGCTCTTCTGGGTTTTCACTGCTGCCACAGGTTCTTCTTTAGTTGCAGGAAGTGAGGGCTACTCTCTAGTTGCAGCGAGCAGGCTTCTTGTTGCGGGACTTCTCTTGTTGTGGAACTCGGGCTCTAGGGCACATGGGCTTCAGTATTTGCGGCACATGGGCTCACTAGTTGTGGCTCTGTGGTTCTAGAGCACAGGCTCCATTGTTGTGGCTCACGGGCTTTGTTGCTTCACAGCATGTGGGATCATCCCAGATCAGGGATTGAGCTTGTGTCTCCTGCATTGGCAGGCAAACTCTTTAGCACTGAGCTACCAGGGAAGCCTGGAGTATATGATAATATTTCTGATACTACCATATTATCATAAATGGCAATTGATAAGGGATTTTCATAAGATATAATTATATGAATCCAAATATAACAGACCTCTAGGAATGCCTCACTATGCAATGTCACAGGATGTCTAAATCTAAGGCAGAAATCCTTCAGTGGGTGTTAACTTCCGGTTTGGGTTTTGTGTGATGTCACACAAGGGAGACGTCTTTAAACATGCAAACAGATCACTGTTAGTCACAGTGTAAACAAAAGAGCTAATAATTTTACTATAAGCAGATAATGTATTTGGTCAATTACCTCCTATTAGCAATTTGTGTTCCTAACACTGATCACACTCAGTTCTTCAAATGGCTGCATTTCCCTCCTTCTTCCTGTAAGTCACGGGGAAAACGGAAAAACTGTTCAGCCAAGAACCACGGTGAAGCACCTGACCCTATGCCCAGAGAACAGGCATGACCAGAAGTAGGATAGGGACCCGGGTCTGGAGACCAGTTTATGTGGGCGGGGGCCAGTGAGGAGCAAGACACACTGAGACAGAAGAGTGCAGCTGTCCCCAAGGACTAGCTTTGGCTGGATGCTAGTCAGTTGGGTGTCAAGGCATGGACGCAAGATAAAGAAACTGCTCAAACCCAACTAACCAAATGGACAGGCTTTGAACTGAAAGGGCTTAGTGGAGACCAGTCCTCACACCTGTGAGAGAACCCCAGTGTCCATTCATCTGGTGTTTGTAATGGTCAGTTGGGTAATCAAACCATCAGGGCACCCCTCACAGATGCGTCCGTGGTGGGCGCAGGGCTGGATTACACTCCTGCAAAGCGGAAGTGGACCTGAACCTGACGTGGGAGACAGCACCTCATTCCAAGGTGTGTTTGTCCAGGCCGGATAGGTTCAGACTTCTGCTTATGTTTGAGAGGATTCACTAAGAAGCTTGCAGGAAGGTAGAAGTGGGGTTTCCTGATGTCCACTGGTGAGACCACTGAGAACTGGGCGTCTGCCCACTGTGACCTTCTTCACCATCAATCAGTAAGAGCTGTCACAAAACCACCAAAAGCACTTCCATGTGGCAGAATCTATGCATAGCCTTGGTCTATAACCTCTATAATTCTACCCCTTATGAGCAAACCCGGAAATATAAATATAATGGGAATCAGAGAGCTCTGGAAAACCCATCTATAGAACAGGAGCGACTTACAAGAGGGTGGAATTTTAATTTCCATAAATGGCATGGGGAAAATCCAAATATAACAGACCTCTAGGAATGCCTCACTATGCAATGTCACAGGATGTCTAAATCTAAGGCAGAAATCCTTCAGTGGGTGTTAACTTCCGGTTTGGGTTTTGTGTGATGTCACACAAGGGAGACGTCTTTAAACATGCAAACAGATCACTGTTAGTCACAGTGTAAACAAAAGAGCTAATAATTTTACTATAAGCAGATAATGTATTTGGTCAATTACCTCCTATTAGCAATTTGTGTTCCTAACACTGATCACACTCAGTTCTTCAAATGGCTGCATTTCCCTCCTTCTTCCTGTAAGTCACGGGGAAAACGGAAAAACTGTTCAGCCAAGAACCACGGTGAAGCACCTGACCCTATGCCCAGAGAACAGGCATGACCAGAAGTAGGATAGGGACCCGGGTCTGGAGACCAGTTTATGTGGGCGGGGGGCAGTGAGGAGCAAGACACACTGAGACAGAAGAGTGCAGCTGTCCCCAAGGACTAGCTTTGGCTGGATGCTAGTCAGTTGGGTGTCAAGGCATGGACGCAAGATAAAGAAACTGCTCAAACCCAACTAACCAAATGGACAGGCTTTGAACTGAAAGGGCTTAGTGGAGACCAGTCCTCACACCTGTGAGAGAACCCCAGTGTCCATTCATCTGGTGTTTGTAATGGTCAGTTGGGTAATCAAACCATCAGGGCACCCCTCACAGATGCGTCCGTGGTGGGCGCAGGGCTGGATTACACTCCTGCAAAGCGGAAGTGGACCTGAACCTGACGTGGGAGACAGCACCTCATTCCAAGGTGTGTTTGTCCAGGCCGGATAGGTTCAGACTTCTGCTTATGTTTGAGAGGATTCACTAAGAAGCTTGCAGGAAGGTAGAAGTGGGGTTTCCTGATGTCCACTGGTGAGACCACTGAGAACTGGGCGTCTGCCCACTGTGACCTTCTTCACCATCAATCAGTAAGAGCTGTCACAAAACCACCAAAAGCACTTCCATGTGGCAGAATCTATGCATAGCCTTGGTCTATAACCTCTATAATTCTACCCCTTATGAGCAAACCCCGGAAATATAAATATAATGGGAATCAGAGAGCTCTGGAAAACCCATCTATAGAACAGGAGCGACTTACAAGAAATAGCATCAGCCTTCCCGGAGCCTCAGGGATACTTTTCCCCATCACTACGGTTTATGATCTCTGTGGCTCTTGGTTCATTAGAGATGAATTTCTCCCTTGCTAAAGTTGAGAAACTGCAGAGCCCCTCACGCTGAGCACATATCAGAGCAGGACAGGCCTCTCTAACCAGCCGACAGTGGCTGGGCTACTGGTTATTCTCCATCTGTCGCTAGGTACTTAATTCATCTGTACCTCATGTTCACGCTCAGTCCTGTCTGAGTCTTTGTGACCCATGGACTGTAGCCCACCAGGCTCCTCTGCCCGTGGGGTTCTCCAGGGGGCCTTCCCAGCCCGGGTCTCCTCACTACAAGCAGATTCTTTACCATCTGAGCCAACAGATCCATAAAAAATAATAATTCAAGAGTGCAGAAGATATGGAAATAAACTGGTGAGAATTACAGAAATTATTTACATAGATAACTAAAACTAAATAATTGTAGAAGTCATTGCCACACAATACAATAAGGGCCACCGACTGAAAAGGTAAAACTATTACCAACGGAAGGGAAATCAGAATGCTAATTTCTGTTTACAGCATTTAATATTATGCATAGTTAAAATATAGTATAAATTATGCAGAATTATAAAATCAAAGCATATGATCAAAGTTTCATAAATGTTTATGATTCTTTTCTAAAATTTAGAAAAGTCTTACAAGATTTAATGCTTTTTTTAAGATGATGAAGCTTATGGATGAAATTCACCAACTCTTTCAATTATAACCTAATTTGTTTTTTACATTAGCTTTATGAAAAGATTTAATTTGAATCAAAATGCATTTAATTAAGATGACCTTTATTACTCTATGTGTGGTGACACTGTTGGCTACCGGTATCAGCTGAAGCCTTCAGTTTCTCTAACGTCCATCCGTTTAGTTGGTACCATTACTCAACCCTGAAACGTGTCCTTTCTTTTACCTTTATATGAGCATGCAGTCATATTTCAGAAGGCGTAAGGTAAATACTACCCCTTTTTTCCCTGAGCAAACCCGGAAATATAAATATAATGGGAATCAGAGAGCTCTGGAAAACCCATCTATAGAACAGGAGCGACTTACAAGAAATAGCATCAGCCTTCCGGAGCCTCAGGGATACTTTTCCCCATCACTACGGTTTATGATCTCTGTGGCTCTTGGTTCATTAGAGATGAATTTCTCCCTTGCTAAAGTTGAGAAACTGCAGAGCCCCTCACGCTGAGCACATATCAGAGCAGGACAGGCCTCTCTAACCAGCCGACAGTGGCTGGGCTACTGGTTATTCTCCATCTGTCGCTAGGTACTTAATTCATCTGTACCTCATGTTCACGCTCAGTCCTGTCTGAGTCTTTGTGACCCATGGACTGTAGCCCACCAGGCTCCTCTGCCCGTGGGGTTCTCCAGGGGGCCTTCCCAGCCCGGGTCTCCTCACTACAAGCAGATTCTTTACCATCTGAGCCAACAGATCCATAAAAAATAATAATTCAAGAGTGCAGAAGATATGGAAATAAACTGGTGAGAATTACAGAAATTATTTACATAGATAACTAAAACTAAATAATTGTAGAAGTCATTGCCACACAATACAATAAGGGCCACCGACTGAAAAGGTAAAACTATTACCAACGGAAGGGAAATCAGAATGCTAATTTCTGTTTACAGCATTTAATATTATGCATAGTTAAAATATAGTATAAATTATGCAGAATTATAAAATCAAAGCATATGATCAAAGTTTCATAAATGTTTATGATTCTTTTCTAAAATTTAGAAAAGTCTTACAAGATTTAATGCTTTTTTTAAGATGATGAAGCTTATGGATGAAATTCACCAACTCTTTCAATTATAACCTAATTTGTTTTTTACATTAGCTTTATGAAAAGATTTAATTTGAATCAAAATGCATTTAATTAAGATGACCTTTATTACTCTATGTGTGGTGACACTGTTGGCTACCGGTATCAGCTGAAGCCTTCAGTTTCTCTAACGTCCATCCGTTTAGTTGGTACCATTACTCAACCCTGAAACGTGTCCTTTCTTTTACCTTTATATGAGCATGCAGTCATATTTCAGAAGGCGTAAGGTAAATACTTTGGGGAGATGTGAGATAATTTTTTCTCTGTGTTTTTTCTTTTTTTGCTTTTTTGGTACTTTCCTGAAATATTTTTTTACAAATAACATGGATTATTTGCATTGTAAATGTGACTTTTTATTCTTTAAAAATTAAAAGGCAAAAAAAGGCAGACAAAAACACAAATGTAATACTGGAAAGAAGCATTAGCCAAAATATGAATGCTTCTACAATATGAGGAGAGATTACTTAACATAAGCAGGTTAAACTCAAGAGCATCGCCTAACAATCATTTCTATAAATACTACATTGATGATACTCTCACGTTCATATGGAACGTTCTGTCTGAACTCACATACCCTGACAAAACCCCTGACACCACCATTATTTTATCATCAGTTTTCCAGCACTTGTCATTTTATGTTTGGATGATCTGGCTATGACTTCATTTTTTTCCTTTGAGTATTTTGAATGCTGAAATCGTGTTTTATGAATGTCAAAATGTTTACTTATATTTTACTTGTGAAAAATTAATATAAATGTAACCTAAGCACACCAGAGTCTGAGCCATACTGCTTCTCCGCTGCGCGGACACATAACTGGCGAGAAGCCAACCACAGCAGGTTTCAGGCGACACCTGGTGGCCCTTCCTTCTCTGCGTCTCCACTGAGGGGCCTGAGGACCTGAGTGCCCCTCTTGGTTCCAGCTGTGCTCTTTCTTGGCCGAGATTCAGCTTCTTCTTGGCACTCAGAGGACTGGGTAAACTTTTCTCATGCATCTTCTGGCTCCAATCCATCTGCTATGTGACTCTGAGCTCCTTATTACCACAGATGTACTAAACCTGAGCTACACATTTTGTTTTTACATTAGCTTTATGAAAAGATTTAATTTGAATCAAAATGCATTTAATTAAGATGACCTTTATTACTCTATGTGTGGTGACACTGTTGGCTACCGGTATCAGCTGAAGCCTTCAGTTTCTCTAACGTCCATCCGTTTAGTTGGTACCATTACTCAACCCTGAAACGTGTCCTTTCTTTTACCTTTATATGAGCATGCAGTCATATTTCAGAAGGCGTAAGGTAAATACTTTGGGGAGATGTGAGATAATTTTTTCTCTGTGTTTTTTTTCTTTTTTTTTGCTTTTTTGGTACTTTCCTGAAATATTTTTTTACAAATAACATGGATTATTTGCATTGTAAATGTGACTTTTTATTCTTTAAAAATTAAAAGGCAAAAAAAGGCAGACAAAAACACAAATGTAATACTGGAAAGAAGCATTAGCCAAAATATGAATGCTTCTACAATATGAGGAGAGATTACTTAACATAAGCAGGTTAAACTCAAGAGCATCGCCTAACAATCATTTCTATAAATACTACATTGATGATACTCTCACGTTCATATGGAACGTTCTGTCTGAACTCACATACCCTGACAAAACCCCTGACACCACCATTATTTTATCATCAGTTTTCCAGCACTTGTCATTTTATGTTTGGATGATCTGGCTATGACTTCATTTTTTTCCTTTGAGTATTTTGAATGCTGAAATCGTGTTTTATGAATGTCAAAATGTTTACTTATATTTTACTTGTGAAAAATTAATATAAATGTAACCTAAGCACACCAGAGTCTGAGCCATACTGCTTCTCCGCTGCGCGGACACATAACTGGCGAGAAGCCAACCACAGCAGGTTTCAGGCGACACCTGGTGGCCCTTCCTTCTCTGCGTCTCCACTGAGGGGCCTGAGGACCTGAGTGCCCCTCTTGGTTCCAGCTGTGCTCTTTCTTGGCCGAGATTCAGCTTCTTCTTGGCACTCAGAGGACTGGGTAAACTTTTCTCATGCATCTTCTGGCTCCAATCCATCTGCTATGTGACTCTGAGCTCCCTTATTACCACAGATGTATATTCATCTCCAAACGCATCAAGTTGTACCCAGTAAATATCTACAGTCATTGTATGTCAATCACACCTCAATAAGAGATTAAAATGTCGTGGGGGTGCACTAGACGGTAGGGAATTAAAACGTCACCTGAAAGCCCAGTTACCAGGCTCCCCTGGGGTTCACTGTCATCCTTCTCATTCCTTTTTTTTTTTTTTGGCCACTTCTATTGGTTTTTCATTTATTTATTTTCATCCATCTTTGTTCTTTGGCTCCTGTGGGCCTCCCATCGCAGTGGCCTCCCTCGCTGCAGAGCACGGGCTCTGGGCGCATGCGCTCGAGCGCTGGCTCGTAGTTGGACACATCGGTCCAGCCGCTCCGTGGCACGTGCCATCTTCCCGGGCCAGGGATTGAACCGGCATCCCCTGCACTGCAAGGCGGTGTCCCTACCCACTGGACCACCAGAGAGGCCCCATCCTTCTCCTTGATCTCATCAACTCCTTAAGGGGTCTGAGGCTCTTCCCTCAGCCTTAACCCCTCCCTGTTTTCAGGGGTGATTCACACAGAGCCGGCTGGCCTTGTCGGTGTCCTGGCCTCACTCATCCAGCCAACACGCAGGAACTCCTTGCAAAAGAATTTTTTCATCCTCACAGAGAGCAGATTTTAACTTTATATTAGTAAACAGAAATCGTTCTCGTGTGTGTGTGTGTGAGAGTGTGTATGTGAGAGTGTTGTGTGTGTGTGAGTGTGTGTGTGTGTGTGTGAGAGTGTATGTGTATGTGAGAGAGTGTGTGTATGTGAGAGTGTTGTGTGTGAGTGTGTGTGAGAGTGTGTGTGAGTGTGTGTGTGTACCCGTTTGCTCCACTGTGTCTGACTCTTCACAACCCTGGGCCGACAGCCGGCGAGGCTCCTCTGTGCCTGGAATCCCGCAGGCGGGGATGCCACTCTGGGTCGCCACGGCCTCCACCAGGGGATCTTCCCATCGCAGGGATGGAGCCCACACCTCCTGCATCGGCAGGTGGATACTTACTGCTGAGCCAGCAGGGAAGTCTGCCAGAAATCTTTTTAAAGGCAATTTATTCTTTGGAAAAAAGAAGCATTTTGAGTTCCTGACAAGTATGAATTTTCAACTAGTTTGATTCCCCAATTATTACTATTAGCTTCTACCACTGACTTCTAAAATTATTTTAATAAACATGCAAATAAGTTCCAGGACTGAAATCTCATAAGATTTCTTTGGATTCAATTCTATTTGAAAAGTTCAAGATTATAGCTGTCAACTATAAACTTTTTGGGGTGCACTAGACGGTAGGGAATTAAAACGTCACCTGAAAGCCCAGTTACCAGGCTCCCCTGGGGTTCACTGTCATCCTTCTCATTCCTTTTTTTTTTTTTTGGCCACTTCTATTGGTTTTTCATTTATTTATTTTCATCCATCTTTGTTCTTTGGCTCCTGTGGGCCTCCCATCGCAGTGGCCTCCCTCGCTGCAGAGCACGGGCTCTGGGCGCATGCGCTCGAGCGCTGGCTCGTAGTTGGACACATCGGTCCAGCCGCTCCGTGGCACGTGCCATCTTCCCGGGCCAGGGATTGAACCGGCATCCCCTGCACTGCAAGGCGGTGTCCCTACCCACTGGACCACCAGAGAGGCCCCATCCTTCTCCTTGATCTCATCAACTCCTTAAGGGGTCTGAGGCTCTTCCCTCAGCCTTAACCCCTCCCTGTTTTCAGGGGTGATTCACACAGAGCCGGCTGGCCTTGTCGGTGTCCTGGCCTCACTCATCCAGCCAACACGCAGGAACTCCTTGCAAAAGAATTTTTTCATCCTCACAGAGAGCAGATTTTAACTTTATATTAGTAAACAGAAATCGTTCTCGTGTGTGTGTGTGTGAGAGTGTGTATGTGAGAGTGTTGTGTGTGTGTGAGTGTGTGTGTGAGTATGTGTGTGAGAGTGTATGTGTATGTGAGAGAGTGTGTGTATGTGAGAGTGTTGTGTGTGAGTGTGTGTGAGAGTGTGTGTGAGTGTGTGTGTGTACCCGTTTGCTCCACTGTGTCTGACTCTTCACAACCCTGGGCCGACAGCCGGCGAGGCTCCTCTGTGCCTGGAATCCCGCAGGCGGGGATGCCACTCTGGGTCGCCACGGCCTCCACCAGGGGATCTTCCCATCGCAGGGATGGAGCCCACACCTCCTGCATCGGCAGGTGGATACTTTACTGCTGAGCCAGCAGGGAAGTCTGCCAGAAATCTTTTTAAAGGCAATTTATTCTTTGGAAAAAAGAAGCATTTTGAGTTCCTGACAAGTATGAATTTTCAACTAGTTTGATTCCCCAATTATTACTATTAGCTTCTACCACTGACTTCTAAAATTATTTTAATAAACATGCAAATAAGTTCCAGGACTGAAATCTCATAAGATTTCTTTGGATTCAATTCTATTTGAAAAGTTCAAGATTAATAGCTGCCCTCAGTGGTTCTGTCACATAAACTGGTGATAATGAAGGGACTTTGTTTCCAGCCCCACCTCACCCCACGCATGCACATTTGTACTGTGACTACTACTACGTCACATACATACACATATATTGCATAGTCAATTAAGTCCTCTGAAGAAAAGACAGCTGTTCTAGTTAACACAGTGTGTTAACACAGTGTGTTTCATGAGCTTCCCTGTTGGCTCAGATGTTAAAGAATCTGCCTGTAATACAGTAGACCTGGGTTTGATCCCTGGGTAGAGAAGATAACCTGGAGAAAGGAATGGCAACCGACTCCCGTATTCTTGCCTGGAGAATCCCATGGACAGAGGAGCCTGGGGTCTACAGTCCCTGGGGTCGCAAAGAGTTGGGTGCAGCTGAGTGACTAAGCAGACACACAGTTTTATATGTATATACATTAAAATATTAATTATTGCAAGCTTAGTTTCAAAGCATGGCTTGATACCATAAAGAGATGCACCTACAATTTTTAAATAAAGGCATTCCACCAAAAATAATTCTGACTTGGTTTATGGTCAGAAAGTCAAAAATCACTCAGTCGCACAGGGAAGTGTTCATCTATTAGCATTATTTATTTCTAATTGAAGTCCTCAAATTATAATGATTACAGAGACACTCTTTTCCTCTTCAAAGATACTTTTTTCAGGTCACACTTGAAATGAACATTTTATTAGGTGTCAGACTCGAAATGAACATTTTATAATTGAATATTCTGAGTAAAGAAGCCTCAACAACTCTAATTGTAAGTGGCAGATGAGTCACTTATTCGCTTCATTAGCACTGAATGAAACTTAAGAATTCGAGACATTAACAAACAATAACAAAATTCCTTCCATTTGTTTTTAAAAGAAAAGTAAATCAGTATCTTTTCACTGCTGAGCCAGCAGAAGTCTGCCAGAAATCTTTTTAAAGGCAATTTATTCTTTGGAAAAAAGAAGCATTTTGAGTTCCTGACAAGTATGAATTTTCAACTAGTTTGATTCCCCAATTATTACTATTAGCTTCTACCACTGACTTCTAAAATTATTTTAATAAACATGCAAATAAGTTCCAGGACTGAAATCTCATAAGATTTCTTTGGATTCAATTCTATTTGAAAAGTTCAAGATTAATAGCTGCCCTCAGTGGTTCTGTCACATAAACTGGTGATAATGAAGGGACTTTGTTTCCAGCCCCACCTCACCCCACGCATGCACATTTGTACTGTGACTACTACTACGTCACATACATACACATATATTGCATAGTCAATTAAGTCCTCTGAAGAAAAGACAGCTGTTCTAGTTAACACAGTGTGTTAACACAGTGTGTTTCATGAGCTTCCCTGTTGGCTCAGATGTTAAAGAATCTGCCTGTAATACAGTAGACCTGGGTTTGATCCCTGGGTAGAGAAGATAACCTGGAGAAAGGAATGGCAACCGACTCCCGTATTCTTGCCTGGAGAATCCCATGGACAGAGGAGCCTGGGGTCTACAGTCCCTGGGGTCGCAAAGAGTTGGGTGCAGCTGAGTGACTAAGCAGACACACAGTTTTATATGTATATACATTAAAATATTAATTATTGCAAGCTTAGTTTCAAAGCATGGCTTGATACCATAAAGAGATGCACCTACAATTTTTAAATAAAGGCATTCCACCAAAAATAATTCTGACTTGGTTTATGGTCAGAAAGTCAAAAATCACTCAGTCGCACAGGGAAGTGTTCATCTATTAGCATTATTTATTTCTAATTGAAGTCCTCAAATTATAATGATTACAGAGACACTCTTTTCCTCTTCAAAGATACTTTTTTCAGGTCACACTTGAAATGAACATTTTATTAGGTGTCAGACTCGAAATGAACATTTTATAATTGAATATTCTGAGTAAAGAAGCCTCAACAACTCTAATTGTAATTGGCAGATGAGTCATTTATTGGCTTCATTAGCACTGAATGAAACTTAAGAATTTGAGACATTAACAAACATAATTAACAAAATTCCTTCCATTTGGATGATCTTCTTAAAATATGAAAATGTAAATCAGTATCAAAATATTAGAGAAATAAACCATTTGAGAGCAAATCAGCTTTCATATTTTCCTAAAATCACATTTCCTTTTTTTTCTATTCTAAGTTACTAACTTAAGGTGAATTTTACATGAAGAATGTAGGGCTCATCAGAAGAGCGATCAGTAATGTGCTTTGGTAGCTGATTGGTAGTTGGCTTGGGGGCATGTTTTTCTGTCCCAACATACTCAGTTCTGCGGCTCTTAGCATAGAATCGCTTTCTGGAATCAATACTGGCTGGCTGTATTGACGGCGTGAGTTTTTGACAGATATGCAGTGGACCTACAACGACTTTTCACTAGTCTCTTTTCATTGCAACCTCTGGTCCCAGTACTTTATTAGTGATATTATTTCCCAGCTATTGATTCAGTCTTAAATAGCTCTGTTTTTGGCAGAATCACTACATATTATTTTGATTTTGAGTCCTACTAGATGCTCGGTATTACTGAGAACCTATCACATAAAACCCGTTTGTAAGAGCCATGATAGATTTGAGCAAAAGCGAAAAATTCCAAAATTCTTCCATCACTTGCTGCTACCTTCCAGCCTCCTTAATGTAAACTCAGCTGGACCTCCAAAAATTCCCTATGAGCCTGAAATTTCTAGATGGTTGAACACTGGAAGAAACTTGCCCTAAAGCGGAGACTGTGGGTGGTAGAGTTAGATTTGAAGTCAAGTCTGCTTCCAAAGCAAAAGGGCCCATACCAAGTTCTCCAATTCAGTCTTATCCCACCCCCCACCAACATTCTGTTGATAATCTCCACCATCAGCATCACTCACTGAGCGTGCCTTATATTTCAACTTTCTTCAGATGACACTTTGCATATACCATCTTAACAATCACACAAGGCTGTACATATGTGAGCTTTTTAACCTGAACAATTCCTCGGAGAAATTTTCACCCCCCAAAAGCTACATTTTTGTTGTTGAGTCACTCTGTTGTGTCCTACTCTTGCGACCACATGGACTGTAGCCTTCCAGGCTCCTTCGTCCATGGGATTTCCCAGGCACGAAGACTGGATTGGGCTGCATTTCATTCTCCAGGGGATCTTCCCCAGCTAGAGGATTCTTTACCACTGAGCCACCAGGGAAGCCTAAAGCTACATTTTAGGTGATGTAAT
Source organism: Tragulus kanchil (assembly GCA_022376925.1). Classification (NCBI taxonomy): domain Eukaryota; kingdom Metazoa; phylum Chordata; class Mammalia; order Artiodactyla; family Tragulidae; genus Tragulus; species Tragulus kanchil. Next base: position 165,335,804 of record JAIOJX010000003.1, on the reverse strand, counting down.
TTTTCACTAACTGGGCAACCCAGCCCCAGTAATTATATATAATAAACATGCCTGTATCCCCCTTGCAGAAAGGCCAACAGAGATGCAGAAAGTTTAATTAACTGCTTGAGGCTTATATACCTAGTAAATGGTGAACCTGAGTTTTAAGGGCTGGATTCTTAACCTGAATGTCACTCGCAGAGAGTCAATTGTTTCAGCTTAGTTTCCCTTTGATGCTGTAACAAATTATTATAAATAGAGTAGCTTAAAACAAGACAAATTTACTATTTTATGTTTGTTTCCGGAGATCGGAAGCCTAAAATGGAACAGCTTGGCTGCACTACTTCTGGAGTCGTAGGAGAGAATCACTTTTCCCTTCCAGCTCCTAAGGCCACTCACATCCCATGTCTGATGGCCCTGTGTCATTCTGACCTCTGCCTCGGTCATCTCATCGCCCACTTTGACTTCAGTCCTCTCGTTTCCCTTTGTCATCTTTAAAGAGCCATGATAGATTTGAGCAAAAGCGAAAAATTCCAAAATTCTTCCATCACTTGCTGCTACCTTCCAGCCTCCTTAATGTAAACTCAGCTGGACCTCCAAAAATTCCCTATGAGCCTGAAATTTCTAGATGGTTGAACACTGGAAGAAACTTGCCCTAAAGCGGAGACTGTGGGTGGTAGAGTTAGATTTGAAGTCAAGTCTGCTTCCAAAGCAAAAGGGCCCATACCAAGTTCTCCAATTCAGTCTTATCCCACCCCCCACCAACATTCTGTTGATAATCTCCACCATCAGCATCACTCACTGAGCGTGCCTTATATTTCAACTTTCTTCAGATGACACTTTGCATATACCATCTTAACAATCACACAAGGCTGTACATATGTGAGCTTTTTAACCTGAACAATTCCTCGGAGAAATTTTCACCCCCCAAAAGCTACATTTTTGTTGTTGAGTCACTCTGTTGTGTCCTACTCTTGCGACCACATGGACTGTAGCCTTCCAGGCTCCTTCGTCCATGGGATTTCCCAGGCACGAAGACTGGATTGGGCTGCATTTCATTCTCCAGGGGATCTTCCCCAGCTAGAGGATTCTTTACCACTGAGCCACCAGGGAAGCCTAAAGCTACATTTTAGGTGATGTAATTTTTCACTAACTGGGCAACCCAGCCCCAGTAATTATATATAATAAACATGCCTGTATCCCCCTTGCAGAAAGGCCAACAGAGATGCAGAAAGTTTAATTAACTGCTTGAGGCTTATATACCTAGTAAATGGTGAACCTGAGTTTTAAGGGCTGGATTCTTAACCTGAATGTCACTCGCAGAGAGTCAATTGTTTCAGCTTAGTTTCCCTTTGATGCTGTAACAAATTATTATAAATAGAGTAGCTTAAAACAAGACAAATTTACTATTTTATGTTTGTTTCCGGAGATCGGAAGCCTAAAATGGAACAGCTTGGCTGCACTACTTCTGGAGTCGTAGGAGAGAATCACTTTTCCCTTCCAGCTCCTAAGGCCACTCACATCCCATGTCTGATGGCCCTGTGTCATTCTGACCTCTGCCTCGGTCATCTCATCGCCCACTTTGACTTCAGTCCTCTCGTTTCCCTTTGTCATCTTTAAAGATCTTTGTGATCCATTGGGCCCACTCTGACAATCCAACTTAATCTTCCCACGTCGAGGTTGGCTGATTAGCCACATCAGTTCCATGTTGTTTTTGCTGTTTAGTTGCTCATTTGTGTCTCTTTGCGATCCCACGAACAGCAGCACCCGGCTTCCCTGTCTGTCACTATCGGAGTTTGCGCAAACTCATATCCATTGAGTAGGTGATACCAGCCATCTCATCCTCTGTCACCCCTTCTCCTGCCCTCAGTCTTTCCCAGCATCAGGGCTTTTTTCCAATGAGCCAGTTCTTCTCCTCAAAGGGGTCCAAAATATTGGAGGTTCAACTTCAGCATCAGTCCTTCTAATAAATATTCCATGTGCAATTTTAGTTCCTGTCTTCCCAAAATGAGCGCATCATTTTCACATGTTCACGTGAGCATCTCAATGGGGACATTATTGTATATACCATAACTTTCTAGTTACATTGAGATGCAGGTACTTGATTCATGATTAGTTCACAAACTAATGGAGCCAGACTGCTTGGGTTGAATTCCAGCTCTGCCACTTACTAGCTGTGCATCCCAAGTGTATCAGCAAGCCTCTCTGTGCCTCAGTTCTCTCTTCTATACAGTAGAGGGAATAGCAGCACCTTTCTCTCAGACTGATTAAGGAATACAGTGATTGTTTGCACAGAATCTAGAATATTGTCTGGTACCTAGTAAGTGCCATATTAATTCTTAGTTAAAAATAAGAATAACTCCTCTACCAAAGATATATAAATTCAAAGTATCGATATGATGCAAGCCATATAAATATGTGAATATTTTGGTCTGAGACAGACACATATAAGATTCAGGTGATGATTAAACTATGTTTGACTTTTCAATTCCTGATTTAAATCTAACAGTTAAAAAAAGCAATGCCTACCTGCAAGTAGGAACTACGGTTATTCAATTTAGGATGATATACAGGTTGTCAGGAAGACCAGGAGGAGTGGGAGAGCTAATAAGATTTTCTGCCCGAAGCAAGGTTTCTGTCCTAGAAACCAGGAGCCATCCCCCAGAGATCAGAAAGCAGCTCTAGGAGATGATTCATCGGACTGCCTATCCCATAATAATAAGAGCAAAGTTTCCATCCTCCTAGAAGCCAAATCAGCTTCCCTCTCCACAGAGAAGGGGACGTTGCTGGGGGTGGGGCAGTGCCCGACACCACTGGCTTCCTCTTTGGTCTCAAACACACACACACACACACGCACGTGAACACACTCACTCCCCACAGATCTCTGGTGCAGAAAGGAAGGAAACAGGAAACCTGAGGAAATCAGAATTGCTGGGGAGAGTTCATGCTTCTCCACATTCTCAGAAATGGAACTGGGAAAACCACCTCTCCTCCAGGAAGCCCTCTCACTGACTCCGCTCCGCACGCGGCGGCGCTGGACAGCAGACCCCTGCTTCTCCTCCTCAGATGTTCCAGAGACCCCCGAGGCAGCTCTGTGGTGCATCCCAATTAGTGGGTAGATTTAAACTCACACAGCTGCCTGCTGCCGACCCCACACCCGCTTTCTCGACGTCTGCTGAGAACTGCAGAGACAGAAGGATTCCTCAAAGGTTTTTCTTTAAATAAAAGCATTGTGTGAGGAGATGAACGGACACTGGAGTTAGAGTAAGTCTGGGTTGTGAATCCGACTGTCATATTCCAACAGGATGACCTGGGTTAGGGTACACGATTCAAAATACTGAATCTGGGGCTTCCCTGGTGGTCCAGTGGGTAAGGACACCGCCTTGCAGTGCAAGGGGCGCCGGTTCGAGCCCTGGCCTGGGAAGATCCCACGTGCCGCAGAGCGGCTGGACCCATGTGTCCAATCACCGAGCCGGAGCTCTGGAGCGCATGCGCCCAGAGTCGGTGCTCTGCGATGAGAGGCCACGGCGATGGGAGGCCCACTGTAAGAATATTTTGGTCTGAGACAGACACATATAAGATTCAGGTGATGATTAAACTACCTTGCAAGAAAAGCAATGCCTACCTGCAAGTAGGAACTACGGTTATTCAATTTAGGATGATATACAGGTTGTCAGGAAGACCAGGAGGAGTGGGAGAGCTAATAAGATTTTCTGCCCGAAGCAAGGTTTCTGTCCTAGAAACCAGGAGCCATCCCCCAGAGATCAGAAAGCAGCTCTAGGAGATGATTCATCGGACTGCCTATCCCATAATAATAAGAGCAAAGTTTCCATCCTCCTAGAAGCCAAATCAGCTTCCCTCTCCACAGAGAAGGGGACGTTGCTGGGGGTGGGGCAGTGCCCGACACCACTGGCTTCCTCTTTGGTCTCAAACACACACACACACACACGCACGTGAACACACTCACTCCCCACAGATCTCTGGTGCAGAAAGGAAGGAAACAGGAAACCTGAGGAAATCAGAATTGCTGGGGAGAGTTCATGCTTCTCCACATTCTCAGAAATGGAACTGGGAAAACCACCTCTCCTCCAGGAAGCCCTCTCACTGACTCCGCTCCGCACGCGGCGGCGCTGGACAGCAGACCCCTGCTTCTCCTCCTCAGATGTTCCAGAGACCCCCGAGGCAGCTCTGTGGTGCATCCCAATTAGTGGGTAGATTTAAACTCACACAGCTGCCTGCTGCCGACCCCACACCCGCTTTCTCGACGTCTGCTGAGAACTGCAGAGACAGAAGGATTCCTCAAAGGTTTTTCTTTAAATAAAAGCATTGTGTGAGGAGATGAACGGACACTGGAGTTAGAGTAAGTCTGGGTTGTGAATCCGACTGTCATATTCCAACAGGATGACCTGGGTTAGGGTACACGATTCAAAATACTGAATCTGGGGGCTTCCCTGGTGGTCCAGTGGGTAAGGACACCGCCTTGCAGTGCAAGGGGCGCCGGTTCGAGCCCTGGCCTGGGAAGATCCCACGTGCCGCAGAGCGGCTGGACCCATGTGTCCAATCACCGAGCCGGAGCTCTGGAGCGCATGCGCCCAGGGTCGGTGCTCTGCGATGAGAGAGGCCACGGCGATGGGAGGCCCACAGGAGCCAAAGAACAAAGATGGATGAAACTAGACAAATGAAAGACCAATACAAGTGGCCAAAACAAAAAGAAAACCCAAAATACTGAATCTGAGTTTCCTATATGTCTGGAGAGGAAAAACAATACCCAAAATGTTGGATTTTTGATAGGTTTAGCGATCATCTATGTAAAATACCTATAATAGGGTCAAGAGCATAAACACACAAAACATACTAACTACTATTAAGAGAGTGGTAAAGACATTCTTGAGTTGAAAGTAGTCATTGGCCAATTTTAACAGTATTAACTGATCCAGTGTGTGGTATGTGTACTTCCACAAACACACACACACACACACACACACACAATTAGATGTATGTTATCAGTCTGAAGATATGATATTATTAATAGTTTCTAATAGGTAGAGTCTCCATATTCTTTTAAATTATGCACAATATACATAAGAAGTCCAAGGAAAAAAAGATGAAAAAAAAAAAGTCCAAGGAACTTTATTTTGTTTTTTATGATTCTGTAACATTCCATGTATGTAGTGAACCCTAAATATTTATTTCAGATTTTACATGTATGTGAATTTTCTAGGAAAGCGTCTTCAGCATTTATTAAATTATCAGTGATTCCTTTGACTTGCTTACCAATGTCTGAGACTCACACTGGCTGACACGGACCTCAAGCCTTTTATATAGCAGATGATGTTTTAGAAACAGATGTGGAAGAATATTCAAAGACAAATCTGGTTGTGAGTCAAAACGAGCATGATAATAAAATGTAGAAAATTTACAAAAGGTTTTTCTTTAAATAAAAGCATTGTGTGAGGAGATGAACGGACACTGGAGTTAGAGTAAGTCTGGGTTGTGAATCCGACTGTCATATTCCAACAGGATGACCTGGGTTAGGGTACACGATTCAAAATACTGAATCTGGGGGCTTCCCTGGTGGTCCAGTGGGTAAGGACACCGCCTTGCAGTGCAAGGGGCGCCGGTTCGAGCCCTGGCCTGGGAAGATCCCACGTGCCGCAGAGCGGCTGGACCCATGTGTCCAATCACCGAGCCGGAGCTCTGGAGCGCATGCGCCCAGGGTCGGTGCTCTGCGATGAGAGAGGCCACGGCGATGGGAGGCCCACAGGAGCCAAAGAACAAAGATGGATGAAACTAGACAAATGAAAGACCAATACAAGTGGCCAAAACAAAAAGAAAACCCAAAATACTGAATCTGAGTTTCCTATATGTCTGGAGAGGAAAAACAATACCCAAAATGTTGGATTTTTGATAGGTTTAGCGATCATCTATGTAAAATACCTATAATAGGGTCAAGAGCATAAACACACAAAACATACTAACTACTATTAAGAGAGTGGTAAAGACATTCTTGAGTTGAAAGTAGTCATTGGCCAATTTTAACAGTATTAACTGATCCAGTGTGTGGTATGTGTAATTCCACAAACACACACACACACACACACACACACACAATTAGATGTATGTTATCAGTCTGAAGATATGATATTATTAATAGTTTCTAATAGGTAGAGTCTCCATATTCTTTTAAATTATGCACAATATACATAAGAAGTCCAAGGAAAAAAAGATGAAAAAAAAAAAGTCCAAGGAACTTTATTTTGTTTTTTATGATTCTGTAACATTCCATGTATGTAGTGAACCCTAAATATTTATTTCAGATTTTACATGTATGTGAATTTTCTAGGAAAGCGTCTTCAGCATTTATTAAATTATCAGTGATTCCTTTGACTTGCTTACCAATGTCTGAGACTCACACTGGCTGACACGGACCTCAAGCCTTTTATATAGCAGATGATGTTTTAGAAACAGATGTGGAAGAATATTCAAAGACAAATCTGGTTGTGAGTCAAAACGAGCATGATAATAAAAATGTAGAATCATGGAATGTTAAGTGTTAAAAAAGATCTTGATCCTAAAGTTTTCCCTTTGTAACATACTTCTTTTTGTGTGTGTATATCTCCAATGAGGGGTGCAGATTATCTGTGAAAAATGACTATGGTTTCAGAAAAAAATATGAATACCTTCTTAAAATGGTACCTACAAAAACAGCTACTATCATGTAGCAAGCATAAGGGAGACTGTGGACGTCTAGCAAATTAACACTCGACAATTCACAGTGCCAACCAGTGCTAATTTCATTTACTGTAATACTGTAAGTGGTATAGGTATTTGGCAGACTAGGACTTAATACCATCTGGCCTGAGAAATTTATGAGTCATTTATACAACTAGACTTTTTAAAAGTTTCATTTTTTTTGGACAGAGAATGCACTTGACTGCGGGTTTGAAGGGCAGGGTGGGAGGCTTTTCGAGTTGAATCACCACACTTTTATATAGGGCAACTGCATTATTTTCTCTGGGAGTTTATGGGGCTGTCATCATTTTTTAATGAGCTCTAATACTTGCAACGGGGATAGACTATGAAAATATTAAACTGTTGTCTTCTGGTTTTCTTTTTCTCGATCATATTTTCATTCATCTCTCCAGTGTGGCTAAACCATAAGACTTACTGTCATAGGGAATGAGAGAAATATTCCATTAGGGCCAGAGACGCCATTTATGGATCCTGCACTGTCTTTCAAAGAAGAGAAGTTTCTTTCTGAGCTGAGAGGAATTTCTCAGCAATCATGTTTTCCCTTACGTGGCAGAGATGGAGGTTTAGATAACAGAGTGCAAGCACAGGTCCCAACCGTCTTAAAAATTTAGGATGAAAACTATAGGAAGTAGAAAGTAATTTCTTTCATTTTTACACTGTTTTAGATCGAAATGAATGGACCTAAAAAACTAAAAGAGGTGAAACCAAGGAGCCTGTCCCTGAGATCACACAGGCCTTACCTGCTTCTTACAGATCTGGACAACCAGACTGGAAGGGAACACAAGGCATCCGAGGTGGCTGAGGCCTTCAACCTCACCACGTATGCAATATAAATTAAACACTAAGGATACTTGGATATACATTTAAATACATAAAATTACTGAATGGGAACAGGATCAGACTAACAACACATAGACAAAGGTAGTTATAGATATTTAGGATATAGATTTGCCCCTCATCCTAGGGAGATGAAAAGATAATGAAAATGATTACATTGTAGAAAGAAAAATAAATAAAAAATAAACACAACTGAGCAACCGAATGGATGAAGAGTGCAAGTAAATATTTCAAAACCACAAAATGGCTAGCATTGATTGAGGACTTATTGGGAAGGATGGTGTGTACTAGGAATCTTACATACATTATTCCACTTGATCTCCTCTTCCCATGTGGTGCAGTGGTAAGGAATCTGTCTGCCAATGCAGGAGACATGGGTTCAATCCCTGGATTGATTCCCTGGGAAAGATCCCCTAGTGGAGGAAATAGCAACCCATTCCAGTATTCTTGCTGGGAAATCCCATGGACAGAGAAGCCTGGTGGGCTACAGTCCATGGGGTCACAAAAGAGTCAAACACGACCAAGCACGCACATGCATGCATGTGATCTCCACAATTACTCAATGAGGTTAATACAAAACTGACTTCAAATAACGTTAAGAAGTGCCAGGAGCTATTATGAAGAAAGTACCCTTGGTAAAGATGTGGCATTGATTTGCCTTTAGTTACCTTCCCCTGTGACATCACTGGTCATTGATTTTGTGACAGGTGGGCAGAAAGTGTCTCCAGATTAGCCAGAGCTACTAGACACCATTCCTTTCTTTCTCTGACTGACATGAAGCGTGTCTACCTTCAATCACACTCCTTAAGAAGGCTGCATTTGGCTTTGAAAAATTAGTGTAAAATATTACTTATAAATAAAAGATAATTTATTTCTTTTATAACGGTTTTCTGAATGAATCATTCAAAAGAGTTGTACACAGCAGTAGGAATCTCAGCAGAGGAAGAAAGTAATTTCTTATTTTACACTGTTTTAGATCGAAATGAATGGACCTAAAAAACTAAAAGAGGTGAAACCAAGGAGCCTGTCCCTGAGATCACACAGGCCTTACCTGCTTCTTACAGATCTGGACAACCAGACTGGAAGGGAACACAAGGCATCCGAGGTGGCTGAGGCCTTCAACCTCACCACGTATGCAATATAAATTAAACACTAAGGATACTTGGATATACATTTAAATACATAAAATTACTGAATGGGAACAGGATCAGACTAACAACACATAGACAAAGGTAGTTATAGATATTTAGGATATAGATTTGCCCCTCATCCTAGGGAGATGAAAAGATAATGAAAATGATTACATTGTAGAAAGAAAAATAAAACTTTAAAAAAAAAAAAACACAACTGAGCAACCGAATGGATGAAGAGTGCAAGTAAATATTTCAAAACCACAAAATGGCTAGCATTGATTGAGGACTTATTGGGAAGGATGGTGTGTACTAGGAATCTTACATACATTATTCCACTTGATCTCCTCTTCCCATGTGGTGCAGTGGTAAGGAATCTGTCTGCCAATGCAGGAGACATGGGTTCAATCCCTGGATTGATTCCCTGGGAAAGATCCCCTAGTGGAGGAAATAGCAACCCATTCCAGTATTCTTGCTGGGAAATCCCATGGACAGAGAAGCCTGGTGGGCTACAGTCCATGGGGTCACAAAAGAGTCAAACACGACCAAGCACGCACATGCATGCATGTGATCTCCACAATTACTCAATGAGGTTAATACAAAACTGACTTCAAATAACGTTAAGAAGTGCCAGGAGCTATTATGAAGAAAGTACCCTTGGTAAAGATGTGGCATTGATTTGCCTTTAGTTACCTTCCCCTGTGACATCACTGGTCATTGATTTTGTGACAGGTGGGCAGAAAGTGTCTCCAGATTAGCCAGAGCTACTAGACACCATTCCTTTCTTTCTCTGACTGACATGAAGCGTGTCTACCTTCAATCACACTCCTTAAGAAGGCTGCATTTGGCTTTGAAAAATTAGTGTAAAAATATTACTTATAAATAAAAGATAATTTATTTCTTTTATAACGGTTTTTCTGAATGAATCATTCAAAAAGAGTTGTACACAGCAGTAGGAATCTCAGCAGAGGAAGAAATGTTTGGACAAGGGGGATTTTCTCACACACTCCGAAACACTCCCTCGTGTCTGCCTGACTGCTTTCATTTTAACTCTAGACGAGCTCAGGCTTCTCAGAAGTTGGAATGGAAGCTTGTGACATTCATAATATAATAGAAGGACAACTTCGTTTTCTAGGAAATCTCTTAGACAAAAACTCTATCAAATGCTTCTGCAAACTATCCACTTATCTATCATTAGACACAGGCCCAGTTATTTTCAGAACAGAACCTTTCTTCTCAGCCCCTTTCCCTTTAATCCACCATGAAATGATTTCAAGATGGTCCACCTGGCTGGAGAACACAAGAGTGACAAAGGTAGTTCCCATTAAGGGATAACAAAGACTTTACTCAGGGAAAAAACCTTTCATGAAGGGAATTCTAAGATCAAGAACAAAAGAGAGCATCAGAAATGAATAACAAGTTCTACATTTTGATCTTTAGTTCAAGGATAAAAATATGAATGTAACAATACTCTGTAAACATAAATTTACAAAAGGATATGGAGATGCATACACTTGGCAGCTTCCCTTTCATCCTGTGGGGGAAGGGACGCTTTTCCTAGGGTTAAGGGAATCTCCAGAAACAAGATAATGTCCGTGGACAGATGCCTAGGCAAGGAGGGTATCACATGGCTTGCAGGATTACACAGGGAACAGAGTGAACAGGCAGAAATGGTGGGAGGCAAACTTGGCAGGGACAATAGGGGGAGCTGGTTCTTGGTTCCCAGAGGACAAGACTGGCTTGTTTGGAAAGTTTTGTGGGCCGTCAGGGAACTGAACCGCTACGTTGGGATAAGCACGGACTGTAACTGGTTTCCATGGCAGTGACTGCTTAGAGGACCTTTACTGTGAGTACAGGTCAGTGGACCTTGTGGTTGGGCCATCCCAAGCCTGTCTCAGCCCAGTTTTCCCCACGTATCAAAGCACATGTCTTAACAGATCTTGCTATCAAGGCTCACACCACAGCACATTATAGGTACACACACACACACACACACAGGCTTCGCAGCTTTATCTCATGGTCTTGCTTATTTGCTTCTCTTTCCATCTATGACAACCAGAAATCACACCAGATTTTGCTATACTTGATTGAGAAATAATTAGTTATGTATGGCTACTGAAGTATTTTCAAGTTAATGGAATTTATACACATTTCATTACATCATAAGCATTTAGCTAATAATGTCTACCAAAATAGTAGAAAGTGCTGGGGAAAATAACTTGATGGTTTAATGTCATTATTTGAAATATTTTTGTAGTAAAATTTTATCTGAGGGAATGTCTCAGGAGGATAATTACTAGATCAGATGATTTTGTATGCAACATTCTTTTATTCTCGAAAGAATTTCCTTGAAGGCTATGTCCAAAGGCTGATCACATTTAGCCTCTGCTATACAACAAGGTAAGGGACCCTGCTCTCTAGCAAGGGCATGGCGCCAGAGCCAGTGCAAAGTCAGGTCCAGCTCCACAGGGCACAGGATTTCCAACAGGCCCATGGTCGCTTTAAAAAGAAATAAGATAGATCCAGCCCATTGATTCATTCTAGAAGATATGAAGAAAGGAGAGTGGGGGAATAAACATACAGCTTACAAAGTTTAAAAGATTTCCTGGTCGAGAATGACAAATACTATGACATCACTGATACCCGGAATCTAAGAGGTAAAAGAGCATATTTACAAGACAGAAATAGAATCCCAGCTGTAAAAAAAGAAAAAAAAGGCGTATGCTTACTGACGGGGAAAAGAGTTGGGAGACGGGAATCGACATCTCTGCACTGCTCTATATAAATAGTCAGCTAATAAGAACTTGGTGTACAGCACGGGGAACTCGACCCAGTACTCTGCAATGACCTATATGGGAAAGGACTTTAGAAAAGAAGGAAAATACGTGTCAGTTCACTGCTATACAGCAAAAACTAACACAACACTGTAAATCAACTGTCTTCCAACCAAAAATAAAAGAGTTCCTGTTCACCAAGCTCACTGGCAGCAATATGCCGTATTAAAATCTATCTCGGAAATAAGCCATTCTGAGTCTTGACACGTGGGTGTGCTGAGATGGAGGGAAATGGCTAGATTGAGTACCCAGAGGGATTTTCCTGCACTCAGACTGCAAGGAGGCCTAAAATACTCCATTCCTCTCCAGCCTGCAGAAAGCTGTAAGAACACACCACCATAATTTTATAGAAGATGAATATTATTTTTCTTTGTTTTTTTTTTTTTAAAGCAGAGTCAAGCACTTTCCTTGAGCTCTGGCTCTGTCGTGGAGACATGGATCCTGGCGATGGCATCTGGCTGAATGGGCACGACTGCCCTCCTAATTAATGGCCATCCTATTTAATTTATCCTGCAGCACTGAGGGGAAAACCTGATTAGAAAGCGTGCCCCAGAGGCTCTCAGGCTGGTGTGCTGTTGGACTAGGAGAGAACATTTCCAAAGTACAAGTCCAGGTGGAAATGTGTGGAAACTTTTCTAGTGTCTCATAATTGAAATATGGAAATTGACTGTACAGGGGACAGAGAAAGAACAGTTGACTCCTAAGCAGAGCAGCATTTCAATGAGAGAACAGTCATAAAATCTGCAGGATGCTGGGTGACAACCTGACCTGCCAGCCTCTGAGCACCTCTGAAGGTATGTGCAACAAAATGCGCCCACTCACGCCAAGTCCACAAGAGTCTCTGCCAACAGGAGTCTTTCAGAATAGTCCCTTCAGAACCAACTTTATTCCAAGAAACTCCCAGGAAATGTATGTCTCTGTGAAATTTCCTTGACATCACAGTCTAGGGCTTTCTCAGAGAACCAGGCTTGGATATGGCTCCTCCTAAGTTTCCTACATGGCGCTCATGGTAAAGAACTTGCCTGCCAACGCAGGAGATGCAGGGACGTGGGCCTGATCCCTGGGTCAGGAAGGCCCCTAGAGGAGGACATGGCAACCATTGCCTGTGAAATCCCATGGACAGAGGAGCATGGAGGGCTACTGTCCACGGGGTTACAAGGCCTCAGACAGGACTGAGCGTGTGCAGCCAACCATGAAAGAAGGCGCACCTGAGCACCAAGCAGTGGGTCCACAGGGAAAAGCAGATTGAAAGTGAGGTGAGATATGGCTAGCAGCTGCCGTATTAAAATCTATCTCGGAAATAAGCCATTCTGAGTCTTGACACGTGGGTGTGCTGAGATGGAGGGAAATGGCTAGATTGAGTACCCAGAGGGATTTTCCTGCACTCAGACTGCAAGGAGGCCTAAAATACTCCATTCCTCTCCAGCCTGCAGAAAGCTGTAAGAACACACCACCATAATTTTATAGAAGATGAATATTATTTTTCTTTGTTTTTTTTTTTTAAAGCAGAGTCAAGCACTTTCCTTGAGCTCTGGCTCTGTCGTGGAGACATGGATCCTGGCGATGGCATCTGGCTGAATGGGCACGACTGCCCTCCTAATTAATGGCCATCCTATTTAATTTATCCTGCAGCACTGAGGGGAAAACCTGATTAGAAAGCGTGCCCCAGAGGCTCTCAGGCTGGTGTGCTGTTGGACTAGGAGAGAACATTTCCAAAGTACAAGTCCAGGTGGAAATGTGTGGAAACTTTTCTAGTGTCTCATAATTGAAATATGGAAATTGACTGTACAGGGGACAGAGAAAGAACAGTTGACTCCTAAGCAGAGCAGCATTTCAATGAGAGAACAGTCATAAAATCTGCAGGATGCTGGGTGACAACCTGACCTGCCAGCCTCTGAGCACCTCTGAAGGTATGTGCAACAAAATGCGCCCACTCACGCCAAGTCCACAAGAGTCTCTGCCAACAGGAGTCTTTCAGAATAGTCCCTTCAGAACCAACTTTATTCCAAGAAACTCCCAGGAAATGTATGTCTCTGTGAAATTTCCTTGACATCACAGTCTAGGGCTTTCTCAGAGAACCAGGCTTGGATATGGCTCCTCCTAAGTTTCCTACATGGCGCTCATGGTAAAGAACTTGCCTGCCAACGCAGGAGATGCAGGGACGTGGGCCTGATCCCTGGGTCAGGAAGGCCCCTAGAGGAGGACATGGCAACCATTGCCTGTGAAATCCCATGGACAGAGGAGCATGGAGGGCTACTGTCCACGGGGTTACAAGGCCTCAGACAGGACTGAGCGCGTGTGCAGCCAACCATGAAAGAAGGCGCACCTGAGCACCAAGCAGTGGGTCCACAGGGAAAAGCAGATTGAAAGTGAGGTGAGATATGGCTAGCAGCTGCTACTGGGGGCAGAGACAAGGACCATGGGGGAGCTTGGGCTAGCAAGGCTCCCACTGACAATTTGGAAGATTATCTGGATGTCAAAATGCTGGATTTTTATTTATTTGTTATTCTTGCCATAATGCCTTGGTAAGCCCTGAAGATGTGAATGGACTCGCTGTTGTAGTTTAACAAAGTTTTTAGGTTGAACGTTTGGCCTGCCCATTTACTGGCGGCAGCGATGGTGTCAGAGGGGTGTGCCTGCGTCCAGTCTTCTTGTGTGACGTGTGACATACTCAGTTCTTGAGGATCAAGCACACCCCAACAAAGGTACGTATAAATAAAAGCTTGCATGCATCTTGAAAAAGGAACGCTGTATTGAGAAATAAATAATTACTCTGTTTCCTATTCTGACTCACCTGGGGGACACATAAAGACTGTTAACTTACCTTTCACATTTTGGACTTTATCACTATGTGATCAAGTGCAGTACTGGCAGTGTATGTTAAAAGGCTTATCTTCCAGAATAATAATGATTATGTCTTAAATGACCAAGCTGTGTCTGTCTGTTTGGGCTACACAATGTGGCTCACAGAATCTTGGTTTCCTGACCAGGGACTGAACCCTTGGCCCCTCTTATGGAAGCACAGAATCCTAATCACCAGATCACCAGGGAATTCCCTCAATGACTAAGATTTTGTTTTTATGATAAAGAAATAATATCTAGCTTACTCACTCTATGAGAAGGCAGTAATGAGACTAACAATGAGATGATTTTTGATAAGTCTTTTGAAAATTATAAATGGTAATATTGATAAACACATTATTATTACATATTATTAAAAGGTTAGGGCTTCCCTGGTGGTCCCTTGAGTAAAGAATCTGCCGTGCAGTGCAAGGGGAACAGATTCGATCCCCACTCTGGGAAGATCCCATGTGCCACGGAGCAGTTGGACCAGTGTGTCCAATTATGAGCCAGTGCTCTGGAGTGCATGATCCCAGAGCCGGTGCTCTGCAACGAGAGAGGCCACTGTGATGAGAGGCCCACACAGGCCAAAGAATCAAGGTGGATGAAAATAAATAAATAAACAACCAATAAAATACGCCAAAATTAAAAAAAAAAACATATATACACATTTTTTAAAAAAGGGGTGTAATAATGGTTTCCCTTAAATCTCACCCAAGCCTCTATGTCACTGACTGGTTGGGATCATTTTTCAGTCTATCCCCTGGTGTCACCACAAAGTTGGATCAGAAAGAAAAATGAAGCAATGACTACAGGGAAAAATGGAAAACAGATAAAAGAGAGAAGAAAGAGAAGAGAAGGATTTAGGACAACCTATTCAACCACTTATGGGATTTATGCAAGGAAGCATTTCTATTAAAAAAACAATTTATAGAAGTCAGTAGTGTAATCCTTTGAAGGTGATTGTAGAATTACTAAGAGCGGTTCAAATGGATGCAAAGAAATGTGTTGTATTTTATTTTTGGAGACCAGCAATACTTACAAACTTCAGCAACTATAGTGTGTCCAGGATATTTTCCTGTGCCAGAAACCCATTTTTTTCAACTTGTAGCTGTTGGAGGTCACTCTGCCCTTCATTACTTTGTCACCCTAGTGTTGGAAGCACAAGAAATGGTTTTAATCTTGCTTCCATACTATGACATGGGCTCCTCCTTCCTTCCATTCGTTACTTCCTTCTTTGCTGCTGTGAGTTTTAAAAGTTCTTAAGCTCCTGGTGTGTAAATGTTACACGTCTTGATTCTTCTTCTATTTCCTTCACCACAAAATAAAGCACTGCTACAAGTTATGGATGACCGCCCCGCCCTGCCCACCACCCAAATGGTGTTACTCTACATATCGTGAGAAATAGTGATTAACATAACTTTTCAATATTCACTATGAAATTTACAGGTTATTATGGATGAGGAGAGAGACTGATACTGACTTACTTCTGGAGGTGACCATATGTCTTCTCTCTGGACCACTGAAAAGCATCATTCATTTATTCATTCAAGCATTGATTCAGGATAGTCATCGAAATCTTCCTATATGCTGAGGTCAAAGAGCTGAGCACAAGAGACAAAGTCCTCGAGATGACTCTGATACTGCTAATGGGAAGAGACAGGAAGCAAACAAGCAAATACAAAACCTGATGCTTTTCCTTAGTGATAGATGAAGAAATGAGGCAGAAAGAGGTACTAGATGCTGTGGGGGTACAGGCAGGCATTGCTATCTAAATAAGAACATTATGAGAACCTTTCTGAGCAGAGACTCAAATAATGTGAAATTGCAAACCATTTATAATTGATCCAGAGATGTTTCAGGCAGAAGGCACAGCAGTTGTGAAATTCTAGGGATAAGGCCAGATGTGAAGTGCACAAGGGACAGAAAATGGGGAGAGTGGTGAGCGGTGAGGTCGGAGACGTAGGCAGGAAGTGGCCCCACAGGTTGGGTTGGGGGGTTGACTCATTCACGCCGAGGTTTAAATACACAGGAGCCTGGAACTGAAAGTCAAGTATATCAATAGCAGAGGGGTGGTACGTAAAACTGGGACGTACTGAAATCCTCCAGGGACCTCATACAAACAGAAAAAAGGATGAGGCCATGTGCCACTGGCAACAGGAGAAGAGGGCAGCAGAGGATTCGGCTGGATGGCATCACCTACTCAGTGGACATGAAATGTGAGCAAACTCTGGGAGACAGTGGAGGAGAGAGGAGCCTGGTGGGCTGTGGTTCACAGGTCGCAAAGAATCAGACACGACTTAGCGACAGAACAACAGGTGCCCTTGAGAGGTCCGAGAGGCAAGCTCAGAAGAGACGCCGAAGGGAAGTGGGACAGAAGGAGCCCAGGGAAGACGGGCCTCTGCAGAGCAGACAGAAAAGATTTTAAGGGACAGGACCACTTTTACAGAATGACTGGGGTGCCCACCACCCAAATGGTGTTACTCTACATATCGTGAGAAATAGTGATTAACATAACTTTTCAATATTCACTATGAAATTTACAGGTTATTATGGATGAGGAGAGAGACTGATACTGACTTACTTCTGGAGGTGACCATATGTCTTCTCTCTGGACCACTGAAAAGCATCATTCATTTATTCATTCAAGCATTGATTCAGGATAGTCATCGAAATCTTCCTATATGCTGAGGTCAAAGAGCTGAGCACAAGAGACAAAGTCCTCGAGATGACTCTGATACTGCTAATGGGAAGAGACAGGAAGCAAACAAGCAAATACAAAACCTGATGCTTTTCCTTAGTGATAGATGAAGAAATGAGGCAGAAAGAGGTACTAGATGCTGTGGGGGTACAGGCAGGCATTGCTATCTAAATAAGAACATTATGAGAACCTTTCTGAGCAGAGACTCAAATAATGTGAAATTGCAAACCATTTATAATTGATCCAGAGATGTTTCAGGCAGAAGGCACAGCAGTTGTGAAATTCTAGGGATAAGGCCAGATGTGAAGTGCACAAGGGACAGAAAATGGGGAGAGTGGTGAGCGGTGAGGTCGGAGACGTAGGCAGGAAGTGGCCCCACAGGTTGGGTTGGGGGGTTGACTCATTCACGCCGAGGTTTAAATACACAGGAGCCTGGAACTGAAAGTCAAGTATATCAATAGCAGAGGGGTGGTACGTAAAACTGGGACGTACTGAAATCCTCCAGGGACCTCATACAAACAGAAAAAAGGATGAGGCCATGTGCCACTGGCAACAGGAGAAGAGGGCAGCAGAGGATTCGGCTGGATGGCATCACCTACTCAGTGGACATGAAATGTGAGCAAACTCTGGGAGACAGTGGAGGAGAGAGGAGCCTGGTGGGCTGTGGTTCACAGGTCGCAAAGAATCAGACACGACTTAGCGACAGAACAACAGGTGCCCTTGAGAGGTCCGAGAGGCAAGCTCAGAAGAGACGCCGAAAGGGAAGTGGGACAGAAGGAGCCCAGGGGAAGACGGGCCTCTGCAGAGCAGACAGAAAAGATTTTAAGGGGACAGGACCACTTTTACAGAATGACTGGGGGTTCCAAGCTGCATCAATGAAGACTCGGCCATAATGTGTGGCTAGGTAAGTTCCATTTCAGTGGAAGAATGGGGACAAAAGTATGAGGAGACTGAATAAATGAAGAATGGGACATGAAGCAGCCAAAACCCTGAACATGAACAGCACTTCAGGGAAATCTCAGTGTATGGGTCTGAGATTAGGAACCCCACCTCTAATGGCTGAGAGCTGGATGGGGACAGAGCACCAAAGGGATGACTTAAAAATTATAATAAGCAATATTTCACAATGTTTCACTGCTGAAATACTGCATAAATCCTTCAAGATTTGGGTAGTTTCTTTATTCTGTTTCCCATTCTTATCTGAGTACACTGTGTTAGTCATTCTGGTATCATTTGGCGCCCAGGGTAAAAATAGATCTGGAACAGGAAAATAACTCATATTCAAATATATGTAAGTATATTTATATGTGAACTATCGAATATTTAAATATATGTTTTTCCAACGTCACATGGTTTATTGTTTGCAATTAGAGGGTTGTAACCACATGAAGAAATTTGTTTTATAAAGTAATTTTCCTAATTTAAGTTACGGCATTTCATCTGATTAGGTAAGATTTCTTTCTCTGAGCAAGAGAGATCCAACAACTTTGGGAAGAAAACAAATTGTCACTAAAAGTGGAATAAGCTATAGAAATTATGCTATTACAATAATTGCTAAGGCTTTTTTCTTAGCATGAAAGCAATTCTTATAGTTGAAAACAAATAAAACATATTACAAGAAAAATAATAAAGTCTAGTTACATTTTCTCTGTTATAATTTACTTTGCAGGGAAGAAATCACTGAGAACTCTATTTCTAGATTAGCCTGCCAATGACTCAGACGTGCTCTGTTGTCATGTCCAAACACAATACACCCTTCCAGGCTCGTTTCAAACCTGGATATGAATGTGATGAATGAACGTGCCATTTTTTGACATCTGTGACTCTTGGGAAATTACCCAACTTCTTGGATCTTTAATGCATTTGTACAAACGTGGAGATGGTAATAGCTGTCTCACAGCCTTGTTGTTAGAGCCACACTCTGTTAAAGCGATGTGAAAACTCTCCACAACAGTGAAGAGAGAGCGGAGAAAGATGATGACAGCACGGTGTGACGCAAACGTGTCAACTTTGCAGCTGAACATGCATTTGTTTGAATCCTAACTGGGTCTTCCAGCTAGTTTGTGACTTGTAAGCTACAGTTTCTTAATTATTTCTCTCTTTTTTTTAATGAAAAAGTAATTTCCTTTTAAAAATATTTATTTGTTTATTTGGCTGTGCCAGGTCTTAGTTCCCGCATGTGGGATCTAGTTCCCTGGCCAGGGATAGAACCAGGACCCCTGCTTTGGGATGTGATGTCCTAGCTGCCAGACCACCAGGAAAGTCCTTTAATCTTTTTCTTTGCAGCAGTACAGGGGTAAATTCACAGGGTAAATTTAGAGGGCAAAATAAGATAACAGACAGATGTGAAATATTGTACAAAGCAGTATGACGTCTTCCAAATTTTCTCACTGTGTCTTTAATGATCATTTATATGTGAACTATCGAATATTTAAATATATGTTTTTCCAACGTCACATGGTTTATTGTTTGCAATTAGAGGGTTGTAACCACATGAAGAAATTTGTTTTATAAAGTAATTTTCCTAATTTAAGTTACGGCATTTCATCTGATTAGGTAAGATTTCTTTCTCTGAGCAAGAGAGATCCAACAACTTTGGGAAGAAAACAAATTGTCACTAAAAGTGGAATAAGCTATAGAAATTATGCTATTACAATAATTGCTAAGGCTTTTTTCTTAGCATGAAAGCAATTCTTATAGTTGAAAACAAATAAAACATATTACAAGAAAAATAATAAAGTCTAGTTACATTTTCTCTGTTATAATTTACTTTGCAGGGAAGAAATCACTGAGAACTCTATTTCTAGATTAGCCTGCCAATGACTCAGACGTGCTCTGTTGTCATGTCCAAACACAATACACCCTTCCAGGCTCGTTTCAAACCTGGATATGAATGTGATGAATGAACGTGCCATTTTTTGACATCTGTGACTCTTGGGAAATTACCCAACTTCTTGGATCTTTAATGCATTTGTACAAACGTGGAGATGGTAATAGCTGTCTCACAGCCTTGTTGTTAGAGCCACACTCTGTTAAAGCGATGTGAAAACTCTCCACAACAGTGAAGAGAGAGCGGAGAAAGATGATGACAGCACGGTGTGACGCAAACGTGTCAACTTTGCAGCTGAACATGCATTTGTTTGAATCCTAACTGGGTCTTCCAGCTAGTTTGTGACTTGTAAGCTACAGTTTCTTAATTATTTCTCTCTTTTTTTTAATGAAAAAGTAATTTCCTTTTAAAAATATTTATTTGTTTATTTGGCTGTGCCAGGTCTTAGTTCCCGCATGTGGGATCTAGTTCCCTGGCCAGGGATAGAACCAGGACCCCTGCTTTGGGATGTGATGTCCTAGCTGCCAGACCACCAGGAAAGTCCTTTAATCTTTTTCTTTGCAGCAGTACAGGGGTAAATTCACAGGGTAAATTTAGAGGGCAAAATAAGATAACAGACAGATGTGAAATATTGTACAAAGCAGTATGACGTCTTCCAAATTTTCTCACTGTGTCTTTTTAATGACATTATAGAACAAACTTGTAAGAGTTTGGTTTCTGTAAGTGCAGAGAGGTTTGTCTTGTTGTTGACAAGGATAATGGAAGAAGTGTTTGCCCAAACGTTCCCTGCTGCTTCAAAACAGTAATTCTCCATAGATGGTCCCTCATTAGAGTGATAGACTGCTTTTTCCAGACACTCACGGCCCGTCTTCAGCACAAGGTTCCTCAGTTTTGCTGTTGCTGAATTAAGAGAACCATGGATGTTCCCCGAAACTTGTTTATGGAAAAAACTATGAACCAACAAGAACGATAAAAAGCATTATAAATAAGCATTTACTATGTGTTAGTGATGGAAGTGATGGAAATAATGGTTTTGGCTCATGTTGTAGAAACTGTTTGCCTACCCAAGGTTGGGTAGGCAACCCTGCGGGGTTGCCTCTCGTGGCTCCTGTACTCTAGGTGTGGACTTGAAGGGAAAAGCAGATGTGTCCATTTCAGGGCACGATCAGCCTGTGAAGCCTTGAGGAGTTAAAATTATGCCAGACACAGAGTTACGCAGGTAAAGGAGACCTTCTTTCCCTAGAGCAATAGGGGAGAGAGATGAAACTCAACTCCTCTGAAACAAAAATCTGCAGTTGTAAAGAGTTGGGGTGGGAGTCAGTGAGAAGCCACCTCTGTTTTCTAACTAGGCTTTCCAAAGGAAAAGTAAATTTTTTGAAATCTTTTTTTTTAATTCATGTATTTTTAAGTGGGGGATAATTGCTTTACAATATTCCATTGGTTTCTTCCATGCGTCAACATGAATCAGCCATAAGCATACATATGTCTTCTGCCTCCTGAACCCACCTACCACCTTCCACTCCTCCTGCCCTCTAGGCTGTCCTGACACCAGGTTTGACCTCTCTGCATCACACAGCAAATGCCCACCGGCTGTCCCTATGACCCAACAGTCCCACTACTGTGCATGGACCCTGAGGAGACCATCATTTAAAAAGACCCACATCTTTTTTAAGACCTAATGTTCACTGCAGCATTATTTAAGCTAGCTAGGACAGGGAATAACCTAAATGTCTATCAACAGATGAATGGATGCACAAGCTGTGGTACATACACACAATGGAATAGGACTCAGCCATCACAGGAACAACTTGAGCCAGTTCTAATGTGGTGGATGCACCTACAGCCTATTATACATAGTGAAGTAAGGGATAAAGAGACAAACAAATATCGTATATTAATGAATATATACGGAGTCTAGAAAGATGGAACGGATGAGCCTATCTGCAGGACAGCAATAGAGATGCAGACAAAGAATTTTCTCAAATCTTGGTATCCAGAGGTCGCTTTATGGCTTGGACCAAGCTACCATTGAAGGGAGGAACTGACCCTCCCAGAGACTAGACGACAGGACAGTCCTCTTCCTTAGATGTTTACCTATCAAAGAGGCTGTTCCAGGTCCTTAAAAAAGACATACCTGGGTCACAACACTACTAAGAGACTTTAAAGAGACATATATATTTCAAAGGGGCAGAGAAATAATTTGCAATTGTTGCTGTTTAAATAAGCCTCTAATTCCTGTCTGACATTTTTGCGACCCCATGGACGGTAGCCTGCCAGGCTTCTCGAACCATGGGGTCCCCCAGACAAGAGTACTGGAGAGGGTTGCCTTTGCCTACTTCAGGGGATCTTCCTGACCCAGGGACTGAAAGAGCACCTCCTGCAGTCCCCCTGTGAGGAGCGAGGGGCACGGAGAGGGGACTGCTCTTCTGGATTGAACTGGGTCCCTCCCCCACCCCACCCTTAACTTCTTTATGTGCTGAAGCCCTGCCACCAGTGGGTCTGTGTTTGGAGACGGGGCCGTTAAAGAGGCAATGGAGGTGAAACATAAAGGGAAGGGCCCTGGTCCAGTATGGTTAGTGTTCCTCTAAGAGGAGAAAGAGGCACTAGGGGTGCCACACAGGAAAATGCCACGCACGACACCCAGGAGGGATCCTGCTGCAAAGCCGAGCAGAGAAGACGGTGAGAGACGGCGAAACAGATACTGCAGCCCACAGCCGGATCCTGGATTTCCGTCTCCAGAACGGTGAGAAGACACATGTCGACCGTGTAAGCCGTTTGGTTAGTGATGTTCTGTTACGGCCCTCTGAGAAAACGGACACAGCCGCCTCTGTGACTAGCTAGGCTTGGATTCCAGCCCCAGTGCTGCCGATGAGTGCTTACACCTTACTTAACCTCGCTCAGCTCTGACGGCCCGTCTGTCGAGCAGTAACACTTCCTCTCCTTGGAGGAAACGGTGGAGATTAAATTAACATACTAAGCTTGATATTTTATTAAAATTTAATAAATGTTTGTTTTAATAAATATAAATAATAGACACATTAAATAAATGTGTCTATTATTTACAGAATTTTAAATGAAATAAAATCAATAATCTTTATTTTGATACTTTATTATTCTTTAATAATATTATGGGTTTGCACATAATTAGTGCTCTGGATACTGAAGTTATTCTCTTCATTAAAACGGCAGAGGTCGCTTTATGGCTTGACAAAAAAGGGGAGACTAGACGACAGGACAGTCCTCTTCCTTAGATGTTTACCTATCAAAGAGGCTGTTCCAGGTCCTTAAAAAAGACATACCTGGGTCACAACACTACTAAGAGACTTTAAAGAGACATATATATTTCAAAGGGGCAGAGAAATAATTTGCAATTGTTGCTGTTTAAATAAGCCTCTAATTCCTGTCTGACATTTTTGCGACCCCATGGACGGTAGCCTGCCAGGCTTCTCGAACCATGGGGTCCCCCAGACAAGAGTACTGGAGAGGGTTGCCTTTGCCTACTTCAGGGGATCTTCCTGACCCAGGGACTGAAAGAGCACCTCCTGCAGTCCCCCTGTGAGGAGCGAGGGGCACGGAGAGGGGACTGCTCTTCTGGATTGAACTGGGTCCCTCCCCCACCCCACCCTTAACTTCTTTATGTGCTGAAGCCCTGCCACCAGTGGGTCTGTGTTTGGAGACGGGGCCGTTAAAGAGGCAATGGAGGTGAAACATAAAGGGAAGGGCCCTGGTCCAGTATGGTTAGTGTTCCTCTAAGAGGAGAAAGAGGCACTAGGGGTGCCACACAGGAAAATGCCACGCACGACACCCAGGAGGGATCCTGCTGCAAAGCCGAGCAGAGAAGACGGTGAGAGACGGCGAAACAGATACTGCAGCCCACAGCCGGATCCTGGATTTCCGTCTCCAGAACGGTGAGAAGACACATGTCGACCGTGTAAGCCGTTTGGTTAGTGATGTTCTGTTACGGCCCTCTGAGAAAACGGACACAGCCGCCTCTGTGACTAGCTAGGCTTGGATTCCAGCCCCAGTGCTGCCGATGAGTGCTTACACCTTACTTAACCTCGCTCAGCTCTGACGGCCCGTCTGTCGAGCAGTAACACTTCCTCTCCTTGGAGGAAACGGTGGAGATTAAATTAACATACTAAGCTTGATATTTTATTAAAATTTAATAAATGTTTGTTTTAATAAATATAAATAATAGACACATTAAATAAATGTGTCTATTATTTACAGAATTTTAAATGAAATAAAATCAATAATCTTTATTTTGATACTTTATTATTCTTTAATAATATTATGTGCCAAGGCCTGGCACATAATTAGTGCTCTGGATACTGAAGTTATTCTCTTCATTAAAACTGTTTTGCCAGATGAGTGAGAGCAAAACCATGGTCAAAACATATATATAGGGACTTTCTTGGTGACACAGTGGATAGGAACCCGCTGGCCAGTGCAGGGCGCATAGATTCTATCCCTGGGAAGAGCCACAGGCCTGGGGCAACTACGCCCAGGAGCTGCAACGACCGAAGCCTGCGTGCCTGAAGCCCATGCTCCATAACGAGAGAAGCTACTCACCACACCTGGAGAAAGCCAATGCACAGCAACCATGACCCAGCGCAGCCAAATGTACATAAAAATTACACACACACACACACACACACACACACACACACGATTCCCCGGTGGCTCAGCTAGTAAAGAACTTGCCTGCCAATGCAAGAGATAAAGGAGACATGGGTTTGATCCCTAAGTTGCGAAGATCCCCTGGAGAAGGAAATGGCAACCCACTCCAGTATTCTTGCCTGGAAAGTTCACAGTTCACGGGGTTGCAAAGGGTCAACTGAGCAACTAAGTGCACACACACCATACACACACACACACACACACGTGTGTGCATGTGCTGTATTTTTATTATGTCAAATAATTTTTTTTCTTGCTTGAGAGTGTTTTCTCTAAGTTGGTTTACCTCATTTCAAAAACCATAAAGTGAATTTACAAATAGATACCTGCTTCCACAAGACACTCTCAGTGGTACTTTGGGAAGGAAAATGCTGGCTAAATGACAACGCCTCTGATGCATGATGGCAGGTCTCAAAGACCAGGACCACAAACTGATTCAGGGATGGCTTCCATGTTAATGACTGTTTGTTTACTCAGATCATAGACAATAAATTCAATCATGTGATTGGTAACCTTGCAACTGATGCCTTGACTGGTCCATAGCTGATGTTTTATTCATGTTTAAGTCAAGTGATTTTTAAATGTGAAAGAATAGCAGAAAATTTGCCTGAAATTATCCATCATTTAAATCTAAGCCCTTTTAGAGTTTTCTGTGTTTTAAGTGATTTTGCTATTCAAAGAATGATAGGGAATTACAGTCCTGCAGTTTATTTGTTGTCAATTAATTCTAAGCAGGTTATTTTTCATAGTTATGTGAGAGATGTATAACTGGGTTATATACACAAGCTGTTGCTTAATTTACCTGATAAAAGGGCTGTTTAAAATTCTGCTCACTGAGCCTGTTTGAAAAATGTGATTCAAAATTAATTTAATAGTTAAATATACCTAGTAACTCAAAATAAAATGCAATTTAGCATGATGATATTCTAGTTAGATTTAACCATGGGAGATCAAATAAAAGAAAAACTCATCAGCTTGGGTGTCATAGCATCACAGACAGTTAATCATTCTTTCCTTCTGCTACCAGGGCCCATGCAAGGGGTCAGAAGACAGAGAGATATAATTTGAACTATTAGAAACTATCAAATTCCTTTAACTGTGGGAAAGACAAATACATTGGTGCATGGCAACAGTGGGTTTCTTGGTTTTGTTTCCTGTTTGGGGCTCTCATATTTTCTTAGTAATATTTACGCACCACTGGAAAACCATTTGTTGACAGTTAAGCTCTAAGTAATGAAGAATACAACAGAAAGAATTATGGGATGATTTTATGTGGGTTTGCTAATAATCCAGTGTTATTCTGGGGTCTGTAGACTTATAAGAAGACATAAGCACTCATTGAAGCAAATAGCTCGATTCTCTGGCAGCTGAGTGAAAGGTAAGAGATCATGGAATTCTTTGCAATCATCACAACAGGGGTCCTACTGAACCTGGTAAGAATGTAGTATGTTTTATACTTTACTCTACATCATGTCCAATTCTTTTGCAACCTCAGACTGTAGCCTGTCACACTTCTCTATCCATGGGGTTTCCTAGACAAGAATCTTGGAGTGGGTTATCATTTCTTACTTTAGGGAATCTACCCGACCCAAGGATTGAATCCACGTCTGCTGCATTGGCAGGTAAGGATTCTTCACACAGACTCACCAGTGAAGCCCTCTTTATACTTACACATTTTAAATTATCTTTTCAGGGTAACCAGTTCTCTTTCAACTGTACATGGGAATCACAGAACACAGGAATGCAACTGCTTGATTATTTTTTTGTGTGTTAGTCACTCAGTTGTGTCCAACTCATTATTTTTACCTACATTTAAACTAAGTTGATGCTTAAAATTTTGCCTTCCTGGACATTTTGCTCAATGTCAGTGTCAATGTATTGTGAATTGGGGATTTTTTTATTGTGATAAAATAACACTGTATGAGTGTATTCTTAGTCACTCAGTCATGTCCAGCGTTTTGCGACCCTGTGGACTGCAGCCTGAGAGGCTCCTCTGTGGGGATTTTCCAGGCAAGAACACTGGAGTGGGTTCCTATTCCCTGCTTCAGGGGATCTTCCTGACCCAGGAATTGACTCATAGCTTCATAGCATCACAGACAGTTAATCATTCTTTCCTTCTGCTACCAGGGCCCATGCAAGGGGTCAGAAGACAGAGAGATATAATTTGAACTATTAGAAACTATCAAATTCCTTTAACTGTGGGAAAGACAAATACATTGGTGCATGGCAACAGTGGGTTTCTTGGTTTTGTTTCCTGTTTGGGGCTCTCATATTTTCTTAGTAATATTTACGCACCACTGGAAAACCATTTGTTGACAGTTAAGCTCTAAGTAATGAAGAATACAACAGAAAGAATTATGGGATGATTTTATGTGGGTTTGCTAATAATCCAGTGTTATTCTGGGGTCTGTAGACTTATAAGAAGACATAAGCACTCATTGAAGCAAATAGCTCGATTCTCTGGCAGCTGAGTGAAAGGTAAGAGATCATGGAATTCTTTGCAATCATCACAACAGGGGTCCTACTGAACCTGGTAAGAATGTAGTATGTTTTATACTTTACTCTACATCATGTCCAATTCTTTTGCAACCTCAGACTGTAGCCTGTCACACTTCTCTATCCATGGGGTTTCCTAGACAAGAATCTTGGAGTGGGTTATCATTTCTTACTTTAGGGAATCTCCCCGACCCAAGGATTGAATCCACGTCTGCTGCATTGGCAGGTAAGGATTCTTCACACAGACTCACCAGTGAAGCCCTCTTTATACTTACACATTTTAAATTATCTTTTCAGGGTAACCAGTTCTCTTTCAACTGTACATGGGAATCACAGAACACAGGAATGCAACTGCTTGATTATTTTTTTGTGTGTTAGTCACTCAGTTGTGTCCAACTCATTATTTTTACCTACATTTAAACTAAGTTGATGCTTAAAATTTTGCCTTCCTGGACATTTTGCTCAATGTCAGTGTCAATGTATTGTGAATTGGGGATTTTTTTATTGTGATAAAATAACACTGTATGAGTGTATTCTTAGTCACTCAGTCATGTCCAGCGTTTTGCGACCCTGTGGACTGCAGCCTGAGAGGCTCCTCTGTGGGGATTTTCCAGGCAAGAACACTGGAGTGGGTTCCTATTCCCTGCTTCAGGGGATCTTCCTGACCCAGGAATTGAACTGGGGTCTTCTGCACTGCGGGCTCACAAGCTGAGCTACCAGGGAAGCCCATAATACTGTTTATGGCACTTTCTATGATGATCTTGTTTGTAGTAGTGTGGCATCAATATACTTTTGTTCATATGTCAACACTAAGCATGGCGAAGGCAAAACAGAATCATGTTAGAAATTTTTTTAAAAATGTATCAAAGTTAATTGTATTTTTAAAATGAGATTATGAGGAAAGCCTCATAAGCCTTTCTTTTCTTTAGGTGTTTACAATATTGACAAATTGAAGAGCAGGGGACTGTGCTGTAAAGAGTTATATTTGATGCTCCTATGAAAGGGGAATAAAATTCTTTCAAATAACCCTGTCTAGTAATAGAGTTGTAGAGTTGATCACTTCTAGTTGGGCTCTTCCAGTGTTTATGCAAATTCCTTCAGTCTCCCAGGTTTTTCCATAATAATGTTTTGAGCTAAGCCCTAATTAATATCACATATACCATCCAAATAATGGCTCCATTTGGTAGCACTTGATTTCATTAGCTTGGTGCCATCTCTCTTTTTTAAGGTATAATTGCTATACAACATTAAACTTGGTGCCATCTTAAGGACTTGTTTATAATAGTATTTCCTCTTCTACATATAATACTTTCTTCAGAAATATTGATCTCATTATATTTGTTCAGACAGAACATTGACAAAATAAAATTATGGGGGTAAGAATGAAACAAGAAAGTCCAATTTTGTGAAAACAAACTTTCAATGAAATAATAATGCCAATTATTTTATTAGGAAGAAACTTTTCTGAAGGAAATGAGAAGAGATACCTCCGATGACCCTCTACTACTCACCAAAACACAGGAACAAGGTCATTGGAAAATCCACCATGTTGAGTGACATGGTGGTTTCACAGACATAGCAGACACAACTCCTGTCTTCTAGAAATGTAAAATCTGATGATTAATATAGGGTAGCATCAACAGCTACTATATATTAAAAGACACTTGTTCATTGGAAGAAAAGATATGACAAATGCTTTCAAACTGTAGTGATGGAGAAGACTCTTGAGATCTTCCTGACCCAGGAATTGAACTGGGGTCTTCTGCACTGCGGCTCACAAGCTGAGCTACCAGGGAAGCCCATAATACTGTTTATGGCACTTTCTATGATGATCTTGTTTGTAGTAGTGTGGCATCAATATACTTTTGTTCATATGTCAACACTAAGCATGGCGAAGGCAAAACAGAATCATGTTAGAAATTTTTTTAAAAATGTATCAAAGTTAATTGTATTTTTAAAATGAGATTATGAGGAAAGCCTCATAAGCCTTTCTTTTCTTTAGGTGTTTACAATATTGACAAATTGAAGAGCAGGGGACTGTGCTGTAAAGAGTTATATTTGATGCTCCTATGAAAGGGGAATAAAATTCTTTCAAATAACCCTGTCTAGTAATAGAGTTGTAGAGTTGATCACTTCTAGTTGGGCTCTTCCAGTGTTTATGCAAATTCCTTCAGTCTCCCAGGTTTTTCCATAATAATGTTTTGAGCTAAGCCCTAATTAATATCACATATACCATCCAAATAATGGCTCCATTTGGTAGCACTTGATTTCATTAGCTTGGTGCCATCTCTCTTTTAAGGTATAATTGCTATACAACATTAAACTTGGTGCCATCTTAAGGACTTGTTTATAATAGTATTTCCTCTTCTACATATAATACTTTCTTCAGAAATATTGATCTCATTATATTTGTTCAGACAGAACATTGACAAAATAAAATTATGGGGTAAGAATGAAACAAGAAAGTCCAATTTTGTGAAAACAAACTTTCAATGAAATAATAATGCCAATTATTTTATTAGGAAGAAACTTTTCTGAAGGAAATGAGAAGAGATACCTCCGATGACCCTCTACTACTCACCAAAACACAGGAACAAGGTCATTGGAAAATCCACCATGTTGAGTGACATGGTGGTTTCACAGACATAGCAGACACAACTCCTGTCTTCTAGAAATGTAAAATCTGATGATTAATATAGGGTAGCATCAACAGCTACTATATATTAAAAGACACTTGTTCATTGGAAGAAAAGATATGACAAATGCTTTCAAACTGTAGTGATGGAGAAGACTCTTGAGAGTCTCTTGGACAGCAAAGTTAAGCCAGGCCATCCTAAAGGAAATCAACTCTGACTATTCACTGGAAGGACTGATGCTGAAGCTGAAGCTCCATTTCTTTGGCCACCTGATGCAAAGAGCCAACTCACTGGAAAAGACCCAGATGCTGGGAAAGACTGAGGGCAGGAGGAGAAGGTGATGACTGAGGACACGGTAGTTGGATGGCATCATTGACTCAATGGACATGAGTTTGAGAAAACTCTGGGAGATAGTGAAGGACAGGGAAGTCTGGAATGCTGCAGGCCATGGGGTCACAAAGAGTCAAACATGACAGAGTGATTCAATACCAACACGAAAGCACCCATAGCTACATGAAGGCAAAATATCAAATCCTTGATCGTGAGATAAATATCATACGCTATCACTTGAAGTAAGTAATGTCATACATATGTACACGCTAAGTTGTTTCAGTCATGCGACCCCATGGACTGCAACCTGCCAGGCTCCGCTGTCCATGGGATTCCTCAGGCTAGAATACTGGAGTTGGCTGCCAAGCTCTCCTCCAGGGGACCTTCCCAACCCTGGGATCAAACACATGTCTCCTGGGTCTCTTGCAAAGCTCAGTCTGCAGATGGTCATAGCATGAAAAACATTATTTGAGTAGTGGGAGGTAGGTGGATAATGTAGAAGGCCATTACACTGTAGTAAAAGTTACAATACTATCCTGACATTTTTATTTCCTATGTTTACCTTTTATTTTAAAGTGCAATGGTTTGTTTCACCTTTTTACATATAATAAATTTAAAATACTCTTCATAAATGGTCACAGAGAATTTCATGATATGATACTGTATTTTTCATGCTATGCTAAAAGAAATTCTCCTGCAAATGATGGGAAATCATGAAAACAGTCTATTTTAACTTGTGAACTAATTTATTATTTATGTGCAATGTCTTTGGCCATGGGCATAAAGTTCACAGTTTCAAGACCTGCTGGGAATTGTATCAAAATATTTACCAAATAAAAAGAAAGTCCTGGGAGAGAATAAGTTACTTATACAGATTATTCATTTTAGAGGAATTGTTGTAAAAACTTCTTTTCAAAAGGAAATATTTTCATAATATTCCCGGTGGGGTAGGTAGAACAAGAATCCCTTGAATACATCCACATATTAATGTTCATACATGGGAATGCACTATGTTACTCGGCGAGGGGGAATGCAGGTTGCAGATGTAACGTGAAAGTGAAAGTGTCAGTCGTTCAGTCATGTCCAACTCTTGGCAGCCCCGTGGATGTCACCCGCCAGGCTCCTCTGTCCACGAAATTCCCCAGACAAGGACACTGGGGCGGCTGCCATTCCCTTCTCCAAGGGATCTTCCAGACCTGGGAATCGAATCAAGTCTCCTGCATTGCAGGAGGATTCTTTGCCATCTGAGCCACCAGGGAAGCCCTCTAAAAAAAAATTCACTTGGCAACAGTGGGATATGAACCCCTGTCCCCCAAAGAGACTACAACTTTAATCCAGTGCCTTAGACTGCTCCACCATGCTTAGCTGCCTTGAAAATAGGAAGACTGGCGGGATTACCCTGGGGCCTTGGTGGCATCCCAGGAACTTTTAAACTGTCAAACGTGCAACAGGTGTGTGGAGACCCAGAGAGAATGTTGGCACGAGGAGAGAGGTGAGAAGCTGGCTAGGAGATGGAGGAAGAGGTCCTTAGGTCAGGAAGGTGGTCAGTCCCTAAAGCTGGAAGGAAGGAAGGAAAGGAACTCTATTCTAGAACCAGCACAGCAGAGGAATGCAGCCCTGCAGAACTGTATTTCCAGCCCAGGAGACCCACGCACGGTTCTGAATGCAGACGGGAGTGCTGTGAATCACCCCACTGGTGGCCACTGGTTACGGCAGTGACAGGGAACGGAGAGGGCTGGCAAATATGTTTATGGGGACATGTTTTCAAACCCAAACCAGTCCTTTCCAGAACTGCTGAATTTTCCAAGACTTTTCCTCAAGTGATGGGACCAAGCATCCTAGAAGCATGACTTCTTATAATTAAAAATGGAGTTTTGTCAACAGCAATTAAATGAACAATTCCTAGTTATTACATCGGATTAAGATTTTCATCTTGAAAAATAACAATTTTCAATTCATTGTGATAGCTATAGCCAATTCTGTTTTAAAATTTATATAAAGACATATACCAGGGCTTCCCCTGGTGGTCCAGTGGGTAAGGACACCGCCTTGCAGTGCAAGGCGCCAGTTCGAGCCCTGGCCTGGGAAGATCCCCTGGAATACATCCACATATTAATGTTCATACATGGGAATGCACTATGTTACTCGGGGAATGCAGGTTGCAGATGTAACGTGAAAGTGAAAGTGTCAGTCGTTCAGTCATGTCCAACTCTTGGCAGCCCCGTGGATGTCACCCGCCAGGCTCCTCTGTCCACGAAATTCCCCAGACAAGGACACTGGGGCGGCTGCCATTCCCTTCTCCAAGGGATCTTCCAGACCTGGGAATCGAATCAAGTCTCCTGCATTGCAGGAGGATTCTTTGCCATCTGAGCCACCAGGGAAGCCCTCTAAAAAAAAATTCACTTGGCAACAGTGGGATATGAACCCCTGTCCCCCAAAGAGACTACAACTTTAATCCAGTGCCTTAGACTGCTCCACCATGCTTAGCTGCCTTGAAAATAGGAAGACTGGCGGGATTACCCTGGGGCCTTGGTGGCATCCCAGGAACTTTTAAACTGTCAAACGTGCAACAGGTGTGTGGAGACCCAGAGAGAATGTTGGCACGAGGAGAGAGGTGAGAAGCTGGCTAGGAGATGGAGGAAGAGGTCCTTAGGTCAGGAAGGTGGTCAGTCCCTAAAGCTGGAAGGAAGGAAGGAAAGGAACTCTATTCTAGAACCAGCACAGCAGAGGAATGCAGCCCTGCAGAAC
This sequence comes from Tragulus kanchil, assembly GCA_022376925.1. NCBI lineage: Eukaryota > Metazoa > Chordata > Mammalia > Artiodactyla > Tragulidae > Tragulus > Tragulus kanchil. The sequence goes on along the minus strand of JAIOJX010000003.1, from coordinate 165,303,012 downwards.
TGTATTTCCAGCCCAGGAGACCCACGCACGGTTCTGAATGCAGACGGGAGTGCTGTGAATCACCCCACTGGTGGCCACTGGTTACGGCAGTGACAGGGAACGGAGAGGGCTGGCAAATATGTTTATGGGGACATGTTTTCAAACCCAAACCAGTCCTTTCCAGAACTGCTGAATTTTCCAAGACTTTTCCTCAAGTGATGGGACCAAGCATCCTAGAAGCATGACTTCTTATAATTAAAAATGGAGTTTTGTCAACAGCAATTAAATGAACAATTCCTAGTTATTACATCGGATTAAGATTTTCATCTTGAAAAATAACAATTTTCAATTCATTGTGATAGCTATAGCCAATTCTGTTTTAAAATTTATATAAAGACATATACCAGGGCTTCCCCTGGTGGTCCAGTGGGTAAGGACACCGCCTTGCAGTGCAAGGGGCGCCAGTTCGAGCCCTGGCCTGGGAAGATCCCACGTGCCGCGGAGCAGCTGGACTGATGTGTCCAATTACCGAGCTGGAGCTCTGGAGTGCATGCGTTCAGAGCCTGTGCTCTACAACGACAGATGCCACAGTGATGGGAGGCCCACAAGAGCCAAAGAACAAAGACGGATGAACAGAGAGAAACGAAAGACCAATAGAAGTGGCCCGCCTGCTCCCCTCCCTCCCTCCCCAACCCGATCCCCGCCCAAAAATAAATAAATAAATAAATCTTTAAAAAAAAAAAAAAAGAAATATACCAGTTAAACATTTGAGTAACGGAGATATATCTCCAAGAAGTTTTCTGCTGGCCTTCACAGTGCAGAGAACAAAGAGATATAAAGTTAGTTTTTGACTTTGCCTCTTGGGAACACACCTACATCTTTTCAATGTTCAGCGTTACTATTTCTAAAGTTAGTATCATTGCTAATATTTTTTTCTGGTCAGGTAGCATGCGAGATCTTAGTTCCCTGACCAGGAGTGGAACTCCCTGCAGTGGAAGCCCAGAGTCCTAACCACTGGACCACCAAGGGGTGTCCCCCGCCATCCCTATTCTTTCAATTAAGATTGCTAGATTGCATGAATTTGTTAAACTCTCTATCTCCTTTTGGCTTTGAGGCTTTAAAAAATCTCTAGTTTGAACAATACTGGTAGCTAACTATAATGCTCATTTAGGAATAATGAAAACAGAAGCTATTTATCTTTTCCTTTTGATAAACACAAAAGTTTCCGTCAGTATGTTGCAAGGAACCATTGCAGAGGTGGCCTCATTAGACTGTTGACTATCTCACAGCCCCATTTGGTTCTGTGAGATCTTTTATGTTCTTGAAACGTACCAGTGAAAAAATTACATACACTAAGATATACGCCAGATGTAGAAGGTCACCTTGGGATGAACGCATTCTGGACTAGATTTAACTGCAGCCTGACAGTGTCTTTATTCTGCTCACCTGCTCACGTGCAGCGCACCTGTGGCTTGCTGGCCTTCCTGTGTAAGCTGTTTGGGAGACCTCCAAGATTAAAGCTGCAGAAAGACAGTTCTTTCAAAAAAGCCTTCTGATTTTTTTCCCCCTTCACTATTAGTGTCTGGGTCCTAATCTGAATTCCGTTTACTGTTTTACCATCTTTCTTAAAAAAAAAAAAAAAAAAATCTGCTGCAGGGCTCCAAAGAGGAGACCAACCATCACAGCTTATATATCCTTTTTATATAAGAGTATCAGTGTGAAGATAACATTTCTGTGCTTTCCTCCACTCTGAACATTTGCTTGCCAGCATCCTGAAGCCCTTGACGGGTCTTTCCAATGTCATTTCAGAGGAAATGAGGACTTAAAAAGGAACCCATTCAAGGCATGCTGACGTCAGCCCTTTCTGGGGAGAGTGGTCTTGGGACAGAGAGCAGTTTACAGGGTTTTTTTTTGTACAAAGTATTTTAGAGTTGAGATTTTAAAAGGATTAATGCATTCATCCCCCTCAAATATATAATTTTTATCCTGTGCCTAGTGTATTCTAGGCTCTCTAGAAGGCAATGGAGAATCTCTGTTCTTACAGACCACCCAGTGGAAAGCCCTGGGCCTCAAACTTGATATGCATCTGACTCCTCAGGGGGCCCCAATGCAGGACAGATGGCCGGGTCCAACTCGGAGCGTTTCTGATGCAGCAGGTCGGCAGCAGGACACGGAAGATGCTGGTGATCTTTGAGAACCCCTGGATGGATAACTGTGCCCCCTACAATGACGTACATTTCAGCATGTGACCAGATAAAATGCAAATACTGCTATAAGGAAGGAAAATAAGGGGGGGGGGGAGAAGAAGAGTATGTGACTGAGTTCATATTTGAATGTTCTTTTTTTTCCTTTTAAATTTTGGCCTCTTTTTATTGATATTTTATTTATTTTTTTCATCCATCTTTTATTCTTTGGCCTGTGTGGGCCTTCCACTGCAGTGGCCTCTCTCTTTGCAGAGCACTGGCCCTGGGCGCATGTGTTCCAGAGTGCTGGCTTGTAATTGGATATACTGGTCCAGCCACTTCGTGGCACATGGGATCTTCCAGGGCCAGGGATCGAACCGGTGCCCCCTGCACTGCAAGGTAGACTCTACCCACTGGATCACCAGGGAAGCCCCTGAATGTTAATTTTTTATTTCATTTTTCCTGTTTAATTTTTAGTTACTTGGTTACCTGTTTATTATAAAAGGATCTAACTCAAGAGCAGCAAGATGGAAGACCTGCATAGGACATGGTACAGGGGAGTGGGGGCTCCCACGCCCTCTCTGAGCCCCACCTTCAGCACCCCCACATGTTTGCTAACCTGGAAGTTCATTTGGTCTGTTTTAGTATTTTATATAAATAGAATTGGATGAAATGTATTCTTCTGTTTCTGATCTTATCCACTCAAGATTTCATTCATGCCTGTTGTTGCATAATGCTGCATTATATTCATTTTCACTGGTCTATATTCTGGGTTTCCCAGGTGGTACTAGTCGTAAAAAATCCACCTGTCAATGCAGGAGATGCAAGAGACGTTGGTTCAATCTCTGGAGTAGGAAATGGCAATCCACTCCAGTATAAAACAGCATTCAAGAGAATAGAAAAGCATTTAAAGTAAAAATCATATTGGGATATTGCTAGTGATAGGACATTTAGGGGAGCCTAAGAGAAAATTTGAGGTCGTGTTAGTGGTCCCTGGGCCTCAAACTTGATATGCATCTGACTCCTCAGGGGCCCCAATGCAGGACAGATGGCCGGGTCCAACTCGGAGCGTTTCTGATGCAGCAGGTCGGCAGCAGGACACGGAAGATGCTGGTGATCTTTGAGAACCCCTGGATGGATAACTGTGCCCCCTACAATGACGTACATTTCAGCATGTGACCAGATAAAATGCAAATACTGCTATAAGGAAGGAAAATAAGGGGGGGGGGGAGAAGAAGAGTATGTGACTGAGTTCATATTTGAATGTTCTTTTTTTTCCTTTTAAATTTTGGCCTCTTTTTATTGATATTTTATTTATTTTTTTCATCCATCTTTTATTCTTTGGCCTGTGTGGGCCTTCCACTGCAGTGGCCTCTCTCTTTGCAGAGCACTGGCCCTGGGCGCATGTGTTCCAGAGTGCTGGCTTGTAATTGGATATACTGGTCCAGCCACTTCGTGGCACATGGGATCTTCCAGGGCCAGGGATCGAACCGGTGCCCCCTGCACTGCAAGGTAGACTCTACCCACTGGATCACCAGGGAAGCCCCTGAATGTTAATTTTTTATTTCATTTTTCCTGTTTAATTTTTAGTTACTTGGTTACCTGTTTATTATAAAAGGATCTAACTCAAGAGCAGCAAGATGGAAGACCTGCATAGGACATGGTACAGGGGAGTGGGGGCTCCCACGCCCTCTCTGAGCCCCACCTTCAGCACCCCCACATGTTTGCTAACCTGGAAGTTCATTTGGTCTGTTTTAGTATTTTATATAAATAGAATTGGATGAAATGTATTCTTCTGTTTCTGATCTTATCCACTCAAGATTTCATTCATGCCTGTTGTTGCATAATGCTGCATTATATTCATTTTCACTGGTCTATATTCTGGGTTTCCCAGGTGGTACTAGTCGTAAAAAATCCACCTGTCAATGCAGGAGATGCAAGAGACGTTGGTTCAATCTCTGGAGTAGGAAATGGCAATCCACTCCAGTATAAAACAGCATTCAAGAGAATAGAAAAGCATTTAAAGTAAAAATCATATTGGGATATTGCTAGTGATAGGACATTTAGGGGAGCCTAAGAGAAAATTTGAGCTTCCCAGGTCGTGTTAGTGGTAGAGAACCCACCTACAAATGCAGGAGCCATAAGAGACACAGGTTCAGTCCCTGGGCTGGGAAGATCCCCCTTAGAAGGAAATGGCAACCAGAACTCTTGCCTGGAGAATCCCTTAGATGGAGAACCTGGCAGGCTACAGTCCAGGTGGTGGAAAGAGTCAGACTCGACTGAGGCAACTTTGCACCCACTCATGCAAAAGAAAATTGTAATAAATGTAATCCGTGGCAGTTAATTGGTTATTGGGATTACTGGGATTTAAAAATTAAATTAATACAAACACTTGCTTTGCCTCTGATTGGGCAGACATAAAGGAAAGGAGGCGACGCAAACACAGATCCAACATCACCATTTCACTCTGGGCTAATCTCATGCTACAAGAAATGCATTGTACAAAAATTCGTGGATTATACAAAAATCAGTTTTCTTTTATAGTGATGTACTTATATTTATCTTAAACAAAAATTTACTCATGGGGTGCTGGTAAATACTTACCAACTGGCACAATTTCTTTCTTAAATGTTTTCCCAGAGCCAATTTTAAGCTATCAGTGTTTGAAAATCTGACTCTTCCCAAGTTCTTGAAAATTTAACAATGAGCTTTTGTGATCTAACCTACATTGACTCCAGATCAGTTATTATCCTGGAGTCCTGTACTTAGCTATTACCTTTGAACTTCCTTTCACTGCATTCTTATTCAACTCTTTCTAGGGGTCTACATTTTTCCTCTTTTCCGACTGATATGAAATATTAGCAACATATTATATGACCTTCCCAGGTGGCTCAGAGGTTAAGAACCTGTCTGCCAATGAAGGAGATGCAGGAGACATGGGTTCGATTCCTGGGTTAGGAAGATTTCCTGGAGCAGTAAGTGGCAACCCACTCCAGTATTCTTGCCTGGGAAATCCCATGGACAGAGAAACCTCGTGGACTATAGTCTATGGGGTCACAAAGAGTCAGATATGACTCAGCATGCATGAACACAAAATGCTATCTTCATTTTTGCTCTACCATGTCTGCCATAAACGACCCTAGAAAAGCTACGTGTACATATTCTCCTCTGCTGTACACCGGACCAACTGTACTCAGTACTGACATTAGATTGACTCCGTGTTGGGACAGGCAATTGTAGATTATCCACATTGTCCTCATTCAATCGAAGGGATTTATTCCTTGATCTTTGGCACACCATGATACTCATGAGAAGTCTGACACCTCTCTGGTTATTGTGGTTGCTGTTTTTGTTTATTATTGCTGTTGTTATTGTGGTTTTTTTTTGTATGAAAATGTGTCGAGTCTTCCTATGTTCTCAGTTTTATGAGAATAAGGGCTAGAGGTTCCTTTGCTTTGGAAAGATCCTTCATGTCCTTTCATCTTTTTGATCTTTTTGACCTTGACACTTTAAAGATTAGAGGCCAGCTATTTTTTTAGAAGGCCATGTGTTCTCATGCTACAAGAAATGCATTGTACAAAAATTCGTGGATTATACAAAAATCAGTTTTCTTTTATAGTGATGTACTTATATTTATCTTAAACAAAAATTTACTCATGGGGTGCTGGTAAATACTTACCAACTGGCACAATTTCTTTCTTAAATGTTTTCCCAGAGCCAATTTTAAGCTATCAGTGTTTGAAAATCTGACTCTTCCCAAGTTCTTGAAAATTTAACAATGAGCTTTTGTGATCTAACCTACATTGACTCCAGATCAGTTATTATCCTGGAGTCCTGTACTTAGCTATTACCTTTGAACTTCCTTTCACTGCATTCTTATTCAACTCTTTCTAGGGGTCTACATTTTTCCTCTTTTCCGACTGATATGAAATATTAGCAACATATTATATGACCTTCCCAGGTGGCTCAGAGGTTAAGAACCTGTCTGCCAATGAAGGAGATGCAGGAGACATGGGTTCGATTCCTGGGTTAGGAAGATTTCCTGGAGCAGTAAGTGGCAACCCACTCCAGTATTCTTGCCTGGGAAATCCCATGGACAGAGAAACCTCGTGGACTATAGTCTATGGGGTCACAAAGAGTCAGATATGACTCAGCATGCATGAACACAAAATGCTATCTTCATTTTTGCTCTACCATGTCTGCCATAAACGACCCTAGAAAAGCTACGTGTACATATTCTCCTCTGCTGTACACCGGACCAACTGTACTCAGTACTGACATTAGATTGACTCCGTGTTGGGACAGGCAATTGTAGATTATCCACATTGTCCTCATTCAATCGAAGGGATTTATTCCTTGATCTTTGGCACACCATGATACTCATGAGAAGTCTGACACCTCTCTGGTTATTGTGGTTGCTGTTTTTGTTTATTATTGCTGTTGTTATTGTGGTTTTTTTTTGTATGAAAATGTGTCGAGTCTTCCTATGTTCTCAGTTTTATGAGAATAAGGGCTAGAGGTTCCTTTGCTTTGGAAAGATCCTTCATGTCCTTTCATCTTTTTGATCTTTTTGACCTTGACACTTTAAAGATTAGAGGCCAGCTATTTTTTTAGAACGTCCCTTCTCTTGGGCTTCTCAGATGTGTTCTCAGGGTTAGATTCAGGTCATGCACCTTTGGCAGGAATGTCATAGGGCATGATGAATATTATATCCTTTTCATCTTAGGATTTCCTTCTGTACCATTACTTTTTGATGTTACACTGATGATTGGATTATGACAGTATCTGTAAGGTGCCTTTGCTGTGAAGTTACCCCTTTGCCCTTTGTAAATTAAGGGGAGATAATGTGACTTGCTGTTAATATTCCAAACTGTCAATCTCTTTATATCAGTGTGGACTCAGATTCTTATTTTATTCATCAGGTATAATAAAATTACTATTATATTTGGAGGCTCAAATCTTAGGAGGTATGTTCAAGCTGGTTTGGGGGGTCAGTTTTATGTGTTTAGATCATTCCTTGAGCATTTCCTTGTCTTCTGGTTGATATCAGTCTCCTCTTGAATCTTTTTTGTGACACCTCTAGATTTGCTTATTTTCACAAGCATTCCTAGCTCCTTCTAGTGGGGAATGGTATGGAGAGGGTCAAGGACAGAATGCTAGGTGCATGCACTGGTATGGATTTAACCTCATTCCTATGTGCACTGAATTTTGATGTGTAATTGTTGTGAGAAAGAATGGTGGCTAATAGGAAAAATTCCTCAGGAAGATCATGAGTTGAGTTTCCTTAGGTTCTGTACTTATTTAAGATGGAGCTATTATCAAAATAAATGTTTTAAGAAAGTCATAATTTTCTAGCACTGACAGAATGGAGGCTCACATTTATTAAATCGCTCACTCAGTATGTACATGTTGGTCTCTATTAAAAATATTTATATAGATATTCATCAATATATATGAGTTTGTAAAGTCAAACCTTTAATAAAAGACAAAAAATATAGGTGTCAGAATAAAAGATGCTGTTTTTAGTCTCATTCATTGAATGGGACTACTGACTGGTTGGTTTCGCTTTAAGTTTACACATGAAAATGGAAAACCCACAATGGCTAGAAGAAATTATTTTAAATACACAAGCATTTATCTTTGCTTTCTAACAGATGTTTGTTAATGTAGACGTGAATTCATTTTACTTACTTTCCCCAAATAAACGAATGAAAAAAATCACTTTCTTTTTATCCTTATATGGTTAGTACTCTCAGGATAATCACCAATATATGTAATTTATTTTGGTAGCATGGCGAAGGAAACATTTACAGCAGATATTTGAGTATCCAGAAATCCCAGGTGGTACTGCTGGTAAAGAAGCTGCCTGCCAATGCAGGAGACTGAAGAGATGCAGGTCTGATCCTTCACAGGTCTGCAGGTCTGATCCTTTACAGGTCTGATTCCTTTGCAGGAAGACCCTGTGCAAGAAGGCATGGCAGCCCACTCTAGAATTCTTGCCCAGAGAATCAGTGTGGACTCAGATTCTTATTTTATTCATCAGGTATAATAAAATTACTATTATATTTGGAGGCTCAAATCTTAGGAGGTATGTTCAAGCTGGTTTGGGGGGTCAGTTTTATGTGTTTAGATCATTCCTTGAGCATTTCCTTGTCTTCTGGTTGATATCAGTCTCCTCTTGAATCTTTTTTGTGACACCTCTAGATTTGCTTATTTTCACAAGCATTCCTAGCTCCTTCTAGTGGGGAATGGTATGGAGAGGGTCAAGGACAGAATGCTAGGTGCATGCACTGGTATGGATTTAACCTCATTCCTATGTGCACTGAATTTTGATGTGTAATTGTTGTGAGAAAGAATGGTGGCTAATAGGAAAAATTCCTCAGGAAGATCATGAGTTGAGTTTCCTTAGGTTCTGTACTTATTTAAGATGGAGCTATTATCAAAATAAATGTTTTAAGAAAGTCATAATTTTCTAGCACTGACAGAATGGAGGCTCACATTTATTAAATCGCTCACTCAGTATGTACATGTTGGTCTCTATTAAAAATATTTATATAGATATTCATCAATATATATGAGTTTGTAAAGTCAAACCTTTAATAAAAGACAAAAAATATAGGTGTCAGAATAAAAGATGCTGTTTTTAGTCTCATTCATTGAATGGGACTACTGACTGGTTGGTTTCGCTTTAAGTTTACACATGAAAATGGAAAACCCACAATGGCTAGAAGAAATTATTTTAAATACACAAGCATTTATCTTTGCTTTCTAACAGATGTTTGTTAATGTAGACGTGAATTCATTTTTACTTACTTTCCCCAAATAAACGAATGAAAAAAATCACTTTCTTTTTATCCTTATATGGTTAGTACTCTCAGGATAATCACCAATATATGTAATTTATTTTGGTAGCATGGCGAAGGAAACATTTACAGCAGATATTTGAGTATCCAGAAATCCCAGGTGGTACTGCTGGTAAAGAAGCTGCCTGCCAATGCAGGAGACTGAAGAGATGCAGGTCTGATCCTTCACAGGTCTGCAGGTCTGATCCTTTACAGGTCTGATTCCTTTGCAGGGAAGACCCCTGTGCAAGAAGGCATGGCAGCCCACTCTAGAATTCTTGCCCAGAGAATCCCATGGAGAGAGATGCCTGGTGGGTTAGAGTCCATAGAATTGCAAAGAGGCAAACATGACTGAAGCAATTTACCATGCACTCCCTCACCCATGTGATACCTACTCACTCAATCTGATAGATTTACTTAAACTTACAGGAATTTCTGGTGATCCAGTGGTTAGGACACCACACTTTCACTGCTGAGTACCCAGGTTGAAGCCCCGGTTGGGGAGCCAAGATTTCACAAATCATATGGTGTCCCCCCAGAAAAAAAACCCAATTAGTTAATTAATTAATTTCAATTAACTTCCCTTTTCGAGCAAAATGAATAAAGAAACAAGTACTTGAGTACAGGATTCCTAGTAGCTGTTCTACCAAAGTAATTCATTCTACCAAATTACGTCTGTTAGGTTCCAAAATATTTATGTAGTAACTTAAACTGTGAATGAGAAACATCCCATTATAACTAGAAAAACTCACCAACAAACACATAGATATACATTCCCCAGAGAGCTCAAAGAATTAACTGTGGGCTTCCCTGGTGGTCCAGTGGGTAAGGACACTGCCTTGCAGTGCAAGGGGCGCTGGTTCGATCCCTGGCCTGGGAAGATCCCACATGCCGCGGAGCAGCTGGACCGATGTGTCCAACTACCGAGTTGGAGCTCTGGAGCGCATGTGCCCAGAGCTGGTGCTCTGCGACAACAGAGGCCACTGCGATGGGAGGTCCACACAGGCCAAAGAATAAAGATGTTTGTTAATGTAGACGTGAATTCTTTTACTTTCCCCAAATAAACGAATGAAAAAAATCACTTTCTTTTTATCCTTATATGGTTAGTACTCTCAGGATAATCACCAATATATGTAATTTATTTTGGTAGCATGGCGAAGGAAACATTTACAGCAGATATTTGAGTATCCAGAAATCCCAGGTGGTACTGCTGGTAAAGAAGCTGCCTGCCAATGCAGGAGACTGAAGAGATGCAGGTCTGATCCTTCACAGGTCTGCAGGTCTGATCCTTTACAGGTCTGATTCCTTTGCAGGGAAGACCCCTGTGCAAGAAGGCATGGCAGCCCACTCTAGAATTCTTGCCCAGAGAATCCCATGGAGAGAGATGCCTGGTGGGTTAGAGTCCATAGAATTGCAAAGAGGCAAACATGACTGAAGCAATTTACCATGCACTCCCTCACCCATGTGATACCTACTCACTCAATCTGATAGATTTACTTAAACTTACAGGAATTTCTGGTGATCCAGTGGTTAGGACACCACACTTTCACTGCTGAGTACCCAGGTTGAAGCCCCGGTTGGGGAGCCAAGATTTCACAAATCATATGGTGTCCCCCCAGAAAAAAAACCCAATTAGTTAATTAATTAATTTCAATTAACTTCCCTTTTCGAGCAAAATGAATAAAGAAACAAGTACTTGAGTACAGGATTCCTAGTAGCTGTTCTACCAAAGTAATTCATTCTACCAAATTACGTCTGTTAGGTTCCAAAATATTTATGTAGTAACTTAAACTGTGAATGAGAAACATCCCATTATAACTAGAAAAACTCACCAACAAACACATAGATATACATTCCCCAGAGAGCTCAAAGAATTAACTGTGGGCTTCCCTGGTGGTCCAGTGGGTAAGGACACTGCCTTGCAGTGCAAGGGGCGCTGGTTCGATCCCTGGCCTGGGAAGATCCCACATGCCGCGGAGCAGCTGGACCGATGTGTCCAACTACCGAGTTGGAGCTCTGGAGCGCATGTGCCCAGAGCTGGTGCTCTGCGACAACAGAGGCCACTGCGATGGGAGGTCCACACAGGCCAAAGAATAAAGATGGAAATGAAAGACCAATAGAAGTGGCCCCCCAAAAAGGAATTAACTGTATCTGTTTAATCTGAAGTTCATGAAGCATTTTCATATCCTGAAACTTGCATTTTGGAAAAGATACTTTAAAAATTCAGTGTGTTTATATGTATATCATATAATTAGCCATGCAGCTGGTTTGTTTCTCAAGTAATGGGACTGTACAGCTTATCCGGACAAAAGAAAAATGAATGAACATTCAAGCATGATTGGCACTCCCTACCTTGATAGCCACTATCTTTTTTCTTTTAAGTGAGTACTTATACAAAGCATTTGGCTTACAGAAAACATGTTTTAAATTGCTGTCATTTTTCAGTTTGAAAATAAGTAATAACTTTCTAGCAAACACTACAAATGCAGTAATTTATTTAACTGTCATAGGAATATATCTATGGTGCATACATTTAAATTATAAGCAGTATGCAAATTATACAAACAGATAAAATGTTTCTAGCCCTAGTATTAAATACTTCTATATACTAATCAACTAAACAGTTTTGATTTTTTAATTCAAAAAAATTATAAAAAATCCAGGTACTATAGTTTCAGGTTCTTTGCACTTCCTCTTAATTATGGCCAACAGTCTACATACACATACATGGTGAAGGGCTGACATATATTTTAGCAATGGCTATTTACATAACACTGGGGCTTCCCTGGTGGCTCAGACTGCAAAGAATCTGCCTGCAATGCAGGAGACCTGGGCTTGATGCCTGGGTCAGGAAGATATCCTAGAGAAGGCAACAGCAACCCACACCAACCCACTGCCTGGAGAAGACCACGGACAGAGGAGACTACTGGTCTACACTGCACAGGATCGCAAAGAATCGGACACAACCGAGTGACTCACATGCAGACACTCAGATAACATATGTGGTTATAACTATTCTAAAGGAGAAATTCTTAAACCTAAGAAAGTGATTTATAGTAATCATTAAACCATATACTAGATTAGCAGCTATGTCAAGCGGACTTTTTCTTGTGATATCTCAGAGCAGTATAAATAGATGCCATAGAACGTGGATGGACACACATTTAACTTTCTGTGACAGTGAGAGTTGACATGAACATTTCTTCAGGCCATTTTCAACACTGGCAATCCATTAATACCAGTCCAAATGATTTCTCAGCTCTTGTGAAAGCTACCCTCTAGATTTTAATTAAAGCTAATTTATTAAACTCTGCAAGTGTAGAACTTGAATGTGTCCTTGCTATTGACATAAGACTCCATTTCTGTTTCACATGGATCGCATACTCTTTTGCCAAAATTACTACAGGTGGTCTTCGGAAATACTGTTGATGCTCCTGCACACCTGGCTAACCCGAGTCTTCTCTTCTGCCTGGTCCCCGTCACCCATCCTGTCTCCCTGAGGGCAGTGGAGCCAATAGTTTCGTGGCTGGAGTGAGGTCACAGAGCTGCAGGAAGCTCACAGGCACACGCCCACTCACATCCTCACGCCCACCCATGTCCGCACACGCCCAAGTCAATGCCTCACACAGGCCATTGCATTCCCTAACTTGACAGTCATTCATGTGGATATTAGTTCAGCCCCTAAAACTGGTAAAATAGTTATCAGTTACCATAAGCGCAACTGGATGCAGGCCTCCTACAGTCCACCCTCCACACCTGAGGGCTCTGCATCTAGGAATTCAACCAACTCTATATCAAAAATATTCAGGGAAGGAAAAGTTCCATAAATTTACAAAAATGCAAAACTTGACTTTGCCCCCTCCTGGTAGCTATTTACATAGGTGTTTATAACTACTTACCATTTAAAGTATATTAGGTATTAAAGTATTACAAGTCATGTTGAGATCACTTAAAGTAAACATACAACAGGATGTGAGTAGCTTATATCGACTGAAAACAAAAAACAGACAACCTGAAAGTTGAGGATTTTATTTTGTTTGACAGACAAAACCGAGGCTGTAAGCCCAAGACACAGCCTCTCAGCTCTGAGGCACTTCAAGAGAGAGGCAGTCGGGGGGGAGCCAGGAGACAGAGGAGGCTTTAGTGACAAAGACCTCGTAGCTGGGATTTCAAAACATTACTGTTTAATAATAAAATACCATTTAAAGAATAAACTTCCCAGGTGGAGCTAGTGGTAGAAGAATATGTCTGACAATGCAGGAGACATAAATCGTATCGTAGAGAAGCCAAGCACCACACTGGGAGGATTGGAGAGCTCCAGGTTTATTATGCCAGAGGTCCCAGATGAGCTAACACTCAAAAATTCTGGGCCCCAGGCTCAGGCTGAGCTCTTCTTTTGTAGTATTTACATATGTAGGTACAGTTGGTGATTCCTGATTGGGTACATTAAAATCTGCAGCTAGTAGTTAGGGGTTACAGGTAAACAATCTTTAGACAAAGATGCATCAAATGCTTCATTAGCATGTAATTTAAGAAGTCTTGTCAATAAATATCAAAAAGATTTAGAACACTCAGTAAGAGAGGATTATAGGTCCTTATGAAACAACAGCTATTCACATAGCCAAAGTATTTCAGAGGCAAAAAGAGATTAGATCTTTTAAGAGGAAAATAAATTCAGGTCTATTATCAAAGGCAGTTCAACATCTGAAGAAAATGTGTCCTTTTAACTGAAAGAGGACAGCTAAATTCAAGTTTTTGCACCAGATTATTTTAAAATTCATTTAAAGGTAAATTTAATTAAATTTATTTTAAGCAAAGTCAGTCCTAAACACATATAAACCTTTTTTTCAGGGTCCACTTTCCACAAACCTTCTTTTCACTTTATGTACTCATTACTTCGTTCTCTCATCTTGAAACAGCCACCTGTAAGTAAGACCTACTTCCTTTTGTCTTCATAAAATGCAATTCCATTCCTCATACCTTCTTTACTATAAGCATACATCCTACTTTTCTTAAGCAACCAAGGGTTAACCTTTATATCAGCATTCTAATTGGTGAGCATAAATACCAATGATAATTTCTAAAAACATTTGCTTTTCATAGAGAATATCTCAGGATGGCACCAAACATTATTCATTAGCAGTCCCAAATCTCTTAAGTGTCAGTTTAAGGGGAAATTAGGGTTCAGTAATGAATGTTTCAAAACTTTATTTCATTTGGAAATAACCTAGCTATTCAACAGAGTTCCATCACTTAGTTTAGCACAACTCTTAGAAATTCAAGTTACCCCAATCTGGAGAGATTATTTTAGACAGACACTGCTAAAGCATTATTATTCTTAATAGAGTTTATCTAAAAGCTCATATCTCATTTATGTTTTTTATAAGTTTCACTTCATTACTTTCCTTGCTGACAAACTTGCAATAGATAACATTTAGCTGATATCAAACCTAGGCACAATGAAAATACTCTGCTTAATGTTAATGACTCTTAGACATGTCTATATTAGATCAACAAATAAACATTAATACCAGGTACTTAATATTGAATATTTGCTAGTTCATGTGAACCTGAAACTCATTTAGGTTTAATTTCTCTTGTACTTAGAATTGTTTGATTTGTAAGCACTTACTTTTCTTTAGGCCAATTAAATTAGAGCTCATTTACAAGATGATCTCAGCAATCAACATTACCCCCCAAAATGAAGACATACACTGAATCATACACATATCCAGATAGACCCAGCAAGAGATCCTACAGCTAGCTTTGTTTTCCAAATTTAGTTATGATCAGATAACAAAATATAAAACTAATTACAAATAACAGTTGGAAAAGCAAAATTTTAAAAAGATCTCATTCCTCCTTGTTCTTCCTCAGGAATTAGAGATGGTGTAGATAAGTGATCCAGAGAGCTCTGGTCTCAGGGCATAGTAGACTTACTTCCTCAGAGCAAGAATTCTTAAAGAGATAGTTGTATTTTCCATGGTCATAGTTTTATAACCAAAAGGCAGACCAGAAAGGGCTCAAATTGGCCCTAATAACAAGGGCAGGTTGGTCTCAGCAGGGACTGCCCCTCTGGGGAAGCAGGAGCTTTAGCTGGATCAGAAGACTCTGAAGGATTAAGGGATTGGCAGGGGTGGGGGAAGCTTGGGGCAACTGGTCTCTCCAAGGGTACGTGTCGTGGGCACTGCGTTTGGAGCTTACTCTGATGACTATTCTCACTAGTTCTCGCTAAGAGAAACTATGTTAAATAGCTCAGAGACTTCTCTGCGAACACAGCGTGGTCCCCTCAGGGTGTGAGCCTCGGCCCTCGACAATAAAGTATTGTGGTCTCAAGTATTGTCAAACCAAGAGTGGGTTTATTAATCATCAAATAAAGGCAAGCACAAGTAATCAGAAATAATCAGAACTCAATCAAATGTAAACAGATGTTCTTAACCCAGAGCTGGAGAGTCTTGAACCCATCGGGCTCACCATCGGGCTCAGCCGATCTCCATGGGCGAGGCTAACGCACAATCCTCCCCCACCCCTTTTTATATTTTTTCCAACTAGAAATCTCAAGCTAATTAATAGTCATGAAGAAGCTTTTTGTCTCTCTAGAGAGATGCAAAAGAGGTCATCACGGAAGCCCTTTGCTCCTCCTCCAACATCTTTGCTCTTGAGGAAAAACATTCTTACAATTCTTAAGTTACAAAGGGCAGCTCCGAGTTTGTAAAGTGTTTCATTAGCATTAAAAGTGGTAAGAGGAAGATCCTTTGTGCTCTGTATTGGTCTCAGAGAGGCGAGGCTTGCAGGCAATGCTTATCCCTAGTGTGAGGAGACAATTGTCTGTTTAGCCTGGATATCTTTCTTAATTTTGTGAGAAATGAACATGTCCCCAGGAGTCCATAACACACGGAGGCACAGGGAGTGTATGTGTCCTTCTCTCCTAAATAAAAGGTCTCGAATACTCGGGAATAAGGGGTCGATGGATAAAAGGCAGCACAGAAAGACAGCCTCGTCATGAGAACCCCGAAGTGCTCGGAGGGCACTGCAGAGCGTGCCACTCGACCCAGCCGGCTCAGGGCGTCCATGGAGGGCCAGCACAGGCGGTGCCCCAAGGACGAAAGAGCCAGGCAGACGCGGAGGGTCTTGAAATGCAGGAAGAGAAAGGAATGTGGTGTCCAAAGGAAGAGAAGACAAGACAATGGCAAGGCAACCGAAGAGGGTCTTGGAATGCAAGAAGAGAGACACCGGACCCTTAGTGTCCTTACCTCCCCTGGGGCTGGAACCCTCACTCTGCCCCACCCAGTGCCCCACGCCTCATCCAGTCAGCAAACGGCCCCTAAGACCCCTATCCCGCCCCTTGGACCCTAGTTCTAAAAATGGATCAAAGACCCCTGTTCAGGGTTGGTTCTCCATTGAGCCGGCCCGCTGTTCTAATAGCATCTCCTATTCTAACAACATCGGTTCCCCTTAAGCCCGCCCGCTGTACCGGCAGCGACTCCCCCTTCCCTCCTTCTAATAAACTTTACTTTCCTCTCATTGTGCCTCATGCCTGGAAATTCTTCCCCAACACGCACACAGACCACGACACTACAGATCTACGTTGCAGAAGAGACAAGTCTTCTGGAAACAAGTCGGTTCGAAGAGTCAGCTGATGGAAGGGAGGGTGAGCCTTACCATTTTTTAAAAAAATAATTTTGGCAGAGAGATGCAAAGAGGTCATCACGGAAGCCCTTTGCTCCTCCTCCAACATCTTTGCTCTTGAGGAAAAACATTCTTACAATTCTTAAGTTACAAAGGGCAGCTCCGAGTTTGTAAAGTGTTTCATTAGCATTAAAAGTGGTAAGAGGAAGATCCTTTGTGCTCTGTATTGGTCTCAGAGAGGCGAGGCTTGCAGGCAATGCTTATCCCTAGTGTGAGGAGACAATTGTCTGTTTAGCCTGGATATCTTTCTTAATTTTGTGAGAAATGAACATGTCCCCAGGAGTCCATAACACACGGAGGCACAGGGAGTGTATGTGTCCTTCTCTCCTAAATAAAAGGTCTCGAATACTCGGGAATAAGGGGTCGATGGATAAAAGGCAGCACAGAAAGACAGCCTCGTCATGAGAACCCGAAGTGCTCGGAGGGCACTGCAGAGCGTGCCACTCGACCCAGCCGGCTCAGGGCGTCCATGGAGGGCCAGCACAGGCGGTGCCCCAAGGACGAAAGAGCCAGGCAGACGCGGAGGGTCTTGAAATGCAGGAAGAGAAAGGAATGTGGTGTCCAAAGGAAGAGAAGACAAGACAATGGCAAGGCAACCGAAGAGGGTCTTGGAATGCAAGAAGAGAGACACCGGACCCTTAGTGTCCTTACCTCCCCTGGGGCTGGAACCCTCACTCTGCCCCACCCAGTGCCCCACGCCTCATCCAGTCAGCAAACGGCCCCTAAGACCCCTATCCCGCCCCTTGGACCCTAGTTCTAAAAATGGATCAAAGACCCCTGTTCAGGGTTGGTTCTCCATTGAGCCGGCCCGCTGTTCTAATAGCATCTCCTATTCTAACAACATCGGTTCCCCTTAAGCCCGCCCGCTGTACCGGCAGCGACTCCCCCTTCCCTCCTTCTAATAAACTTTACTTTCCTCTCATTGTGCCTCATGCCTGGAAATTCTTCCCCAACACGCACACAGACCACGACACTACAGATCTACGTTGCAGAAGAGACAAGTCTTCTGGAAACAAGTCGGTTCGAAGAGTCAGCTGATGGAAGGGGAGGGTGAGCCTTACCATTTTTAAGAAAATAATTTTGGCAGAGAGCCCTAGGGCAGAAGGGCCATTTGGACACGTACAATTTCTAAACGAGATCAATAACCAATCGCAGCCCCCTCCCTGTGCTTCCCTCCCTGCGGCGGTGGCGCACGACAGACAAGGGTGGGTGCCCCCTCTTAGAGGAGACCATTCAGATGCCCGCCTGGCCGCCTCCCCGGAGGGAGCGTAGGACGCCTCTTGGCCATAGTGGGATAGACCGAGTCCAGAGCCACCCTAGACCCTATGAGGTCGCCACGGAACCGCAGGTGAGGGCCCACTCGGACTCCGTAGCCGCGAAGGCCGTGGAGCCACACAGTCGCCCTGGAACGAGGACGAACCAGGGCGCCCACTCACTCACACACTCACACCGGAGTTTATCACAGCACCTCCCCCCATTGGGAAGGTCCCTGTCTGAGTGACTCCCACCGAGTCACGGGGACCTCCCCACTCCGGGAAGGTCCCTCACTGGTGGCCTTCTCACTGAAGGCTGTAGGAGATGATCAAGTTCCTCTTCCGTCCGGAGACGGGACCTGGCTCGGTTCTGTGCCCCGGGGCCTTACCTTATGTTCTGGTCACTCCTGGTGAGTTGGTCTGTCCCTTACCTTATGTTGTGGCCGCTCCTGGTGAGTCGGTCTGTCCCTTACCTTATGCTGTGGCCACTCCTGGTGAGTCGGTCCACCCCTCCAATGACTTGGAGGGGGTCCTTGTGGTCTGGAGAGTTGGGGCACCTGTCAGAAAGAGGACCAGGAAAACTGTCAGGTGGCGCGCATCCTCATTTACCTAGGTTCTCCTCCTCCCTGACCCAACGGAGTCACTGGTCTGACATTTCAAGGGGCCAGCATGGCTGGAATCTTGCTGGGGCCTCCAGAATTGTTGCAGAAATCAAAACTTCGAGAAACCAAGCACCACACTCAGAGGGTTGGAGAACTCAGGTTTATAACACCAGTGGAAATTCTTCCCCAACACGCACACAGACCACGACACTACAGATCTACGTTGCAGAAGAGACAAGTCTTCTGGAAACAAGTCGGTTCGAAGAGTCAGCTGATGGAAGGGGAGGGTGAGCCTTACCATTTTTAAGAAAATAATTTTGGCAGAGAGCCCTAGGGCAGAAGGGCCATTTGGACACGTACAATTTCTAAACGAGATCAATAACCAATCGCAGCCCCCTCCCTGTGCTTCCCTCCCTGCGGCGGTGGCGCACGACAGACAAGGGTGGGTGCCCCCTCTTAGAGGAGACCATTCAGATGCCCGCCTGGCCGCCTCCCCGGAGGGAGCGTAGGACGCCTCTTGGCCATAGTGGGATAGACCGAGTCCAGAGCCACCCTAGACCCTATGAGGTCGCCACGGAACCGCAGGTGAGGGCCCACTCGGACTCCGTAGCCGCGAAGGCCGTGGAGCCACACAGTCGCCCTGGAACGAGGACGAACCAGGGCGCCCACTCACTCACACACTCACACCGGAGTTTATCACAGCACCTCCCCCCATTGGGAAGGTCCCTGTCTGAGTGACTCCCACCGAGTCACGGGGACCTCCCCACTCCGGGAAGGTCCCTCACTGGTGGCCTTCTCACTGAAGGCTGTAGGAGATGATCAAGTTCCTCTTCCGTCCGGAGACGGGACCTGGCTCGGTTCTGTGCCCCGGGGCCTTACCTTATGTTCTGGTCACTCCTGGTGAGTTGGTCTGTCCCTTACCTTATGTTGTGGCCGCTCCTGGTGAGTCGGTCTGTCCCTTACCTTATGCTGTGGCCACTCCTGGTGAGTCGGTCCACCCCTCCAATGACTTGGAGGGGGTCCTTGTGGTCTGGAGAGTTGGGGCACCTGTCAGAAAGAGGACCAGGAAAACTGTCAGGTGGCGCGCATCCTCATTTACCTAGGTTCTCCTCCTCCCTGACCCAACGGAGTCACTGGTCTGACATTTCAAGGGGCCAGCATGGCTGGAATCTTGCTGGGGCCTCCAGAATTGTTGCAGAAATCAAAACTTCGAGAAACCAAGCACCACACTCAGAGGGTTGGAGAACTCAGGTTTATAACACCAGTGGTTCCAGATGAGCTAACGCCCAAAAATTCTGGGCCCTGGGCTGAGCGTGAGCTCTTCTTTTATAGGATTTACATACGCAGGTACCACTGGCGATTGTTGATTGGGTACATTAAAATCTGCAGCTATAGAGAGCAGAAGTTAGTTGTTAGGGGTTATAGGTAAATAATCTTTAAACAGAGGCCCATAGAGGCAGAAACGGAGCATTCCAGGCTTATCAGAACTTCTTGCAGTGACAGTGGTCTTGGCACCACTGGCATACCTCATGGGGGCAAGAAGAACCTTATAGTTCATCATATTGAACATGAGTCTCAGTTTCCTTCTTCAGTTTCAATCCCCGGGTTGGGAAAATCCCCTGGAGAAGGGCATGGCAACCCACTCCAGTATTCTTGCCTGGAGAATCCCATGGACAGACGAGCCTGGTGAGCTACAGTCCATGCGTTCGCAAGGACTAGAACACGACTGAAGTGACTTAGCATGCAAGCACTATTAAATAAAGAAAACTATGTTTCTTAAGAAATTTAGCCCTTTTCAATGTATGGGAAGATGCAAGAGTCTGGGTTTACCGAAAGCATCCATCAGCTGAGCACCTTGACAACATCGAGGGCCAGCCCCCTGTGCTTTCCCATCGTGGGCTCCCCAGGGGTCACCTTCATTGGGAGGAGAGAAGGGGGGATTGTGGGGTAGCTTTAGCGACTGGCTGCAACATTTTTTTGTTTGCTGATATGGCAAGCAACATTTTCCACTCATAGTTGCCTGCAGATATTAGGCCATTTTATATAAGGGACTTGAGCATCCACAGATCTGTTATCTGCAGGGATCTCAGACTCAATCCTTAGTGGATACGGAGGACAACTGTATTCTCAACTTTAAAGGTAATGCTATTTTTCTTTAAGATTTTTTTACTTTGAATTGCTTTAACAAACAATTTAGCCTTGCTTTCCTGGAGTGAACTGATTCGCATGCTTGTTAAGTTTAATAAAATGTTTGAGTCTTATGGGAATCATTTAAAAAAAAAAAAACTCTTAACAGAATTTAAAAGGAGTGGTTAAAATATTCATTTCCATTTCCATAAAGGCGTATAGTGGCCCTGAAGTTGGTGTTCACAATATGAAACACTACCCCAGTGATGAGCTGGTAAACCAGCCACCTCACAGAATAGGAAGCCGCACTCTTAAAGGCAGTGTCTGCTGATTACCGGGGTGCAGGAGTTAAAGGCAGCTCCAGTGCCCTGTGCGGAGAGAGGCCTAATAGAAATGTTGAGCTGAGAAAGGTCTATTGCAGGGCCACGAGAGACACATGGCTCTTGCACTAAAACGCCCTGAGCTCCCCAGAGGATCTTGGGGAAGCACCTGTCAAAGCCAGGGGAGGGAGGAGGCTGGCAGGGGTCTAGGATCAGCTGGTGCCCAAGTCCCAGGCTGGCTGGGGCTGAGGCAGCTGGCAGGGGTCACAGGCATTAGCGTTCTCCGTCCTCAGGCTCCAGGAGGCTCGTGGACACCAAGTAGTTAACAATGGTTTGGTGGGAGGTTTCTAACATCTGCAGAACAGCTCAGGAAATGTGCATCAGATACTACTATCTAGGTACCTCAGAGAAGAGCTAAAGCAGAGGAGGTGGGGAAAGCCTGACCCAGGAAGGCGCCACAGGGTCTCTGTTACACAAATCGTTCCATCACCACTGATTGGAAGCTACTGATGGGTCAAGAGCTGTGAAGAGACGCCTCGGGGCAAAGAATTCTCGGCTTCCCTGTGTCTCACCTGCAGTGGAGCCCTGAGTTCAGTCCCTGGGTCAGGAAGATCCTCTGGAGGAGGGCCTGGCATCCCACTCCAGCATTCTTGGGCCACTGGCTGCAACATTTTTTTGTTTGCTGATATGGCAAGCAACATTTTCCACTCATAGTTGCCTGCAGATATTAGGCCATTTTATATAAGGGACTTGAGCATCCACAGATCTGTTATCTGCAGGGATCTCAGACTCAATCCTTAGTGGATACGGAGGACAACTGTATTCTCAACTTTAAAGGTAATGCTATTTTTCTTTAAGTTTTTGTTACTTTGAATTGCTTTAACAAACAATTTAGCCTTGCTTTCCTGGAGTGAACTGATTCGCATGCTTGTTAAGTTTAATAAAATGTTTGAGTCTTATGGGAATCATTTAAAAAAAAAAAAAACTCTTAACAGAATTTAAAAGGAGTGGTTAAAATATTCATTTCCATTTCCATAAAGGCGTATAGTGGCCCTGAAGTTGGTGTTCACAATATGAAACACTACCCCAGTGATGAGCTGGTAAACCAGCCACCTCACAGAATAGGAAGCCGCACTCTTAAAGGCAGTGTCTGCTGATTACCAGGGTGCAGGAGTTAAAGGCAGCTCCAGTGCCCTGTGCGGAGAGAGGCCTAATAGAAATGTTGAGCTGAGAAAGGTCTATTGCAGGGCCACGCAGAGAGACACATGGCTCTTGCACTAAAACGCCCTGAGCTCCCCAGAGGATCTTGGGGAAGCACCTGTCAAAGCCAGGGGAGGGAGGAGGCTGGCAGGGGTCTAGGATCAGCTGGTGCCCAAGTCCCAGGCTGGCTGGGGCTGAGGCAGCTGGCAGGGGTCACAGGCATTAGCGTTCTCCGTCCTCAGGCTCCAGGAGGCTCGTGGACACCAAGTAGTTAACAATGGTTTGGTGGGAGGTTTCTAACATCTGCAGAACAGCTCAGGAAATGTGCATCAGATACTACTATCTAGGTACCTCAGAGAAGAGCTAAAGCAGAGGAGGTGGGGAAAGCCTGACCCAGGAAGGCGCCACAGGGTCTCTGTTACACAAATCGTTCCATCACCACTGATTGGAAGCTACTGATGGGTCAAGAGCTGTGAAGAGACGCCTCGGGGCAAAGAATTCTCGGCTTCCCTGTGTCTCACCTGCAGTGCGGGAGCCCTGAGTTCAGTCCCTGGGTCAGGAAGATCCTCTGGAGGAGGGCCTGGCATCCCACTCCAGCATTCTTGCCGGGAGAATCCTAAGGACAGAGGAGCCTGGCGGGCTACAGTCCACGGGGTCGCAGGGTCAGACACGACTGAGCGACCAAGCACAGCACAGCAGCAAAGAATTCCATGGCATTTCTGTCTCACAGATAGAGAGACATAAATAGCTTAAGAGTAGAGTGAGTTAACAGTAAAATGTGTTTAAATTTTTAAGTGATGTTTTTGCATTTGACCTATGCTTTAGTATAATTTTTAACTGTAATTTATGTAATGTAATTTTCAGTAACTTCTGTGTTTAATAGCTGGCTCACAAAATTCCTGAAATTTTAACAATCAGCCCTCATGACTCCTACAAGCCACCCAGCAAATTAGGTTCTCAACCACCCCCATGGAGCTTCTCCAGAGAGATTTTGAACCCAAGAAAGCATCATTTTGAGACGCTGAGTCAGGAGATTCTGTGTCTGTAAACAATAGGCCCACTGATGTGGTGGGAGGCACATTCGCAGGAGAGTTTTTGATCTCATCCCTCCCTGGAGACTGTGCGCGTGTGGAAATTGTGCAGAGCAGTTTAAAACCAACAGCCACAGCTTCTATACGAACACAATAGAAAAAACTATCCAAAGGCACGTCTTTCAAAGATGCCCATTTCTTTCCTGCCTTTAACATTTAAGGAGCCATCCTTCTGGGCTTGTTTTTGTCAGTTTATGTCAAACTGCTTTTCCCCAAACTTCTGTGTTCACCAGGGTGCTCTTGTGACCCCTCCCAATACCGCCTGGCTGTGGTTATTGCTGCTGATCCGAAAGCTCTGTGCTGAAAGTCAGTTATGAGTTTCTGTCCCGGCGGATCATATGATGAAGTTGAAGCGGGCTGTCATCCAAAACTGTATAATAGCCTCAGATGGGGAATACACAAGTGCCATGGATTATTGATAGAGTCAAAGCCGCTCTTCTGCTGACAAATTTGATGTCTCCTTTGCCAGGGTTCTAATATTAAGAAATCTTTCCAGAAGCGTGTCATTCCTAGGAGTCATTTGGAGTGGAGATGATGACTTAGGTTTCTAGTCATTTATTCTGATAATTTGCATAGTAGCTAAATAATATAGTAAAACAACAAAACAGCTGTGTAGGTCCCTATTACATCTACAATAACAGAAACATCTACAGCAGTAGCAGTATATTCGGTACAACAGAAGATAACAGCAGAGAGTCAGTTGTGTTAAAACCATCATTACTCATTTTTATAGACTGGATTGTTCTAGTTAAAAAATCCCATTGTCTCAATCGGGCCCATATCTCAAAAGTTAGCAATTAAGTCCCTGAAGTAGAAACCAAGAGACAAGGCATGAAAGGGTATATTTTGTTTTGCCTTTTTTCTGACAACCAGATGGATGTACGGGCACACTTAAAGTGACACAGTCAGTATTCAAAAGCGTTTTTTAGCTTGGCATACATTTTTAATCTGTTTTTTAATGCCACATATATGAAAAAAAAAATCTCTTTTTGACATTAAAAAATGCGATTTTAAAGACCGGGTTCGGGTGTCTCCTAGGAAACTCTGAAAAATCAGTCCATTTAGAACCTCCTTATGCTCTATTTTTGCTCATTCTTTAAATTGTCATCATTATATCTTACTATAAGATTAGAAATTATTGGGATATCAAAAAGAAAGATTCAAACCTCACAGAGGAAGTAAGATACATATGAGGTTAACAATATGGTCAAGATTGGCTATGACTGATGATGTGTGGGAAATTTAGTGGTTTTACCTTCTTTTTTTTTCCCTTTTACTGTATAACTAGCTGGCAATTGGAAAAAAGACAATTGAAATATGATAGAAGATATTTTTCCCCTCAGAAATATAGCTCTTTTGCTCATATGTTACCTAGTGCTTCATTTTCCTCCTCTCTTCATCCTCTTTGAATCCAATGAAACTATAGTTCCTGCACACAGATATGGCTAGAGACAAAACGGATGGCACGGGGCAAGAAATACCTGACTAGCTTAATTTATGTGTACTCACAAATTTCTTAGCATTGTGCATTTGTGCACAACTGTGTTTGTATATGTATAATTTTCCTTAGATTTATGCTTCTAGGATTTCATGTTTCAGTGCCATAAATAATTTTTAAATCAGTGAAGTTTTCTTCTTAATATGTTTCTTATTAATGTATTGTAATCAGGGTCAAAACTGAAGACTTACCAGTGCTGGAAAGTTTCTTCATCAGTCACTAGCTCCCCATTCACTGTCAACACCAATATGAAAAAGCTGTTCTCCAGTGAAAGTCGTTTGTTGTTGTTGTTTAGTTGCTAAGCCAAGGCTGATTCTTTTGCAGTTCCATAGATTGTAGCCTGCCAGGTTCCTCTCTCCATGGAATTCTCCAGGTAAGAATACTGGAGTGGGTAGCTATTCCCTTCTCTAAGGGATCTTCCCAACCCAGGGACTGAACCCTGGTCTCCTGCATTGCAGGTGGATTCTTTACCATTTCAGCCCCAGGGAAGCCCTTATTTGGTCTTTGCTTTAATGTCATGACTGGCCATGAAAAAGTTTTAACAAAGGAGTAATTAACCAAGTTGAAGATCTCCTGGAGAAGGGAATTGCAACCCACTCCAGTATTCCTGCCTGGGAAATCACATGCACAGAGGAGCCTGGTGGGACACAGTCCAGGGGGTCATACAGACTCAGATAGCACTGAGCGATTAACACTATACACTATAGTTTAGAAAAAAGTTTTTAAAAATCATGCATGAAGAGCTGAAAGCTGACTTTAAATTCTTTGGCAACATGGCAGTCCTCTTACATGGTTTACAGTCTGGCTCAGTATCTACTGGGCACCAGAAAGTGATTTGTCCTCTCAGGTGTACTGGGCATATTTTCACTTTGTTGGACATTGTAGCCTGGAGAGCTGCTCAGGTCAAAAGAATTTCAAAGGCAATAAGAACAAGTGCTGAGTGCATCAACAAAATTAGGAGGGACAGCTCTTCCTTGCTGCCGCTCAGCATCAGAATTGGCACGTCCTTAAGGCAACAGAAAAGAGAGGAGAGTTTTCATATGAAGTCAGTTTAAAACAATGGAACATGAAAGGAACCCGCATTCTTTCCTTGCTGCACGCTCAGCGATCAGAACTATTAGTGTTACTTTTTCACAAATTTCTTAGCATTGTGCATTTGTGCACAACTGTGTTTGTATATGTATAATTTTCCTTAGATTTATGCTTCTAGGATTTCATGTTTCAGTGCCATAAATAATTTTTAAATCAGTGAAGTTTTCTTCTTAATATGTTTCTTATTAATGTATTGTAATTAGGGTCAAAACTGAAGACTTACCAGTGCTGGAAAGTTTCTTCATCAGTCACTAGCTCCCCATTCACTGTCAACACCAATATGAAAAGCTTTTCTCCAGTGAAAGTCGTTTGTTGTTGTTGTTTAGTTGCTAAGCCAAGGCTGATTCTTTTGCAGTTCCATAGATTGTAGCCTGCCAGGTTCCTCTCTCCATGGAATTCTCCAGGTAAGAATACTGGAGTGGGTAGCTATTCCCTTCTCTAAGGGATCTTCCCAACCCAGGGACTGAACCCTGGTCTCCTGCATTGCAGGTGGATTCTTTACCATTTCAGCCCCAGGGAAGCCCTTATTTGGTCTTTGCTTTAATGTCATGACTGGCCATGAAAAAGTTTTAACAAAGGAGTAATTAACCAAGTTGAAGATCTCCTGGAGAAGGGAATTGCAACCCACTCTAGTATTCCTGCCTGGGAAATCACATGCACAGAGGAGCCTGGTGGGACACAGTCCAGGGGGTCATACAGACTCAGATAGCACTGAGCGATTAACACTATACACTATAGTTTAGAAAAAAGTTTTTAAAAAAATCATGCATGAAGAGCTGAAAGCTGACTTTAAATTCTTTGGCAACATGGCAGTCCTCTTACATGGTTTACA
Source organism: Tragulus kanchil (assembly GCA_022376925.1). NCBI lineage: Eukaryota > Metazoa > Chordata > Mammalia > Artiodactyla > Tragulidae > Tragulus > Tragulus kanchil. Next base: position 165,276,304 of record JAIOJX010000003.1, on the reverse strand, counting down.
GTCTGGCTCAGTATCTACTGGGCACCAGAAAGTGATTTGTCCTCTCAGGTGTACTGGGCATATTTTCACTTTGTTGGACATTGTAGCCTGGAGAGCTGCTCAGGTCAAAAGAATTTCAAAGGCAATAAGAACAAGTGCTGAGTGCATCAACAAAATTAGGAGGGACAGCTCTTCCTTGCTGCCGCTCAGCATCAGAATTGGCACGTCCTTAAGGCAACAGAAAAGAGAGGAGAGTTTTCATATGAAGTCAGTTTAAAACAATGGAACATGAAAGAAAAGAAACCCAGGCGAGTATTGGAAGCAGTAGGATAATATAAATGCGGGCTACTTGGATTAATACTTCTTTGGTTCTCATTTTTCCTGTGGTCATAATAAAAATTAAAAATTAATGTGTAAACTGTTATCTTTAGCAAATGATCTTAATGTTTTTTAATATCTTGGAAAGATAATCATGGAAACAATGTGATCAAAGTTTGATATATAGAATATATATATATATATTTAAATTAGAAATTCTTTTATCAACTATCCATGATTGTACACATACATGTCTAAAGGTTTGAATTAGGAGTGTGTTGCATGAAGAGTGTGTTTACATGTGAATCACATTTAAGTTTTATCTTCTACCATGCTATATACTAAAAGCAGGAAAATAATCAGAATATGCATTAGTTATTTTACCATTTTCTCTATATGGTTTTGAGGTTTCACCCTGACAATGAAGCCATTCACCACTGAATGCCAAAGGAAAAATAGAGTAAAATTTGTTCCTGTCTTGTGATTTCGGAGTTCTAAACCACTATCTCATTTTAAAGCACTATCAATTCATAACTCATACGCATATGTGGGACAGGGTTTTAAATACCTTGGATCCATATATTATGGACTCAAATTACATATTACACCTCCAGCTAGCTACGTAAGGTTATTAGGAAGTGGAGGAAGCAGGCCTGTCTTGAACTGATAGGGGTCCACGGACGGGACGACACCTGTCACAGGTGTTTCTACGTGTATCACTATGTGACGTGTATACGTCACAGATGTCACTACGTTTGCTTCCCTGCAGAAACCAGCAGTCTTCCCTCCTGTGAGCTGATTCGTAGACTATTCTTGACAAATAAGGTGTTCCTGAGCATTTTGTTTTTCAAACTGAACAGAGTTATGCAAAACAAAATGCCGATAGAACAGGACACATATCTATGAATTTCCTCCACGTCCATCCACAAGAGAGAACTTGAGAACGTTCGGGGAGGGGAGGACAGATGTGGACCTAGGGCGGATTCAGGTCAACGTGTGGCAGTAAACAGCAAAACTCTGTAAAAAATACAATACAATAACAACAACAAAGAGAGAAAATGTTTCAACCTAATGATTTTAATTTGTATTTCTTATTGATTCCTCATTAAATCATGCTCTTCTCCTATTTGGTTCTCCAGTACCTTTCTTCTATTTCTTTTGCTCTGCTTCCTTTTCACGTTCTCAGTGTTCCTCTACTGTAATAGAGTAGAGCATTAAAAAAGCCGGGTAAGTACATTTACAGCTTTCTTACTGCTGCCCGCAGGGTGCTATAAATGCACAAACTGGATATAATTGAGGCACGTATTAACTTGCCTTCTGTTGTACAGGAAGAACAGAAGCAGGCTGTTAATGTGCGCTCTATTGAAACTCTTAACTTGGGGGATAGAATTAGCTTGCTGTCGTCATTTGGGAAAATTGCAAGCTTCATTTCTTGCAATGCAGAATATGATTAAAAAGAGAATATATTATTATCATGGGCACCATTAAAAAATGTGTAGACAGCATTCTATGATGTTAAAATGGAAATTGGAAGTTGTGCTCAAATGTTGGAGATGTTGCATGTTAATTACCGTCTACCACAGTGCACGGCAAGTGCAATTCAATTATTTGCTTTGTCAAGCAATATTTTGATTAACCTGAACTTTAATTTTGTGATTCTAGTGTTTTTAACATTGTGATAAAATACTGGAGTGCTATGTCGACCTGCCAAGAGCTCTCTGAAATCACCAGAAATGTATTCCCTGCCATAGGGATCCACATGTAAATCTAGATATAAAATATGTCTCAAATTTAGGGAAATTCTTTTTAAAAAGTATATAGGGGGTTCGTTTTTTCAAAATCTCTTCAGCTCTGCAGCATTACCCTGGGTGCTCATAATAACTTTCTTTCTTTCCAGCAAATGCTTCAGGCAGGCAGTATTGTGCCTCTGTTTGATTGAAGAAACTCAAGCTGAGGACAAGTGATGTCCACACAGTGACTCGGTTCTTAGTGGCATCAAAGATTAAACTGAGGCTTCCCTTTGTCTGAGTCCACTCAAGTGCTGGGCTCCAAAATCACTACAGATGGTGACTGCAGCCATGAAATTAAAAGATGCTTGCTCCTTGGAAGAAAGGGTATGACAAATCTAGACAGTGTGTTAAAAAGCTAACACATCTCTTTGCCCCCATAGCATCTAGTCAAAGCTATGATTTTTCCAGTGGTCATGTAAGGATGTGAGAATTGGACCCTAAAGAAGGATGAACACAGAAGAACTGAAGCCTCTCAACTGTGGTGCTGGAGAAGACTCTGGAGAGTCCCTTGGACAGCAAGGAGATCAACCCAGTCAATCCCGAAGGAAATCAACCCTGAATACTCATTGGAAGGACTGATGCTGAAGCAGAAGCTCCAATCTTTTGGCCACCTGATGTGAAGAGCCAACTCACTGGAAAAGACCCTGATGCTGGGAAAGACTGAGGGCAGGAGGAGAAGAGGGTGACAAAGGATGAGATGCTTTGTTGGCATCAATGACTCAATGGACATGTGCTTGAGCAAACTCTGGGAGATAGTGAAGGACAGGGAATCTGACGTGCTGTAGTCCATGGGGTTGCAAAGACTCAGACACAGCTTAGCAACTAAACAACAGCAAAAACAAGCTCCAGGAGACATTAATTCCCTGGATTTTAAATCTTATTTGCAACACTGAGATTTTAGAGGAAGACTCAGATAGACTGTTTAAATTCATACTATTTCTCCATAACCTTGGACAATATATATAATATATCCCCAAAGCTGTACTTATTTGCAATTTGGGCCTCATGTTTGGGTAATTGCTTTAATAGTTAGTGAATAAATGACCTTTTAGTTGCTGACCACTCAATTTTATTTGATGTCAGAAGCCACATCCGACCAAGCACTTGATTGTTTAGCTTCTGGTCCAGATTAGCTGCCTGAAGATGATAATAAACTGTCCTGTATTTAGTTTGGTCCGTTAATTCTCTTATGGTCTTCCTTGCTGGCTTCAGGCTGTAAAGAATCTGCCAATAATGCAGGAGACAAGAGTTTGATCTTTCGGTCAGAAAGATCCTCTGGAGAAGGGCATGGCTGACTTCTCCAGTATGCTTGCCTGGAGAATGCCATGGACAGAGGAGCCTGGTGGGCTACAGGTCACAGACACAACTGAAGCAGCTTAGCACGGATGCAAATCTAGAATCTATCGTTTTTCCATTAGTAAACTTTAAATTGGCAATGTTTGGATGCAAAAGCATACTATTCTTTGAAAGACAAAAAGATATAGATTGGCTAATTTGAAAACTAACCAATAAATGAGTCAATCTTATTTTATCTGATGCTGGGGATAATCTCTAGAGCAATTCTGATCCCAGTTTAATAATCTTGACATAAAGCAACTGCTTAAAAGTAAATGATTAAAATCACCAAAGTTTCACTTGTGGTACATGTATGTCTGTATTTCTATTTATGTACCATGTATCTATTTTTGCAAAATAGTTTACAAAAATTATAATTTTTCTGTCATTAACTAATTATATCTATCATTTTGAATTTATCATTAAAATATATTCATCAACCCAGGGGCAAAATTAGGATGAGAATATTCAGCAAAAATTCTTCAGATGTGAAGTTATAAATAATAATTATAAATTTCTCAAAAATGTCAAAATGTTTTTAATAATGTAATGATTTAGCACTAATGAGTTGCAGCATTTATCATGCTAATGTTTTTTTATTTGGATGATCTATTTAATACTTTTAAGTAGTTATAGCTATATTTTAAAGTAGTTTTAGATTTGCAGAAATATTTCAAAGATTGTACATGGCATTCTCATATAACCAACACAGCTTTCCTGTGATTCACAACTTTCATGAGCATGGTACATTTATCAGAAAAATGAATACTTCTTAAAACATAATTGATTCTGAATTATTAGCTAAAATCTATACTTTACTCAGACTGCCTTCGTTTTTACCCAATTTCCCTTATCTGTTCCAGACTCCCAAACTGACGTGTAATGTCATGTCACACAGGCAGTCATCACGTCTCCTCAGACTCTCCTAGATTGTGACAGTTTCCTAGGCATTTGTTTTAAAAAAGTAAGTTCTTAAATGTAGGAGCTGTACCCTGATGCAAGCCCATTTTTCTGGCATATATTTATGTATACATGCCAGATATACCTATATTTACAGAATAGGCGTTCAAATTGAACTAAGCTAAATAGCAAACAATATTTGTATATATGTATATAGTGAAGGAGAGATTATTATTAATAGAAAGTATTTTAACATATGAGCTTCTCTGGTGGCAAAGAATGGTAAAGAATCCACCTACCAAGAAGGAGATGTAGGCTGGATCCCTAGGTCTGAAAGATCCCCTGGAGGAGGAAATGGCATCCCACTCCAGTATTTGTAACTGAGAAATCTCATACACAGAGGAGCCTGGCAAAAATACAGCCTATGGGGTCGCAAAGAGTTGGACACGACTTAGGGACTAAACAACAACATTTTAACATAACATATGTACACGGGTGTGTCAAATATTCCAAGAAGGCACCATATTCCAAATAAGCTATATTCTGAATATAGTAACAGTCACATTTTCCTAGCTAATAATATTACCTTCCTAACACTCTACTGAGGAAAAGCTGGAGAGCTGTCTTTCCCATCATAATTTCTTCCTATTCTATTAATCTTCAGTCTTTATGAAAATGAATAACTTTACCTGTCAAACTGACCTGAATGCGGAGTCTAAGCATGTTTGCCCTTTTTCTCATTAAATTTGCTGGCTGTCTAGCTTATAATGACCCCAGGTTGGGAGATGTAATTAAGTGATTTGGTTTAATAAAAGACCTTCCTCCGTAGCTCCTGCTAACCATCTTTAGCTGAGTAGCTCTCATGGGTTTATAAAATGTAAGAAATGATCTCACATTGCCAATGGAACTAAATTAAATCTTGCCACTGAAAGGCATGTCCTAAGATAGCTCTCTTTAAATTCATCAGTTGAAAGTGTATAATTAATAAGTATTTATTTATTGACATGTATTCACAAATACCATGTCTCCTCAAGGATGCACACAAGGGTATGATACATCTCTCTTCCGTTTATTACCAAGTATCTACACGTGATACTAATGGCTTACTGATGATTAGAAGTTGATGAGGGGCTTCCCCAATGGTTCAGCAGGTAAAGAATCAGCCTGCCAATGCAAGAAATGTGGGTCCCATTCCTGAGTCAGGTGGGTCTAGAAGATTTGCTGGGGGAGGAAATGGCTACCCATTCCAGCATCCTTGGCTTGGAAATCCCATGCACAGAGGAGCCTGATAGGCTACAGTCCATGGGGTCAAAAAGAGTCTGAAACGATTGAGTGATTAAGCATGATGAGTTTATGGAGAGGTAACCCTATCATAAGTTGAGGAAATCTGTCTATTTTTTTAATTGTATGGAATCCCTATCCTTCTTTTCTAGTAAATATTTTTAGTAGATGTTTTCCACATTGAAGTTCCTAATTATTTTTATGTAATGGTTTTGGTAGTGTGGTCAAGGACAGATATACATTGCACTGAGCCTATGCAGCAAAAATATTTTGCTGATTCTCCATGATTTTCGTCCTTTTGATGACCTGATTTATTTTTAGTGCTTTTAGTAGTTCTGTCTAGAACAGTTTTTTCCCAAGGACACACAAATATTACGAAGCCCCGAGGAACACTTTTTACTTCTGAAAATACACCAGGATTTCAATCATTCAAAGTTCCTACTATTGGTAAGACATGTAATTGGTGACTCAGTGAGTCAGGCAAGATGCTGGTTGTGTAGGAATATTTTGGAGATTCTTTGCTTCACCATAAAAAATAAAATGACTACTTTTAATTGAATAAAGTTTGACTCAATTTCTCATTTCCTGATATCAAATCAAAAACATTCAGCATGCTTATGTGTTCTATTATTCACAGCTCTATTCTCCAACATGACTTTAGATCTTATTCTTTTGATTTCAGATTCTTAATGATCACTCCCTGTCTTCGTTAAAGCCACACAGAAGTGATCACAGTTGCTATTCCTCTGAAATGAATAGGAAATTCCCACTTAGACCTGGCCTATTGGGATTGATGAAAAATGAGACCTATTCTCAGTGTATCTGCATTAGTTTCTTCCATTGTGTTTTCAAAAAGTCACTTGAAGTTTTAGGTCCATATTATTTTTTTAAAACCAAAACAATTTTCCTAGATGGATTTTATGGAGGCAAATACTATCACTTTCATTATACTTTTAATGCATGGATCTTACCTATTCGCTAAATTTTTATCAAACTATCTTTTGCTATTAAGCAGGAGATACAATAGCGTTTTTTAAAATTGGAATTGAAAACAGTGGGAAATAGAGAGACATGAAATTTTCTCAACAGTTGATCCAATGAATTAGGAATGAGTATAAATCTTTGATTTTACAATGATAATTTTTGACAAAATGAGAGAGTAGGATATATTTAGGCTGAAAAAAAATACAGGCTTATATATTTCACAGAGTCTGCCCAGTAAGTTTTTTTTTTTTTTTTTTGGCCTCTTTTATTGTTTTTTTTTTTTTTTTAATTTATTTATTTTCATCCATCTTTATTCTTTTTGGCCTATGTGGGCCTCCCATTGCAGTGGCCTCTCTCGTTGCAGAGCACCGGCTCTGGAAGCATGCGCTCCAGAGTGCTGACTCATCATTGGACACACCAGTCCAGGTGTTCCGTGGCATGTGAGATCTTCCCAGGCCAGGGATCAAACTGGTGTCCCTTGTGCTGCAAAGCAGACTCTTTACCCACTGGACTACCAGGGAAGTGCCTGCCCAGTAGGTTTCTGAGCCCATTTATAATCTTTAAGATTATTAGTTTGCAAACTAAGGTCAACACCATCTAGAATGTGGTTTACGCTGGTAGATGATTGTGGTTAATTCATTGCTAAATAGGATCCTGACATACAGTATCTGTGGAAAGGTTTGTGGAGTATTAAAAAAAGAGTTCAAGGCTACTGCTATTATTATGTGACATGTACATGAAGTTTTAAAGCTGCTTCTTCAAAATTATATAAAATGAAGTGATATCTTAAAATCTTTCCTCTAACAGATGCCAACAGTCAGCATCATATATAATTGCATGCGTGTGTGCTAAGTGACTTCAGTCATGTCTGACTCTTTGAGACCCTACGGACTTTAGCCTGGCAGGCTCCCCTCTCCATGGGCTTCTCCAGGCAAGAATACTGGAGTGAGTTGTCATGCCCTCTTCCAGGGGATCTTCCCAACCAAGGGATCAAAAGTGTCTCTTACTGTCCTGCATCGGCAAGTGGGTTCTTTCCCACTAACACCACCTGGGAAGCCCACCATATATAATTAGTGAGAACCAAATTAAAGAGCCAATTATGAAAAGAATATAAACCTTTTCCGATTTGTATCCCCAATAATATCCTTCAGTTTGTTTATAGAAAGACATAGACAGGGCTTCCCTGGTGGTCTGGTGGGTAGAGAGTCTGCCTTGCAGTGCAAAGGGCACTGGTTCAATCCCTGGTCTGCATGCCGTGGAGCCGTGGAGAGGCTGCACCAGTGTGTCCAGTTACAAGCCAGTGCTCTGGAGTGCATGCGTCCAGAGCCAGTGCTCTGCAATGAGAGAGGCCATTGCAATGGGAGGCTCCCATGTGCCAAAGAATAAAAGATGGATGAAAATAAATATAAAAACAAAAGAGGCATGATGGAGAAAAAATGTTAAAAAGAAAAAAAAGATGGATAAAAGTGATGTCATTGACATGGTAGAATACTAGTTTTCTAACCTCTTCCCTAGAAGAGAGAGGTGATTCAGACAGTCACCCACACACTAGAGAAGTTTTTGTGGAAAACGGGAGTCCACTGGAGAAGTCCTAGCACTGGAGCAGAAAAGATCCAAATCGAGGCACTCAATAGGGTGAGAGGAACTGCTTCACTGCATCATGCCTCCTTTGTAGGGCATCAAAGGAACAAGGATCCTGCTAAAGGTTCTGAAGACCCCTTCTGGAAGCCTGTCAATGAACTGCTGAGTCATTTTGCTTGTGGGGGTCCCCCAACCAGTTTATGGGTACCCCCAATGCTTTGGAGAGCTCACCGCCACTCATCCCACCTTGTGGTTATGGCCCCACATCTACTGGTGACAGTAGCAGGAGTGAGGCTTTTCAGGTGGCCGATAAGCACATCCAGAAAACTGCTCCAATTCTGCCGGGCTGGGAAAAAGTCCATGAACTTGAGGGGGCTTTTCAGGTGACTTAGAGGTAAAGAATTTGCCTGCAATGCAAGAGATGCAGGAGATTAAGGTTAAGATTAATTCCTGGACTGAGAAGATCCCCTGGAGAAGGAAATGGCAAGTCACTCCAGTATTCTTGCCTGGAAAATCCCATGGACAGAAGAGCCTGGTGGGCGGCAGTGTGTGGAGTCACAAAAGAACTGACCGTGATGGAGCGCCTGAGCACGGGTGCACACACATGAACCTGAAGACTCGGCACCGCCTGGGGAGAGCACACAGTATGCGGCCCATGCCTGGCCTAGCTTTGCAGGATGGAGAGAAGGCACATAATTTTATGAATTTCCATCCAAGGGTTAACAGGAAGTATGGGGCAGGTGTATCCATTCATGGTCTGAGAAAGCTTGATTCTCCCTAGAGGGCTGATTGAAGTTATTTCTACCCCAGAGTCATCCAGTAAAGACTGCAGGAGCGGATGACTTCTTTAAATCCAAAGACAGCACATAAGACTTCAAGGAAAATGAAAAACCAAGGAAACAGGATATTGCCAAAGGAACATAACAATTTTCCAGTAATCAATTCTTTAAAAATATAGATATACCATTTTCTTGACGAAGAACTCAAAATACAGTTTCTTGAACAAAGCAGGGGTGGGAGGCACTAACCCTCTGGGCAGGACAAAGTCCATGTGAATCTTCATGGTCAGCAGATCTATATCCACAGAGCTGAACCATGGATCACGTGGAACTGATATTTATTAAATACGTACTTCCCCAGTGGGGCTTCCCTGATGGTCCTGTGGGTAAGGACACCACCTTGCAGTGCAAGGGGTGCTGGTTCCATCCCTGGCCTGAGAAGATCCCACGTGCCACGGAGCGGCTGGACCGATGTGTCCAACTGCCCAGCCGGAGCTCTGGGGCGCATGCGCCCAGAGCCAGTGCTCTGCAACGAGAGAGGCCACTGCAATGGGAGGCCCACAGGAGCCAAAGAACAAAGACGGATGGAAATGGATAAATGCAAGACCAATAGAATTGGCCAAAAAAAAGGAAACAAACAAAAGAAGCCTGTTGTTCAAGGGCCAACTGTAATCGCTTTAGGGAAACACAGGGAGCTACACAAAACTCCAGAAAGGCAATTCAATGCAATCAGGAAAACAGCACATGAACAAAACAAAAAGTTTACCGGAGACACAGAAGTCATAAAAAACAGAAATTTTAAGGCTGAAGAATATCAGGAATGAGATGAAAATGCACTGGAGAACATCAACATAGAAAAAATAATCTGTGAGGTGGAACACAGGTCATTTGAAGTTACCAAGTCAGAGGAAAGCAAAGAAAAATACTGAGGAAAGCCTCTGTGAACCGCGCGACACTGTTTAAAGAGACAATCTGCATAGTAGTAGAGTCCTAAGAGGAGGAGAGAGGAGAACGTAGAGAAAAGCTATTGAAAGAAATAATGACTGAGACCTTCCCAAATGTGGGGAGAGACTGGGACATCAACAGGTCTCCAAACAAGTTCAACCCAAAAAGATCTCATGCAAAACACATTATAATAAAACTGCCTGAAATCAAAGGCAAAGACTGCAGGAGCGGATGACTTCTTTAAATCCAAAGACAGCACATAAGACTTCAAGGAAAATGAAAAACCAAGGAAACAGGATATTGCCAAAGGAACATAACAATTTTCCAGTAATCAATTCTTTAAAAATATAGATATACCATTTTCTTGACGAAGAACTCAAAATACAGTTTCTTGAACAAAGCAGGGGTGGGAGGCACTAACCCTCTGGGCAGGACAAAGTCCATGTGAATCTTCATGGTCAGCAGATCTATATCCACAGAGCTGAACCATGGATCACGTGGAACTGATATTTATTAAATATGTACTTCCCCAGTGGGGCTTCCCTGATGGTCCTGTGGGTAAGGACACCACCTTGCAGTGCAAGGGGTGCTGGTTCCATCCCTGGCCTGAGAAGATCCCACGTGCCACGGAGCGGCTGGACCGATGTGTCCAACTGCCCAGCCGGAGCTCTGGGGCGCATGCGCCCAGAGCCAGTGCTCTGCAACGAGAGAGGCCACTGCAATGGGAGGCCCACAGGAGCCAAAGAACAAAGACGGATGGAAATGGATAAATGCAAGACCAATAGAATTGGCCAAAAAAGGAAACAAACAAAAGAAGCCTGTTGTTCAAGGGCCAACTGTAATCGCTTTAGGGAAACACAGGGAGCTACACAAAACTCCAGAAAGGCAATTCAATGCAATCAGGAAAACAGCACATGAACAAAACAAAAAGTTTACCGGAGACACAGAAGTCATAAAAAACAGAAATTTTAAGGCTGAAGAATATCAGGAATGAGATGAAAATGCACTGGAGAACATCAACATAGAAAAAATAATCTGTGAGGTGGAACACAGGTCATTTGAAGTTACCAAGTCAGAGGAAAGCAAAGAAAAATACTGAGGAAAGCCTCTGTGAACCGCGCGACACTGTTTAAAGAGACAATCTGCATAGTAGTAGAGTCCTAAGAGGAGGAGAGAGGGAGAACGTAGAGAAAAGCTATTGAAAGAAATAATGACTGAGACCTTCCCAAATGTGGGGAGAGACTGGGACATCAACAGGTCTCCAAACAAGTTCAACCCAAAAAGATCTCATGCAAAACACATTATAATAAAACTGCCTGAAATCAAAGGCAAAGAGAAGATTCTTTAAGACAGTAAGAAAAACAAACCACCACATACACCGGAACCCCTTAAGGCTATAAGTGGATTTCTCCGCAGCCGGGAGACAGTGGGATCAGGCTCATAAAGGTCTGGTGGGCAGGTCTATCCTGTGGCCACGAGTCAGCATCATTCCACAGGCAAGCTTCTATGGTGGGTTTACAGACAAGCTTGGCCAGGGGCTTGCAGTGAATGGGAAATTTTCACTTCATCACACGGGCTTGCACTCCACAAAGTTAACGTGACGACAGCCAGCCCTGAGTGCCTGTGTGCCCGCAGAGACACTGGGCGGAGATCCCTGGACCTGTCTTCTGGTTGACAGGGTGATTATTTTGGATCTTTTCCATCATGGGGACACTGTGGTTCTTCCTCACTGGAGTGGACACTCATCTGGACATGGGCTTACCTGACTTGTCCACCAGGATTGTTTCTCAGTAGGTAATTAATTGGTGCCTTGCCTTTTAAAGGAAGCCTGCACTGAATATAGCTTTGCTATTGGCAAGGTCGTGTACTCTGTAATCCATTCTATTCTCCTGTCCGTCCTAGCTCTTGGCCCATTAGTAGAAGATCAATAAATATTTGTTGAACAATAGATACATAAAATGCATTAAGGTATCTTAGAATAGAAGTAGGTGGGAAAAGAGAAGAGGACTACAAAGTCTGGGACTCATAAAATGGATCCCCAAACGACGAACACACAGATCAATGCTTACGAACTTTTCACATTGGCTGGGGCTGGCAAAGCTGGCCTCCAGCATTCGAGAAGCCAAGATGGAAGAGGAAGCGGGGCCATTACACCCATCCCTGTGTCACACCAACGGGTACTCCCGATTTGGAAGCATCCGATTTTATGGCCCTTTAGGTGGAACACAGGTCATTTGAAGTTACCAAGTCAGAGGAAAGCAAAGAAAAATACTGAGGAAAGCCTCTGTGAACCGCGCGACACTGTTTAAAGAGACAATCTGCATAGTAGTAGAGTCCTAAGAGGAGGAGAGAGGGAGAACGTAGAGAAAAGCTATTGAAAGAAATAATGACTGAGACCTTCCCAAATGTGGGGAGAGACTGGGACATCAACAGGTCTCCAAACAAGTTCAACCCAAAAAGATCTCATGCAAAACACATTATAATAAAACTGCCTGAAATCAAAGGCAAAGAGAAGATTCTTTAAGACAGTAAGAAAAACAAACCACCACATACACCGGAACCCCTTAAGGCTATAAGTGGATTTCTCCGCAGCCGGGAGACAGTGGGGTCAGGCTCATAAAGGTCTGGTGGGCAGGTCTATCTTGTGGCCACGAGTCAGCATCATTCCACAGGCAAGCTTCTATGGTGGGTTTACAGACAAGCTTGGCCAGGGGCTTGCAGTGAATGGGAAATTTTCACTTCATCACACGGGCTTGCACTCCACAAAGTTAACGTGACGACAGCCAGCCCTGAGTGCCTGTGTGCCCGCAGAGACACTGGGCGGAGATCCCTGGACCTGTCTTCTGGTTGACAGGGTGATTATTTTGGATCTTTTCCATCATGGGGACACTGTGGTTCTTCCTCACTGGAGTGGACACTCATCTGGACATGGGCTTACCTGACTTGTCCACCAGGATTGTTTCTCAGTAGGTAATTAATTGGTGTCTTGCCTTTTAAAGGAAGCCTGCACTGAATATAGCTTTGCTATTGGCAAGGTCGTGTACTCTGTAATCCATTCTATTCTCCTGTCCGTCCTAGCTCTTGGCCCATTAGTAGAAGATCAATAAATATTTGTTGAACAATAGATACATAAAATGCATTAAGGTATCTTAGAATAGAAGTAGGTGGGAAAAGAGAAGAGGACTACAAAGTCTGGGACTCATAAAATGGATCCCCAAACGAGACGAACACACAGATCAATGCTTACGAACTTTTCACATTGGCTGGGGCTGGGCCGCAAAGCTGGCCTCCAGCATTCGAGAAGCCAAGATGGAAGAGGAAGCGGGGTCCATTACACCCATCCCTGTGTCCACAACCCAGGAGTTCCGTGGTTACTCCCGATTTGGAAGCATCCGATTTTATGGCCTCCCTTAATATAAGCCTATTTCCATCATGAGACAAGACAGCCTTTCTTTTAAAGACCCTCACAATTTTTGGTGAAATGGAACATCCGTTCTTAGAGCCTGTCTTGATGTAGGTCTGTGAAATAAGTTCAAGACGTACAAATATTTATGCAGCTCTCCTTTTCCTTCTCTGATTTAATCAAGAGAGAAAAATGTGTTTTGGAACTTTTGCATTTTTACTGAAAAAACATTTTTTGAATAAAATTAATTTCAATATATTAAGCAAATAAAATATCCTTCATCAGTTAAAGTGGATGTAGTAGGACTTCCCAGTCATTTTCCCTTCTTCACCCATCAAGATCCTTCATGAACTCTGTGGCAAATTTCAAGCAATAAATAAGATACATGTATTCTAAGCAATCTCTCATTGACCAGTTTTTCAGCTGAGCCACTGAAGATGATAGTCATGAGTGAGAGATGTTTACCGTTTTTCAAGTTCTTGAGGTGGAGTTGTCCAAGTTCAAAACTAGGTGTGAAGAATACAGTGAATAATAGCAATGACACCATTTGTTGGATATTCACAGGTGCTGGTTACCATGATGAGGGTTATACATAGACTATATCATTGACTCCTTATTGTAGCAGATCTATGAGGCTAAGTTCTACGTTTTCAAGTTGCATGTGAAAGACTAATTCTTACAGGTACTACAATGACATCAGTTTCATATCTAGTAAATGCAGTTAAAATTAAAGTCAAGTCTGTTTCACTCCAAATCTCTGCTCTTAATGGGGCTTCCCAGTGGCTCAGCGGTAAGGAATCTGTGTGCAGTGCAGGAGATGTGGATTTGATCCCTGGGTTGAGATGATCTTGTGGAGGAGAAAACGGCAAGCCACTCCAGTGTTCTTGCCTGGAGAATCCCAAGGACAGAGGAGTCTGGTGTGCTGCCATAGGGTATGAAAGAGTCAAATACGACTAAAGGAACTGAGCATATGCACACACTCTGCTCTTAATGAGCACCCAATATGACTTTTTTTCCTACATCATAATAAACCCAGTTCCAAGAGTAATATGCTCTTATTAAAGTTAAGGTATAGGAATCAATCTGTAAGCCTGGCCAGATTTCTCTTTAGAAAATAATTTTGAACACTCTAATTTACAGATAATGAATAACTGGAACCCTAAAATTTTACAATTCAATGTTGACAACAATCTGCGCATGGAAACTAAAATACTTACAGTGGAGGATTTTAAAATCAAATTTTCCAGCAATGCAAATGGTTATCCAAGAACATAGGCTGATCTATTCCAATGCCTCACCAATGATGCCATTCTGAGGCACTTCTCAGAATTTCTTATTCTGCCTTGCACAAACACACACACACACAAACCTACACATACTACCTCATGACCTCACACACCCGTGGTCTGACTTCATTCTAAACACTGTTGTGTCCATGAGCACACTGTCTCAGTGCTAGGTGGAGAGATGTCTAGAGGGCTTCCTGATTGTTTTTATCACAAACAATGTGGCAAGAAAGGCTTTGCATTTGTACTTTTGTGCTGCTGTGTGAGTATATCTTCAGAACAGATTTCTAGAAATAAACACCTGGCTTTTCTGGAATGTATCCTGGAATTACGGTAGATGCTACATTTCCTTCGGTGAAGCTGTATTTATTTCAGGCCACATCCATGAACCCACAGTGCATTGGAACACCATTCTGTACTCTTCTGAGGGTTATAAAAATATTGATCTATGAAAACTCAGCATGTGAAAATGTGAAAAATGATATGCTATTCTTTGGATTTCCATTTATTAGTATAATTGTGCATATTTTTACTTATTTATCATCTTGGGGGGTTGAATGTCATTTTTATAACAATGGATTGGAGTCTTTCACATATAGAATTATGGAACAACCTTTATATATTAAATAGATTTATCTTTTAGTATCTATGTTGTGAATATTTTTCATACTTCTGAACTTTTCCTCTAGTTCTTAAAAAGCATTCTGTGGTTTTCACTGTATAGATCTATAGGTTTCATTTCATTTTATTCCTAGGTATTACATCTTTCTGAATGCTGCTATAAATTGGAGCTTCATGCTATAATATCTTCCAACTTCTCTTTTTAATAGAGTAAGTTATTGATTTTATAAATATTAAATTTATAACTGGGCATTGTACTGAAATCTCAGTTTCAAATAATTTTAAGAGCTTTTTTTTCTATAAAAGTTGAAACAGTAAAACATTATTTATAGGCACTGAAGTCTGACTTTCCTCTGATTTTTGCATGTAAAGAATTATGATTTTTCTTTTGATCTAAAGTTTGTAATGTTAAAAAAGCATTCATGGACAGCAGGCTCTGACACAGATTTGGCCCAAAAGCCGTGGTTTACCAACCTCTGCTCTAGACAGTGACTTTCAGGAGCCTTAGGCCCCTAGGAATCCCAGCAACATAATGCAAAGGTCTGTGATTGCTCAACCTTCCGGAGAAATCCCTGAATCCTCCAAACAGACAAGAGTCTATTTTCTTACCTAGTGTATTTCACCAAGGAAGAAGCTCCCCAATTTACCTCTCAGCTATGGACATGGAAGATAATTGGCAAGAGAGATAATCACTCATGACACAGAGTCCGGGACCAACACATCAGTTATAGAAGAGACCACTTGATTGCAAAAGATGGCGTCAAATCTCTGTTATCCCTTTCCAGCAAATTACGGCTCCATAAAGTGTGATTTCCTCTGGCTGCCTTTCCTGACTGGCGGTTTTCAAGGCAGTTATTCTGTTTTCTATTCATTACATGATAGTAGGTATCTGAAGTAGTTATGCTCATTCTTTAGCCACAGATTTTCAGACCACACGAAGCCAATCTGGGAACTACGAGGAACACCTCTCTTCCAGCAGTTTCATCTCTGGAAGGGGACAAAGTAGCTATTGTGTCGGATCACTGTGTTATTTGATTGGGGACGCTGTTAACAAAAGGAAGCTGTGTTGACTGCAGGGCAAATGGAGCGGATCTGGCCACACCTGCCTTTCTCTGCCTGTCTAGTATGTTTCCCTGTTGAGAGTCTGCCTTCCTCCTGGTGAGCAACAGAAAGATGGCTGGACAAATTTCCTATTCTGAACTCAAATGACAAGGTTATCATCCTATTTTACCCTCTTTCATGTGTCTAACTGAGGTGACCAATACTTCCTTCAGTTTGCCTCAGAAATGATCACTTGCCAGTAGATGCTAGCTGATGAGATGTAAGAGTGATTCAGGAACGAGAAGCCTGACCTTTCTAAATGTGAGCCTAAAATTAAATTAACTGGGCATTGTACTGAAATCTCAGTTTCAAATAATTTTAAGAGTTTTTTTTCTATAAAAGTTGAAACATTTTTGAAGTCTGACTTTCCTCTGATTTTTGCATGTAAAGAATTATGATTTTTCTTTTGATCTAAAGTTTGTAATATTAAAAAAGCATTCATGGACAGCAGGCTCTGACACAGATTTGGCCCAAAAGCCGTGGTTTACCAACCTCTGCTCTAGACAGTGACTTTCAGGAGCCTTAGGCCCCTAGGAATCCCAGCAACATAATGCAAAGGTCTGTGATTGCTCAACCTTCCGGAGAAATCCCTGAATCCTCCAAACAGACAAGAGTCTATTTTCTTACCTAGTGTATTTCACCAAGGAAGAAGCTCCCCAATTTACCTCTCAGCTATGGACATGGAAGATAATTGGCAAGAGAGATAATCACTCATGACACAGAGTCCGGGACCAACACATCAGTTATAGAAGAGACCACTTGATTGCAAAAGATGGCGTCAAATCTCTGTTATCCCTTTCCAGCAAATTACGGCTCCATAAAGTGTGATTTCCTCTGGCTGCCTTTCCTGACTGGCGGTTTTCAAGGCAGTTATTCTGTTTTCTATTCATTACATGATAGTAGGTATCTGAAGTAGTTATGCTCATTCTTTAGCCACAGATTTTCAGACCACACGAAGCCAGTCTGGGAACTACGAGGAACACCTCTCTTCCAGCAGTTTCATCTCTGGAAGGGGACGAAGTAGCTATTGTGTCGGATCACTGTGTTATTTGATTGGGGACGCTGTTAACAAAAGGAAGCTGTGTTGACTGCAGGGCAAATGGAGCGGATCTGGCCACACCTGCCTTTCTCTGCCTGTCTAGTATGTTTCCCTGTTGAGAGTCTGCCTTCCTCCTGGTGAGCAACAGAAAGATGGCTGGACAAATTTCCTATTCTGAACTCAAATGACAAGGTTATCATCCTATTTTACCCTCTTTCATGTGTCTAACTGAGGTGACCAATACTTCCTTCAGTTTGCCTCAGAAATGATCACTTGCCAGTAGATGCTAGCTGATGAGATGTAAGAGTGATTCAGGAACGAGAAGCCTGACCTTTCTAAATGTGAGCCTCGAAATGATCTTTGATATTAGAAATAAAAATATGGAAACAGAAGATTCAGATATAGTCTCACTTACCATCTTCAATGATTTCTGTATGTAAAACAATCTTAAGATTCTGGGGAGGACGGGATGTACATGCACACAATGCTATATTTAAAATGGGCAGTCAATGAGGAGTTACAGGAGAGCGCAGGGAATTCTACTCCGTGTCACGTGGCAGGCTGGGTGGGCGAAGAGTTTAGGGGAGAATGGATTCATGTGTATGTATGACTGAGTTCCTCTGCTGCGCACCTAAAATTATCACAACATTGTTCATCTCTCATGTTTCTTTGCTCAGTCATTCAGTCATGTCTGACTCTCTGCTATACCCCCAATACAAAATAAAAAGTTTAAAAAAATAATGGGAGGTATTTATTCCCTAATCTCTATTGGAAAGAAAAAGAAAACTCGTGGGTGAGATCATGCATATCCCTGAAAGACTAAGCAATGGAACAATACTTAGGGAACACTTCACATTCAATAACCTTGTCATCGGTCACAGGGTTTAATGAATCCGAGGGCTGGATTGTGGCCCCGTCAAACCTTGAGCCAGCCTGTCTGTAAAGCTTGATGTATTCCAGGCACCTCTGTGAGTGCTTCTGATGCTGTAACTAACTTAATCCTTGCAGCAGTCCTGTGAGATGTTACTCTCTTACTCATGATTTATAGAAGAAAGACCCCAACCACAGTCAGGACCTTCTGCAAACACAGAGCTAGTATGGAGACCCAGCATGATGGTCTAGGGCTAATATTAGAAGCTTATTACAGACCCTACAAAACAATGACCCTACAAAACAATGACTCTCACTAATACCTACACAGAATCAGAAAAGGAAAAAAAAAGAAGTAACACTATGGATTTTTCTCTTGGCTTTTTTAGTGGTAATTATTAGGCAAATCCCATTGAAGGGCTTAAAACCGTTTATATTTTTAAGTAAGCTTATGGGAGAAATGGATGAAGAGAATTCCCAAGGAAAAACGCAGAAGCTAGCTGATGAGATGTAAGAGTGATTCAGGAACGAGAAGCCTGACCTTTCTAAATGTGAGCCTCGAAATGATCTTTGATATTAGAAATAAAAATATGGAAACAGAAGATTCAGATATAGTCTCACTTACCATCTTCAATGATTTCTGTATGTAAAACAATCTTAAGATTCTGGGGAGGACGGGATGTACATGCACACAATGCTATATTTAAAATGGGCAGTCAATGAGGAGTTACAGGAGAGCGCAGGGAATTCTACTCCGTGTCACGTGGCAGGCTGGGTGGGCGAAGCGTTTAGGGGAGAATGGATTCATGTGTATGTATGACTGAGTTCCTCTGCTGCGCACCTAAAATTATCACAACATTGTTCATCTCTCATGTTTCTTTGCTCAGTCATTCAGTCATGTCTGACTCTCTGCTATACCCCCAATACAAAATAAAAAGTTTAAAAAAATAATGGGAGGTATTTATTCCCTAATCTCTATTGGAAAGAAAAAGAAAACTCGTGGGTGAGATCATGCATATCCCTGAAAGACTAAGCAATGGAACAATACTTAGGGAACACTTCACATTCAATAACCTTGTCATCGGTCACAGGGTTTAATGAATCCCAGGGCTGGATTGTGGCCCCGTCAAACCTTGAGCCAGCCTGTCTGTAAAGCTTGATGTATTCCAGGCACCTCTGTGAGTGCTTCTGATGCTGTAACTAACTTAATCCTTGCAGTAGTCCTGTGAGATGTTACTCTCTTACTCATGATTTATAGAAGAAAGACCCCAACCACAGTCAGGACCTTCTGCAAACACAGAGCTAGTATGGAGACCCAGCATGATGGTCTAGGGCTAATATTAGAAGCTTATTACAGACCCTACAAAACAATGACCCTACAAAACAATGACTCTCACTAATACCTACACAGAATCAGAAAAGGAAAAAAAAAGAAGTAACACTATGGATTTTTCTCTTGGCTTTTTTAGTGGTAATTATTAGGCAAATCCCATTGAAGGGCTTAAAACCGTTTATATTTTTAAGTAAGCTTATGGGAGAAATGGATGAAGAGAATTCCAGCAGGATTAAGACACGTGGGCAGAGCCATCAATACCGCCGCGGTCAGTGGCTGGGGCTGGACCACCTTTCTCGGGGGCCTCTGAAAGGCTGGAGAATGACACACCAGCGCAGCAAGTGCTGGAGGAGGGCACAGCGACAAGAGGCGGGCCAGACAGGTGGAGAGGAGCAGTGTGGTGTGCTCTTATTCAGGAAGCCCTCAAGCTGTCACTGCATGAAACGCTCAGTGTGTTTGGATTTCCTGGAAAACATAGTGAACACAGTTTACAAAGTCAGGATTTTGTCCAGAAGAAAAAACTCCATAGGATTTCAGAAGGTGGAGTCCAAGATGCATGGATTCCATGACCTGAGTAAGACATCTCCCATAGCGATTCATGCCATTAGAAATTAATTCAGGTCTATCCACATCTCTGATAGATCTGACATGCTTAATAAATACCTGTATCACGGATAGATAAGCAAATGGCGACAAACTGAATCAAAACTATGGCCTAGTCACTTAAAAATCCAATGCATGGGGTGTAATCAGAAGATTACTTTCCTGCAAAACAGTACAGAATTATTTCTTATGTCACTTTTCAGGCATTACATGAACTTACTACTAAATATAATTTAAAATGAGGATTTATTTTTTAAATTTTGGCCTCCTTTATTGGTTTTTATTTATTTACTTTCATCCATCTTTATTCTTTGGCCTGTGTGGGCCTCCCATTGCAGTGGCCTCTCTCGTTGCAGAACACTGGCTCTGGACACAAGCACTCCAGAGCGCTGGCTTGTAACTGGACACACCAGTCCAGCCGTTCCACGGCATGTGGGATCCTCCCAGACCAGGGATCGAACGGTGTCCCTTGCAATGCAAGGCAGACTCTTTACCCACTGGACCACCAGGGAAGCCCCAAAATGAGGATTTCTAATGGATTATAATAATTAGATAACTAACTTTCTTTGAAGTTTTGCTATGAATTGAAATAAATATACTCCTGAATAGCTTCCAGAATTAGTTGGTAAAAAGGAACAGAAATTACAAACTTCACTTCTGATTCATTCAAAATAGATTTCATTAAAATTTTTAAGAAGATGAATATATCCCCAATCAGTTTGACTGTGTTAATGATCACAAGATAAATATTAAGTACCCGTGAAAGATAAATCATTAAAAAATTATCGTACGTGGAAAGTAAAGGGGAAAAAAGGGTATGTAGACCAGGAATTTGGGTAAATGCATCATTGTTTCTGCATCAGCAGATTTGTGCTGGGGACAGGCTTAGAACATGTGGACTAAAAATAGATCAAGCTGTCACTGCATGAAACGCTCAGTGTGTTTGGATTTCCTGGAAAACATAGTGAACACAGTTTACAAAGTCAGGATTTTGTCCAGAAGAAAAAACTCCATAGGATTTCAGAAGGTGGAGTCCAAGATGCATGGATTCCATGACCTGAGTAAGACATCTCCCATAGCGATTCATGCCATTAGAAATTAATTCAGGTCTATCCACATCTCTGATAGATCTGACATGCTTAATAAATACCTGTATCACGGATAGATAAGCAAATGGCGACAAACTGAATTAAAACTATGGCCTAGTCACTTAAAAATCCAATGCATAGGGTGTAATCAGAAGATTACTTTCCTGCAAAACAGTACAGAATTATTTCTTATGTCACTTTTCAGGCATTACATGAACTTACTACTAAATATAATTTAAAATGAGGATTTATTTTTTAAATTTTGGCCTCCTTTATTGGTTTTTATTTATTTACTTTCATCCATCTTTATTCTTTGGCCTGTGTGGGCCTCCCATTGCAGTGGCCTCTCTCGTTGCAGAACACTGGCTCTGGACACAAGCACTCCAGAGCGCTGGCTTGTAACTGGACACACCAGTCCAGCCGTTCCACGGCATGTGGGATCCTCCCAGACCAGGGATCGAACCGGTGTCCCTTGCAATGCAAGGCAGACTCTTTACCCACTGGACCACCAGGGAAGCCCCAAAATGAGGATTTCTAATGGATTATAATAATTAGATAACTAACTTTCTTTGAAGTTTTGCTATGAATTGAAATAAATATACTCCTGAATAGCTTCCAGAATTAGTTGGTAAAAAGGAACAGAAATTACAAACTTCACTTCTGATTCATTCAAAATAGATTTCATTAAAATTTTTAAGAAGATGAATATATCCCCAATCAGTTTGACTGTGTTAATGATCACAAGATAAATATTAAGTACCCGTGAAAGATAAATCATTAAAAAATTATCGTACGTGGAAAGTAAAGGGGAAAAAAGGGTATGTAGACCAGGAATTTGGGTAAATGCATCATTGTTTCTGCATCAGCAGATTTGTGCTGGGGACAGGCTTAGAACATGTGGACTACTCATAGAGCAAACAGTAAAAAATCAGAACTTATTTGGGTTTTGCCTAAAATAGCATGTACATTCGCTGTATTACCCGCTGCAATTTGGACACTGCTACTGAGGGCTCGGTTCAGAGTCTTTCAAGAGAACAGAATGGCAGGAAATTTGCACTGCTTTCAGATCTGTTTAACATCATTTTCTTGGCATCTCTGATTACTCAGAAGTCAGGCCTGCTGTGATAGTGATTCTAGTATTAAAAGCTGTTGTCATCACATTTTATTAACGTTCCCCAAGATATTCAGTGATGTCTACACTCCCTTGAAATTGTAAAAATAAACCACCTAAACGAACACACACTCAGGGGAGAAAATATCAAGTCATTTATTAGCTCCACAAGTCTAAAAAAAAAGCCACTACCTTGCTGTTCACAGAGCCTATAAATTTCTAGTTTAGGGTAGAAATGAATATTTATTGTTGAGAGCTATTCTTCATGAAATGCTCTTAGCAAAGGGGTTAAACTATTGTAATATTTTGATCTCATTAAAATATTAAATCAATTCACAATATTTTATTAATAGCCTAGGTCCACAATATAATACAGTTGGGGATGATTGCCAAACTATATTATTGATTATAAAGTTCTAAATAAATAGGAAAATTCCTTCTTAATTCTTAATGTGCTGTGATCTTACATTATTAAATTATCTATCTAAAAATCTAGTCACTGCCTATCTTTCTACCATGTATGTATCGTCTGTATTTCTTTCTATCATTGTATTTATCTAATCTGCCAATCTTCCTGCACTGGGACCCTGGGTGTAAATATCCTGTGTTATCTCTACATTCTAATCAGCTTGGTTTTACACTGCATTTTCAGCATAGACTGGCTTTTTTTTTTCCCCTCATTTTGATGAGTGATGTAAATCTCTTAATCTCAATTTCTACTATATAGAGAACATTTTCAAACATAAATAAATGCTGAAAAAAAATTACCAAGTAAACAAAAGAAAATTGCCAACAACTGGTCATATTTGTCCTCTTTCTTTCACACACACACACAGCACACATGTGACAAACATTTGAAGTCACAATCCAGAAACCATACTGTAGCTTCACACCTAAATATATCGACCTTCATCTGAGGAAGAAGAATTACCAATTAACAATTAGCATGCTTTAACAAAAGTTTCCTGGAGACATTAATACTTCCTGAAGGAATTATTTGAAACACACAGCTGCAAAACTCAAGAGTTTTCACCATTTCTTCTATATTAATTAGCAGTTTTCTTGAAAGAAGATCTTTACATTTTTTCTTCCATTTTATGCCATTTTCCTCTTTTCTTGGAACACTATGGATTCTCAATTTTTAATTATTTAAACTAGCCATCAACATCAGCATATTTATCAAATTTGAAAAATAAAAATAATTTTAATTTCACCTTGTATGGAGTCTACATTTAAATATGCCAATGATTGTAAGAATATTTCTATGCTTTAAAAAATCTATACCAGGCTCCAGTATAGCCTCTACCTTTGCAGCTGATTATGTCTGTTTAATCAATATAAAATAAAAGCAAGTTTGACAAAAAAACATAATTTTTATTGATCCACAATATAATACAGTTGGGGATGATTGCCAAACTATATTATTGATTATAAAGTTCTAAATAAATAGGAAAATTCCTTCTTAATTCTTAATGTGCTGTGATCTTACATTATTAAATTATCTATCTAAAAATCTAGTCACTGCCTATCTTTCTACCATGTATGTATCGTCTGTATTTCTTTCTATCATTGTATTTATCTAATCTGCCAATCTTCCTGCACTGGGACCCTGGGTGTAAATATCCTGTGTTATCTCTACATTCTAATCAGCTTGGTTTTACACTGCATTTTCAGCATAGACTGGCTTTTTTTTTTCCCCTCATTTTGATGAGTGATGTAAATCTCTTAATCTCAATTTCTACTATATAGAGAACATTTTCAAACATAAATAAATGCTGAAAAAAAATTACCAAGTAAACAAAAGAAAATTGCCAACAACTGGTCATATTTGTCCTCTTTCTTTCACACACACACACAGCACACATGTGACAAACATTTGAAGTCACAATCCAGAAACCATACTGTAGCTTCACACCTAAATATATCGACCTTCATCTGAGGAAGAAGAATTACCAATTAACAATTAGCATGCTTTAACAAAAGTTTCCTGGAGACATTAATACTTCCTGAAGGAATTATTTGAAACACACAGCTGCAAAACTCAAGAGTTTTCACCATTTCTTCTATATTAATTAGCAGTTTTCTTGAAAGAAGATCTTTACATTTTTTCTTCCATTTTATGCCATTTTCCTCTTTTCTTGGAACACTATGGATTCTCAATTTTTAATTATTTAAACTAGCCATCAACATCAGCATATTTATCAAATTTGAAAAATAAAAATAATTTTAATTTCACCTTGTATGGAGTCTACATTTAAATATGCCAATGATTGTAAGAATATTTCTATGCTTTAAAAAATCTATACCAGGCTCCAGTATAGCCTCTACCTTTGCAGCTGATTATGTCTGTTTAATCAATATAAAATAAAAGCAAGTTTGACAAAAATATTGTTTTTAAGTCACTCAGTTGTGTCCAACTCTTTGCAACCCCAAGGACACTAGTCTACCAAGTTCCCCTGTCCATTGGATTTCCCAGGCAAGAATACTGGAATGGGTTGCAATTTCCTTCTGCAGGAGATCTTCCCAATCTGAAAGGGTTTTACCTCAATTAGAGACTTCAACCCAGGGCCCAGACCTGATCAAATCCTGCTTGGGACTTGAACCCACATGAGTGGAGCTTGAATTCTAGCCAAAACCCTGTTTGGGACTTGAACCCACGTGGCTAAGGCTTAACCCCAGGAAAAACCCTGCTTTGACTTGAATCCATATAGTTAGGACTCAATTCCGGCCAAAACCCTGTCTGGGACTCAAAGCCACGTGGCCAGGACTTAACCCAGCACTCACCCAACATCTGAACCCACTGAGGCTCAGGTTCTTTGTGCCTCAACGCAGAAGGAATTCAGCGAGAGGCAGCGTGATAGGCAAGAAGAGGATTTATTAGGATAGGGTACTTGTAAGAGGTGCAAGTGGGCAGGCAGGAAAGCTCTGCTCTGCTCTCCGCCCTCTGACTGAATGGGCAGCAATACACAGGATGGTAGAAGACCGCCCCCCTCAAGTAGACACAGGTGCAAGACATACATCGTTAATTCCTTTCTCACCAGCTCCTCCTCCATCAGGTGTCCATGCCCAGTCAAGCCTGCTTTACTAAACAAAGAGCAGCTCTCCTGAGTTATCATCAACTTACTGGCCTCCCAACCTTTTCCAGCTTTCACCCTTCCACCTACCGTCCCCCACTAGGACTCTACCTGTCCTACTCTATCCCTATCAAATCCAGGATCAACCATCATCATAAAATGACCAATTCCTAAAAAACAACAGTTAATCTGAAATTTTAGTTGAACATGGAAAATAAGCTAAAAAGGTTTAAATATTTTTTCAGTTTCCTTCATTCTAATAAATACATTACTGCTTAAAGTTCCAGATTTTTTTTCTAGAAAGATTTCTAAATAATTATGTGAGAAAATCAAATAAAAAAAAATCAAAGGAAGAAATGCTCAGGGAAAATTGAGCAGAGAAATGTTTTTCAAAAAATTAAGTGATAGGTTTTGACATACTCCAACTTAAAAACTAAAAAATATAAATAGGGAAATAAGCATATATATAAAGGGAATTAATTATTTCAAGATATTAACAACAAAATAAGACGTTGAGAATAGACAACAAAACAAGGGACATTTTTCAGAAATATACCTGAGTCCTATTTAATTAGACATAAAAAAGCACAATTCACCAAGGGGTTAAAACATGACGATTTTCTCTGCTTTAGCCTTGAACCCTCCATTGCATGCTGTTAAATAAATCTCCATGACAAATATGTTGAAAAGTTATGTTTTTCTAAGAACTAAATACACATAGGGAAAAAAAAAAGCTGGGTCAGGAAATTCTGTAAAACCATTTATTCAGTCCCTACAGAAAAGAGAGATAGGGGCCCAGTGAGGGAAGCCTGTGGTGTGTGTACAATGGTTCAGATTAACGCACATGTGTCTTAAAAGACAACCTCAGGACAGATTAACAAAGAATGAAGAGATCTGGGGTAGATCTATGAATGAAATTGGAAGGATTTACACTATTTGCTTTTGGTAAAAACAAGACATCCAGTAGATATAATGAAGCAGATATTCTTAAGGTCCTATAAAAACAATTATAAAAGGCAATGGTAGTAAAAGCATCATTAACTTTGTGTGTGTGGGAACATGGGTGAATGCATGTGTGTGCACATGGGCGTGAGCTAGCTGGGTGGTTTATGAGCAATTACTACTTTTGTGGGAAAAACGTGTAAATTACTTATAGGAGTCAGTAAACAAATTAATTTACCACATTTAACTATTTTTTTGCCTTTGTGATTCCTTAAATGTGAAAGATAGACCTGACTGACTTTGGCATGGGGAAAATATGCCTCAACACATAAAAATCCCAGTGTAACAGAGGAGACTTCTCTTGCCGACTCCTACTTTTCCTGTCTCATGAAGAAATTATAAAGCAATGAATTTAAAATGGGTCAGATGAAAGCCATTTAAACTGTGATATATATAATCCATTCAAGTAAGTTACTGCTACAGGCTTATTGAGACAAATCCTTTATCAAGATATAATGCACTAATAAGAATAGGATGTGCAGTTACTGGAGATAATGCCTCGAAGACAATGTAATTTTACTTTATGATGTGGCCATCTTTGACACGTTTCCTGTGCCCACCGGGCTCCAACCAACGCAGTAAAGAACCCTCGGCAGGGAGAGAGGAGCACTCTCAAGCGTGGCTCCAACTTCCAAGGATTTACAGTCTACGGAGATGCAAATCACTTCCTGGAAATAATAAGTAGCATTTCCATGTGAATTAGGCCGCCAGATTTAATAAGTCTTCTGGAGACTTTTCCCTTGCAAAATAAAGCAGTGGCATTGGAAAGGGCTTTTCTGATCTGATCACAGGTTTGTTAGCTTGGTTTTCTAAGCACAGATAATAAAAATGCAAAATTCTGACACATATTCTATTACATGCCTTAATGTGCCAAGAGACAGGACAGGATTGAAGACCTTAGGCAAACCGACACAAGGAAAATCATTATACATCAGTTCGTTTAAACTGAGGAGAATTTTGAAATCATTCATGCAGCAAGGATGAGGTTATATGGCAATGGAGTGTCATAATAGTTGAGTACTCATTCTTTGTTACTAGCATAAAATTAATTTTCAATAGTTTAATTGGAAGGAGAGTGTCTCACGGACATGTAAATTACATGGCGCTTTCCAGCAGCGACGATCCTATCAGCGTGAACTGTTACACTGTCTTTCCTGTGATGAGAAAGAGATCCCTCTTCTAGTGTTCCACAGACACAGCTGCTGAAAGGAAGCACATTAAGGTTGACATTTTCCTCTTCACTGCAGTTCAAAAGGTTAAAATTTGTCTCAACCTATGACGTGTGAGAAGCTACCCAGGTGGCACTGCTGGTAACTAGTCTGCCTGCCAAAGCGGCAGACACAAGACACGTGGGTTGGGAAGACCCACTGGAGTAGGAAATGGCACCCCACTCCAGTATCCTTGCCTGGAAAACTCCATGGGCAGAGGAGCCTAGCAGGCTACAGTCCATGGGGCTGCAAAGAGTCAGACATGACTGAGTGACTCAGCACAACATGGTAAGTGATGTGTGAAGTTAAAACGGTTACTGAGTACAATAATGCAAAGGTACTCTTCAGATTTTGGGTTATTAAATCAGTGAATAAAATGCGCAAAAATTCCTATTTTTTGATAATATTCTAGCAGAGAGATACAGAACCAATTAAAATATGCCTAATAAATGCATAGTCATATGTATTTATGTTCATGTCTTAGTTCATGATACGTGTGTGGAATAAGAGGCAGGGAGAATCAGGGAAGAGGAACAGGACAGTCAAAGGACAGGGCAAGGCTGAGAGAAGAGAGGAGTACAACGTGCAAAAAATAAAAAATAAAAATCCTGAGAGGTCTGAGCACGGAAAAGACCATCTACATAGAGCCTGAAGTAACCAGGACGTAAGAGGACAAGACCGTGCACTCCAGTGTTCTTGCCTGAAAAATCCCACAGACAAGCCTGGTGGGCTACCGTCCACCGGGTCACAAAGACTCAGACACGACCTCGGGACTGAGCAAGGCCCAAGTAATTTTCTAGAAATGGACAGTAAGTCTCGTGCTAGCGTCACCCAGAAACGACAGGCACGAGCCAAGAGGTAAAGACACGACAGCAACAATGCAAGCAGCTGATGAAACAGTGACGGCAAGAGGAAGGATGATGGTGCTGATGGGGACATGCCCGAGGCTGAAGGAGCCGGAGCTGTGGGAAAGCTGCCACCAGACGCTAAGACGCCCGACCTCACGCCGCGGTTCAGGGAGACGGAAGATCTTGCAAGAAGAGCAGCCGAGGTTAGGAGACCCCAGGGGAGACAGTGTCTGCAGTGCAAAGCTAGGTTATCATTAGAGCGAAAGACCAGCGGGGCATGCAGGATCGGGTTATGGGGCTTTTGCTGACGAGACCCTTGAATTCCAGAAGGTATAGGCTTTCAGAGATTGTAGAGAGAGGGATAAAAGTATAGAACAGAGGCATATATATGAGCCCGAAGGGGTGATTCACTGGTGACTGGTGGAGATCTGGGAGTCTTCTGAGCTCCCTTGCCAGCCTGAAGTCTTAGTGGTGACTGGTAAGGTGCCAGTGTCAGGGGCAGGGGTCGGTGGGCGCTTCTCAGTGGTGGAGGCGGTGGGTTACCAGAAGGCGGAAGGTGTGGTCTTAAGTGTTGCTGCCGTGTTGCTCACGCTTTTATGAGCAAATGGTCCTTTTTTTTTTTTTTTAACTCTCCTACTGGGTAAACCTTCTTCAACTGATGCTTGTGAAAATTTAGGGAGCTGAGTTCCAGCACTTGTGAGTGCTGTCTCATCTGAGATGCTGGGACAAGCCTTTCAGCCCGCTCTCTGAGGTCACGTGACTCTGAAGTGATTCCATAAGAGCCTCCCAATCTCAAATTTCAGAGAACAAAAATAACAAACCATAAACATCAACCAAGCTTCTGTATACCTGACGTTGCATTTCTCAACTTTACACTATAATTTTTTAGGTCAGGCTTAATAATGTTTAAAGAAACATTATATTCATATTTTAATTGTTGTTTTCAAACTTTCTCACTTTTTAGCCAATTTAGTATGTAAGTTGTTAAAACAAACAATTAATTAATTTCACAGAATCTTGAACTCTTCACATAATTCTGAGGATTCTAGGAGTTGGTGTGAGGAGAATATTTTCGAAAATCAGAAATACTTAATAGTTCTTGTTTAAAAATTCATTATGTCATAATTAACTCAAATTGCCCGCAATGAAGTTTTCTACATTAATTGAGAACAACCTCCTGTAAAAGAGGGATATGAATAACAAATGTGGCAGCTTGTGCAATAATTCCTTGCAGGAACTGGCCCGCGTGTAATCCTCTCCATGCCCAGGCACCAAGTCTCTTTTAAAAACCTGAGTAGGGCAGGAAATTATTCCCCAACTGCATTCCCTAGTACTTGCAGCTGGAGCAAACTGGTGTGATCTACATTTGATCAGGCAAATACCCGATCCTGGAAGTGGAATGTGGTGAAAATTACAGTGCAGAAAGATGAGGGTGGGAGGGGGCAGGAGAAGACAAGGAAGAGGAGAGGTGGGAAGACTGTCTGTGTCTGCACCTGGGTGAAAGAGAGAGCCCTAAGAGGTGTCAGTTCAGTTCAAGCAGCAATTGTAGGAAAGGGGGAGTCCAGCGTCCAGTCAGCGTGCCAGGGGCGCTGTCCAGCCCGGCTGCCGGGAGGGGTGCCAGCGGGTCGCCGGTCTTTCCTATGGTGTGCCGTGTGAGTTTCACTGTGCTTGTGGTCACCTCACCACACGCAAGTCTGTCCAGTTTTAAAGCCAGATTCCCCTAAAAGGTTTTATGCCTGGTGAAAATTTAGGGAGCTGAGTTCCAGCACTTGTGAGTGCTGTCTCATCTGAGATGCTGGGACAAGCCTTTCAGCCCGCTCTCTGAGGTCACGTGACTCTGAAGTGATTCCATAAGAGCCTCCCAATCTCAAATTTCAGAGAACAAAAATAACAAACCATAAACATCAACCAAGCTTCTGTATACCTGACGTTGCATTTCTCAACTTTACACTATAATTTTTTAGGTCAGGCTTAATAATGTTTAAAGAAACATTATATTCATATTTTAATTGTTGTTTTCAAACTTTCTCACTTTTTAGCCAATTTAGTATGTAAGTTGTTAAAACAAACAATTAATTAATTTCACAGAATCTTGAACTCTTCACATAATTCTGAGGATTCTAGGAGTTGGTGTGAGGAGAATATTTTCGAAAATCAGAAATACTTAATAGTTCTTGTTTAAAAATTCATTATGTCATAATTAACTCAAATTGCCCGCAATGAAGTTTTCTACATTAATTGAGAACAACCTCCTGTAAAAGAGGGATATGAATAACAAATGTGGCAGCTTGTGCAATAATTCCTTGCAGGAACTGGCCCGCGTGTAATCCTCTCCATGCCCAGGCACCAAGTCTCTTTTAAAAACCTGAGTAGGGCAGGAAATTATTCCCCAACTGCATTCCCTAGTACTTGCAGCTGGAGCAAACTGGTGTGATCTACATTTGATCAGGCAAATACCCGATCCTGGAAGTGGAATGTGGTGAAAATTACAGTGCAGAAAGATGAGGGTGGGAGGGGGCAGGAGAAGACAAGGAAGAGGAGAGGTGGGAAGACTGTCTGTGTCTGCACCTGGGTGAAAGAGAGAGCCCTAAGAGGTGTCAGTTCAGTTCAAGCAGCAATTGTAGGAAAGGGGGAGTCCAGCGTCCAGTCAGCGTGCCAGGGGCGCTGTCCAGCCCGGCTGCCGGGAGGGGTGCCAGCGGGTCGCCGGTCTTTCCTATGGTGTGCCGTGTGAGTTTCACTGTGCTTGTGGTCACCTCACCACACGCAAGTCTGTCCAGTTTTAAAGCCAGATTCCCCCTGCTTAAATCAAGAGTTACTCAATATTTTACAATGACACCAAATGGAAAAAAATAGCTAATGGAATTTTCACTTAAACGCACAGACAAGGGTTTAGATGAAAGAAACCTAAATTATCTGTCGACAGAGAAATGGATAAAGAAGATGTGGTACATTTATACAATTGAGTATTACTCAGTCATTAAAAAAGAACGAAATAATGCCATTTGCAGCAACACGGATGGACCTAGAGAGTGTTATATGGAGTGAAGTGAGACAGAGAAGGAGAATAACATATGCCATTCCTTCTATGTGGAGTCTAAAAAATGATACAAATGAACTTACTGACAAAACAGAAAGAGACTCACAGACTTAGAGAATGAACTCAATGGTTGCTAGCGAGAAGGAATGCTTGAGGAGTTTGGAATGGACATGGACACACTGCTATGTTTAAGAAGGATACGCAGAAAGGGCCCGCTCCATAGCCCAGGGAGCTCTGGCCAGCGCTGGGGGACAGCCTGGGTGGCGGCAGGCTTTGAGGGAGAATGGACACATGCTTGTGCACGGCTGAGCCTCTTCAGCTGTTCCCCCGAAACCGTCACAGCATTGCTCATCGGCCATGCCCCAGTACAGAATAAAAAGCTCAAGGGTCTGGGAGACTGCACTGCAGTCTCGGGTCTAGTGTCGCTGGCAGCTCTTGTCATTCCTTGGTCTGTGGAGTCACCACTGCAATTTTTGCCTCTGGGAGCACCAGTTCTCCCTGAGGGCTTCGATCTCTGGGTCCTTTCTTTCCTTGTAAGGACACTGGTCACATGAGCTAAGAAGCCGCCAACTCCAGTGTGACTTCATCTTAACTTCATTAATGATATTTTCAGCACCTCACTTAGAGAGAAGGTCACAACTTGAGATTCTGGGCAAGGCGTGGCTTTGGCAGAAGCATGAGGTAGGGGTGGGGAGACTGTCTAACTGAGTCCAGGTTTTAACAGCCTTTCTCCTCTCGCTAGTCCTGGGATGGAGCAATTAATTCTGGTCACAACTTTCACAGTGGTGTTAATGAGCCTTTCCTCTCCAGCTCCTTCCCGGCTGCCGGGAGGGGTGCCAGCGGTCGCCGGTCTTTCCTAGGGGCCAGTTTCACTGTGCTTGTGGTCACCTCACCACACGCAAGTCTGTCCAAAAACCCCCAAAGAGTTACTCAATATTTTACAATGACACCAAATGGAAAAAAATAGCTAATGGAATTTTCACTTAAACGCACAGACAAGGGTTTAGATGAAAGAAACCTAAATTATCTGTCGACAGAGAAATGGATAAAGAAGATGTGGTACATTTATACAATTGAGTATTACTCAGTCATTAAAAAAGAACGAAATAATGCCATTTGCAGCAACACGGATGGACCTAGAGAGTGTTATATGGAGTGAAGTGAGACAGAGAAGGAGAATAACATATGCCATTCCTTCTATGTGGAGTCTAAAAAATGATACAAATGAACTTACTGACAAAACAGAAAGAGACTCACAGACTTAGAGAATGAACTCAATGGTTGCTAGCGAGAAGGAATGCTTGAGGAGTTTGGAATGGACATGGACACACTGCTATGTTTAAGAAGGATACGCAGAAAGGGCCCGCTCCATAGCCCAGGGAGCTCTGGCCAGCGCTGGGGGACAGCCTGGGTGGCGGCAGGCTTTGAGGGAGAATGGACACATGCTTGTGCACGGCTGAGCCTCTTCAGCTGTTCCCCCGAAACCGTCACAGCATTGCTCATCGGCCATGCCCCAGTACAGAATAAAAAGCTCAGGGTCTGGGAGACTGCACTGCAGTCTCGGGTCTAGTGTCGCTGGCAGCTCTTGTCATTCCTTGGTCTGTGGAGTCACCACTGCAATTTTGCCTCTGGGAGCACCAGTTCTCCCTGAGGGCTTGATCTCTGGGTCCTTTCTTTCCTTGTAAGGACACTGGTCACATGAGCTAAGAAGCCGCCAACTCCAGTGTGACTTCATCTTAACTTCATTAATGATATTTTCAGCACCTCACTTAGAGAGAAGGTCACAACTTGAGATTCTGGGCAAGGCGTGGCTTTGGCAGAAGCATGAGGTAGGGGTGGGGAGACTGTCTAACTGAGTCCAGGTTTTAACAGCCTTTCTCCTCTCGCTAGTCCTGGGATGGAGCAATTAATTCTGGTCACAACTTTCACAGTGGTGTTAATGAGCCTTTCCTCTCCAGCTCCTTCGTTAACCTCCTGGGACCCTGACTGACACCGAGACCCAGCGTGAAGGGCTTGGTGACTTCAAGAACCTCAGCTGGAGATTCTCTTCTTAGAGGTGGAGATGCTCCACTCAAGCAGAACTAGACAGCTCAGAGAAGAGAAGAAAACCCTGGAAATCTTCCATCCTCAGCTCATTTTGGAACCACTGAAATATTCTCCTATCTCTTCCAGTCTATGGAAAGATATAAAACAAACTCAGCTATTGATTTTGTGAGTGGCCGAAATACAATGTCAGTTCAATTCACAGCCTTACAAAGTCTCTTATAACATTTTAGCCCACTGATGATGAACAAGTCAGAGCCTGAAGCTGGAAAATGGTGAAATACAAGATGAAAAGATTCAGAAAAATGAAACTCAGCCCAGTACTAGACTTCCCATGCTCGTCCAAGACTCAGAGACATGTTAAAGACTGATGTTGGGCAAGAGTGAAGGCAGGAGGGGAAAGCGATCATGGAGGATGAGATGGTTGGATGGCATCACAGATTCAATGGACATGAGTTTGAGCAAACTCTGGGAGACAGTGAAGGGTAGGAAGCCCTGGAGTGCTGCAGTTCATGGGATGCAAAGAATCAGACACAACTGAGGGAACAACTGAACAACAACAAATCAATGAGAGGATAATATAATTATGGCAGGGACTGGATTTACTGCTGCATGTACCCTTACTTGAGGTTCTAGAGTCTATGCCTAACTGAAGTCATTGAGAGAGTTCTAATAAATTCTAGTCATAATGAAATAAATCTGAAGACTTTGGAACACTGGAACACTAGAATGAATTTCCTATGTGCAATGAAAACTTTACGTCCTAAGACTGCCCTTTTCCACATCCTCTACAAGAACATAGTTGCAGATTTGTGAGTTCTTAGAAAGCAGCACTGTGGCTGATCGCTGGTCTGAGATGGAGGCGTGGTTGGCAGAAGCATGAGGTAGGGGTGGGGAGACTGTCTAACTGAGTCCAGGTTTTAACAGCCTTTCTCCTCTCGCTAGTCCTGGGATGGAGCAATTAATTCTGGTCACAACTTTCACAGTGGTGTTAATGAGCCTTTCCTCTCCAGCTCCTTCGTTAACCTCCTGGGACCCTGACTGACACCGAGACCCAGCGTGAAGGGCTTGGTGACTTCAAGAACCTCAGCTGGAGATTCTCTTCTTAGAGGTGGAGATGCTCCACTCAAGCAGAACTAGACAGCTCAGAGAAGAGAAGAAAACCCTGGAAATCTTCCATCCTCAGCTCATTTTGGAACCACTGAAATATTCTCCTATCTCTTCCAGTCTATGGAAAGATATAAAACAAACTCAGCTATTGATTTTGTGAGTGGCCGAAATACAATGTCAGTTCAATTCACAGCCTTACAAAGTCTCTTATAACATTTTAGCCCACTGATGATGAACAAGTCAGAGCCTGAAGCTGGAAAATGGTGAAATACAAGATGAAAAGATTCAGAAAAATGAAACTCAGCCCAGTACTAGACTTCCCATGCTCGTCCAAGACTCAGAGACATGTTAAAGACTGATGTTGGGCAAGAGTGAAGGCAGGAGGGGAAAGCGATCATGGAGGATGAGATGGTTGGATGGCATCACAGATTCAATGGACATGAGTTTGAGCAAACTCTGGGAGACAGTGAAGGGTAGGAAGCCCTGGAGTGCTGCAGTTCATGGGATGCAAAGAATCAGACACAACTGAGGGAACAACTGAACAACAACAAATCAATGAGAGGATAATATAATTATGGCAGGGACTGGATTTACTGCTGCATGTACCCTTACTTGAGGTTCTAGAGTCTATGCCTAACTGAAGTCATTGAGAGAGTTCTAATAAATTCTAGTCATAATGAAATAAATCTGAAGACTTTGGAACACTGGAACACTAGAATGAATTTCCTATGTGCAATGAAAACTTTACGTCCTAAGACTGCCCTTTTCCACATCCTCTACAAGAACATAGTTGCAGATTTGTGAGTTCTTAGAAAGCAGCACTGTGGCTGATCGCTGGTCTGAGAGGGCTGGCAACACATTCAATCACTGGGTGAAGGTGGGTCTGGGGTGGGCCCACCAGGAGTAAGGCACACACAGTTTTACATTAAACCATACAGCTTGAATGATGATGAGGGCTTTGTCCTACAAAGGTTATAAGTTTAATGGATGACTGACACCTTGGATTGATAACTATTGGGTAACTCAATAGACTTCTATAAGTACCCAAAACTCTAGGTCTAAGAAATGGATTGGATACACCAAAACGGACAGGCACGTCTCTGGTTATATCACAGCTATGATTCAGAAGCTCTGAGCTTCTGGCTGGATACGTTCCCCTGGTCTTAGTGATAACTCAGGCATAGACACCCGAGTCCTCCCCAGCCAACAGACTGCCCGCAGACCTTCTGCAGGGCTAGGGATGCTCTTCTGCGGATCCGATCCTGGAAGAACGTGAGGTGAGGCTGCCTCAGCTCTCTGCTCACCATATGGAAGCTGTGTCTGTGCACACACACATGCTCCATTGTGTCTGACTCTTCGCCACCCCGTGAACCGTAGTCATCCAGGCTCCTTTGTCCATGAGATTTCCAAGGTAAGACTACTGGAGTTGGTTGCCAGTTCCTTCTCTAGGGGATATTTCCATCCCAGGGGTTGAACCTGCATCTCTTACACATCTCCTGCATAGGCAGATGGATTCTTTACCACTAGCACCACTTGGGATGCCACATGTGGGATCTATGAAGCACCAACACCATCCTAGGAGAAATTTCCTCTCAGAAATAGTGAACCACTCAGCTGACAAAGAATCAGAAAACAACTGAGGGAACCAACGGGAAAACAACAACAAATAAAAAATGAGAGGATAATATAATTATGGCAGGGACTGGATTTACTGCTGCATGTACCCTTACTTGAGGTTCTAGAGTCTATGCCTAACTGAAGTCATTGAGAGAGTTCTAATAAATTCTAGTCATAATGAAATAAATCTGAAGACTTTGGAACACTGGAACACTAGAATGAATTTCCTATGTGCAATGAAAACTTTACGTCCTAAGACTGCCCTTTTCCACATCCTCTACAAGAACATAGTTGCAGATTTGTGAGTTCTTAGAAAGCAGCACTGTGGCTGATCGCTGGTCTGAGAGGGCTGGCAACACATTCAATCACTGGGTGAAGGTGGGTCTGGGGTGGGCCCACCAGGAGTAAGGCACACACAGTTTTACATTAAACCATACAGCTTGAATGATGATGAGGGCTTTGTCCTACAAAGGTTATAAGTTTAATGGATGACTGACACCTTGGATTGATAACTATTGGGTAACTCAATAGACTTCTATAAGTACCCAAAACTCTAGGTCTAAGAAATGGATTGGATACACCAAAACGGACAGGCACGTCTCTGGTTATATCACAGCTATGATTCAGAAGCTCTGAGCTTCTGGCTGGATACGTTCCCCTGGTCTTAGTGATAACTCAGGCATAGACACCCGAGTCCTCCCCAGCCAACAGACTGCCCGCAGACCTTCTGCAGGGCTAGGGATGCTCTTCTGCGGATCCGATCCTGGAAGAACGTGAGGTGAGGCTGCCTCAGCTCTCTGCTCACCATATGGAAGCTGTGTCTGTGCACACACACATGCTCCATTGTGTCTGACTCTTCGCCACCCCGTGAACCGTAGTCATCCAGGCTCCTTTGTCCATGAGATTTCCAAGGTAAGACTACTGGAGTTGGTTGCCAGTTCCTTCTCTAGGGGATATTTCCATCCCAGGGGTTGAACCTGCATCTCTTACACATCTCCTGCATAGGCAGATGGATTCTTTACCACTAGCACCACTTGGGATGCCACATGTGGGATCTATGAAGCACCAACACCATCCTAGGAGAAATTTCCTCTCAGAAATAGTGAACCACTCAGCTGACTTCATCCAAGCTACTGACTCATTCCTCATAGCAGCTCATCCATGATTATTTTCAAAGATGACATCTGTCTCCTTTTATTTCATTAATACAACTGCCTCTTTGTTATGCTTTCTGTGAAACAAAATGTAATGTTAAGCTTGTATATGTAGACTTTTTCTATAGGTATAGGTAAAGAATTTTTCTGTTTTCTATTGAAATGTGCCAGGAAACCAACTTAAAAAATAATAGCTGATAAAAAAGTATCTTTATTTATCAAAGATTTAAATATCCAGGGCATTTAAATACAAATGTTTGAACCTCCAAAAATCTGTTTTTTTTTTTTTTTAATTTTTGATGGTTCAGAACAAGATAATGACATCAATGTGGTATTTTTAGCAAAATATATCCAAGTTTTCCATTTAGTCAAGGGTTTTTTTTTTTTAATCTGCTATTTTAAAGTTAATAACCAATTCCTATGTGTCCCATTCTTAAATTTCATGCATCATTTAACTTTGAAGTATTTTTTAAAACTGTAACTGATACAGTTATAATTTGTAGGTGGAGCTAAGATGGCAGTGTAGAATGACATGCACTCATCTCTCCTGTAAAACTGCCAGAATTGCAACTAGTTCCAATTATAATTTGTACTTTACAGAGTTTTAAGAAACTGGATTTGTGACTGTCCTGACAAATGCTTTTTAATAATTAAAACTTTCACTAACAAATGGGGAGACAGTTTTGATTATTTACATTAATTTTATTTATTTCTACTTTTAAGAGGACCATTTTTTAAGTTTACAGAGTCCCATAAAGGAACATATTTTGTTTATTTTTGGATTTACTTGAGCATTGTGAATTTCAAATATTAGCTTTTTAAAAATCATAAATCAATTGTAAAAGAAAATGCATTTGTCTCCCTGCTTTCCTAAAGTGGCCCTTTTCTCAGAACCTTCTGTTAGAAAAACCTGACGTCTTAGCCTCACTGGGCACATTTCAAGTGCTCAGCAGTTGTAAGTGGCTAATGGTTACACAGTATGTAGTTCATTTCAATCATCATGGAGAATTTTACTGGACAACGATGATCTAGAGTATGATTCATTTGAATTTTTCCAACAAGAGTTATCAGAAAGCATTTAGGTCATACTTTTTGAAGGTGACACTGGCGATTTAATGACCATCACTATGAAATCCTTCTTGAGGGGAGGACTGTGCCATGCAGCAAGTTGGATCTAGTTCTCAGACCAGGGATTGAACCCTCAGCCCCTGTAGTGGAAGAGGTGGAGTCCTAACCACTGAACCCCCCCGGGGAATTCCCTATGTGAAATCTTAAGAATTCATTAGTGCCTTCTGAAATCACTAGGCATTTTTTAAAAATGGATAAAAGGCATATCTTAAAATTGAAGGTTCTGACAATACCAGTGACTAACAGTGCAATGTGTAAATTTATCAGTTACTCAGGCTTTCCACCCTTTGTACTGTGCATGTGAACCTCTATAAGGACTTAAGACTGAGGTTTCAATAATTAAGGTGTCTCAGGATGTAGCAGTAACTTTCCCAGAGCTTCTATCTGCCAACAGAGCTCCTGTTAATTTAATGAAATGTGAATTGAATGAAGACAGTTTTCATTTATAATTTTGAATTGCTCTTACTGGATTGTGTAACTAAACTTATGATCTATAGGAAAATCTCTACCTATTGACAGCTATTACATTTAAATAACAATGAAAGGTGGATGACAAGGCCATTTCATTGTCTGAAAATGACAGAGGCTGGAGGAGGAGGAAGAGGAGAGATGACCGCCCTCATGCGAGCGTATAAAACTAGAACTGAGAGTATCTTGACATTTACACTATAAAATTCAGCAGTAAGGAAGTGATATTCAGAGTGGATTCTTGGAGGGACACTGCAGTATGAGAAGATGAGGTAGAAGAACAGTCCAGGTCAGAAGGACAAGCTAGTGCAGAGCTCCTCAGGCAGAGCGGAGTCTGCTCTGGTGACAAAACAGGAGGTTAAACAAATGGCTGGTCTCTACGAGTCAGGAAGGGGGCAGCATTAGGCAAGGATGGGTGGTAGAAGGGGAGGAGGATGTGGTCAAAGGCATGTGTGTGTGTGTGTGTGTGTGTGTGTGTGTGTACCATTTCCTGGGTGTTGGCAAATTATTAAAAAAAGGAAAATATTGTAATTTACAATCAGCCAATGCATACAGAGCCTCCTTATCTCTAACAAGATGCTTTTTCCCCACCTATATCTCTATTCTGTATCATACCACATATCAACTATGTTGACACTGAGTCCATTTTATGTCTATGTCTATATATATCCTTGAACTTGCCATAAAATTCCAGATACTGGGCATCTAACTGCTTAATTGACAATAGGAAATGAATTTCAAATAGATACCTCAAAATTTTAAAGAACAAACACAACATTGTTCTATTTCCTGCTCTAGAGTCTCCTGTTCAAAATACTTCACTAAAAGACTTGTCTTTAATCTGAGGCATTACTCATGACTTCTTTCCTCTCCCATAAGCTTTAAAATTGAAGGTTCTGACAATACCAGTGACTAACAGTGCAATGTGTAAATTTATCAGTTACTCAGGCTTTCCACCCTTTGTACTGTGCATGTGAACCTCTATAAGGACTTAAGACTGAGGTTTCAATAATTAAGGTGTCTCAGGATGTAGCAGTAACTTTCCCAGAGCTTCTATCTGCCAACAGAGCTCCTGTTAATTTAATGAAATGTGAATTGAATGAAGACAGTTTTCATTTATAATTTTGAATTGCTCTTACTGGATTGTGTAACTAAACTTATGATCTATAGGAAAATCTCTACCTATTGACAGCTATTACATTTAAATAACAATGAAAGGTGGATGACAAGGCCATTTCATTGTCTGAAAATGACAGAGGCTGGAGGAGGAGGAAGAGGAGAGATGACCGCCCTCATGCGAGCGTATAAAACTAGAACTGAGAGTATCTTGACATTTACACTATAAAATTCAGCAGTAAGGAAGTGATATTCAGAGTGGATTCTTGGAGGGACACTGCAGTATGAGAAGATGAGGTAGAAGAACAGTCCAGGTCAGAAGGACAAGCTAGTGCAGAGCTCCTCAGGCAGAGCGGAGTCTGCTCTGGTGACAAAACAGGAGGTTAAACAAATGGCTGGTCTCTACGAGTCAGGAAGGGGGCAGCATTAGGCAAGGATGGGTGGTAGAAGGGGAGGAGGATGTGGTCAAAGGCATGTGTGTGTGTGTGTGTGTGTGTGAGTGTGTGTGTGTACCATTTCCTGGGTGTTGGCAAATTATTAAAAAAAGGAAAATATTGTAATTTACAATCAGCCAATGCATACAGAGCCTCCTTATCTCTAACAAGATGCTTTTTCCCCACCTATATCTCTATTCTGTATCATACCACATATCAACTATGTTGACACTGAGTCCATTTTATGTCTATGTCTATATATATCCTTGAACTTGCCATAAAATTCCAGATACTGGGCATCTAACTGCTTAATTGACAATAGGAAATGAATTTCAAATAGATACCTCAAAATTTTAAAGAACAAACACAACATTGTTCTATTTCCCCTGCTCTAGAGTCTCCTGTTCAAAATACTTCACTAAAAGACTTGTCTTTAATCTGAGGCATTACTCATGACTTCTTTCTCTCAAACCCTTGCACTCAACCCATTAATAAGTTTTGTCAAATCTATGATGAAAACACATTTCAAATTTGTCAACTTTGGCTATTTCCTTTAATAATGTTCTAGTCCAAGCCACTCTGATTCTTGCTAGTAAAGGTATAAGTGTCTCCCCATCTCCAACCAGCCCAGGCCTCTCTGGCTTGTGACACCTGCAAGACTTTTACCTGGAGTCCATGATTACATCATTCTCTGCCACCCTTTCTCCTCACAGCAGCCTCTAGGATTAGACTTTACTATGTAATTCTCTTGCTCATAGAGATTTCATGCAAGACTTTGGCAAATCTCTTGAACAGGTCAGAATTTCGCAGCTACATAAACAAAGTGGTGGGAATTCCCCAAATATGGTGCAAGATTCAACCCAGCAGTGCCTAAGAGTGGGTGGCCAGAGGGAGAGAAGAGGCTCACATCTCCTCCAGTGAGCTGTGTGATCCTAAACGTGCAGGTCAGACTAGCCAGAGCGACTGCTTGCTCTTCCCTCCCTCCCTCACACTGGGATAAGTACATACACATATTGCCATATGTCAAATAAACAAGGACCTACTAGGTAGCACAGGAATCTCTACTCAGTAGCCAGACAATCCTAAAGGAAATCAACCCTGAACATTCTTTGGAAGGACTGATACTGAAGCTGAAGCTCCAATCCTTTGACCACCTGATGCAAAGAGCCAACTCATTGGAAAAGACCCTGATGCTGGGAAAGACTGAGGGCAGGAGGAGAAGGGGGTGACCGAGGATGAGATGGTTGGGTAGCATCATGGACTCAACAGATATGAATTTGAGCAAACTCCAAGACTGATTCTCTATTCTGTATCATACCACATATCAACTATGTTGACACTGAGTCCATTTTATGTCTATGTCTATATATATCCTTGAACTTGCCATAAAATTCCAGATACTGGGCATCTAACTGCTTAATTGACAATAGGAAATGAATTTCAAATAGATACCTCAAAATTTTAAAGAACAAACACAACATTGTTCTATTTCCTGCTCTAGAGTCTCCTGTTCAAAATACTTCACTAAAAGACTTGTCTTTAATCTGAGGCATTACTCATGACTTCTTTCTCTCAAACCCTTGCACTCAACCCATTAATAAGTTTTGTCAAATCTATGATGAAAACACATTTCAAATTTGTCAACTTTGGCTATTTCCTTTAATAATGTTCTAGTCCAAGCCACTCTGATTCTTGCTAGTAAAGGTATAAGTGTCTCCCCATCTCCAACCAGCCCAGGCCTCTCTGGCTTGTGACACCTGCAAGACTTTTACCTGGAGTCCATGATTACATCATTCTCTGCCACCCTTTCTCCTCACAGCAGCCTCTAGGATTAGACTTTACTATGTAATTCTCTTGCTCATAGAGATTTCATGCAAGACTTTGGCAAATCTCTTGAACAGGTCAGAATTTCGCAGCTACATAAACAAAGTGGTGGGGAATTCCCCAAATATGGTGCAAGATTCAACCCAGCAGTGCCTAAGAGTGGGTGGCCAGAGGGAGAGAAGAGGCTCACATCTCCTCCAGTGAGCTGTGTGATCCTAAACGTGCAGGTCAGACTAGCCAGAGCGACTGCTTGCTCTTCCCTCCCTCCCTCACACTGGGATAAGTACATACACATATTGCCATATGTCAAATAAACAAGGACCTACTAGGTAGCACAGGAATCTCTACTCAGTAGCCAGACAATCCTAAAGGAAATCAACCCTGAACATTCTTTGGAAGGACTGATACTGAAGCTGAAGCTCCAATCCTTTGACCACCTGATGCAAAGAGCCAACTCATTGGAAAAGACCCTGATGCTGGGAAAGACTGAGGGCAGGAGGAGAAGGGGGTGACCGAGGATGAGATGGTTGGGTAGCATCATGGACTCAACAGATATGAATTTGAGCAAACTCCAAGAGAGAGTGAAGGACTGGAAAACCTGGTGTGCTGCAGTCCATAGGGTCTCAATGGGTTGGACACAACTTAGTGACTGAACAGCAATATGGGAAAGGAACATGAAAAAGAATCTATCTATCTATTGGGTGGGCCAAAAAGTTCTGGTTTTTCCACAGTATGTTACAGAAAAATCCAAGTGAACCTTTTGGCCAACCCCGTGTATCTGACGCAGAAAGAAATGGCAATCCACTCCAGTCTTCTCACCTGGGACACCCCATGGACAGAGCAGCCTGGTAAGCTACCATCCGTGAGGTCAGAAAAGTTGGGCATGACTTCACAACCAAATACCAAGAGCGAATATATCTGAATCACTTTGCTGTACACCTGAAACTAATATACATTATATATCAACTATACTTCCATCAAAAATATATATCAACAAATAAAAGTCAAAGGGACAAAGAAAAAAGTAAAGTTTTCAACAGAAGCCATAGACAGTCATTATTTAGCTCAAGGGATTTCCAAAATGCATCACACACTTGAGTCATCTTTGGCCTTCGTTATTCACACAGGGGCATCCCAGAAATTCTGACTCAGTGTGTCTGGGCAAGATTAGATATTTGGGATTTTAAAATGTTGCCCTCCCAGTGATTATTACGTTCATATCTATGTTGGGAATTATTAACTTAAATGATGCTCTTTTTAATTATATCATTGGATATAATTATCTCACATTCCCATTTAACTTGCATCATTACCTGTGTAGGATATTGAATGGTGAGGCTCTCTTTTACATAATATCATTATAATTAGCCACAAAATGAGCTGCCAGGCATTTTTATTAGCAGTGTTTTCAGATATTTCCATACAGAAATAAAGTCAAAGTCCAATATCTGAGATCCCTTCTTGTTGTGGTTCAGTCACTAAGTTGTGTCCGACTGTGCCCACCAGGCTCCTCTGTCCATGGGATTTCCCAGGTAAGAACACTGGAGTGGGTAGTCATTCCTACTCCAGGGGATCTTCCTCAGTCAAGGACTGAACCTGCCTCTCCTGTGCCTCCTGAGTGGGTAGCAGACTCTTTACCACCTGGCATGCACAGTCTATACATACACGGGAATATTACCTAGTTTTTTAAAAAGAAAATTTTGACATAGGCTGTAACATGGAAACATCTTGAAGACATCATGCTAAGGGTAATAACCCAATCACTAAAAGACAAAGGCTAAGTCCTTCCACTTAGATGAGCCTCTAAAAGTAGCCACATTCACAGAGTGAGAAAGTAGGATGGTGGTTTCCAGGGAGTAGGAGTGGGGAGTGGGGTGCTCTTGTTTAACATGTATGGGGTTTCAGAGGGAGACGATGAGAAAGATTCGGAGATGGGTTGTGGGGATGGTTACAGAACCATATGAATGTACTTACTGTCACACATAAGAATGGTTAAAAATGTAAATTTATCTTACATATGCTTTACAGCTATACAATAAACATCTTTTTTAAGAAAGGCAATTTTTATTCCATTCTTAAAATATCTGACTGCAACCCTGAGAGTATTCCTATGAACTTAGGAGTATCATACAAATGGATCAGGAATAATAAGATCCGGTGTTTAGGTTGCCTCTTTCAGTAGCTCTTTGATTTTTTTTAACTGACGGCATTGCATTCACAATTGATATTCCGGACTTGATTTCTTGTG
The DNA here is from genome assembly GCA_022376925.1 of Tragulus kanchil. NCBI lineage: Eukaryota > Metazoa > Chordata > Mammalia > Artiodactyla > Tragulidae > Tragulus > Tragulus kanchil. Next base: position 165,231,646 of record JAIOJX010000003.1, on the reverse strand, counting down.
CTACAGGCACCAAATTGGAGGAGAAGAGGAATAGTTCCCAGCTGTCTAATGTAATGAGAAACAAATATCAGAATGCAGAGATGTATGATTGAAAAAATGCTAAATTACTGCACTTACAAGAGAGGAACAATAGTGGAAAATAAGTTTTCAAGGATTAACGTCTATAATACTATCCAAAAAGAGAAATGTTGAGGACTTCTCTCATCATTCACAGCAGCATACAAACTCAAACAAGACCAGAGTAATACATTCTCAAGCTTTCAAGAACAGCATCTGAAAACATATTCAAGAATTAAATTTTGGAAGACTTGACAAAAACCACTCGACCTTGACTAACCTTGAATACACATGGTCAGGCATATAAAAGGCGTCATCACAATGACCGATCGGATTATCTAAGTTCTTTTTGATTTTTTTTGATATCCAAAAATTTCAATTAAACAATAGACTATCTGGATACATTTACCTACCCTTCTGTGACATTCACTGCTTCCTATCATTCATAATCAAACAGTTTTGAAATTATATTAGTAAGTTTTCAAATTTGTTCTTTAATCAATACTTTTCTGTTGCAGATGTTTTTTGTTGAGACCATCATAATCCCTTATCTGGAATACAGAGAGGCAATTATTTTTTAAATCCCTGCTAAATCTCTAACTCACACGCACTTTCCTCATAGCGACTAAAGTTGTCATTTCAAGATGAAAGATGTTAACCAGTCTTAGGGAAAATCTTCAGTAACTCTCTGTAATTACTGAAAACAACCAAAACCCTTGTACAAAATATGCCCACTTATGGACAAAGATACTGATGCTTGTAAAGTTTCACCCTATATTCTGGCCATAATATTGTGGATGTTGAAATGATTATACAAGTGCTGGTGAGGCAAAGAGTAAACACATTAGGGCCAAGAAGGTTTGATGGCAGACCTTCTGTGCTCTTCTGTAACGATGCTCTACAAGAGGCTTCTTCACATCTGTTCTCTGAACAATGATCATCATTATGAGGTCATACCTATTCTATTAACATTAATACCACTTAGACTGTATGTGAGGTTTCTAGTTTGGTTCAATGTAGATTTTACACATAATTCTGAAATGAATCCAGTTAACAATGTTATTTGAAAGAAATGGTAATGATTCAATTATTCTTTACTAAAGGAAAACCCATGTTTAATTCCGAAACTTGGACTTTTGATCATGATCTTGCAATCCACTGAGTCTGAAAAATGGATGGGTACCATGCTTATTTTCACGATGTGCCTGTTTACTGTTGCAGAATATAAATGTTAACACATTGTCATATCAAGAGCTTAAGCAGAAGTTAGATATGCACTATCGGGACACACAGTTCTGAAGTGATAATGAACTCACACAATCTTAGAATATTCATATGAACTACCAGCACTGACTGTATCTTGGCAAATCTCTAGCCTCTGTTCTCTACACTATCAGCTGCTTCTCTCTTTATATTCCCTTTGTAATTTAAACATTTCACTTTACTTGCTTTGTCCTGTATTTTTCTCATGTTCTCTTGTCTTGCACACATCTCATTTTGTGAAGTGGAACTACCCTGCTTGTTGGTCTGGCTAATTCATCCTTCAAGACACAGTAGCATGTGAAGCCTTTTTTGAGGACACCACTCCCTCTTCTGCATCTCTTGGGCCACAACACAGTTAATGTCTGTTGGCATTTTTTTTAGATTCTGATATCTTTAATAAGAAGGTTGTGACATGTCTACATTCCTGGCCCTAGAAACTAGCACAGTGCATGGCACACGGGATCAATGTTAGATGGATAAATAGTACTACTTTTACCAGAATAATTTTTATGCTAAAGTAATATAATTCACACATTCGAACTGCAGTTGTAAGGGCATTTGGAATTTATAATGACAAAATTAAGAATGGGAGAAAAAGAAGTGAGAAATAAAACGTGAGCAAATGGAAAGTTTAAAAATAAGATCATAGGCATCATGGTTGATGAATACTTACATTTTCTAGAGAGTAGATCCTCTAGAGAGTGTATTTTAAGTAATGAAAAGAGTCTATCATTAAGTTACACATTTGTTTTTTTTATTAGTGGCCTATTTGGTCACTAGAGGGTGAAATATACACAGACTCTTTCAAGAGACAATATACTAACTTAGTGTAGGATATCACCCCTACAGAATGAAAAAGTTAAAAAGGTGAAAGTGTTAGGTGCTCAGTTATGTCCAACTCTTCACGACCCCATGGGCTGTAACCTGCCAGCTTCCTCTGTCCATGGAATTCTACAGGCAAGGATCCTGGAGTGGGTTGGCATTTCCTTTTCCAGGGGATCTTCCTGACCCAGGGATGGAATCCAAGTCTCTAGCATTGCAGACAGATTCCTTACCATCTGAGCCAGTGACGGAACCCCATACAGTATATCTAAATTAAATATCTGGCTTACTAAATATAATTTTGAGTGAATACTCGTAAGTTTTTCTGCCTGGTTGGATGGAAGTAACACTTAGAGAAATTTAACAAAATGGTGATTCTAGAAAGAGAATTCAGTTGGAAGGTAAAGTATGGTTTAAAGAATAAGCTGAGGGCTTCCCTGGTGGTCCAGTGGGTAAGGACACCGCCTTGCAGTGCAAGGGGCGCTGGTTCGATCCCTGGCCTGGGAAGATCCCACGTGCCGCGGAGCGGCTGGACCGATGTGTCCAATGACCGAGCCGGAGCTCTGGAGCGCATGCTCCCAGAGCCAGCGCTCTGTGATAACAGATGCCACCGCGATGGGAGGCCCACACGGGCCAAAGAACAAAGATGGATGAAAATGGACAAATGAAAGACCAATAGAAGTGGCCCACCTGCTCCCCTCCCTCCCCATCCCATTCCCACCAAAATAAACAAATAAATAAATCTTTAAAAAAAAGAAAAAAGAATAAGCTGAGTGACAGTCATATTGAATTCGAGCTGTTTGTCTCTTATCCTGTGGACATGTAGGAAAAAAATGCTTCTGAATCCCATTGAAGAGGTCATAACTGAATGGAAACAGTTGGAAAACTATGGTGGTTGTTTTACCTTTGCTCATAGATGTAGGAGAGGAGTTACCCAGCTGTAGGCTAGGTGACGAGAAAGCAGAGACCACTTAACCCACATTGAGATGCTACTAACAGTTCCAGAACCCGACCATTTTCCCACTCTATCTGCTCTGCTGGGCCTTAACAGCCAATACTGGCACTTGTAGGGAGCTTCCCACGTGGAGCTAGTGGTGAAGAACCCGCCTGCAAAGGCAGGTGACATTCGAAACACAGGTTTCATCCTTGGGTGGGGAGCATCCCCCAGAGAGGGAAATAGCAACCTACTCTGGTATCCTTGCCTGGAGCATCTGATGGACAGAGAAGGCAGGTGGGCTACAGTCTGTAGGGTCCCACCGAGTCCGACACGGCTGCAGGGACTGAGCACACATGCGTGCAGTGCTACGGAGACAGCTATGCTTGTTAGTGCGTGAGTAAGACAGTGAGTTTACACTGGATTATGTGGGTGAGCCAGTCTAATAAAATGAGTTACCAAAAACAGAAAAAGGTAGCAGAAAAGCTCAGGGGTGATGTGAGAAAGACCTGACCCTCCATGTCTGGCCTTGAAGTTAGAGCAAAGGATGCCACACAGGTCTCTGGGCATCAATTTTAATGAAATTCGTGCTGAAAATGATTCTTCCTGTCCATAGAGACTCCGGCCCCCACCTATGATACAATAATGTTCTTAAAGTATAATTTCTACTTTTCAATAACAATTGGTATAAAATTTGCCTAAGATTTATTCAAGATACATACAAGAAAGCATTATTTTCTTCTACATTAGTTCCTAGTATAATTTTCTGAAAAAAATAAAAGAACAGTTTCATTTAACACTGAATGAGATATAATAATTAGCTTAAAACAAAAGTGAAACGAATTAGGGAAATAAGAACAAATGGCTTAAAGTAAAAATATTTTGTTTGAAAAGCTATACTGTTCATATACACACTGGTGTTTCTATGTAAATATCTTCCCAGTAACATATTGAATTCGAGTTTTCTCTTATCCTGTGGACATGTAGGAAAAAAATGCTTCTGAATCCCATTGAAGAGGTCATAACTGAATGGAAACAGTTGGAAAACTATGGTGGTTGTTTTACCTTTGCTCATAGATGTAGGAGAGGAGTTACCCAGCTGTAGGCTAGGTGACGAGAAAGCAGAGACCACTTAACCCACATTGAGATGCTACTAACAGTTCCAGAACCCGACCATTTTCCCACTCTATCTGCTCTGCTGGGCCTTAACAGCCAATACTGGCACTTGTAGGGAGCTTCCCACGTGGAGCTAGTGGTGAAGAACCCGCCTGCAAAGGCAGGTGACATTCGAAACACAGGTTTCATCCTTGGGTGGGGAGCATCCCCCAGAGAGGGAAATAGCAACCTACTCTGGTATCCTTGCCTGGAGCATCTGATGGACAGAGAAGGCAGGTGGGCTACAGTCTGTAGGGTCCCACCGAGTCCGACACGGCTGCAGGGACTGAGCACACATGCGTGCAGTGCTACGGAGACAGCTATGCTTGTTAGTGCGTGAGTAAGACAGTGAGTTTACACTGGATTATGTGGGTGAGCCAGTCTAATAAAATGAGTTACCAAAAACAGAAAAAGGTAGCAGAAAAGCTCAGGGGTGATGTGAGAAAGACCTGACCCTCCATGTCTGGCCTTGAAGTTAGAGCAAAGGATGCCACACAGGTCTCTGGGCATCAATTTTAATGAAATTCGTGCTGAAAATGATTCTTCCTGTCCATAGAGACTCCGGCCCCCACCTATGATACAATAATGTTCTTAAAGTATAATTTCTACTTTTCAATAACAATTGGTATAAAATTTGCCTAAGATTTATTCAAGATACATACAAGAAAGCATTATTTTCTTCTACATTAGTTCCTAGTATAATTTTCTGAAAAAAATAAAAGAACAGTTTCATTTAACACTGAATGAGATATAATAATTAGCTTAAAACAAAAGTGAAACGAATTAGGGAAATAAGAACAAATGGCTTAAAGTAAAAATATTTTGTTTGAAAAGCTATACTGTTCATATACACACTGGTGTTTCTATGTAAATATCTTCCCAGTAACATATTGCCTAATGTGTTTTATGGGGGGCCATCTTTGTTCTTTTTTGGCCTGTGTGGGCCTCCCAACGCAGCGGCCTCTCTCGCTGCAGAGTGCCGGCTCTGGGCGCGTGGGCTCCAGAGCTCCGGCTCGGCAGTGGGACACACTGATCCAGCTGCTCTGCCGCACGTGGGATCTTCCCAGGCCAGGGATCGAACCGGTGCCCTTTGCACTGCAAGGCGGTGTCCTTACCCACCGGACCACGAGGGAAACCCTGTATAATGTTTTTAAAAGTCCTTTACTTAAGGCTTATGGCTACAATGCTTATAAAGTCCTAATAAGATTCACATAATACATGAGCTCTTATTTTTCAGTATTGTCATTTTCTTTCATTAATTTGCTCTCTATTTTTCTCTCAACAGTCATGATAGTTTGTTCATTTTTCATAGTTTTAGTTTTGCTCTCAACCACAAAAAAGCAGCTGATCGGCGATTGTCTCCAGACCTATTCATCAATCACAACTCCCTTACTTCCTTTTTCTTGTTTAGTTTGAAAGTGAAACTATTCAAAGTCCTCTAGCATTTTCTTCTCTACCATTGTTTTATACCACTTGTTTCAAATATCCACACTTATTCACTATAATGAATATTCCAGATAGTATTTTTTTAGATATTAGTTTTTGCCAGAATACACAACATAACCAAAGCTACAATTGTTCCCTCTTCATTTCTAAGTAACATATTTTCTTTCCTAGCTTTCATTAGATCTCGAAAACTTTTAAAAACTTTGATCCCTTAATGGACTGCATTTTTCAATGGCATTCTATTAAACAATAGTTCAAATTATGTCATTATGTTCTTAACAGTAGGAAGCAAATGCTTCACTGTGCTGAAAATAATCAGGAGTACGTAAGCCTCTTGAAAAACAGATTGAAAAAATTAACATAATTTTGAGCATTATCTAAGGTCAGATGATATTATGAGAAGTTCCTAGTATAATTTTCTGAAAAATAAAAGAACAGTTTCATTTAACACTGAATGAGATATAATAATTAGCTTAAAACAAAAGTGAAACGAATTAGGGAAATAAGAACAAATGGCTTAAAGTAAAAATATTTTGTTTGAAAAGCTATACTGTTCATATACACACTGGTGTTTCTATGTAAATATCTTCCCAGTAACATATTGCCTAATGTGTTTTATGGGGGGCCATCTTTGTTCTTTTTTGGCCTGTGTGGGCCTCCCAACGCAGCGGCCTCTCTCGCTGCAGAGTGCCGGCTCTGGGCGCGTGGGCTCCAGAGCTCCGGCTCGGCAGTGGGACACACTGATCCAGCTGCTCTGCCGCACGTGGGATCTTCCCAGGCCAGGGATCGAACCGGTGCCCTTTGCACTGCAAGGCGGTGTCCTTACCCACCGGACCACGAGGGAAACCCTGTATAATGTTTTTAAAAGTCCTTTACTTAAGGCTTATGGCTACAATGCTTATAAAGTCCTAATAAGATTCACATAATACATGAGCTCTTATTTTTCAGTATTGTCATTTTCTTTCATTAATTTGCTCTCTATTTTTCTCTCAACAGTCATGATAGTTTGTTCATTTTTCATAGTTTTAGTTTTGCTCTCAACCACAAAAAAGCAGCTGATCGGCGATTGTCTCCAGACCTATTCATCAATCACAACTCCCTTACTTCCTTTTTCTTGTTTAGTTTGAAAGTGAAACTATTCAAAGTCCTCTAGCATTTTCTTCTCTACCATTGTTTTATACCACTTGTTTCAAATATCCACACTTATTCACTATAATGAATATTCCAGATAGTATTTTTTTAGATATTAGTTTTTGCCAGAATACACAACATAACCAAAGCTACAATTGTTCCCTCTTCATTTCTAAGTAACATATTTTCTTTCCTAGCTTTCATTAGATCTCGAAAACTTTTAAAAACTTTGATCCCTTAATGGACTGCATTTTTCAATGGCATTCTATTAAACAATAGTTCAAATTATGTCATTATGTTCTTAACAGTAGGAAGCAAATGCTTCACTGTGCTGAAAATAATCAGGAGTACGTAAGCCTCTTGAAAAACAGATTGAAAAAAAATTAACATAATTTTTGAGCATTATCTAAGGTCAGATGATATTATGAGAAGAGTAGCTTAGGAGGCAGACAATTTTAAAACAAAAATTCCATAGAACTGTTGGGGATTGCAGTTTCAGCTCCTGTGGGTAAAGGGTGTGAAAGTGTGGGTCCTATTCTTTCAACAGGAAAAATCAGGAGAAAGTGAAAACCAAGGACTGGTTTATATCCATCAGAGAAGCTGCTTGCTGGGCCAATCACCAGCCTGAAATGTGGAGGAGCATGACTCCAGAGAGACAGAGCCAAGGCTTGCTCACCCTGCCAGGAGGCACGCTGCTGCCTTAGGAGGCAGCAGGTCTACCACCAACTGTGTTGGAGCCCTCGCCCAAGGAAACCGTGGGATAAACAAAATTCAAGATTAATATATACGAACTATTTCATGTGAAATAGATGATCAAGGACCTACTGTATAGCATATGGAACTCTACTCAGCATTCTGTAATAACCTATATGGAAAACCAAGGTCACTCAATCATGTCTGACTCTTTGTGATTCCATGGACTGTAGCTCAGCAAGCTCCCTTGTCCATGGAATTCTCCAAGCAGGAGTCCTGGAGGGGATAGCCATTCCCTTCTCCAGGGAAGGCTGAGTACTGAAGAACTGATGCTTTCGGTGTTAGAGAAGACTCTTGAGAGTCCCTTGGACAGCAAAGAGATCAATCCAGTCATTCCTAAAGGAAATCAACCCTGAATATTCATTGGAAGGATTGATTCTGAAGTTGAAACTCCAATGCTTTGGCCACCTGATGTGAAGACCCAGCTTGTTGGAAAAGACTCTGGTGCTGGGAAAGATTGAGGGCAAGAGTAGAAAGGCACTAGAGAGGATGAGATAACTGGAGATATGTGTGTGTGTGTGTGTGTAATATGGCTTCTCCAGTGATGTCAGTGGTAAAGAACCTGTGTTCCAAAGCAGTAGACTTAAGGGATATTAGTTCCACCCCTGGATTGGGATGATCTCCTGGAGAAGGGCGTGGCAATCTACTTCAGTATTCTTACTTGGGAAATCCCATGGACATAGGAGCCTGGCAGGCTATGGTCCATGGGGTCAAAAGGACTCAGACACTACTGAAGTGACTCATCGCACACATACACATCCATAACTGAATCACTTTGCTATACACCTGAAAGTATCATAATATCGTAAATCAACTATACTCTAATATAAAAGTTAAATAATAAAGAAAAACCTTTAAAAAGTACTTTTTTAACCCACTAAATTCCTTAACACAGTAACATAATATGAATACAGAAATTTTTAGAGAGTATATTTCATTCTTCATAGCATTTACTAAGCAAAGTATACAATCTTTATAAAAGAAAATGTATTAAATATATTCCAGGGTGACACTGGAGCTCCCCTGGTGTCTCAGTTGTAAAAAATCTGCCTGACAAACAGGAGACACAGGTTCGGTCCCTGGGTTGGAATGAGTCCCGGAGGGGAGGTGGCACCTCCGCCAGCATGCTTGAGTCAGACATGACTTAGCGACCAAACCACCACCACTAGCTCTCTTCGCATGCTTACCAATCTTTAAAAGAGATCAATCCGACTCTTTGTGATTCCATGGACTGTAGCTCAGCAAGCTCCCTTGTCCATGGAATTCTCCAAGCAGGAGTCCTGGAGGGGATAGCCATTCCCTTCTCCAGGGAAGGCTGAGTACTGAAGAACTGATGCTTTCGGTGTTAGAGAAGACTCTTGAGAGTCCCTTGGACAGCAAAGAGATCAATCCAGTCATTCCTAAAGGAAATCAACCCTGAATATTCATTGGAAGGATTGATTCTGAAGTTGAAACTCCAATGCTTTGGCCACCTGATGTGAAGACCCAGCTTGTTGGAAAAGACTCTGGTGCTGGGAAAGATTGAGGGCAAGAGTAGAAAGGCACTAGAGAGGATGAGATAACTGGAGATATGTGTGTGTGTGTGTGTGTAATATGGCTTCTCCAGTGATGTCAGTGGTAAAGAACCTGTGTTCCAAAGCAGTAGACTTAAGGGATATTAGTTCCACCCCTGGATTGGGATGATCTCCTGGAGAAGGGCGTGGCAATCTACTTCAGTATTCTTACTTGGGAAATCCCATGGACATAGGAGCCTGGCAGGCTATGGTCCATGGGGTCAAAAGGACTCAGACACTACTGAAGTGACTCATCGCACACATACACATCCATAACTGAATCACTTTGCTATACACCTGAAAGTATCATAATATCGTAAATCAACTATACTCTAATATAAAAGTTAAATAATAAAGAAAAACCTTTAAAAAGTACTTTTTTAACCCACTAAATTCCTTAACACAGTAACATAATATGAATACAGAAATTTTTAGAGAGTATATTTCATTCTTCATAGCATTTACTAAGCAAAGTATACAATCTTTATAAAAGAAAATGTATTAAATATATTCCAGGGTGACACTGGAGCTCCCCTGGTGTCTCAGTTGTAAAAAATCTGCCTGACAAACAGGAGACACAGGTTCGGTCCCTGGGTTGGAATGAGTCCCGGGAGGGGGAGGTGGCACCCTCCGCCAGCATGCTTGAGTCAGACATGACTTAGCGACCAAACCACCACCACTAGCTCTCCCTTCGCATGCTTCACCAGGCTCTGGGTCAGGGGTAGACCTCGAGGGGTTCCTGAAGCGAGACACAGGGACGAGAAGCCCTCTCACAACTCCAGCCTGGTCAGGACTCCCCTTCATGCTCACTTACCCTGAGGTTGGGAACTTTCAACCTCAGCGGTAATTTTCTCTAACCCTTAATATTCTCCTAAACTCCAGATGTACTTTTCATAAAATGTTAGGTACCCACATTTTTGTAAATTGTGTATATATTACACTGTAAATATGTATGCACATATTATATATTGCATAAAAGCATTTCAAATCTGATGTTCTCAAACATGACATCTTTCATTCAAAATTACTTCTCTCATCTTTCATAGCTCAGATACTTGATAAGTATTGTCTTAGCTCAGGCTGAAACAATAAAACACAACAGACTTGGTGGTTGAGAAAACAAAAATGTATTTTCTTGCAGTTCTGGAGGCTGGAAGGTTGGGTTCAGGTGATGGCCCTCTTCCTGGATTGAAGAGCTTGCCTGCTGGCTGTGAGCCTTCACAGTCTTTCCTTGTGTCTTCTTACAAGGATATTAATTCTATCAGATCAGAGGCCCAGCTGTATGACCTCACTTAATTACCTTCCAAAAGCTTCCCTCTCCAAATACAGTCATGCTGGGGTTTCAGGCCTCCACATGCGAATCTGGTCTGACAGATTTCAGTTTGTAGCAAGAATCCTGCATTTGAGAGTCAGCAGTTGATAGATACTGAAATAATTCTACATCGTGTGCAAGTGTCAAAGGAAGCAGTTTTGAACCTTAAAACTTTCCACTAAATTCCTTAACACAGTAACATAATATGAATACAGAAATTTTTAGAGAGTATATTTCATTCTTCATAGCATTTACTAAGCAAAGTATACAATCTTTATAAAAGAAAATGTATTAAATATATTCCAGGGTGACACTGGAGCTCCCCTGGTGTCTCAGTTGTAAAAAATCTGCCTGACAAACAGGAGACACAGGTTCGGTCCCTGGGTTGGAATGAGTCCCGGGGGGAGGTGGCACCCTCCGCCAGCATGCTTGAGTCAGACATGACTTAGCGACCAAACCACCACCACTAGCTCTCCCTTCGCATGCTTCACCAGGCTCTGGGTCAGGGGTAGACCTCGAGGGGTTCCTGAAGCGAGACACAGGGACGAGAAGCCCTCTCACAACTCCAGCCTGGTCAGGACTCCCCTTCATGCTCACTTACCCTGAGGTTGGGAACTTGCAACCTCAGCGGTAATTTTCTAACCCTTAATATTCTCCTAAACTCCAGATGTACTTTTCATAAAATGTTAGGTACCCACATTTTTGTAAATTGTGTATATATTACACTGTAAATATGTATGCACATATTATATATTGCATAAAAGCATTTCAAATCTGATGTTCTCAAACATGACATCTTTCATTCAAAATTACTTCTCTCATCTTTCATAGCTCAGATACTTGATAAGTATTGTCTTAGCTCAGGCTGAAATAATAAAACACAACAGACTTGGTGGTTGAGAAAACAAAAATGTATTTTCTTGCAGTTCTGGAGGCTGGAAGGTTGGGTTCAGGTGATGGCCCTCTTCCTGGATTGAAGAGCTTGCCTGCTGGCTGTGAGCCTTCACAGTCTTTCCTTGTGTCTTCTTACAAGGATATTAATTCTATCAGATCAGAGGCCCAGCTGTATGACCTCACTTAATTACCTTCCAAAAGCTTCCCTCTCCAAATACAGTCATGCTGGGGTTTCAGGCCTCCACATGCGAATCTGGTCTGACAGATTTCAGTTTGTAGCAAGAATCCTGCATTTGAGAGTCAGCAGTTGATAGATACTGAAATAATTCTACATCGTGTGCAAGAAACAAAGGAAGGCCGAAGGAAGGAAGCAAGGGGGATCCCATGCGCTTCATTTATAAAGTGTAATTGTTCAGTTTTGATTCTATATCACTTAACATAAATTTATTTAACCATCTTCACCACTCTGCTTCTGCATTTGTTTTCTTTATCCACGGGTCGATTAGCTCTCAGTGCTAAGGGAAGCTAGTCACTGGCGGTGATGCACTTGACGTTTCTGGATGAGTATCCCTGTCCTCTGGCTCTCCTCTGAATGTTGTGGGTTAGACCTAGGGCTTCTCCAAGTACAGTTTCTCATCACTAACCCCTCAAGTTGTCTGTCATTAAAACTCACCATGATTCCATACCTGACATTTTAAGTCACATGATTTTCTAACAACGCTAGTGAAATATTTATTTTAAGACAACCTTTTTCCCCCAAATAGCATACTAACTTTTACACAGTGATGATTTTGCTACCTGATATATTATTTGCCATCACACCATATTGTGTCTTATCATATTTAAAAATTTAAGAAACAATTTCTAAATAACTTCACAGTCATTTTTTTTGTTGAGAAAACTGAGGTGTATGTAAGTTGTAAAATGACATTTTAAACAAAATTAGGGGCTCTCCAGGTGGTGTTAGTGGTAAAGAACCTGCCCACCAATGCAGGAGACTTAGGAGATGTGGGTTGCATCCCTGAGTCAGTAAGATCCCATGGGGGAGGAAGTGGTGACCCATTCAAGTCCTCTTGCCCGGAGAACTCCATGGACAGAGGAGTCTGGGGGACTACAGTCCAAAGGGTTGCAAAGAATCGGACATGATTGAAGCAATTTAGAAAAAGCTTGTCAAAGACTCAATGAATAGACTTCACAGGAAATGCCTGCTGGCTGTGAGCCTTCACAGTCTTTCCTTGTGTCTTCTTACAAGGATATTAATTCTATCAGATCAGAGGCCCAGCTGTATGACCTCACTTAATTACCTTCCAAAAGCTTCCCTCTCCAAATACAGTCATGCTGGGGTTTCAGGCCTCCACATGCGAATCTGGTCTGACAGATTTCAGTTTGTAGCAAGAATCCTGCATTTGAGAGTCAGCAGTTGATAGATACTGAAATAATTCTACATCGTGTGCAAGAAACAAGGAAGGCCAAGGAAGGAAGCAAGGGGGATCCCATGCGCTTCATTTATAAAGTGTAATTGTTCAGTTTTGATTCTATATCACTTAACATAAATTTATTTAACCATCTTCACCACTCTGCTTCTGCATTTGTTTTCTTTATCCACGGGTCGATTAGCTCTCAGTGCTAAGGGAAGCTAGTCACTGGCGGTGATGCACTTGACGTTTCTGGATGAGTATCCCTGTCCTCTGGCTCTCCTCTGAATGTTGTGGGTTAGACCTAGGGCTTCTCCAAGTACAGTTTCTCATCACTAACCCCTCAAGTTGTCTGTCATTAAAACTCACCATGATTCCATACCTGACATTTTAAGTCACATGATTTTCTAACAACGCTAGTTAAATATTTATTTTAAGACAACCTTTTTCCCCCAAATAGCATACTAACTTTTACACAGTGATGATTTTGCTACCTGATATATTATTTGCCATCACACCATATTGTGTCTTATCATATTTAAAAATTTAAGAAACAATTTCTAAATAACTTCACAGTCATTTTTTTTGTTGAGAAAACTGAGGTGTATGTAAGTTGTAAAATGACATTTTAAACAAAATTAGGGGCTCTCCAGGTGGTGTTAGTGGTAAAGAACCTGCCCACCAACGCAGGAGACTTAGGAGATGTGGGTTGCATCCCTGAGTCAGTAAGATCCCATGGGGGAGGAAGTGGTGACCCATTCAAGTCCTCTTGCCCGGAGAACTCCATGGACAGAGGAGTCTGGGGGACTACAGTCCAAAGGGTTGCAAAGAATCGGACATGATTGAAGCAATTTAGCATGCATGCACATTAAAATTATGTTTCACTTTTTATAAGTGTCTCAAAGACTCAATGAATAGACTTCACAGGAAATACCCATTTCCTCATAGGAATAAAAAGTTCACTGGGGGAAGTAGCTACCTGTCAGTATATCTGTGCACCAGGGAAGGGTTGATGAGGGAGACTGACTCGACTTCTCAGGATAACAGCAGTATCTGAGTTTATCGGGGTGACTAATGATGAGTGAGGATGTTTTCTTCAGACTCAGAAACTTGGAGGGGCCATTCCGGTTCACCTGGTCTAATATCATGTTGTGTTGCTGAGTTTCCCAATGGACCCTGTGTGGGGACTAGAAGGAGCTTCCTCTGGCGGCTGCTGGTTATCTCCAGCTGGGGAAAGAATTCCTTGCACAAGAGGCCAACAGTGCTTCTTGGGAGTGGCCAGTTATAGTGGGATCCCCGGGCTGATGGACTGTCGTCTCTGGGCGAGGCAGGCATCCCAGGCCCAGGGGGTCCACCGTGGAAGGCACTTTTTCTGGAATCCTGTGGTCAAGGTGCTTCTGACCAGCTCTTTTGGTCAACACAGTCAGCCTCACATGGGGCTTCTGGCAAGCCTCATACTGTATCTGTGGGGAAAATGAATCTATTTGGTCCATCTTGCCTTGCTTTTTTTTCCATCGGGACATTCTGGCCCTCTGTTGCTGCTTTAGGGTAGAGATGAATGCAAGCTTCCCAGCTTCCTCTGCTGTCCAATCAGTCCTCATGTCCCTAAACAGGTTTTTTTTTTTTTTTGCTCTTTACACTTTTCAGAGTTGTGTCTTTGTTGTTTCTTGAACATTTTTCTGGGGTTTTCTTGGCCCTTAGCAGGGAGTTGTTCTCATCCTTGTTATTGTTTACTTGCTCAGTTGTGCTCAACTATTAGTGACCCCCATGGACTGTACCCACCAGGCTCCTCTGTCCATGGGATTCTCCAGGCAAGGACACTGGAGTGGGTTGCCATGTGCTCCTCCAGGGCATCTTCCTGGCCCAGGGATTGAACTTGCGTCTCCTTCACTGGTAGGAGGATTCTTTACCACTGAGCCAGCAGGGAAACAGCAGGGAGAGAAGAGTCAACACAATTCCATCCAGACTCGAAATCTAGTGTAATTTTATGAGGTGCTTAGATTAGGTCCTGCTATAACATAATCATGTGTTGTTCAATTAGGTTTCAGTCTTAAATATGCTGGCAGAAACAGTTTGTTTCCCTGTGAAATATCACATGCAAATCATTATGATTATAAAAATGGCCATGAACAAGAAACTCTCGAGTAAATGCTATAGAAGACTTCAGGATATATGCAAATGTTCATTTCGCACTTGTGAAAATTATGTTTATTAATACAGGTTCTTATATAACTGTCCTTTAGATTTTTGCCATGTCTGATGATTCATCATTTTGACATATCACAGCACAGCTGGTTGCCAGGAGTGACATTATACCAAAGATTTATATAAAATATCTGAAAGTTATGTAGCCATAATGCTTCCACTCCATGGGTAGCACCATCAATATCCACGTTTAGGATAATTGCTCTGGGAGAAGAAAAAGTTCAAATAAAAAACTCTAGTAATGAAACTACTTACTTCTGACATTCTAGCAAATGAAACTTAGCTATGAAATTTGTATCCAAAAATATGCCTTATCCAAATGGAGTCAACATTTGAAAGTGGAAAGCAAATGATCAGTTTGAAGTAAGCCATTTTTGGAAGGGCAGAAAGGCCATACATGTTTTTAGTAACTTAGTAAATAGACTTTTTTATTTTAGAATAATTTTAGGCTTACAAGAAAAATGCAACATAATGTCCATAAGTAATTTCCATTTAGCTTAATAAATCATCAGACTGTTGCAATTTATTGTGATAAAAACAATCATTTAGTTTTAACTGTGTCTGTAATTTAGTTGATGACCAGGAATTATTTAATTCATGTTGCAAATGGATGCAATCTTGCATTTAATGATTAGTGTTAGAAATTAGTCAATGTGAATTTGCTTTCCATTACCTCCAATTAAATTTTGATCAGAATTTTTAAAAGTATAATTGTATATATGCATATTTTTACTCCCTGGTGTTTCCAGAACCTTCATAACAAAGGAGAAAAGCTCAGTCCTTACAATGCTCGTAGCTTTTAAGGTTTTTCCTTAATGCCTCCATAATACATAATATATGAGTTTGTGAGAGAGAATTTTAGTCCAGAAATTCCATAAGAGGTCTAAAGTGAAACCAGTTATTTTTATTTTATCATCAATATAATGCATATTGAAGAATCACATGGAGTGGTAAGAGTCAGGCATATTGTTTGGGGAGTATTTCTGATTTATTTGTATAAGTTATTGCATAAAACTGGCCATGAACAAGAAACTCTGGAGTAAATGCTATAGAAGACTTCAGGATATATGCAAATGTTCATTTCACACTTGTGAAAATTATGTTTATTAATACAGGTTCTTATATAACTGTCCTTTAGATTTTTGCCATGTCTGATGATTCATCATTTTGACATATCACAGCACAGCTGGTTGCCAGGAGTGACATTATACCAAAGATTTATATAAAATATCTGAAAGTTATGTAGCCATAATGCTTCCACTCCATGGGTAGCACCATCAATATCCACGTTTAGGATAATTGCTCTGGGAGAAGAAAAAGTTCAAATAAAAAACTCTAGTAATGAAACTACTTACTTCTGACATTCTAGCAAATGAAACTTAGCTATGAAATTTGTATCCAAAAATATGCCTTATCCAAATGGAGTCAACATTCGAAAGTGGAAAGCAAATGATCAGTTTGAAGTAAGTCATTTTTGGAAGGGCAGAAAGGCCATACATGTTTTTAGTAACTTAGTAAATAGACTTTTTTATTTTAGAATAATTTTAGGCTTACAAGAAAAATGCAACATAATGTCCATAAGTAATTTCCATTTAGCTTAATAAATCATCAGACTGTTGCAATTTATTGTGATAAAAACAATCATTTAGTTTTAACTGTGTCTGTAATTTAGTTGATGACCAGGAATTATTTAATTCATGTTGCAAATGGATGTAATCTTGCATTTAATGATTAGTGTTAGAAATTAGTCAATGTGAATTTGCTTTCCATTACCTCCAATTAAATTTTGATCAGAATTTTTAAAAGTATAATTGTATATATGCATATTTTTACTCCCTGGTGTTTCCAGAACCTTCATAACAAAGGAGAAAAGCTCAGTCCTTACAAAGCTCGTAGCTTTTAAGGTTTTTCCTTAATGCCTCCATAATACATAATATATGAGTTTGTGAGAGAGAATTTTAGTCCAGAAATTCCATAAGAGGTCTAAAGTGAAACCAGTTATTTTTATTTTATCATCAATATAATGCATATTGAAGAATCACATAGAGTGGTAAGAGTCAGGCATATGTTATTGATAATAAATAAATAAACAGCCACAAAAAAACAGGAACAGAATTGTATTTCTGATTTATTTGTATAAGTTATTAGTCTAATAACTCATGATCTTTAACCTTTATTCTAAGATGTCTTCAAATTAATCTAGTCATCATTATATTTCTTTGATTTAGAAGAATTCTATAGCTAGAAGTAATAATATTTCTGCTTGGTTATTGTTAGTATGTCCAACCTTAACTTTTCTGACTACTTATTTGCCCTTGTTTTCATGTCTGTTTGTCTAGGAGCAGAGAAAAATGCAACAGTATCGTGCCTGTGAGAGTCACTTAAGTCTTTCAAATGATCCGCACTTAAAAAAATTAAAAAGGTATAACACGCACTCGTGAACATTTCCTGAGGTTTCTTGTTGTTCAGTCACCAAGTCACATCCAATTCTGTGCGACCCCACAGACAGCAGACTGCCAGGCTTCCACTATCTCCCAGTGTGCGCTCAAATTCAAGCTCAGGTCCACTGAGTCAAGTGACACCACCCAACCGTCTCATTCTGTAAAGCCCCCTTCTCCTCCTGCCCTGGATCTTTGCCAGCCTCGGGGTCTTTTCCAGTGAGTCAGGTCTTCACACCAGGTGGTCAGAGCACCAAAGCATCAGATTCAGGATCAGATTAGTCACATGTTGTCTAATTTAATTTCTAAGTCCCTTTCCAGTTTACTTGTAAGAAATCAAAACTACCTAGCATAAAATATAGTTTTCAAGATCACACAAGTAAGTAATGACTTACAGACAAACCTTACACGTTCTAGCAAAATTAATGACCATGCTAGGGAGGATGCCACGTTTCTGCGTTGCCACAGAGGCCTACAGGCTTCTTGTATTAATGCTGTAGCTGCAAAACCTGCCTGGCAAGTACCATCTGAAGCAAAGGTGGCCATGAGGGAGAGAGCAAAAATCTGTGGTCCAAGAAACAGCCCAGGACTCGAGTTCCAACTCCTAGCTCCATGACCCTCGTCCAAATAAAAACATCTTATCCTCAGTTCACACATCAGTATAAATTATGTAACAACCTGACTCTTCTCAACTCCAGAACATTCTTGGGAAAATCACTAAGAAAATATATGTGTAGATATAAAATTAGGGTTTATAATAACATATTTTCAATATGAGCTCTACCAATATATTGTGATTGGATCCAACTTCAATTTTACACAACCAAATTACTCAAAGGTTACATCTAAAAGCACGTGTTTATATCAAGATAGAATTAATGAATCTAATAGTTAAAATTATGATTCAATATTTCATGTCAAACATGGCACTATTTAAATATCTTTAGTCACTTTATTCATTTATTTTTCATTTTAAAAATGTGATGATGTGTGTACTATAAAGCTAAAAAAATTACAAAGTATTTCAATAAAAGCTGAGAAATTTTGAGTAGGTGCAATCAAAATATCTCCTACAAATCTGGTGTACACACATTTATCTGTGAAAGTCCACATTCAGCATGTTGTGGATGATATTTCATAGGCCACGGAATGTTTTTTGATTATCTCCTACTGTGTTATACCAGGGGCTTCCCCGGTGGCTCAGTGGTAAAGAATCTGCCTGCAATGCAGGAGACCCAGGCTCGATCCCTGGGTTGAGAAGATTCCCGGGAGGAGGGCATGGCAACCCACTCCAGTGTTCTTGCCTGGAAAATTCCATGGACAGAGGAGCCTGGCGGGCTACAGTCCACAGGGTCTCAAATAGTTGGACACGACTGAAGCGACTAAGCAGCAGCAGCATTTTACACTACGTTGGGCATCTATAACTTAATAGAAATAATAAGGGAACTTTCAGTGCTAATGAACACATAATTAACATTAAATAGTTTGATATAACTTGATCAAAGTTAAAGATAATGATGATATTAAAATTAATACCAAAAAACAAACTGGTGGGATTCTGCTTCTGCTTAAGAGATAGGAAAACTGCAAGAGAGCATTGTTGTCACCCTAACAGTGAGAAAACAAAACATCTGATCATCTGAAAAGTAATACTTTTTCTTGAGCCCATTAGGGTCCGGAGGTCACAAGGCAAAGAGGTGAACACAGTTTAAAAAGGGGCAAGCCCTCCAGGAGAACACTAGGGGTGTTTCATCTTTGACAGAGCACAAGTAATAGAGGGGACCGCTAAAAGAGGGCAAGAAGAGCACTCGGATTTTAGCGAATTGTTCTTTCACATCATGTGTGGGCTCTTCTGGGCTTCCAGGGAGGTATTAGTGGTAAAGAACCTCCCTGCCAGTACAGGAGACATAAGACACCTGGGTTTCATCCCTGGGTCAGGAAGATCCCCTGGAGGAGGGCATGGCCACCCACCCCAGTCTCCTTGCCCGGAGAATCCATGGACAGAGGAGCCTCGCAGGCGACAGTCCATAAGGTCTCAAATAGTTGGACACGACTGAAGCGACTAAGCAGCAGCAGCATTTTACACTACGTTGGGCATCTATAACTTAATAGAAATAATAAGGGAACTTTCAGTGCTAATGAACACATAATTAACATTAAATAGTTTGATATAACTTGATCAAAGTTAAAGATAATGATGATATTAAAATTAATACCAAAAAACAAACTGGTGGGATTCTGCTTCTGCTTAAGAGATAGGAAAACTGCAAGAGAGCATTGTTGTCACCCTAACAGTGAGAAAACAAAACATCTGATCATCTGAAAAGTAATACTTTTTCTTGAGCCCATTAGGGTCCGGAGGTCACAAGGCAAAGAGGTGAACACAGTTTAAAAAGGGGCAAGCCCTCCAGGAGAACACTAGGGGTGTTTCATCTTTGACAGAGCACAAGTAATAGAGGGGACCGCTAAAAGAGGGCAAGAAGAGCACTCGGATTTTAGCGAATTGTTCTTTCACATCATGTGTGGGCTCTTCTGGGCTTCCAGGGAGGTATTAGAGGTAAAGAACATCCCTGCCAGTACAGGAGACATAAGACACCTGGGTTTCATCCCTGGGTCAGGAAGATCCCCTGGAGGAGGGCATGGCCACCCACCCCAGTCTCCTTGCCCGGAGAATCCATGGACAGAGGAGCCTCGCAGGCGACAGCCCATAAGGTTGCAAAGATTCAGATACTCCTGAAGTGACTTAGCACACAGGCACATGGGCTCTTCTGACACTTAAGCTCCAGACACAGGAATTTTACACTGAATCACAAGATCTTTTCAAAGGCCTCTACTGGATGCTCACAAGAAGCCAGGCTGGGGGAGGAGACTTGAAGTCATCTACCCTGGTGGTCCGTAGGTTGGGAATTTCGCTCTCAACTGGCCCATCTCACACGGATCAGAGCTATAAACCTGGCTGAGAGGCAGGACACATCTTCCTTCAGAGCCCAGGCAAATACCCCTAGCCTCCAGGGAGGGACGAAGAACCTTCCGTCCCTGAAGGAGGATCAGGCACCGCTCAGCCTCATGGCATGTTTCGCTCAGTAAAAAGCAACTCCCACTGCAGATACACACACCCCGCCCTGCGGGAAGGGTAGAGGCAGAGCCCCTTTCTCCAGAGAAACTGTGGAGAGGTTGCTCAGGCCCAGGATTTCACCCTGCCCCCAGGCAAAGTTCTGAAATATAAATACCTATAAATATCCAAGGAGAGCTGGTCACCTTCCACCTCAGACAAACATGACCCAAGCACTTATCTGTACCTCTTAGGAAGAAAGTGAGCCAGCTGATGATTAGTTTTTAGAACACTTCCAGGAGAAAGAAATCATTCCTCTTTCATAAAATAAAACATGATCTTTTCTGAGAACATGCTGTAATTGGACTTTTCAATAATGTATACAGAGGCGATACACCTCCATCATATAATGTTGGCTGGTTTAATTAAATAGAAATCTCTTTTGGGAAAGACCAGTTTGCAAAATCTTCAATATACTCAGTGACCGGATACAAATAATCACATCTTTTCCTGATTTCTGCCTCATGCATGGCGTTCTGCAGGTAAAACTGTCAGTTTCAAACATGTCAAATGAAAAATAGCAAGAGCTAAGGACGGTGTCACATTCGGATGGAGCCAGGTGCGTGTTGCCTGTCTGGGAAATCGATGTAACCGTAAAAGAGGTTGTCACGATCTTCCTTTCTGTCT
The DNA here is from genome assembly GCA_022376925.1 of Tragulus kanchil. Classification (NCBI taxonomy): domain Eukaryota; kingdom Metazoa; phylum Chordata; class Mammalia; order Artiodactyla; family Tragulidae; genus Tragulus; species Tragulus kanchil. The sequence goes on along the minus strand of JAIOJX010000003.1, from coordinate 165,210,529 downwards.
GCACTTGAGGCAACTGTCAAACCCACCCCAGTCTCCTTGCCCGGAGAATCCATGGACAGAGGAGCCTCGCAGGCGACAGCCCATAAGGTTGCAAAGATTCAGATACTCCTGAAGTGACTTAGCACACAGGCACATGGGCTCTTCTGACACTTAAGCTCCAGACACAGGAATTTTACACTGAATCACAAGATCTTTTCAAAGGCCTCTACTGGATGCTCACAAGAAGCCAGGCTGGGGGAGGAGACTTGAAGTCATCTACCCTGGTGGTCCGTAGGTTGGGAATCTCGCTCTCAACTGGCCCATCTCACACGGATCAGAGCTATAAACCTGGCTGAGAGGCAGGACACATCTTCCTTCAGAGCCCAGGCAAATACCCCTAGCCTCCGGGGAGGGACGAAGAACCTTCCGTCCCTGAAGGAGGATCAGGCACCGCTCAACCTCATGGCATGTTTCGCTCAGTAAAAAGCAACTCCCACTGCAGATACACACACCCCGCCCTGCGGGAAGGGTAGAGGCAGAGCCCCTTTCTCCAGAGACACTGCGGAGAGGTTGCTCAGGCCCAGGATTTCACCCTGCCCCCAGGCAAAGTTCTGAAATATAAATACCTATAAATATCCAAGGAGAGCTGGTCACCTTCCACCTCAGACAAACATGACCCAAGCACTTATCTGTACCTCTTAGGAAGAAAGTGAGCCAGCTGATGATTAGTTTTTAGAACACTTCCAGGAGAAAGAAATCATTCCTCTTTCATAAAATAAAACATGATCTTTTCTGAGAACATGCTGTAATTGGACTTTTCAATAATGTATACAGAGGCGATACACCTCCATCATATAATGTTGGCTGGTTTAATTAAATAGAAATCTCTTTTGGGAAAGACCAGTTTGCAAAATCTTCAATATACTCAGTGACCGGATACAAATAATCACATCTTTTTCCTGATTTCTGCCTCATGCATGGCGTTCTGCAGGTAAAACTGTCAGTTTCAAACATGTCACATGAAAAATAGCAAGAGCTAAGGACGGTGTCACATTCGGATGGAGCCAGGTGCGTGTTGCCTGTCTGGGAAATCGATGTAACCGTAGAAGAGAGGTTGTCACGATCTTCCTTTTGCAAGTGTCATGGCACTTGTGAGGCAATGGAGGAAGGTTTGCATTTTGAATACTGGTAATAAGACCAAAGAGGATTCAAAGAAATTCTGGGCCAGAAGTCAACAATAGCACAGCTCTGGCATCCACTATTGTTACATAAAATCTGTAAATTGTATCCTTATGATCCCATGAGTCATTCACACTACTGAGCAGTTTAGGATGCGTTTTTAAGGAAAGCATTCATTTTCCAGTTCTATTTTTTATTGAGATCATATACTTTATGGAAATAATGAAATGTAGTACGTATCTGACATTTCATGTGCGTGTGTGCTAAGCCACTTCAGTTGTAACCGACTCTTTGAGACCCCATGGACTGTAGCCCCCCAGGGTCCTTTGTCCATGGGATTCTCTAAGCAAGACTATGGAGTGGACTGCCATGCCCTCCTACCAGGGGTCTTCCTGACCCAGGGATCGAACCTGCATCTCTTATGTCTCCTGCACTGGCAGGCGGGTTCTTTGCCACTAATGCCACCTGCAAAGCCCTTGAAGGTACAGGGCCTGCTCAATGTCATGTTCACGCTATCCTTCTGAGACACTCCACTGCTGCCCTGTTCCTCACATAGAGATCTGAGAAGGCACCTTGCATGTAGATGTCTCCTTGCATACTGCAGTATCTAAGCTACCTGAACAGTTTTAAAAAACATTTTTTCCAGGAGAAAGAAATCATTCCTCTTTCATAAAATAAAACATGATCTTTTCTGAGAACATGCTGTAATTGGACTTTTCAATAATGTATACAGAGGCGATACACCTCCATCATATAATGTTGGCTGGTTTAATTAAATAGAAATCTCTTTTGGGAAAGACCAGTTTGCAAAATCATCAATATACTCAGTGACCGGATACAAATAATCACATCTTTTCCTGATTTCTGCCTCATGCATGGCGTTCTGCAGGTAAAACTGTCAGTTTCAAACATGTCAAATGAAAAATAGCAAGAGCTAAGGACGGTGTCACATTCGGATGGAGCCAGGTGCGTGTTGCCTGTCTGGGAAATCGATGTAACCGTAGAAGAGAGGTTGTCACGATCTTCCTTTTGCAAGTGTCATGGCACTTGTGAGGCAATGGAGGAAGGTTTGCATTTTGAATACTGGTAATAAGACCAAAGAGGATTCAAAGAAATTCTGGGCCAGAAGTCAACAATAGCACAGCTCTGGCATCCACTATTGTTACATAAAATCTGTAAATTGTATCCTTATGATCCCATGAGTCATTCACACTACTGAGCAGTTTAGGATGCGTTTTAAGGAAAGCATTCATTTACCAGTTCTATTTTTTATTGAGATCATATACTTTATGGAAATAATGAAATGTAGTACGTATCTGACATTTCATGTGCGTGTGTGCTAAGCCACTTCAGTTGTAACCGACTCTTTGAGACCCCATGGACTGTAGCCCCCCAGGGTCCTTTGTCCATGGGATTCTCTAAGCAAGACTATGGAGTGGACTGCCATGCCCTCCTACCAGGGGTCTTCCTGACCCAGGGATCGAACCTGCATCTCTTATGTCTCCTGCACTGGCAGGCGGGTTCTTTGCCACTAATGCCACCTGCAAAGCCCTTGAAGGTACAGGGCCTGCTCAATGTCATGTTCACGCTATCCTTCTGAGACACTCCACTGCTGCCCTGTTCCTCACATAGAGATCTGAGAAGGCACCTGCATGTAGATGTCTCCTTGCATACTGCAGTATCTAAGCTACCTGAACAGTCAGTTTTGTCTAAAGACAGAAAATAAGTTTTTAGTTCTCTGACTGCTCCTTTTATGATGTGTTTATGATTTAAAATCTAAGCTGCAGCTACCAAATTCCCATAATCCTTTATAGCCTCATCTCTTCAGCTAGGGTTTTTAGGGAGGGGTGGATATTTGTTTGTAATCACGCTTCCGTTAGTATTCTTAATCATTACGAGGAACATATTTTGAATAAAGTACAAAATTCATTGTTACTTCACTACACTACAAGCCAATCCGTGCACATTTTTTACTAAGCAACTGTTTCATCATTTGATTTAAGATTTCAGATTTTATTTTGATTACTGATTCCCCAAACACAAGATCCACTCTGGTTTACATTAATTTCATCTTTTTAAATATGAAAACCAGTTTATTGTTAATTTTAAGAAATGTTGAGCTGGTCTTTTCATAACTTTTCATTTGCTAACCTATGCTGTTATTCTCCAAGACTGGTATATGTTCTTTAGTTTTCCCTAAATTATTTGATCTCGTAACTCTTTTTTCCAAGAACATCTTGAGAATTAATGCTTTTAGAAAACACTTTGAAATATTAATTTCTTAATCTAAAATACGTAAATTTCATGTCTTCAAAACAAAAAGTTAATATTATATGACATTATTTGCTATAATAAATAATAAACTAAGATTAAACTTGAGTGGTTTTTGTTCTTTTTTACTGCTTTGAAGCTAGATATTTCAAGATTGTTTCAGTATAACTAGGGTAGAGATAAGACAGTCCTGTGGCAATGATGATTTCAGATTTTATGATTGAATGCTAGTATAACTACGGTAGAGATAAGACGGTCCTGTGACAGTGATGATTTTAGATTTTATGACTGAATGCTCACTCTACTCCAGGGCTATTCCTGGCCCATTTCTGAAATCTGCAAAAGTTTGTCATTTCTGGTTATTTGGCACCTTTTCTTCAACACCTTTTTTTTAAAAAAATTGATGGTTTGTGTGAATAATGAAGAAAGAGACAACTTTCCTTCTTAAATCAACTTGGGCCACCTTTTGGATGATGGTGGCAAGTTTGGGAGATCTCAATTATCAGACTTAGTTTCACATTGTGAAGCCAAATCTTTTCAGTATAGCCTTTCCTTTTTCATAACCAAGACTGGCTCAGTGGTTTTATAGGTATATATATATATGAATATATTTACACTTAAGTGAATTTTAGTCAAAAAGTCCCTATAAACAAATATTTCCATAGGCATAGAATTTTTTTGGAGAGAAAATCCTTCAAATTATCCAAGAATAATTTGCCTCCTACACAGTTCTAGTACAGAAATTAATGACAGGGCAGCCTGCCACCATCTGCTCTGTGGATGCCCTGGTGATTTGGTTACAAAGAAAAGTAAGCACTCCTTACCACTGAAAAATCACAATTTTTAAATGGCACTAAGAAATATTTTCCTTCTTACTCTCTTTCCTTTCACCAAGTAGCATCGTTACTAAAACAGACAAAAAAAATAAAACAAATGTTATGGCAAATGCCTCTCTAAGCAGGAAGATTCTTGATGATCTTGTGACCTCTCAAATAAATACTAAAAATAAAAACTACTTTGACAATTTATATGTTCTTTAGTTTCCCCTAAATTATTTGATCTCGTAACTCTTTCCTTCCAAGAACATCTTGAGAATTAATGCTTTTAGAAAACACTTTGAAATATTAATTTCTTAATCTAAAATATGTAAATTTCATGTCTTCAAAACAAAAAGTTAATATTATATGACATTATTTGCTATAATAAATAATAAACTAAGATTAAACTTGAGTGGTTTTTGTTCATATTTTTACTGCTTTGAAGCTAGATATTTCAAGACTGTTTCAGTATAACTAGGGTAGAGATAAGACGGTCCTGTGGCAATGATGATTTCAGAATTTATGATTGAATGCTAGTATAACTAGGGTAGAGATAAGACAGTCCTGTGACAGTGATGATTTTAGATTTTATGACTGAATGCTCACTCTACTCCAGGGCTATTCCTGGCCCATTTCTGAAATCTGCAAAAGTTTGTCATTTCTGGTTATTTGGCACCTTTTCTTCAACATCTTTTTTTTTTTAAAAAATTGATGGTTTGTGTGAATAATGAAGAAAGAGACAACTTTCCTTCTTAAATCCTTGGGCCACCTTTTGGATGATGGTGGCAAGTTTGGGAGATCTCAATTATCAACCTTAGTTTCACATTGTGAAGCCAAATCTTTTCAGTATAGCCTTTCCTTTTTCATAACCGAGACTGGCTCAGTGGTTTTATAGGTACATATATATATGAATATATTTATATTTAAGTGAATTTTAGTCAAAAAGTCCCTATAAACAAATATTTCCATAGGCAGAGAATTTTTTTCGGAGAGAAAATCCTTCAAATTATCCAAGAATAATTTGCCTCCTACACAGTTCTAGTACAGAAATTAATGACAGGGCAGCCTGCCACCATCTGCTCTGTGGATGCCCTGGTGATTTGGTTACAAAGAAAAGTAAGCACTCCTTACCACTGAAAAATCACAATTTTTAAATGGCACTAAGAAATATTTTCCTTCTTACTCGCTTTCCTTTCACCAAGTAGTATTGTTACTAAAACAGACAAAAAAAATAAAACAAATGTTATGGCAAATGCTTCTCTAAGCAGGAAGATTCTTGATGATTTGTGACCTCTCAAATACTAAAAATAAAAACTACTTTGACAATTTATCTTTTGTGATCCTTTGAGATTTAAATCAGATGTGGAAACAGTTTTCAAAACTATGTTGTCAAATATACACCTGCATGATTTTTTACTAAGCAGCAATAATTAATGCCTAAAAACAAAGCCAATAGCTAAAAAAGAAAAGGAAAAAAAAAACCCAGAAATTAGAAGCAAATTTATTTTCCTATTTTTTCTCCATACCAGAATTTTTAAAATACAAGGCAAATAAAATAAGTACCTTTCTTTTAATTAGATCATTAAAAAGTATTAAAAAACAAATAAAAAGAAATATTTTATATCAGTCTATCTCAATCATTCATTTCTGCATTTTTTACATGCATACCTATTTATAACATACAATGGTTACTTAAGTGCTTTAGGTGCTCAGATAAATCAAAGTTGACTTTGGCCAATTTTCTTGCTTGGAGGAGTTTCAGCCATCTTACCAGTTGTTTAAAGACATAGTTCTCCAGTAAGACTCTGTTACAGGTACTTACTGAGTAGACTGAACCCTCCTTGAGTTCTTCTACTATCAGCACAGTCCAGGGACCCTAGTTTATACCAAGAATGACTCTGCACATTATCATCTGGTATCACCCACAACCAATTACAAATTGCAACATTTGTAGACTATACGTAAGAGGGTTATAGAGTGGGAATCAAACTCTCCCTTATTCCTTCTGCTCCGTAATCATCCTAAAGTGATAAGCAGCACTGTTCTGAGGAAACTCAGCCTTTCCATAATGTAGCTTATACTCCGCATGACTGAGCGGAGAACGATCCTAGCCATGTCCACGTGGACACCCCGCCGACTTCCTCCTGTCCCTCTTGACTCCTGCCCCTCTCATGGCTCTTCATCCTCAGTTCTTTATGCTGCCATAAATTGACAGGGCAGCCTGCCACCATCTGCTCTGTGGATGCCCTGGTGATTTGGTTACAAAGAAAAGTAAGCACTCCTTACCACTGAAAAATCACAATTTTTAAATGGCACTAAGAAATATTTTCCTTCTTACTCTCTTTCCTTTCACCAAGTAGCATCGTTACTAAAACAGACAAAAAAAATAAAACAAATGTTATGGCAAATGCCTCTCTAAGCAGGAAGATTCTTGATGATCTTGTGACCTCTCAAATAAATACTAAAAATAAAAACTACTTTGACAATTTATCTTTTGTGATCCTTTGAGATTTAAATCAGATATGTAAACATTTTTCAAAACTATGTTGTCAAATATACACCTGCATGATTTTTTACTAAGCAGCAACAATTAATGCCTAAAAGCAAAGCCAATAGCTAAAAAAGAAAAGGAAAAAAAAAAACCCAGAAATTAGAAGCAAATTTATTTTCCTATTTTTTCTCCATACCAGAATTTTTAAAATACAAGGCAAATAAAATAAGTACCTTTCTTCTAATTAGATCATTAAAAAGTATTAAAAAACAAACAAAAAGAAATATTTTATATCAGTCTATCTCAATCATTCATTCCTGCATTTTTTTACATGCATACCTATTTATAACATACAATGGTTACTTAAGTGCTTTAGGTGCTCAGATAAATCAAAGTTGACTTTGGCCAATTTTCTTGCTTGGAGGAGTTTCAGCCATCTTACCAGTTGTTTAAAGACATAGTTCTCCAGTAAGACTCTGTTACAGGTACTTACTGAGTAGACTGAACCCTCCTTGAGTTCTTCTACTATCAGCACAGTCCAGGGACCCTAGTTTATACCAAGAATGACTCTGCACATTATCATCTGGTATCACCCACAACCAATTACAAATTGCAACATTTGTAGACTATACGTAAGAGGGTTATAGAGTGGGAATCAAACTCTCCCTTATTCCTTCTGCTCCGTAATCATCCTAAAGTGATAAGCAGCACTGTTCTGAGGAAACTCAGCCTTTCCATAATGTAGCTTATACTCCGCATGACTGAGCGGAGAACGATCCTAGCCATGTCCACGTGGACACCCCGCCGACTTCCTCCTGTCCCTCTTGACTCCTGCCCCTCTCATGGCTCTTCATCCTCAGTTCTTTATGCTGCCATCCCTGCTCCTTTCCAGCTTTATTCTACGTAAGGAAGTCAGCATTCTCCTCTTAACCCCAAATACACACTCCTAAGGAATGCATTAATTCAGCGGAGTCATGTCAGGTCAACACAGGTAGCACATGGGCCCTACCGATTGTAGGGGCTCCTCAGAATCTGGCCCCCGTGGTCCCCACTGCATCCTTCAGGTTCCTGAGAACCACTGCTCAAGACCCTGGGATTCCTGATGGTTTTCTGGCTCAGTAGTAAAGAACCCGCCAATGCAGGAGAGGCAAGAGACGCGGGCTTGATCTCTGTGTCAGGAAGACCTCCTAGAGGAAAAAATGGCAACCCATTCCACGGTTCTTGCCTGGAGAATCCTATGAACAGAGAAGCCTTATTGGGGCACAGTCCAGGGGGTCACAAAGAGCCGAGTAAAACTGAGCAACTAAACAACAACAGGAAAGAAAGAGCAAGAATTTCCAATGTGTGGAGGTCTGTTTGAGTAGTCAGCTTAAGTCAGATCCCAGCTCTAAGCTGTGACAAGAAAGGCCCAGGGGACCTCATGCCTTCTCAACATCCCTGGAGCACACGCCCCTCCTCACAGGTCGTTATCCAGTTTTGTTACACTTGTCAGTCTGAGGTGACTCACCAAACTGCCACTTAAAAGTGATCATATTGGACCAAATTGTGTACTTTTTTGTTTGAAACAAACGAACTTCATTTGTTGTGAGATCTTAATGGATCTTTAAATGACTCTAATATAGTATGCCTCTTTGCTGCTGTTTATTTGCTCAGTCATGTCCAAGTCTTTGTGACCTTCCAGGCTCCCCTGTCCACTGGATTTCCCAGGCAAGGATACCAGAGTGGGTTGCCATTTCCTTCTCCAGGGGTCTTCCTAACCTAGAGATTGAACCTGCATGTCCTGCATTGGCAGCCGATTCTTTCTACCAAGCCACCAGGAAAGCCCTATGTCTGTTCAGGATTTAGCAAATTAGATGTGCCTTTAAAAAAACAGTGGAGAACGATCCTAGCCATGTCCACGTGGACACCCCCGACTTCCTCCTGTCCCTCTTGACTCCTGCCTCTCATGGCTCTTCATCCTCAGTTCTTTATGCTGCCATCCCTGCTCCTTTCCAGCTTTACTCTACGTAAGGAAGTCAGCATTCTCCTCTTAACCCCAAATACACACTCCTAAGGAATGCATTAATTCAGCGGAGTCATGTCAGGTCAACACAGGTAGCACATGGGCCCTACCGATTGTAGGGGCTCCTCAGAATCTGGCCCCCGTGGTCCCCACTGCATCCTTCAGGTTCCTGAGAACCACTGCTCAAGACCCTGGGATTCCTGATGGTTTTCTGGCTCAGTAGTAAAGAACCCGCCAATGCAGGAGAGGCAAGAGACGCGGGCTTGATCTCTGTGTCAGGAAGACCTCCTAGAGGAAAAAATGGCAACCCATTCCACGGTTCTTGCCTGGAGAATCCTATGAACAGAGAAGCCTTATTGGGGCACAGTCCAGGGGGTCACAAAGAGCCGAGTAAAACTGAGCAACTAAACAACAACAGGAAAGAAAGAGCAAGAATTTCCAATGTGTGGAGGTCTGTTTGAGTAGTCAGCTTAAGTCAGATCCCAGCTCTAAGCTGTGACAAGAAAGGCCCAGGGGACCTCATGCCTTCTCAACATCCCTGGAGCACACGCCCCTCCTCACAGGTCGTTATCCAGTTTTGTTACACTTGTCAGTCTGAGGTGACTCACCAAACTGCCACTTAAAAGTGATCATATTGGACCAAATTGTGTACTTTTTTGTTTGAAACAAACGAACTTCATTTGTTGTGAGATCTTAATGGATCTTTAAATGACTCTAATATAGTATGCCTCTTTGCTGCTGTTTATTTGCTCAGTCATGTCCAAGTCTTTTGTGACCTTCCAGGCTCCCCTGTCCACTGGATTTCCCAGGCAAGGATACCAGAGTGGGTTGCCATTTCCTTCTCCAGGGGGTCTTCCTAACCTAGAGATTGAACCTGCATGTCCTGCATTGGCAGCCGATTCTTTTCTACCAAGCCACCAGGAAAGCCCTATGTCTGTTCATAGGGATAATTAAAAATGTCCATTAAAAAAGTAGCAAATTAGATGTGCCTTTAGAAACAAGACTTTACTCTGTCCATTTATCAGTCTGTCTCTCTATGTACTTACCTAACTCCCATAGTTGTGGCAACTGTACATCTTTGGAGTGAGTACGACAACTGAAAACTTCTATTCCATTTTTTTCCTCATTGTTATACTTTTACTAATTTGTAGAAAGTTGGATATTAAAAATATACACTCCCTATACTTGTTTGCAACCATGATATGACATTTTAAAACATCTAAATTGCAATAAGAAGGTAATCTTAGCAGTTAATAGTGCTACAGAAAGGTGTTGATATGAGCAGACTGTGGCCTAGCTTTCAAGAGCCTCAAGATTTGAAGATGGTGTATTCAGTCACTTGTCATTTCCTCAACACACACATCTTAAAAAGGATGGGTATCTGACATTTTACCCTAAGTCATCTCAAAGGACGACTATGCTCTGTTTCTCAGAAAGGAATCAATAGTTTTCTTTTAAACATCAAAGCTCCTGATATGGAGGAATAGAATGTCAGCACTTACAGATCTGTAGACTGATTCACTGCCTCCTGAAAAAGAGGCCTGTGGGATTGCCCTTTGAGATACCAAGTGTGGATCCAGAAGAAAGGAAAAACCAAAGAGATGCACAGCGTCACCTTAAAGGAAAAGACAACGACGATAATAAAAATAACAGGTCTTTTCTATCTTTCCAGGATGATGTGAGGATTATTTCACAGATGACAATCAACATATCTCAACTATGCATATGCCCATCACTGATGGTACCCGATGATCTATAGAAATATCTAGAAGGCACTAAGGCAGCAAAGCTGGTTCTGTCCAGGCACCAAGGTCCAAGGTAAAACAAATGCCTTTTATGTAACAATTATGAAGGAACACACCTGTCATAATCCTGATGACATGAAATGTCTACTATTTACAACTAATTTTTAGGGTTTCCCTGTTGCTCAGATGGTAAAGAATTTGCCTGCAATGCAGGAGACCCAGGTTCAATCCCTGGTCAGGAAGATTCCATACAGAAGGGAATGGCTATCTACTCCAGTATTCTTGTCTGGAGAATTCTACGGACAGAGAAGCCTGGAAGGTACAGTCCATGGGGTCCCAAAGAGTTATACACAGCTGAGCGACTAGCATTTTCACTTTTCTTGTTTGTAATCTGTCCTGTCTGAGATAATGTTATAGAACTGACTTTCTTTGGTAGCTTGCATCAGGAACGAATTCAACAATCCACCCAGTTTTATCCCTTCCTACAAATGAATACAGGGAGTCTCTGGTTTTATGAAGGCCTCTCCTGAGAAGCTGAAGTTCTTCCTGTGTCATGGGCAAGCATCACTTCTGGGCACAGAGCTTTTAGTGGAATCCTGTTAAGCCTGGATATGAGTTAAGTCAGCAGGAAAAGCAAACAAGGAAGCACCAAATAGTCTTTCACAGTTTTCTCTCTTTTCCTTCATTAGTTGTAACGGCCTTCAGGTTTGTCCAAACTTAGTGCAGAAGCAAAGAATGAAAATGTTTGTATCAAGGTGGTTCAGAAGTCGAAAGCACTGAATCCAGCACCTTGAGCTCAGGTGGGCAGAAAGCTGCCCCTAACAGCCTGCACCCACAGTCAGCACTCTGCAAGAGCACCATACGACTGACCCCTAATTTAGAGCAACTCAGTCATACATACACATGTTTATTATTAATATTGTGTCCTCTTTCCCATTGTCTACCTGCTTATTCAAGAATTATTTAACTAGCTAGGAAAACACAAATTTCCCCAGGAGATAACACTTCTCTCCTCTGTGGATAACAGAATTTCTACTAGGATGAGCTTCAAAAGATATGAAAAGACGCATGGGTTTGGGACATTCCTGGGGTTTCTCTCCACATGGAGTATGGTCTTAGATATGTCTGGGGCCACTCTTGCATTATGGCATGTGATTTTAGCAACTGAACTTTCTCTTTTCTTGACAGCAGCTAAATTTACAGCATGGAGCAAGGTGCCATCCCAAAGAACCTGGGAGCAGAGGTGCTTTCTTCCTTGATGGTTTCTTTTTAAAGGGACGACTCCCAGATCCTTGAGAGAGTCCTGGGCTGTGAAACTGTCAAGAGGCTTTTAGGAAGAGCATTTCAAAGGATCAGAAAAATGACGCACTGAACAACTTTTCTAAAGTAAGCGTTTGAAGCAAGGAAGAAGCCACATCTGTCACAGGACTCCTGGATCCTGTGAGGACCAGTGAAGGACAGATAAGGGCTCCAAAGGCAGGAAGACATGCGTCTGAGGTTTAGTCAAGCCAAGGAAATGTTAAGAACTTACCAGTGAATAGAACCCATGGAATGACTTCCTTTACAAGCTGAGGGCAAGACATTGCTTCTGGGCACAGAGCTTTTAGTGGAATCCTGTTAAGCCTGGATATGAGTTAAGTCAGCAGGAAAAGCAAACAAGGAAGCACCAAATAGTCTTTCACAGTTTTCTCTCTTTTCCTTCATTAGTTGTAACGGCCTTCAGGTTTGTCCAAACTTAGTGCAGAAGCAAAGAATGAAAATGTTTGTATCAAGGTGGTTCAGAAGTCGAAAGCACTGAATCCAGCACCTTGAGCTCAGGTGGGCAGAAAGCTGCCCCTAACAGCCTGCACCCACAGTCAGCACTCTGCAAGAGCACCATACGACTGACCCCTAATTTAGAGCAACTCAGTCATACATACACATGTTTATTATTAATATTGTGTCCTCTTTCCCATTGTCTACCTGCTTATTCAAGAATTATTTAACTAGCTAGGAAAACACAAATTTCCCCAGGAGATAACACTTCTCTCCTCTGTGGATAACAGAATTTCTACTAGGATGAGCTTCAAAAGATATGAAAAGACGCATGGGTTTGGGACATTCCTGGGGTTTTCTCTCCACATGGAGTATGGTCTTAGATATGTCTGGGGCCACTCTTGCATTATGGCATGTGATTTTAGCAACTGAACTTTCTCTTTTCTTGACAGCAGCTAAATTTACAGCATGGAGCAAGGTGCCATCCCAAAGAACCTGGGAGCAGAGGTGCTTTCTTCCTTGATGGTTTCTTTTTAAAGGGACGACTCCCAGATCCTTGAGAGAGTCCTGGGCTGTGAAACTGTCAAGAGGCTTTTAGGAAGAGCATTTCAAAGGATCAGAAAAATGACGCACTGAACAACTTTTCTAAAGTAAGCGTTTGAAGCAAGGAAGAAGCCACATCTGTCACAGGACTCCTGGATCCTGTGAGGACCAGTGAAGGACAGATAAGGGCTCCAAAGGCAGGAAGACATGCGTCTGAGGTTTAGTCAAGCCAAGGAGAATGTTAAGAACTTACCAGTGAATAGAACCCATGGAATGACTTCCTTTACAAGCTGAGGGCAAGACATGTCTACCCAAGCCTTTCCAGACCTGCACAGAGATGCCATGAAGCCAGCAGCCTCTAGAAATATTTGGGGAATTCGCTGTTCCCATTGGGCAGCACTTTACATATCAAAATGACTCGTGCATATTTATCCAGATGAATGTCCCATCTCTGTCAGAAAAACACTCATGAAGTTTCTGTTGTCATAGGGAAAAAGTACCCCAAAACTATTTGTTCAACGTCAACTTGTGCCTGTCCCCCAGACTAGAGCATTAAGATGCACTGAACAAGAACAGTATGTGATCTTTTGTTGTTTCTGTTTAGTTGCTAAGTCGTGGCTGACTCTTTTGTGACCCCATGGACTGTAGCCTTCTAGACTCCTCTGTCCATGGGATTCTCCAAGTGAGAATATTGGAGTGGGTTGCCATTTCCTTCTCCAGGGGTCTTCCCAACCCAGGGATCAAACCTGAGTCTTCTGCATTGGCAGGCAGATTCTTTACCACTGGGCCACCAGAGAAGTTAATGTAATCTTTAGATACTAGCAGTTGTGGGGGGGGGAGATAAGTGAGTAAAGCAACAATTCCAAAAGGGAGCCATGAGTCTGCAGTAGGTACACAGTAGGTATGGGGGCACACTGCGGTGGGGCGCAGGGACATAAACCACATTTTGATATAAAGAACAGTTTAAAAGAAGTGTTAATACTGGAAAGAGACAGCAATACTAAATACAGCAAGAAGAATGGAAAATACATCAGGAAAAAAAAAAAAAAAAAACAGGTACTCCTACCTGAGATGATTATAATTAAATAGTGAAACTCGAACATGAGATACAGTGTGAGAAGATCCTTAAACTCGTGCTAAGCAGTCTGTATTGAATACAACAGAGCCCCTGAAGGAGTTTTAAGAAAGAGAAGGATACAAATGATCTCTTTTTGCTATAGAATTATCACTCTGGCAGCAGAATGAAAAATAAATCTGCAGGAGTCAATTTTAGAGGTGTGGATAACCATTATGAGACTTTAGCAAAAATCAAAGCAAGGGGTCAAAACTTCACATAGTAAAGAGTTTCTGCTCAGTTACCTACCGCTAAATGCTTTCAGTTCAAGACTACCTAGCGTGACTGCAATTTTGACTCCTCTCCTGAGGGTTACGTATCCAAGGTTCCCCTCTTTTCCCTTCCTGCCATGAACTTCTGTTTCTTTCTGAGCAACTTAGTCCAACGGTACCTGGTGGGACAGAGCAGGCAGAAGGCATACTCTCAGTTGTTGGACGGAGAGTTCCATGATGTCAGTTAAATCCAGTTGGATACTAATATTGTATTAGCATTATAATCCTTAACTGGTTTTCTGCCTTCTCCTTATATGAACATTAAGAGAATAGTGGTGCTACAAATGAACTTACCTACCAAACAGAAACAGACACAGACTTAGAGAACTAATTTATGGTCACTGGGGGAAGGCTGTGAGGAAAGGATAGTTAGGGAGTTTGGGATGGACTGGTACACACTACTGTATTTAAAATGGATAATCAACAAGGACCTGCTGTATAGCACAGAAAACTCTGCTCCATGTTCTGTGGCGGCCTGGAAGGGAGGAGAGTTTGGGGGAGAATGGGTACATGCATACCTACGGCCGAGTCCCTGTGCTGTCCACCTGAAGCTATCACAGCATTGTTCATTGGCTGAACTCCAATACAAAGTATTTTTTTAGAAAAAGATAATGGTGTTGAGAGCATAAGTAATAACTGACAGTCTGCCTATATTTTTCTTCTACTTCTACAACGTCTGCTTCATGTATATTAAAGCTTAAAGTTTTTTTTATTAGATGCCAAAATGTTTAGGCTTGTCTCGACCTGGGGATGAAATGGCAGCTGTATCTTTAGGGAATGGCTTCCTTTCTCCCCCTGATACCCTTTGCTCTGCACGTTTTGTCTCATGTTACTCTGGCAGCTCTCACCTTCTTTAAACTAGAGCTAGTAGCATGCTGTGTCTTTTCTCACTCTTTTGTCATATTTGTATTACTGCATTTAAAGTAAATTCCTGTAAGCAGATGTAGTGGAGGCTTACTTTTTTACTCAATTTGGCAATTTCTGCATTTTTGCTTGGGGCAGTTTTAATCATACTCACATTTCATATGACGGTTTGTGCCGCTGGATTTATATCTACCATTTGAGTGTTTTTCTCAACTGCTGTTTCTTTTGCCCACTTTGCTTCATCATGTGTTTATTTTTTGTTTATGATTCTACATTACCTTCACTGATGACTTATTTTGTCTCCGTTTTAGTAGCCAGTTCCCTATCATTTAGCTATCTACCGATATGTTTCTACTAGTGATGTCTGTGGGTATAGCTTTGTTGTTGTAGCTGTTGTTTTAAACATCTCAGTTGATGATCATTCTTTGTGCGGCAATAGTAAGTTAATATAGTGACATCACAGTAGGGCCTTTTGAATGCAGACTGAAGTGCTCAAGGTATTAAAAAAAGTACCATTCAATGTAGGAATTTCACTTCTGAGTAGTCATCTGAAAAAAATAAAAACAGTAGTTTAAGAAGATACATGTGGGGCTTCCCTGGTGGAGTTCGCCTGCCAATGCAGGAGACACAAGTTCGATCCCTGATTCGGGAAGATCCCACATGCTGCGGAGCAACCACGCCCCTGAGCCACAGCTACTGAGCCTGTGCTCTAGAGCCTTGGAGCGTCACTGTTGAGCCCATGGGCCACAGCTACTGAAGCCTGTGTGCCCTGGAGCCCGAGCTCCACAATGAGAGAAGTCCCTGCAGCAAGAAACCTGCTCACCTCAACTCGAGAGTAGTCCCCACTCCTTGCAACTAGAGAAGAGCCTGCAGCAGCAGTGAAAACCCAGAATAGCCACAAATAAATAAATTAACTAATTTTTTAGAAAGATACATGCATCCCTACATTCATTTCACCACTGTTTACCACAGCAACGCTGTTGGGTATGAATAGCAATCTAACTGTTGCCCCGTGTGCCACAAGTGAGGATTCCACATCCTGCAAGGCCAGATGTAGACAAACAAACAATGTTTTCTTTTTTTTTTTAAACCAAAGGTTAATGGTGTGAGGTAGGTGCATGCTCAGTCACGATGTCATGTGCAACTCTTAGCAACTGTCCATGGGGTTTCCCAGGCAGGAATACTGGAGTGGGTTGCCATTCCCGTCTCCAGTGGACCTTCCTGACCCATGGATCAAGCCGTCTCCTGCACTGGCAGGTGGATTCTTCATGACTGAGCCCCTGGGGAAGGCGAGGTAGTGGATGCCAGTCAGCTTGGATGTGGTAGTCATGTCACAATGCACATTTATATGACGTCATCATGCTGTATGCCTTTAAATATATGTTTCTTTTGCCCACTTTGCTTCATCATGTGTTTATTTTGTTTATGATTCTACATTACCTTCACTGATGACTTATTTTGTCTCCGTTTTAGTAGCCAGTTCCCTATCATTTAGCTATCTACCGATATGTTTCTACTAGTGATGTCTGTGGGTATAGCTTTGTTGTTGTAGCTGTTGTTTTAAACATCTCAGTTGATGATCATTCTTTGTGCGGCAATAGTAAGTTAATATAGTGACATCACAGTAGGGCCTTTTGAATGCAGACTGAAGTGCTCAAGGTATTAAAAAAAGTACCATTCAATGTAGGAATTTCACTTCTGAGTAGTCATCTGAAAAAAATAAAAACAGTAGTTTAAGAAGATACATGTGGGGCTTCCCTGGTGGAGTTCGCCTGCCAATGCAGGAGACACAAGTTCGATCCCTGATTCGGGAAGATCCCACATGCTGCGGAGCAACCACGCCCCTGAGCCACAGCTACTGAGCCTGTGCTCTAGAGCCTTGGAGCGTCACTGTTGAGCCCATGGGCCACAGCTACTGAAGCCTGTGTGCCCTGGAGCCCGAGCTCCACAATGAGAGAAGTCCCTGCAGCAAGAAACCTGCTCACCTCAACTCGAGAGTAGTCCCCACTCCTTGCAACTAGAGAAGAGCCTGCAGCAGCAGTGAAAACCCAGAATAGCCACAAATAAATAAATTAACTAATTTTTTAGAAAGATACATGCATCCCTACATTCATTTCACCACTGTTTACCACAGCAACGCTGTTGGGTATGAATAGCAATCTAACTGTTGCCCCGTGTGCCACAAGTGAGGATTCCACATCCTGCAAGGCCAGATGCAGACAAACAAACAATGTTTTTTTTTTTTTTTTAAACCAAAGGTTAATGGTGTGAGGTAGGTGCATGCTCAGTCACGATGTCATGTGCAACTCTTAGCAACTGTCCATGGGGTTTCCCAGGCAGGAATACTGGAGTGGGTTGCCATTCCCGTCTCCAGTGGACCTTCCTGACCCAGGGATCAAGCCGTCTCCTGCACTGGCAGGTGGATTCTTCATGACTGAGCCCCTGGGGAAGGCGAGGTAGTGGATGCCAGTCAGCTTGGATGTGGTAGTCATGTCACAATGCACATTTATATGACGTCATCATGCTGTATGCCTTTAAATATATCAAACTTTTGTCAGTTAAACCTCAATAAGGCTGGGAAAAGGTTAAGAAATAATAAAATTTAGGATAACTTTCTATTATTAGCATGTAGAAACATTATCACAAAAGCTATCTGAGAAAACACTGTATGTTCTACACAGTATATTTTTTTGAATAAAATAATCATAATTTGTTTCAGGGAATATTCTAATCTGGGTTGTTTTACTATTGAGAAATTAAGGTCTAATTTATATGATTTATAAAAGATCCTAGTTTAAATGAGAATAACTCTGTTGACTGGTAGAAAATTAATTTTTAGCCCTGGGGAGAAAAACATAGTCTACAAAATGCCACACTCGCCAGGTGAGACACACCTGGCAACAATATTATACA
Organism: Tragulus kanchil; assembly: GCA_022376925.1. Classification (NCBI taxonomy): domain Eukaryota; kingdom Metazoa; phylum Chordata; class Mammalia; order Artiodactyla; family Tragulidae; genus Tragulus; species Tragulus kanchil. The sequence continues at coordinate 165,192,583 of JAIOJX010000003.1, read as the reverse complement.
CTCAAATAGATCGTGGAAACATATGGTTTCTATCTTTTGGCTCATGCACATGTAGATCCCTTACATTTTACCTACAGTTAAATCTACAACCTCAGAGGGTTTTGCTTATGAAATTTGGCTTTTTCTCAGCATCTTCCTTTTAATGGGAGCTATTGTAATTTGTCCTTTCATATAGAAATGACATATATAAATATAATAAATTTCATATATAAATAAATGTAGGAAAAACTGAGCCTAAATGAATAGGGAATATCCTAGTTTACTGCAGCTCATTTCATCTCATTTATCCCATATGATTTATACATAATTTTTGGTCTTTATTTATGGAAAATATTATAAATTGTTTGCTTTTGATGATTAGATTGTTTTCCTTTTGCTTTTTATGACTATTCACTTTTGTACGAATGCTTGTAAGACACCAAACATAACATAAAACACAAAAATGTGCTCACCTATGTCTTTCAGAGCATTGCAATACACAGTTCCCTTTGTCCAACAAGCATCTTATTTCATGATCACCTTTTCACAAACTTCCATAAATAAATTGGATATGATTGCCAAAGTAGCACAGCTTCCCAGGTGGCTCAGTGGTAAAGAGCTGGCCTGCAATGCAGGAAATACATGACTTCATGACTGGGGAAGGCGAGGTAGTGGATGCCAGTCAGCTTGGATGTGGTAGTCATGTCACAATGCACATTTATATGACGTCATCATGCTGTATGCCTTTAAATATATCAAACTTTTGTCAGTTAAACCTCAATAAGGCTGGGAAAAGGTTAAGAAATAATAAAATTTAGGATAACTTTCTATTATTAGCATGTAGAAACATTATCACAAAAGCTATCTTAGAAAACACTGTATGTTCTACACAGCATATTTTTTTGAATAAAATAATCATAATTTGTTTCAGGGAATATTCTAATCTGGGTTGTTTTACTATTGAGAAATTAAGGTCTAGTTTATATGATTTATAAAAGATCCTAGTTTAAATGAGAATAACTCTGTTGACTGGTAGAAAATTAATTTTTAGCCCTGGGGAGAAAAACATAGTCTACAAAATGCCACACTCGCCAGGTGAGACACACCTGGCAACAATATTATACACTCAAATAGATCGTGGAAACATATGGTTTCTATCTTTTGGCTCACACACATGTGGATCCCTTACATTTTACCTGCAGCTAAATCTACAACCTCAGAGGGTTTTGCTTATGAAATTTGGCTTTTTCTCAGCATCTTCCTTTTAATGGGAGCTATTGTAATTTGTCCTTTCATATATAAATGACATATATAAATATAATAAATTTCATATATAAATAAATGTAGGAAAAACTGAGCCTAAATGAATAGGGAATATCCTAGTTTACTGCAGCTCATTTCATCTCATTTATCCCATATGATTTATACATAATTTTTGGTCTTTATTTATGGAAAATATTATAAATTGTTTGCTTTTGATGATTAGATTGTTTTCCTTTTGCTTTTTATGACTATTCACTTTTGTACGAATGCTTGTAAGACACCAAACATAACATAAAACACAAAAATGTGCTCACCTATGTCTTTCAGAGCATTGCAATATACAGTTCCCTTTGTCCAACAAGCATCTTATTTCATGATCACCTTTTCACAAATTTCCATAAATAAATTGGATATGATTGCCAAAGTAGTACAGCTTCCCAGGTGGCTCAGTGGTAAAGAACTGGCCTGCAATGCAGGAAATATGGGTTCGATCCCGGGTCAGGAAGACCTCCTGGAGGAGGAAACAGCAACCCACTCCAGCATTCCTGCCTGGAAATTTCCACGGACAAAAGAGCCTGGTGGGCTACACTCCTCCGGGTTACAGAGTCAGACACGACTGAGGTACTGAACATGCACACTAAAATACTAACGCACTCTGAACTAAAGTAAGTGTCAAAAAATACTAACAGTTTTGATGCTGTTCAAACATGCTTAAAAATCCCATCAGTGGAAAGGCAAACTTTTGTGCTTTCTGGGATCCAACCTCACTTAAGTTCCTGAGCTAAAAAGGAAACGTGTTTTCAGATCTCATAGAACCTTCCTCTGCGCTACCACCTTTGTTGTTATTAGCTGCTGAGTAGAACCAAAGGCTCACCTCCCAGTGACACTGTGAGAACCTCAGAGTTAGCAGCACCGCCTTCCTGCAGACAACATGATTTTCTCTGCTGTCGGTGAAGATGCTCAAGTCATCGGTGGAATAAGAGTGGCTCCTCTACCCATGGCGTTCTCCAGATGAGAATACTGGAGTGGGTTGCCATGCCATTTTCCAGGGATCTTCCTTTTTTTTAGTCTAAGCATAGTTTATACTAAAAGTTGGACAGAACAAGAATCAAAAAATTATAATTTCAGGACCAAATTCAGTCGGTCATTCCATTAAAGCTATGATAGTAATATCTAGAAAGTGTGGTGGGACTTTTCAATGCATTTCTTTCCAAACATGTGTTTTCAAAATTCCAGCTCAAAAGATCTGGTTAAACATGTGCTGAAATCCAAACCAGCTGGCTGGAGCTTTTATAATCAGTACAGACTCCTGACACAAGTCAAACTGATTGGATTCTCACTCTTGTGAAATGTTTATTAAAACTCAGGGACTCTTGTGTATCTGTTGTAAGCTTGTGAAGCCTGTGTTTGGTCATCTGCTTTGAGACCAAGAGCCAACTGGTCTTCAAAGAGAGGAACACCTTTTCACAAACTTCCATAAATAAATTGGATATGATTGCCAAAGTAGTACAGCTTCCCAGGTGGCTCAGTGGTAAGAACTGGCCTGCAATGCAGGAAATATGGGTTCGATCCTGGGTCAGGAAGACCTCCTGGAGGAGAAACAGCAACCCACTCCAGCATTCCTGCCTGGAAATTTCCACGGACAAAAGAGCCTGTGTGGGCTACACTCCTCCGGGTTACAGAGTCAGACACGACTGAGGTACTGAACATGCACACTAAAATACTAACGCACTCTGAACTAAAGTAAGTGTCAAAAAATACTAACAGTTTTGATGCTGTTCAAACATGCTTAAAAATCCCATCAGTGGAAAGGCAAACTTTTGTGCTTTCTGGGATCCAACCTCACTTAAGTTCCTGAGCTAAAAAGGAAACGTGTTTTCAGATCTCATAGAACCTTCCTCTGCGCTACCACCTTTGTTGTTATTAGCTGCTGAGTAGAACCAAAGGCTCACCTCCCAGTGACACTGTGAGAACCTCAGAGTTAGCAGCACCGCCTTCCTGCAGACAACATGATTTTCTCTGCTGTCGGTGAAGATGCTCAAGTCATCGGTGGAATAAGAGTGGCTCCTCTACCCATGGCGTTCTCCAGATGAGAATACTGGAGTGGGTTGCCATGCCATTTTCCAGGGATCTTCCTTTTTTTTAGTCTAAGCATAGTTTATACTAAAAGTTGGACAGAACAAGAATCAAAAAATTATAATTTCAGGACCAAATTCAGTCGGTCATTCCATTAAAGCTATGATAGTAATATCTAGAAAGTGTGGTGGGACTTTTCAATGCATTTCTTTCCAAACATGTGTTTTCAAAATTCCAGCTCAAAAGATCTGGTTAAACATGTGCTGAAATCCAAACCAGCTGGCTGGAGCTTTTATAATCAGTACAGACTCCTGACACAAGTCAAACTGATTGGATTCTCACTCTTGTGAAATGTTTATTAAAACTCAGGGACTCTTGTGTATCTGTTGTAAGCTTGTGAAGCCTGTGTTTGGTCATCTGCTTTGAGACCAAGAGCCAACTGGTCTTCAAAGAGAGGGAACACACAAAAAGAGGCAGAAAGATTTACAGACAAAATATCCTGTGGCTCCTGAGAAGGAGAGAGGGCGAGAACAAATGCATGACAGCTGACGCTATCTGCCATTCCCAGTTCTGGTCCCACAAGAGCTTTGAAAATGGATCGCGAGCTACCCCATGTCCTTCTAGTTCATGCCCTTTTTTTTTTTTTTTTTTCTTAAACTAGCTTCAAGAAGCTCTCATTTTGTATTCATGATTTTATGCAAATGAACAAACAAAAAACAGATGCACAGATAATGGAGAAAAGAAGTGTGTGTCTTTTGGACAGCAAATCTGAGATAAAAGCAACAGAGCTCCTGAAGGTGAACTAGACCATCTAAGAAGATGAAGTAAACCAGAAGAGGAAGAGAAGCAGGAGGCACTCCACCTGACGCAGCCTTGGGACTCCTGCCCAACTGCTGCAGGTCTGGGGGCAGAGGGGCCAGAGGTGAGGCTGAAAAGGATGCTATGCAAATCTGAAATGGATTACACAAAGTCCTGCCAAAGAATTCAGCAAATCCTCACTGCATTTGAAGAACCATAGAAAACATGAAAGCGAATGGAATGAGAGAATGGAAGAGAATGTATTTCCTTGTGAGTATAAAGTAAAGGTGACTTTTGAGGTTTTATCACTGTAATTAGTAGATATAAAAGCTCATGATTTATGATATGATTATGAGTGTATAAGCTTCTTGTTGGCATTGGCATTCTGGGCACAGAATGGCTGGTCTGGGATATAAATATTATTTAATTTCTCATGCAGTATGTATAAACCAGAAATACTGCATTTCCTACTCAAAGGCTTGGTAGAAGGACAGAACAGTCGTGCTTCCATTAAAGATGATAGTAATATCTAGAAAGTGTGGTGGGACTTTTCAATGCATTTCTTTCCAAACATGTGTTTTCAAAATTCCAGCTCAAAAGATCTGGTTAAACATGTGCTGAAATCCAAACCAGCTGGCTGGAGCTTTTATAATCAGTACAGACTCCTGACACAAGTCAAACTGATTGGATTCTCACTCTTGTGAAATGTTTATTAAAACTCAGGGACTCTTGTGTATCTGTTGTAAGCTTGTGAAGCCTGTGTTTGGTCATCTGCTTTGAGACCAAGAGCCAACTGGTCTTCAAAGAGAGGGAACACACAAAAAGAGGCAGAAAGATTTACAGACAAAATATCCTGTGGCTCCTGAGAAGGAGAGAGGGCGAGAACAAATGCATGATAGCTGACGCTATCTGCCATTCCCAGTTCTGGTCCCACAAGAGCTTTGAAAATGGATCGCGAGCTACCCCATGTCCTTCTAGTTCATGCCCTTTTTTTTTTTTTTTTCTTAAACTAGCTTCAAGAAGCTCTCATTTTGTATTCATGATTTTATGCAAATGAACAAACAAAAAACAGATGCACAGATAATGGAGAAAAGAAGTGTGTGTCTTTTGGACAGCAAATCTGAGATAAAAGCAACAGAGCTCCTGAAGGTGAACTAGACCATCTAAGAAGATGAAGTAAACCAGAAGAGGAAGAGAAGCAGGAGGCACTCCACCTGACGCAGCCTTGGGACTCCTGCCCAACTGCTGCAGGTCTGGGGGCAGAGGGGCCAGAGGTGAGGCTGAAAAGGATGCTATGCAAATCTGAAATGGATTACACAAAGTCCTGCCAAAGAATTCAGCAAATCCTCACTGCATTTGAAGAACCATAGAAAACATGAAAGCGAATGGAATGAGAGAATGGAAGAGAATGTATTTCCTTGTGAGTATAAAGTAAAGGTGACTTTTGAGGTTTTATCACTGTAATTAGTAGATATAAAAGCTCATGATTTATGATATGATTATGAGTGTATAAGCTTCTTGTTGGCATTGGCATTCTGGGCACAGAATGGCTGGTCTGGGATATAAATATTATTTAATTTCTCATGCAGTATGTATAAACCAGAAATACTGCATTTCCTACTCAAAGGCTTGGTAGAAGGTCTTATTTATTTTTAAGAGAATAAATACCAATCATCCCTCATGCAATAACTTACTTGTGTCAATATGCTAGGCATCCTGAGCAACGTCCGTCTGTGTTTCCTAACTGTGGGTATATTTATAATGTCCAGCATTACTTTTACTTTAGTATTAATAGAAAGAGACACAAAGGCTTACAGTTTCAAGGACATACACCCACACATAACAACTAAGATGCTATTTCGCTGAAGCACTTATTTCCTCACACGTGAGGAGTTATTTGTCATGTACTACAATAATGCAGTAAGCCAACATCTCGCATTTGCATATGGCTCAACATCCATGACGGATAACCTCATTCTAAACAGCAAACTGAGCTAAAAGCACCATTTATCAAACTCATCATACTTTGCATTATCTCCTTTCCCCCCTCCAGTTACTAACTTCATAAAAGGAACCGCAATATGTTTTTTTGTAAGTTTCAACATTAACCTCTGTATAAATGTCTTCATTAAGTGTGAAAACAAAGGCGCTGCAGAGGTCTTGAATCGAATCACGATCTAGTAATGCTGGCAATATTTCTTACACCCTTGGCCAAGGCACTAGTCTTTTTCAACTTTGTAGTAATGTCAGCAAAAGAGCTGCTAAAGTAGAAAACTTAGACAGGTTCATCTTCAGTGAACACCACATGCTTACAGATAAGATCTATGGCAGGTACAAATAAATTTCTGCTCCTGATCACACAACAACTGGAGAAGGGAATGGCTACGAACTCCAGCATTCTTGCCTGGAAAATTCCTGGACAGAGGAGCCTGGTGCGCTGCAGCCCATGGGGTTGCAGAGCACCAGATGTGACTGAGCATCTAACAATTACACTTTTTTACTTCAATCATACAACAAAGCTATACTTGGTTCACACAACCCTTTAAAAGAGAAAGAAAGTTTAATTTAGTTTTATTTACTCTGTTTTCTTCTATGTTGCTTTCTCTCTTGATTTTTTTCTACTTACTTTACTCAACCTTTAAAATTCATTGTTTTTATAGTGGATTTTTTCTCTCTATATTTTTTAAGCATTTATTTACTTGGCTGAATTGGGTCTTAGTTGTGCCATGAGAAATCTTTTCCTTGTAGCTCAGAGACTCTGGAGTTGCTATACTTGGGCTTCATTGCCCCGAAGCACATGAGATCTTAAGTCCCCGACCAGGGATTGAACTTGAGTCCCCTGCATTGCAAGCCAGATTCTTAACCACTGGACCACCAGGGAAGTCCCAGGTTTTTCTATATTTTTTACAACATAAAGTAAACTGGTTGATGCTTACCTTGCTTTTCTTCATTTAAAAATGGTTAAGTAAGTGTGTTAGTTGCTCAGTCATGTCCTACTCTTTGGGACTCCATGGACTACAGCCTGCCAGGCTCCTCAGGTGGCCACTGAATTCTCCAGGCAAGAATACTGGAGTGGGGAGCCATTCCCATTTCTAGAGGATCTTCCTGACACAGGAGTCAAATCTGGGTCTCCTACATTGCAAGTGAATTCCTTACTGTCTGAGTGAACAGAGAAACCCTTATAAATGGTCAGGTCTAATTAAATAATATGCATTTAAAATTTTAAGCAAATAACAAATTGTTTGCATTTATATATGAGCATTCAAGAATTTTTTTCTTTCTCATTTTGCCACATTAACAGAGCCATATTTCTCACAGAGAAACTATGGTCTTTACACATTTATGTGATAATTTCCATGGGGCACATTGTGCTTACACCTCCAATAATGATATATGTGAAATGATATTTACTATGAGATTCTGCACTATAGACAAATAGTGTAATACTGAAATTCAAAATATCATACATTTATACAGCTATGTGGACATATTCTGATGATGATGTGTTGTGTGATTATATCAATTAGTTTTTAAAAAAACTGATAATTCAAGAAGATATCAACCTCTACTGGATTCTAACTGATTAGGGCAGATTTAAAAACTGTCTACAAATAACACTATTATATTATAGATAATGCAAAAGCACTGCCCATATAAACAGCAAAAATGAATCAAATCCACAATATGCTGCAGAGTCTGAAGGACAGTCAGCATGTGTCTCTGCACGTATTTCCTCCCCAGACCTCTCGTGGGCACAACAAACACCCAGCAAAGCAAATCTCACACAGTACTTAGGACTTATTAAAATTCTCATTGAAATTCACTGACTATCTACAAAAGAATATATGCTATAAGAAAAGAAAGTATATTCTAGTTAGACATTATTTGTAAAATAATGGAAAAATAAAGCAGGTTCTAATTTTAGCAGTGATGGCCAAGGAACTCTGGATATTTTCATTTCAATGAAGAGGAAATGTGTTATTATTAAAGGTATCTGAAACCCCAGTTGCGTAAGTTTATTGCTTTATGTTATATAACGATAATACTGTGGCTGACACTGAAAAATATGATAATAATACAAGAGGTTATTATAATATCGCATTAATAAATGATAGCAATGTGTTGAACAGTGAACAAACCAAGACTTACTGATATTTTTTAATTTGAGCCAAAGGAATTTTTATCCTACACACACACACAAAAATAGCTAAAATTCAGTTGGGTAAATCCTATTCTAAAACTTTTATATGCTTTACGTCATGTGTTTGTCACAGTAGCTCCTTTTTTTCCAATCGTCATTTTTAGAGATTTTTGTTTATTTGACGTGCAGGTCTCAGTTGCAGCGTGAGGGCTCTCCAGTGGCGGCGTGTGAACTCGCAGTTGCAGCGTGTGGGATCTAGCTTCCTGACCAGGGATCAGATCCACGCCCCCTGCATCGGCAGTGGGGAGTCTTAGCCACTCACCCACCAGGGAAGTTCCCCAGCAACTCATTGTCCAAGTGAAGAATCCAAAGTTTGGATAAGTCTCGAATTCCACATCTAATATGTGGTGCAATCTCAGATCATAACAGACATGATGAGACAAAGACAATGGTTCTGTAGGCACTCTCAAGAAGATGAACAGTAAAGCCAGTAAGAATTTTATTTGATATTCAGTTTTGTACTAATCAAATTTGAAGATTCTAAATGTCTTGACGGAAAACACTCTTTGTGGAGGAAGAAAGGCAAAGAGCCACTAGATAAGAAGTTCATGCAGGACAGAGACATTTCCATAGCACATGGGCTAAAATATAAATCTACTGAGAGATTCAAATGAAATGGGGTATAGAGTCCTAAGGAAAAAACGAAATGAATCTTTAATGATAATTTTGGTCACAAATGTGTCTACGAGATCAACGTTTGGTATCTTTAAAATACTCATGAGTAAGCTGTTTCTAGGAACTTTCTCTTGATCCCAGAGGGAGGCCCAGTCTTGTCCGAAGGTGTCAGTGATGGTGGCGCCACCTCGCGGCCAATCTGAGGAGGACACCAGCACCCGGGCTACGGAAAGAACCCAAGTCCTTCAGCTACTTCATCTCTGACGATGTCTTCCTCTAGACGGGTGCTTCCCAGTATTTGCATAAGACAGATAAAAAGTGACAGAGTCTGTGAGTCTCCGTCACTGGGGGCCAGTTCAGTAGCGTCAGCTGCCTGATCTGCTCGGCGGGGCGGAGGGCAGACGAGATGCCTCCCTCATCGCGCCCGCTTGCAGACCATTTGGGTCACAGAGACCACGAGGTGACGCTGTGCCCTCTCCCCCATGTGGCACGCTCTGGTCTCGACGACATGAAATCAGGGGCGATATATTTTATTTTTGTTTCTTCATCCGTGTTGAACAAAATGCCAAGATTTTCCTTCTAACAGTGAATGACATTCCATTCGGTACCCCATAATGAGCTTCCCAGGTGGTGCTGTAATAAAGAATCTGCCTGCCAGTGCAAGTGATACAAAAGACACGGGTTCGATCCCTGAGTCAGGAACATTCCCCCCCTTGAGGGGGAAATGGCAACCTACCCCAGTATTCTTGCCTGGAGATCCCAGGGCCAGAAGAGCGTGCTGGGCTACAGTCCAGGGGTCCTAAAGAGTCAGACACGACTGAGCAACTGAGCACATACCCCATAATATTCCATCTACATCTCCTTTTTCTTCCCCTTTTTCTCTAGATGGACACTAAGGTTGTTTCCATGCCCTTGCTACTTCAAATAAAGCTGTGATAAATATAGCGGTGCAGAGGCTTCCTCAAGATCCTGACTGCAATCCTTTTTGATACACACCCAGAGGTGGAACTGCTGAATCAAAGACAGCTCTGTTTTAATTTTCTGAGGAACCTCGACATTGTTTCCACAGTGGCTGTATCAACTACATTCCCACCAACAGAGCACAAGGGTTCCCGTCTCTACAGTCTTGTCAACAACTGCTATCCTTTGTCTTTTAGCTAACAGCAGCCCTAACCTGTGTGAGATGAGGGCGCATTGTGGTTTGGATTGGCATTTCCTTAATGATTCATGACACTGCTTATCTTTTCATAGACCTTTTAGCCAAGAACTGAATAGACATTTCTCCAGAAAAGATTCACAGTGGGCAACAGATCTATGAAAAGGTGCTCAATAGCTTATCTTTACAGTTCACAGAAACTCACGTTCCTTCCATTTTCTGCAGCTGCTCCATATTCAGGGAGGAGTCTGGCACAAAATACCATCTTCTACTTTGTCTCTCCAATCTTACTCCATAAATGCTGCACAGAATCCATCCTCTACACGTTTCTATCCCCTGGAAATCTCCATACCTCCACACCCGTCTTCACCATACCACTACACACATCCAGACCCTCTGACTGTCAGCTTAGAATCAACTCAACTGTGGCTTAAAATATAGCTAAGAAAACTTATTATTTCCTATTTATTAGCCAAAGGGACAAGTACCTCCTTGATTAGGCTGGCATACATTATACCATTATTTGAGATGATTGTGTCATCCTACCGTGATTATACACACACAAGACCCTATTGTTAGCTAACACCTCCAGGTATAGTTTATGGAGGTTTTCTGGTCACCATGTCTCCAAACACAGGTGCATTTTGATAGAGGAGGCGAGGCGGCGCTGATGTAAAATTTTCATGACCACTTAAGACGAAGCCAGGCCGCCCAGGTTTGTCTGCTGAGAGTCCTCTGTAGCAGAAGCTCAAATCCACAGGCCTTGGCCCTGCATGTAGGTGGGATGGTGACATTTAGGTCTTTTCTGAATAAATTTTGGGAAAAAAGGCATCATAGATTTTCCTCTGAAATACTTTTTTCACTTCATGTTGGTTGATAACTCTCCAATTCATTCCATTTTACTTTGAATAATGGGATTCAAAGATCTTCACAATTCTAAAACGAAACACATCTGAGGCTGCCTGGTATGGGACTGAAACATGAAAAGCCTTCTGAAACTTTTGAAATGGAAATGGAAAAAAAAAAAAAAAAAACGAGCAGATCAAAATGCATTTCATGTTCAAAATTTTCCCAAAGAAACAGACTTCCTGAAACTACTTTTCATAAGTTAGTTTTTGGTTTCTATTGGTCAGTATAGGATAATGGAATCAAACATTACAGTACAGTTTTCCAAAAAAATAAAAAGAAAAGGAAGCATTATTCTTTACCAAGCAGTTTTAAAGACTAAAATTGTCTGTAACGTTATCTTATATTTGATGTGAAAATGCTTTTTACTGTTTAATGACTGAAAGTTAGTTCTCATGGACTGTTATTTAATACTTCTGGATACAACAGTCAATAATAATGCAAATTGTAAAATTAAGTGAAATGCTGAAACCCTGACACTGTTTTATGTGATGGCAGATCCTACATTTCAATTTGGCTGAGTCAAGTTGCCCAGAAAGGACTCAGATGGTAGAGAATCCGCCCACAATATGGGTAGACCCAGGTTTGATCCCCGGTTCAGGAAAATCCCCTGGAAAAGGAAATGGCTATCCACTCCAGCATCCTTGCCTAGAGAATTCCACGGACAGAGGAGCCTGGCAGCCTCCTCCATGGGATGACAGAGAGGTGGACGTGACTGAGTGACTAACATTTGCACTTTCAAGATGCCTAGAAGTGTGGTTAAATGGTATTCCAGGGATGTTTCTGTGAGGGTGCTTTTCGATGATATTAACATCGAAATCAGTGGACTTTAAATAAGCAGATGATCTTCCCTAGTGTGGGTAAGGCTCATTTGATCAGCTAACATCCAGAATAGAACGAAAGCCAGGCCTCCATGGAGCAAGAAGCACCTCCCCCCGAAGTCTGCCCTTGGATTCACACTGCGGATGCTGCATTTCCATTCTCCATCGTTGCATGAGTCAGTTACCTAAAATAAATCTCTGTGTGCGTCCACGTGTATGTTTTTCCTATTGGTTCATTTTTTTAAAAAATCCGTTACTAACATAGTTACAGAGGTAGCTTGGGTCTGTACAAGCGAAAAAAGGAGTAATTCTTAGAAAATGACATTATTTCTCATACAAAATCAGAACTTAGTAGAACTCATCAGTATTCAAACTCATCAGTATTCACTTGACTGATAAAAAATGGTATATTTTAATTATTGACTTTCTAGTCTTCATGAATCCACAAATATGCATTGGTCTCAAAGGAATTTATGTGGATAAAACTTTTCTGGAGGTCGCTTGATCATATGGATCAACATATTGTATTAGAGAGAATATGACTGCAAACCCACTAGAATGGCCTCCATCTGAAACACTGACAACAGCCAATGCTGACAAAGACGTGGTGCAACCGAAGCTCTCATCCGTAGCTGCTGGAATTCAAAGTGATGCAATCACTTTTAAAGTCGGTTCGGCAGTGGGGTGAACCCCAGCACAGTCTTGACACGTGCTATGCTATGCTTAGTTGCTCAATTGCTCAGTGTCCGGCTGTTTGTGACCCCATGGACTATAGCCCACCAGGCTCCTCTGTCTGTGGGATTCTACAGGCAAGACGACTACAGTGGGCTCATAGCCCTCTCCAGGGGGTCTTCCTGACCCAGGGCTTTCACTCAGGTCTCTTGCGTAGCAGGCAGGGCCACCAGGGAAGCCCCGTTCTCGGTAAACGTACTTCCAAACCCAGTGCTTACATTTTTGTCCTTAGGACTGAGTCTTCCATCCTCTACGTCTTTAACCCTGGTGGACAAAGCTCCACTCTTTCTTGCACTCTCATTTTGTTGGATTTCCTTGGATGCTACTGTCTCCCAGATACATTGTCTGTTCTATACTATCTCCATACTGCACTTCCTTCTGTAGACCATGATTACTGAGACCCTATGGAAATAGGAAATATTCGACAGATAGTTCCCCCTTCTCTTCTGACCTCATTCCGGGTGATCCCCTACATTCTTATACCTAAAACATATCGTTCATTTTGTGAAAAAGGACAAACCTCACAGTCTTACTCCATGTTGGATTTATTCCTTTTGCTCCAACCTTTGTGCTCTCTTGCGTGGTCACACTGGCTCTGCTCTTTCATAAAAGAATGCTGCCTCCTGCATGAAACGGATGGATGTGAAAACTGGACCGTAAAGAAGGCTGACCACCAAAGAACTGCTGCTTCCCAACGATGGTGCTGAAGAAGATTCTTCAGAGTGCCTTGGACAGCAAGGAGATCAAGCCCGTCAATCCTAAAGGAAATCATTTCCGGATACTCAGTTGGGAGGACTGATGCTGAAGCTGAAGTTCCAACAGTTTGGTCATATATTTTGTATGCACCAGTACTTTGGGAAAGGATAACTCACTGGAAAAGACGCTAATGCTGCGAAAGATCGAAGGCCAAAGGAGAAGGGGGTAGCAGAGGATGAGATGGCTGGACAGCATCACCAACTCAGTGGACATGAATTTGAGCAAACTGCGGGAGAGAGCGGAGGACAGAGGAACCTGGTGGGCTGCAGTCCACGAGGCTACAGAGTTGGATATGTCCTTGAGAGCGAACAACAACATATAGGGTGGGCTTTTCTCAAGGCTCCGTCCCCTAGGCTCTGCCTCCCAGGCTTGACCTTGCAGTGGGCAAAACTAAACATACTCTCACCACATGCCATGCTAGGCTTAGTCGCTCAGCCATGTCCAGCTCTTTATGACTCCATGGCCTGTAGCTCACCAGGATGCTCTACCCATGGAATTCCACAGGCATGATTACTGGAGTGGGTTCATACCCTCCTCCAGGGGATCTTCCTGACCCAGGGATCACACCCAGTCTTTTCATTTATAGAGAGATAAAAAGCTGCATAACAGAAAATAACATTTGTCTTGTTGGGAGTTTTACAGGAACATTGTAACCAGACCTAAGTGTTCGGCTGCCAGAATAGAGGATTATCACACCCCTCCTGGATCTGTCAGACTCCAAGAAGTCTGCAACAATCAGTCACATTCAACCCCTTTTAATATAAAAGAAGCCTGAATTTTAACTCAGGTAAGATGGTTCTTTGAGACACTAACTTGTCTGCGAGCCTCTCAGTCAGCTGGATTTCCTAACAAAGTCACTATTCCTCACTCCAACACCATGTCTCTGGATTTATGGACCCGTCCGTCTGAGAGCAGAGCTTCCCTGGTGGCTCCGTGGTAAAGAATACACCTGCCAATGCAGGAGACCTAAGAGAGGCTCGATCCCTGGATCTGGAAGATCCCCTGGAGAAGAGAATGGCAACTCACTCCAGCATTCCTGCCTGGAGTCCCACGGACAAGAGAAGCCTGGAGGGCTGCAGCTCACGGGATCACAGATAGTGGGACGCAACTGAAGCAACTTAGCACGCACGCTCACGCAAATATAACAAACCCCAAATTCACGTCTTTATGTTTTTCCTCTCATCTCTGGTGTTCTCCAACTCAGTAAAATGCATTAGTTCTCATATTTTTCATTTTTTTCATTTTTTAATTCTCTGTTTAAGTAGAAATCTTGGGAGACTGTCTTGATTCCATCTCTCTGAGCATATCCAAATCCACTGTTTCCAAATTTACTTTATAAATATGGATAACCAATTTTCAACTTTGTTTCATCTCCATTACCACCACTGAGTATCAAAATACCTCTGTTCATCACTTAGTTTATTAAGACAAACTATGTCTTTGTTTTTTATCTCTTGTAACATTACAACCATATTCCATAGTGTGATCCTTTACAAATGCATAATTAATCATATTAGTTCTCTCTTTGAAACTCATCAAAGGATTTCCAACTCATGTTAGACTTAATTCAGAATCTTTAGAGTAGCTGAGGCCCTTGGTGAACTTATCTCTTAGATTTCCAAGTTTGGGTTCTGCAATGCATCCTTCGGTGCTAGTCAGGGTTGGCATTTGCACTTGACCTCCTCAGGGAGGTCTCCCTTTATATAGCCTAAAGGACCCCACTTTCCCTTAATGTACCCTAGTGTTCACCTCCCAACCTCCCGCTTTAAGAATTGTAACAGTACCCAAAAACATCCTGGATCTGTCAGACTCCAAGAAGTCTGCAACAATCAGTCACATTCAACCCCTTTTAATATAAAGAAGCCTGAATTTTAACTCAGGTAAGATGGTTCTTTGAGACACTAACTTGTCTGCGAGCCTCTCAGTCAGCTGGATTTCCTAACAAAGTCACTATTCCTCACTCCAACACCATGTCTCTGGATTTATGGACCCGTCCGTCTGAGAGCAGAGCTTCCCTGGTGGCTCCGTGGTAAAGAATACACCTGCCAATGCAGGAGACCTAAGAGAGGCTCGATCCCTGGATCTGGAAGATCCCCTGGAGAAGAGAATGGCAACTCACTCCAGCATTCCTGCCTGGAGTCCCACGGACAAGAGAAGCCTGGAGGGCTGCAGCTCACGGGATCACAGATAGTGGGACGCAACTGAAGCAACTTAGCACGCACGCTCACGCAAATATAACAAACCCCAAATTCACGTCTTTATGTTTTTCCTCTCATCTCTGGTGTTCTCCAACTCAGTAAAATGCATTAGTTCTCATATTTTTCATTTTTTTCATTTTTTAATTCTCTGTTTAAGTAGAAATCTTGGGAGACTGTCTTGATTCCATCTCTCTGAGCATATCCAAATCCACTGTTTCCAAATTTACTTTATAAATATGGATAACCAATTTTCAACTTTGTTTCATCTCCATTACCACCACTGAGTATCAAAATACCTCTGTTCATCACTTAGTTTATTAAGACAAACTATGTCTTTGTTTTTTATCTCTTGTAACATTACAACCATATTCCATAGTGTGATCCTTTACAAATGCATAATTAATCATATTAGTTCTCTCTTTGAAACTCATCAAAGGATTTCCAACTCATGTTAGACTTAATTCAGAATCTTTAGAGTAGCTGAGGCCCTTGGTGAACTTATCTCTTAGAT
This sequence comes from Tragulus kanchil, assembly GCA_022376925.1. Lineage (NCBI taxonomy): Eukaryota > Metazoa > Chordata > Mammalia > Artiodactyla > Tragulidae > Tragulus > Tragulus kanchil. The sequence goes on along the minus strand of JAIOJX010000003.1, from coordinate 165,176,571 downwards.
TTCCAAGTTTGGGTTCTGCAATGCATCCTTCGGTGCTAGTCAGGGTTGGCATTTGCACTTGACCTCCTCAGGGAGGTCTCCCTTTATATAGCCTAAAGGACCCCACTTTCCCTTAATGTACCCTAGTGTTCCTCAACCTCAACGCTATTGCAGCTGGGGCTGGATAGATTGTTCTTAGAGGGGACCTTCCTGCATATTGTTTAACCGCAGTGCTGGTCCCTCACCACTAGAGGGCAGTGGCGCCCCCACACCCTACTTCCACTGTGACAGGTCTTGTTGGAAATTTCCCTGCCCTTCCAGCCAGAGCGCCCTTGCTTTAGAACCACGGATTGCAATTTTCAGCAGCATGCAAATTTTTTTTTTTTAATCAGTGTTGCCACAGGTCTTGTTTATATTAGAATTTGATAATCTACTGGGTTCTGTGAAGGTATGTTTCATAAAAATATAGACAATATTTGTTCATTTTTGTGATATCTCATAATATCTTTTTCACAAAGTCTCACGGAGAGATGCCACCTAACGTTATTTTTAGTAAATGAATAAAGGGAAATACCATCATTCCCTCAGAATTCAACTGGATTATGAACCCAAAATATTACACAACTGATCTGTGCAAAGTTATCTAACACAGCATCTACTGCCAGCAAACAAACAAAAATAGTAACAGTATTGACTTGATTAACATATATTAAAAGAAGACTGTGCAGAGCAGTTTAAGAACTGTGGAGTTAAGTGAAAAATTGAGGAACTGCAACATTTGTATATAAATGAATGTGTTCATGTCAAAATAATCAAATTGAAAATTATAATTTTCTCTTTGTTCTCAGAAAGAAATATATTTCAAATGGATACAGATTTCAAGACTTCATTAAATTCTAAATTTAAAATACGACTACATGGCAAAGGGCCACATGAACTGCTGCTATTACACACTGATATGTGTTGAATATTTTGATGTATGCAAGGGCCACATGCATAATTAATCATATTAGTTCTCTCTTTGAAACTCATCAAAGGATTTCCAACTCATGTTAGACTTAATTCAGAATCTTTAGAGTAGCTGAGGCCCTTGGTGAACTTATCTCTTAGATTTCCAAGTTTGGGTTCTGCAATGCATCCTTCGGTGCTAGTCAGGGTTGGCATTTGCACTTGACCTCCTCAGGGAGGTCTCCCTTTATATAGCCTAAAGGACCCCACTTTCCCTTAATGTACCCTAGTGTTCCTCAACCTCAACGCTATTGCAGCTGGGGCTGGATAGATTGTTCTTAGAGGGGACCTTCCTGCATATTGTTTAACCGCAGTGCTGGTCCCTCACCACTAGAGGGCAGTGGCGCCCCCACACCCTACTTCCACTGTGACAGGTCTTGTTGGAAATTTCCCTGCCCTTCCAGCCAGAGCGCCCTTGCTTTAGAACCACGGATTGCAATTTTCAGCAGCATGCAAATTTTTTTTTTTTTAATCAGTGTTGCCACAGGTCTTGTTTATATTAGAATTTGATAATCTACTGGGTTCTGTGAAGGTATGTTTCATAAAAATATAGACAATATTTGTTCATTTTTGTGATATCTCATAATATCTTTTTCACAAAGTCTCACGGAGAGATGCCACCTAACGTTATTTTTAGTAAATGAATAAAGGGAAATACCATCATTCCCTCAGAATTCAACTGGATTATGAACCCAAAATATTACACAACTGATCTGTGCAAAGTTATCTAACACAGCATCTACTGCCAGCAAACAAACAAAAATAGTAACAGTATTGACTTGATTAACATATATTAAAAGAAGACTGTGCAGAGCAGTTTAAGAACTGTGGAGTTAAGTGAAAAATTGAGGAACTGCAACATTTGTATATAAATGAATGTGTTCATGTCAAAATAATCAAATTGAAAATTATAATTTTCTCTTTGTTCTCAGAAAGAAATATATTTCAAATGGATACAGATTTCAAGACTTCATTAAATTCTAAATTTAAAATACGACTACATGGCAAAGGGCCACATGAACTGCTGCTATTACACACTGATATGTGTTGAATATTTTGATGTATGCAAGTAAGTCTCATAGCACGTGCACGTTTGTCTTTATGTAGAAAATTACTGAGACTATTAAGGAAATAGGTTGCTTTACATTATTAAAATGTTTAAACCATATGGCATATAAAGAGCATTGTTTTTTGTTTTTTTTTTTTAAAGATTTATTTATTTATTTACTTTGGGCGGGGCTCGGGTTGGGGAGGGAGGGGAGTGGGCGGGCCACTTCTATTGGTCTTTCATTTCTCTATTTTCATTCATCTTTGTTCCTTGGCTCCTGTGGGCCTCCCATTGCAGTGGCCTCTCTTGCTGCAGAGAACCGACTCTAGGCACATGCGCTCCAGAGCTCTGGCTTTTAATTGGTCACACCGGTCGAGCTGCTCCATGGCATGTGGGATCTTCCCAGGCCAGGGATCAAACCAGTGCCCCTTGCATTGCAAGACAGACTCTTTACCCACTGGACCACCAGGGAAACCCAAGTTTTTACTTTTAATATGCTGTCATTTTTACGACATCATCAATTAATAATATGGTCTCTTCTCTTTACCAAGAATAATATCCCTTTTGGCAAATGGGAAAAAGGAAAGCTAGAACTTCTTACTATTCCTTTTTTTCCCCTTTTAATTTATGCCCTATTTCCTTCTTCTCTCTCTCTTTCTTTTTTTTCTTTTTGGCTGCATAGTATGTGGCATCTTAGCTTCCTGACCAGGGATTGAACTCACACCCCCTCCATTGGAATTGGTGCGGTCTTAACCACTAGACAATCCGGCAAGTCCCTATGACCTGATTGTCTTGATGCTCTCTAGGTTTGGAGTCTATTGTCAAGCATACTATTTCACACAGAAATGAATAGTAGCCGATTTGAGCTCCAGTCATTAAATGTACCCTGTACCATAATGTGCTATTAAATGGTGGGGAAGCGTTTCAGATGCAAAAATAATCACATGCCAGAAGGAAACATGAACATGCTGTTCTGCAGAGGAGAATAATGACAACATTTTCCAGCTGTGCTAGCAGTTTTCTGTAAATTATTAAGTTTTATTTGACTTCTTAATATTCCTGAATTAAATGCTGACATATGAACCAACAGCCCCACATCTTTAGCAATAATAAGTGCAAAGAAAGAAGAGCTTTTCAAAGTCATCTGGAAAGAAAGTATAAGTGATTTTGTCTATGTAGATAATGATTTCCTTATATTCAAGCGCATAAAACCGATTTTTAGAAAATATTTTCTTATCTGTTGGCCCTCTTGAGCTTTTCTTCTTGGTCAATAAAAATAGTCAAGGAGATTTTAGTCAAAATGTGTGAAATTTACTAAAAAATTTTAAAATGAAATTCATTTGTGAGGAAAAAAGAAAAAATATATGAATTTGCATTGAGACAGGAAGTCCAGCCTCCAGCGGCTAGATATTGGCAATCTACAGTCACGGCCCCACCAAGGCCATACACTTCCTGTGCTGTTCCCAGCTAAGACCTGGCAGGAGGGGATGGAAGACCTGAGCCATTTCCAGCCATCAGGGACCCCTCTAACCTGCGATCTTCAATCACGGGCCCCCATGGGTCCGTCTGTGCAGATGTTCTCAGGACTCTGCTCCAGTCTGAGGTCCTCTTTGCCTAATTCTCTTTCCTCCTCTTCTTCCAGGAGTGTCAAACCTTCATGGTCTGATGGCTTCTCCTCCCTCTCCTCACTGTTCAAAGAGAATCCTCACAATAAATGTCTTGCCCTTCTCGTTCTTCCTTGGCATTTCCAGAGACCGTGACCAAACTAGCACAGCTGGAGCGAGGAATGCTCCAAGAATGTAAAAGCCCGAGAAAAGCAGCGACGCATCTTGGGCAAAGCTGGTGACAGAGAACGACGATGACGAAGCATCTGACTGAAGACGTGGCTTTGCTCCCCAAAGAAAGAATCCTGCAAAATCCCCGTAAGGATATACTGTAAAGATTCCCTATCAAGCAGTCGGCGTGGCGGGACTCTGGAGCGGATGTGCGTCTCAGGAAGCTCTGACGGGGATCGCTCTTGGGGAAGTTCAATGGTGAGGCGAGGGCTCCAGAGACACTGCGCGGGTGACATGGCGAATGTGCTGTTCGCTTCTGGAGATAATTCATGTTGGAAATATTATTTTAGTTTTGCCATCAGGACTGAAACACATTTTGAATAAGAAAAACATGTAGGCTACTTTACGAGCACAAAACTTGACACGATGTCTAGGGCAGAACTCACTTCTACTGCTCTTTTATAGACCTGACATCTACTCAACACACTTCTTGTTCAAAAGTGGTTGTTTGTTCTTGCTCAAGAGTATTGAGCAAAAGTACTGATGAAAAGTGCCATTTATGTGCAAAGGAAGAGCAGGCGTCCTATGAGATATATTCTTCTTGGACTACAAAAGGGTAAACCAGAGCAAGTAGTCTAACCATTTAAAAAGAGTATTTCTTCTGTCTAAGGTGTAGGCAAAAGCTACAGTGTGGATTCTGTGCAGAACATGAAGAAATGGTATTACCGTATAGTCTTCATTTATTTTCAGATCCTCTGTTCTGCAAATGTACATCTATGAGCACAATTTAAGAAGAATCAGGCTCCATTGTATTTTCCCCTTATAATGCCTTCATTGCATTTCAATATATTTTGCTAAGATTATAAATTCCAATTCTGGTTCTAATAAAGATTTTGAATCTTTACTAACCCAATACCCCTTTATACATTTTCCTGCTCATATTCTTCCCTTTGGTACATTATAGGGAATTTACATTTATGTGAAGAATCTTCTCTGATTCTATTAAGGAATCACTTGAAAAAGAGCAGAACAGCATGTATAAAACAACTATTATACGTAACATAGAGAACAAATTGATGGCACCTATAAAAATTTCACGGAAACAAAATTAATACATTTCATTGATGTTTTGATTTAAATTTCTACTTTATTCTACTTGTATATTTATGTTTATTCTATTAGAAAGTATATCTACCATTAATAGGGCTGGAATATATATGAATGTATGTATACATATCTACATGCAGGTTAGGATGTGAAAATAAAAACCTATTGACAACTATGCAAAAAATAATTAAATGATCATAGGAATTTCTAACTAGGGTTTATTTCTTTGCCTCCTTGGTGCTAGTACTAAAAAAGAAATGACCCTGGTTTAGATGGATTTCAGGGAAGAGAAGCAAACTTTACCTCTGGCAATAAATTCCAAAAAGAATTTATTACACATATATCCTTATAAAAAAGGAAAGTATGGCACAACCCTATTAAAATCTCAGTAAACTGCTTTGTAGATATTGACAACCTAATTCTGAAGTGTACGTGGGAAAGCAAAAGCCTAGAATAGTCGATGTTATAGGAAAGGTGAACAAGGTTGAAGGACTCATGATACCTGGTTTCCAGACTTATTATAAAGCTGCAGTAATCACACAGCATGGTATTGGCCGAAGAATAGTGCATAGATCAATGAGACAGAACAGAGAGCCCAGAAATGCACCCACACAAATATATTCAACTGATTTTTGACAAAGGACATTGGGTACAGAAAGGACAGCCTTTTCAACAAATAGCGCTGGAACAACTGGATGTCCATAGGCAAAAAATAAACCTAGAAACACAACTCACAATTTCCACAAAAGTCACTCAAAATGAATCTGTATCTAAATGTGACATTATACAACTTACAGGAGAAAATCTATGTGACCCCAAGCTAAATAACATATCTTCAGATAAAATTTTTTTTAAAATGCTACCTGAAATAAAAAAGACGATTATTTGGTATTAAAGTTATAAAGCTCTGCTTTCTGAAACACCCTGAATGAAAACTGAAGGCACAAACTGGTTGACAGTACTGTTAAAATATATCTGGCAAAGAATTTGTCCCAGAAATACACAAAGCACGCTTAAAACTCAGTAATAAAACACAAGCCCAATTAAAAATGGGCCAAAGATCTAAGCAGACTTCTCATCAGAGAACATATAGAGATTACAGAGAACTCATGATAAGATGTTTGATACCTTTTGTCATCAGGGAAAGCAAATGGAAATGCTGAGTTACTACTATAAACCTACTAGAATGGTCCCCATGCAAAAACTGACAGTACCAAGTGCTGGTGAGATGCAGAGGAAAGGAACTTGCATGCATTTCTGGTGGGAATGCAAATTGGTATAGTCTTGAAAAGCAGTTGGGCAGTTTTGCATGAAACCAAATGTGACCATAGAACACTATCCAGCAGTCATGATCCTGGGTACTTACCCCACTGATACGAAAACCAAGGCCCACACAAAAATGTATTTGGAAATGTGTACAGTAGTTTTATTCACAGTTGACAAAAAAAAACCGAAAGAAATCAAGATGTTCTGCAATAGACAAATGGAGAAATAAACATTAGGATATCCATAAAATACAATACCACTTAACAATAAAAAGGTGTGGGCTATTAAGCCATACATATATAGGCATGGCTTTATTTGAAATGTATAATGCTAAGGGAAAGAAGCCAGTCTGAAAGACTGCATGATTATATTTATATGGTATTCCGGATGATAAACAGACCAAGGGCACAAGATATTCAGGGGTTGGGAGGGTGCTGTGGAGTAGATAAAACTCAGAATTTTTTCAAGAGTAAGGGAACTACTTTGTAGTCTACTATAGGGTCTCCCAGGTGGCACTAGTAAAGTGGTAAAGAATCCACCTGCCAAGGGAGGAGACATAAGAAATGTGGGTTTGATCCCTGGGTCTGGAAGAAGCCCTGGAGAAGCACATGGCAACCCACTCCAGTGTTCATGCCTGGAGAATCCCATGGACAGAGGAGCCTGGCGGGCTGCAGTCCACGGGGTCACAAAGACTCAGACACAACTGAAACGACTTAGCACATAGCCAACCGTAATGGTGCATGCACGACGTCATGCATGTCTCAAAGCCCTGGAACTTAGACAGGAAAAATGAATCTTGGTGTACACAAATGAAAATATATCCTTTAAAAAGCCTTTAGGAGATTGGAAAATCTCATGAGAGAATGCAGAATATGTCAGAATAATCTTACTGGATTAAGAATGTATGAAACAACCTCCTCACTAAAGGGGGTGGGAGAAAGAGCTGTTACCTAACTAACACTGTGGAATCTGTAAGACTAAATGCAACATAAACCTTACTCAAGCACTGAGTTACAGGGTGTGGAGCTGTTTCCTGGGGGGTTTCAGGCTAAAGCTGCTGACCCTTCTTTGCCTGGATCCTGGAGATGAACCATGAAGTCAGTGGTCGGCAGAAGGTGGGGTCAGGTCTCTTACTTTAGAGTGAGAGGTAACAGGCATTGGGGGTGTCTTCCTCTGGTAGATACAAGCAATCTTTACATTTTAAAGGATAATAATAATAGAAATAAGAAGGAAAGAACAAAAAGAAGAAGGAGAAGCAGGCTCTGAAGCCCACACAACCTAAAATATTTATTACCTGGCCTTTAACAGAAAATGTTTGCAGATCCCTGACCTGAAAATGAAGTTGTGTGGTTTCACTTTTCTCAGGTTATTAAATTTGGACCACTCTGTCTATGAAGGCAGGACTGAGGTTTCAGGGAAATGGAAAATAAAAATGGATAAAACTGAAATGATAAATTGATGAGTAAACACATCTTAGAAAACCAAAACATGGAAAAAAACTAACAACAAAAGTCTTAATTACAATGGGGAATAATTATGGTTGAAGCTTAGAAATTGTCAATTTATTTGATATCAAAATAACTATTTAAGGAAGTATTTGCCTTTGGGGAGTTATTTCCCCATGATGTCTTATACACAGATATAGATTCAAAAGTGTCTTTTGTCTCCCATACTTAAAAAGCACTAAAACCACTAACTGAGATATCCATTCTAGTCACTTGATAGTGAGCTGTGGGCTTGACTGCATGTAACACTTCGCCAAAATCACGTGTATACTGGCCCCCAACCCACTTCTTCAGAGCAGAGTTCCTCTGAGCTACCTGAGAGGTCTTCGGGCCTAGAGTCCTCGGTAAAACAGTGAAAAACCTAACTTCATCGCTCTTACACTGTGCTTACTTTCTTCTTCGTGGAACTATCATGTCTCTATTCCTGCTAAAGGCACTACTAGTGGTAAAGTCTGCTGTTTAGGAGATGGAGGAAGGAAAAACAACTTTCACTCTATCCTCCAAAGTCTCAGCAAAGACTCCCCTATTGGAAAAGACACAATAACAGGAGAAAAACAGACATTTAACCCCATCTTCACCTCCAGGATACCTGAGAGATCACCAGGAAAACCGGTGGTCAGCCACACCCTGAAACCACCCACACCATCCCCTTAAATACCATCACCAGACACAAGAAGATGTCAGAGTGGGGCGGCCTGGAGAGCGGGGGGCCCAGGAAGACCACCGTGAACACGTGAGGTTGTAAAGCAGACTTCAGTCCTGGCGGCTCAAGGACACAAGGTCCTAAAGATTTAGAAATCCCCTTCTCTTGGTAATCTTAATAGACATAAGAAGGAAAGAACAAAAAGAAGAAGGAGAAGCAGGCTCTGAAGCCCACACAACCTAAAATATTTATTACCTGGCCTTTAACAGAAAATGTTTGCAGATCCCTGACCTGAAAATGAAGTTGTGTGGTTTCACTTTTCTCAGGTTATTAAATTTGGACCACTCTGTCTATGAAGGCAGGACTGAGGTTTCAGGGAAATGGAAAATAAAAATGGATAAAACTGAAATGATAAATTGATGAGTAAACACATCTTAGAAAACCAAAACATGGAAAAAAACTAACAACAAAAGTCTTAATTACAATGGGGAATAATTATGGTTGAAGCTTAGAAATTGTCAATTTATTTGATATCAAAATAACTATTTAAGGAAGTATTTGCCTTTGGGGAGTTATTTCCCCATGATGTCTTATACACAGATATAGATTCAAAAGTGTCTTTTGTCTCCCATACTTAAAAAGCACTAAAACCACTAACTGAGATATCCATTCTAGTCACTTGATGGTGAGCTGTGGGCTTGACTGCATGTAACACTTCGCCAAAATCACGTGTATACTGGCCCCCAACCCACTTCTTCAGAGCAGAGTTCCTCTGAGCTACCTGAGAGGTCTTCGGGCCTAGAGTCCTCGGTAAAACAGTGAAAAACCTAACTTCATCGCTCTTACACTGTGCTTACTTTCTTCTTCGTGGAACTATCATGTCTCTATTCCTGCTAAAGGCACTACTAGTGGTAAAGTCTGCTGTTTAGGAGATGGAGGGAGGAAAAACAACTTTCACTCTATCCTCCAAAGTCTCAGCAAAGACTCCCCTATTGGAAAAGACACAATAACAGGAGAAAAACAGACATTTAACCCCATCTTCACCTCCAGGATACCTGAGAGATCACCAGGAAAACCGGTGGTCAGCCACACCCTGAAACCACCCACACCATCCCCTTAAATACCATCACCAGACACAAGAAGATGTCAGAGTGGGGCGGCCTGGAGAGCGGGGGGCCCAGGAAGACCACCGTGAACACACGTGAGGTTGTAAAGCAGACTTCAGTCCTGGCCGGCTCCAAGGACACAAGGTCCTAAAGATTTAGAAATCCCCCTTCTCTTGGTGTGGAGAGGAAGACACCCTTCCAGATGGAATCTCCTTGACCAGTGCCAATTTCTCTTACAGAAGGATAACTTGTACTCAACGCTTAGAGTCTCTATGTCTGCTGTTTCTTAGAAATAATAAGGCTAACATAATCCTTCTGTGGAAGAAGCGTATTTTGGAGAGGCAAATGCTGCTCCCCTTCAGATGGGTTAATGGAAGATATCTGAAGGTTTTCATTTTGGAAATTATAGAAACTTAAAGCGTTGATAAAGAACACTGGACAAAACAGATGTGTGTTAACACATCCTGAAGGGTTAATGTATAACACTGAGATGAAAAAAGTCTCATATTTTCTTAGTGGAGTTTGAAGATGTATTTTACAAAGAAAATCAATAAAAAACATGCCATATATTTTGAGGTATTGAAAAGTATTTAAGGCTGTGGGGCCCCATATGACTAATAAAATAGAAAGAATAACAGTAATAATATTAAGATAGTTCTCTATTCTGGGCTGTCTTCTTGTTTTGGCTCAGGTTTGGAGCCTCTCGGACATCCCAGGGCTGTAAAGGAAATGATTTTTGCATGTTTCAAACCCATTTGAGTAATGTAGATTTCAAACCTAGAAATGAGTTTAAACTCCCAGGGGCTTGAGTTCCATTTACAGTTGGAAAAAAATCTACCTTTCAAAAAAAAGATACCGTGAGAAAAGCAAATTCCCACCACCTGAGCTGTTGAAAAATGTGATAACTGCTCTTTTGAAAGACCTTGAGCCTACATCAACCACCTGCTATGCAGCCCTGCACTGCCATGAGAAATCCAAATAAAAGAACACAGAGGAGCCGAGGAGAGCTGAAAGCTGAAAACTCTCTGCAAATTGAAATCTGGATTAAAAGGAACAAAGATGGTCTCCGAGATAAAACATTTTGCTTTTATAAGAGCTAGTCCCTAGTTCCGAATTACCTTATAATTTATTTAAAAGTTCAAAATTATCCCATCTACCCTTCATTTGTTAGTAGACTGAGGTAAGAGACACAATTTCTAAGCCAAAAAATGCAGGGCGGCCTGGAGGCGGGGGCCCAGGAAGACCACCGTGAACACACGTGAGGTTGTAAAGCAGACTTCAGTCCTGGCGGCTCCAAGGACACAAGGTCCTAAAGATTTAGAAATCCCCTTCTCTTGGTGTGGAGAGGAAGACACCCTTCAGATGGAATCTCCTTGACCAGTGCCAATTTCTCTTACAGAAGGATAACTTGTACTCAACGCTTAGAGTCTCTATGTCTGCTGTTTCTTAGAAATAATAAGGCTAACATAATCCTTCTGTGGAAGAAGCGTATTTTGGAGAGGCAAATGCTGCTCCCCTTCAGATGGGTTAATGGAAGATATCTGAAGGTTTTCATTTTGGAAATTATAGAAACTTAAAGCGTTGATAAAGAACACTGGACAAAACAGATGTGTGTTAACACATCCTGAAGGGTTAATGTATAACACTGAGATGAAAAAAGTCTCATATTTTCTTAGTGGAGTTTGAAGATGTATTTTACAAAGAAAATCAATAAAAAACATGCCATATATTTTGAGGTATTGAAAAGTATTTAAGGCTGTGGGGCCCCATATGACTAATAAAATAGAAAGAATAACAGTAATAATATTAAGATAGTTCTCTATTCTGGGCTGTCTTCTTGTTTTGGCTCAGGTTTGGAGCCTCTCGGACATCAGGGCTGTAAAGGAAATGTTTTTTGCATGTTTCAAACCCATTTGAGTAATGTAGATTTCAAACCTAGAAATGAGTTTAAACTCCCAGGGGCTTGAGTTCCATTTACAGTTGGAAAAAAATCTACCTTTCAAAAAAAAGATACCGTGAGAAAAGCAAATTCCCACCACCTGAGCTGTTGAAAAATGTGATAACTGCTCTTTTGAAAGACCTTGAGCCTACATCAACCACCTGCTATGCAGCCCTGCACTGCCATGAGAAATCCAAATAAAAGAACACAGAGGAGCCGAGGAGAGCTGAAAGCTGAAAACTCTCTGCAAATTGAAATCTGGATTAAAAGGAACAAAGATGGTCTCCGAGATAAAACATTTTGCTTTTATAAGAGCTAGTCCCTAGTTCCGAATTACCTTATAATTTATTTAAAAGTTCAAAATTATCCCATCTACCCTTCATTTGTTAGTAGACTGAGGTAAGAGACACAATTTCTAAGCCAAATATTAAACCTGTGAAAATATCTTGTAAAAAAAACTGAGAAGAGAAAAAAATGAATGATTCTGCATTCGTGAGTGATTCCATACTCTGGAACAAGTCCAGCTGATAGTGTTCAAAATACAAGAACTGCAGTGTCATAACAACTTGGAACTCAAAAGATGAGCCTCTGATTGGATGGCATTTCTGAGGGCTCATCAGATAACATGAGGATTCAAAATACTGACTCTGGCTATGCTAAGCTATATTAATGAAGGCACACAAGAAAAACATGGTATAAACTCCGCTTAACTACCTTTAGGCAAGGCTGATGTTTAGCTGGGGTTCGCTCTGTGGCTTTACCAGTTGTTGATTTCCACTGTCTATTCTTCTATATATTACTGAAGTATAGTTGATTTACAATGTTGTGTTAATTTCTGCCATACAGCAAAGAGACTCATTCATACATATATATTCTTCTTCGTATTCTTTTCCTTATGGTTTATCACATGATATTGGCTAGAGTTCCCTGTGCTATACAGGGGGACCTCATTGATCCATTCTGTGTGTACTAGTTTGCATCTGCTAATCCCCAACTCTCATTCCTTCCCTTCTCCACCTGCAGCTGTTTGTTTTTCATTGGTAAACCCCATATTGCTCCAGTTTTTAAGCATTTTAAGTATTACCTTTGCTTACTGGTATGTCCTTACCACCCTTGTTTACCTGAGATTATAAAGTCCTTGGTTGACAAAAGCTTTACTTAATCATTGAGGAATCCTCAGGTATGTGTGTTCCTCACTCAGTTTCTTCGTGACCCCACGAACTGTAGCCTGGCAGGCTCCTCTGTCCATGGGATTCTCCTCCAGGGCATCTTTCTGACTCAGGGATCGAACCCAGTTCTCCTGCATTGCAGGCAGATTTTTCACTCTCTCACCCACCAAGAAGACCTGAGGAATCCTTATAATACTGTAAAATGGCTCAAATTTAAGTAGTTTATCAACTGCTTCTAGAGAAAAAAAAAAAATCTCACTGACTGCTATTAGTACTTCCTTTAAAATACTATGCCATCTACCCTTCGTTAGTAGACAAACAATTTCTAAGCCAAATATTAAACCTGTGAAAATATCTTGTAAAAAAAACTGAGAAGAGAAAAAAATGAATGATTCTGCATTCGTGAGTGATTCCATACTCTGGAACAAGTCCAGCTGATAGTGTTCAAAATACAAGAACTGCAGTGTCATAACAACTTGGAACTCAAAAGATGAGCCTCTGATTGGATGGCATTTCTGAGGGCTCATCAGATAACATGAGGATTCAAAATACTGACTCTGGCTATGCTAAGCTATATTAATGAAGGCACACAAGAAAAACATGGTATAAACTCCGCTTAACTACCTTTAGGCAAGGCTGATGTTTAGCTGGGGTTCGCTCTGTGGCTTTACCAGTTGTTGATTTCCACTGTCTATTCTTCTATATATTACTGAAGTATAGTTGATTTACAATGTTGTGTTAATTTCTGCCATACAGCAAAGAGACTCATTCATACATATATATTCTTCTTCGTATTCTTTTCCTTATGGTTTATCACATGATATTGGCTAGAGTTCCCTGTGCTATACAGGGGGACCTCATTGATCCATTCTGTGTGTACTAGTTTGCATCTGCTAATCCCCAACTCTCATTCCTTCCCTTCTCCACCTGCAGCTGTTTGTTTTTCATTGGTAAACCCCATATTGCTCCAGTTTTTAAGCATTTTAAGTATTACCTTTGCTTACTGGTATGTCCTTACCACCCTTGTTTACCTGAGATTATAAAGTCCTTGGTTGACAAAAGCTTTACTTAATCATTGAGGAATCCTCAGGTATGTGTGTTCCTCACTCAGTTTCTTCGTGACCCCACGAACTGTAGCCTGGCAGGCTCCTCTGTCCATGGGATTCTCCTCCAGGGCATCTTTCTGACTCGGGGATCGAACCCAGTTCTCCTGCATTGCAGGCAGATTTTTCACTCTCTCACCCACCAAGAAGACCTGAGGAATCCTTATAATACTGTAAAATGGCTCAAATTTAAGTAGTTTATCAACTGCTTCTAGAGAAAAAAAAAAATCTCACTGACTGCTATTAGTACTTCCTTTAAAATACTATGCAAACATGCAGACTTTTAAAACTAGGTACAAATACTTGTTTCTAAAATTTCTACTCAAATGTTCAATTCAGTTCACTTCAGTTGCTCAGTCGTGCCCAACTCTTTGTGACCTCATGGACTGCCAGGCTTCCCTGTCCTTCACCGTCTCTGAGAGCTTGCCCTAACTCATGTCCATTGGCTCAGCGATTCAAATCTTATTAAATGCTATTTCATAGCATCCCCGCCCCCATATGCCTTTGTCTCCAAATGCCTTTGCTGCAGACCTGCCCACAGGGGATGCTGCACAGAAAAGTGTTCTTGTTGGCAAGATCCTCGGTGGGTGTGTCTGTTGAAGCCTATTGTGGAAGATAGGTTTTGCATAGAAACAAAGCCTTACATTTTTTTTTTTCTTTTAAGACTAGAAAGAGGTTTCACAGTATGGGAGGTGGAAAGGAGAATGGGCAGAAGGCACGTCTCTGGAGCTGTGGAGACTCCTATTCAGCATTCTGAAAGCACTCCAAGAGAGACAAAATTGACCCAGAATGGAATGGCCTTTTCTATGATACTGAAAGCAGAGGATTACATCCGTGGGAGAAAAAAGACTTTCTCCCAGTCATACCACAGAAGCACTAGGGCCTTTAGACCTCACTGAAGAACGATTTCCAAGCTCTGATTTGTGTATCTACATTCAGAAAAGCCTTATGCATAATAATTCCAATGGGAAGTAATCCAGATATTTGTCACTAAGTGAATGGATTAAAAAAAAAGCATGGTGTATTCATACAATGAAATGCCACTTGACAATAGAAAAAAAGTAAATAACAATTAGTGCAAGAAGAATGAATCTCAAAATGATAATAATTTTCTCAGTCAACTACAAAAATATCGCTATTCTTGTTCTTCTAGTGCCATGTTACATGGGTGGTAATCCATTTTCCTCTGCTTTCAAATTACAGCACTTGATCTTCATGTGTTATACGGTTATCACTTAGATACTAAATGCAGTCCCTTTGTTTCTTGATTTGCTAAGACATAAAACATAGAATCAGCTGGCTGCACAGTGACCATAAACACAGGTGCAAAGAAGAGCCCTCGATGCATATCAGCAAGAAGACATTTAGCGGTCGGTCTCGCCATCCAGAATAGGCTGATTAATCAGTTTTATGTTATCATCAAAATGAAAGCATATAATTAAAAAAGAAACTTCTCTCAGAGAGAAAAATGAGCTAGAATACATCCTTGGAACCTAATTTTAGAATCGGTATTATATTGGGAAGAAGACACATATATTCTGAAGTGCATCGGTATGAATACAAACTCTACAACTAAATAGCTACATAACCTTGAGTACTTAAGTTCTTCAAGAACTGTTGTCCGCGTGTGTTGATAAATATAGTATCATCTGTCTCTAGAACTTTGTGTGAATTATATTAAACAGCATAGCCATTAATTATATTAACTAGCGAACCATTTCTAGGTACAAATACATTTATTAATATGCAAATTAACACTGAATTATCATTACCTTTCCAAAATTATATATTTATTTTAATGAATTACTATAGTTAGAAACAACTTATAATGTGGGACTATGGTTCATCTAACACAATGGCTTTTCTTGGTGTTTCCTTTTTATTTAAGAAACATTTAAGAAATAATGGAGCATTGAGCTGTAACTTCACAAGTAGAAATCAGAATCTGTTCAGTACATTTTGGTCCTCAAATTATAGGCAAGCTCACTTCTTCCCATGTGGGGGCACAGTGGCAGAGGTGTGGGGGTGGTTGAGTCACTACGTCATGCCTGCCTCATTGGGACACGTGGACGGCAGCCAGCCAGGCTCCTCTGTCCATGGGATTTCCCAGGCAAGAACACTGGAGTGGGTGTTCATCTCCTCTTCCAGGGGATCTTTCTGACCCAGGGATCAAACCCATGCCTCCTGTGTCTCCTGCATTGGCAGGCAGATTCCTTAGCACTAGTGCCACCTGGGAAGCTCTCACAAACAACACTGGATACTATGATGATTCTCTTAACAATAATGTTCATTTAGGGAAAAGTTAGATATCTTCTTTTTCAAATTACAGCACTTGATCTTCATGTGTTATACGGTTATCACTTAGATACTAAATGCAGTCCCTTTGTTTCTTGATTTGCTAAGACATAAAACATAGAATCAGCTGGCTGCACAGTGACCATAAACACAGGTGCAAAGAAGAGCCCTCGATGCATATCAGCAAGAAGACATTTAGCGGTCGGTCTCGCCATCCAGAATAGGCTGATTAATCAGTTTTATGTTATCATCAAAATGAAAGCATATAATTAAAAAAGAAACTTCTCTCAGAGAGAAAAATGAGCTAGAATACATCCTTGGAACCTAATTTTAGAATCGGTATTATATTGGGAAGAAGACACATATATTCTGAAGTGCATCGGTATGAATACAAACTCTACAACTAAATAGCTACATAACCTTGAGTACTTAAGTTCTTCAAGAACTGTTGTCCGCGTGTGTTGATAAATATAGTATCATCTGTCTCTAGAACTTTGTGTGAATTATATTAAACAGCATAGCCATTAATTATATTAACTAGCGAACCATTTCTAGGTACAAATACATTTATTAATATGCAAATTAACACTGAATTATCATTACCTTTCCAAAATTATATATTTATTTTAATGAATTACTATAGTTAGAAACAACTTATAATGTGGGACTATGGTTCATCTAACACAATGGCTTTTCTTGGTGTTTCCTTTTTATTTAAGAAACATTTAAGAAATAATGGAGCATTGAGCTGTAACTTCACAAGTAGAAATCAGAATCTGTTCAGTACATTTTGGTCCTCAAATTATAGGCAAGCTCACTTCTTCCCATGTGGGGGCACAGTGGCAGAGGTGTGGGGGTGGTTGAGTCACTACGTCATGCCTGCCTCATTGGGACACGTGGACGGCAGCCAGCCAGGCTCCTCTGTCCATGGGATTTCCCAGGCAAGAACACTGGAGTGGGTGTTCATCTCCTCTTCCAGGGGATCTTTCTGACCCAGGGATCAAACCCATGCCTCCTGTGTCTCCTGCATTGGCAGGCAGATTCCTTAGCACTAGTGCCACCTGGGAAGCTCTCACAAACAACACTGGATACTATGATGATTCTCTTAACAATAATGTTCATTTAGGGGAAAATGGTAGGTAAATTATTTGCTAACTGCAAATATATAAAAATTTAAACCATTTTTGATTCACACTCAGGAAACATTGAGTAAACATACCAAAAAAATGTTACAATATGTGTTCTCAGGTCATAAATTCCTGGGTAGGTATTTGTGCATTATATTAAAAAGAGTGTCCTTGATATGCAAAGTTTTCACAATTATGTTCTTGGTTTCTTTGGCCAATGGCCAAAAAGTCTTTGGATATTGTCCATTACAGCTGTTGTCATAGTTTTTATTAAGTATGTGATGTCATATTACCCAAAATAATTAGCTTGAATGATCATGGTAAAAATGAGTCTAATTATAAGGATGAGATGACTTTTCTAGCAAAATAATAACTAGAACCTAATGCAATACTTTTTATATTCATTTTAACAAGTTTTCTCAATGCCATTTCACTAGCATGCAACTAAGCTTCCAAAATCTTGTAAGACATTTTGTATTATTTTCCTCATTAAGCAGCTGCCAAAAAATATGATTTGACCTAGGTCAGACACTAATTGAGACCGGTATCTTTATTTGAGTAGATCTGCCTTTGAGACAGCCACAACTATAATCAAATGTAGGACCTTTTAAAAATACATTTTTTTTTCCAGGAAAACAATTGTCCCTTGGAATACTTTAGCAATGACATGCACTTATCAGATAACTCTTATATAATTGATTTTTTATTATAGTAACTTTATATGTATAAGCAGATTTTAATGTTTTGAGGGCTTTGTCTTATATATTATTGGAAATTGGGCAGATATAATTAATATGAATTATATAGCTTTTGCTTTCTTCTTCTACTTCTATTTTTTCAAGACTGCCTCTACTGACTATCCCATACAAAAGAACATTCCACAGATGTTTAAAATTTACACATTAGAATACTATTTTAAATGATCTTTTCTATGATGTCTAAGAGCATTTCTGCTAACACAATAATTTGGGTAACCTAGTTTTTCTCAAGGCATCTTTCTAAAGTGCTATAATCAAACTTTTCTAAAAATGTTTCTGGGATCAGTCTTTTCCTCCCTAGTTTTCATATAGTCCCTCCCCCTACTCAAAATACCTACTTTCTTTCTATCAAAACTGCTTCCATTAATCTGGTAATTTATCTAAAAAAGCTAATGGTCATCACAGGGCTTCCTTGGTGGTCCAGTGGGTAAGGGCACCACCTTGCAGTGCAAGGGGCGCTGGTTCGATCCCTGGCCTGGGAAGATCCTGTGTGCCGCGGAGTGGCTGGACCAATGTGTCCAACTACCAAGCCAGAGCTCTGGAGCGCATGTGCCTGGAGCCGGTGCTCTGCAGTGAGAGAGGCCGCAGTGATAGAAGGCCCACACAGGCCTAAAGAACAAAACGGAAATAAATGAAAGAGCAATAGAAGTGGCCAAAAAAAAAAAAAAAAAATCTTAAAAAAAAAAAAAGAA
The DNA here is from genome assembly GCA_022376925.1 of Tragulus kanchil. Classification (NCBI taxonomy): domain Eukaryota; kingdom Metazoa; phylum Chordata; class Mammalia; order Artiodactyla; family Tragulidae; genus Tragulus; species Tragulus kanchil. Next base: position 165,158,051 of record JAIOJX010000003.1, on the reverse strand, counting down.
AAAGCTAATGGTCACCATAATCGGGTTCTAGAGGAAAGCAGTATAGACAGATAGATAGATAGATAGATAGACAGATAGATGTGTGTGTGTATATATATATAGATAGACAGATAGACAGATAGATAGATACTGTCATATATACTGTTATACTCCAGCTTGCAGGGGTATTTCTCAGTCTTCTTGATTATGTGGGCAACTACTCATAATAGATCTATAAACAGTGTATATATATATATACACACACACACAAACACATATATAATAGTATATGTATAGACATATATATACAGGTTTAATAATGGTATATATATATATTAAATGGTATATATATATATACACATACATAACAGTATGTGTGTATATATATATATATATATATACACACAGTATATATAATAGTATATACATATATATTTATACATACTGTTAACAGATCTATTATGAGGAGTTGCCCACATGATTATGGAGGCTGAGAAGTCCCCCTGTAAGCTGGAGCCCCAAGAAAGTTGGTGGAGTGAGTCTGAAGGCCTGAACCAAGGGGCTGATAGTTAAAATTCCCATTCAGTGGCAGGAGAAGACCCATGAACCAGCCTAGCCAGGCAGGTGGAAGCAGAACGGGGCGAACGCCTCCTTCCTCTGCCTTCCATCCAGGCGTCTGGGCTGACACGCGAGCCAGAGGAATCAGGCAGAGGGTCACCCGAGCCGCTCTGCTCTTATTTTCCTTGGTCAGTTGTTTTCTGATATGGATTTAAGTTCTCCTGGGATTTCAAAATACATTTAGGATTCCCTTTAAAGCTGCTAGGCAAGCCAGAACTCATGAGTCCAAGCTGGGAACTGGCAGAGACTCAGGATGTGTCAGCTACCGGCCTGAGTAAAGTCGCTCAGCTGGGGCTGGCACGACGGAACACCTGACGGACGGTTGCCTTCCATGTTGCCACTGAAGCTCTGTTTGCAGAATGGAGATCTGATCATGCAAAATGTCTGCTGTGATTCCCACTGCTCTTGGATGGAAAATCAAAATATTAAGCTATCTGGCTGGCAGGGATTCATGCTATCCAGTGCTTCCTGACACACATGGAATCTGCCCCTCTATAGCCCACTGACCAGTGGTCTAGAAAGTCCCCCGAAACAGGTCACTTCCTGTTTGCCTGGTCACCTCCTTCTCTTCTTCCTACTCATCATCAGTTTCTCTACTAAATTTCTCCCCCAGACTTTCTTACTTTAAGTCCATCATATGGTCTTAGGTCAAAACAGCAACTTTCTGGGATATGCTTTTCAGAGTTTTAATTTCACACTTATTTGTAACCTTCTCTGATTGGTCGCTTCTCTGATAGGGTTTTCTTAAGAAAGACTGAATACACCTGTTTTAACTCCCCTGTTGACTTCAATGTGGTTTCACCAATGCCCAGCACAGTGAAACAGTAGAATCGAATACATGTTTTGAATGAAGAAATAACTGACATTCTCACTTTAGATGCTAAAACTGAAATAAGATATTTGACATTTCCTTAAAAAATGAATCCTAAGAACAAACAGCTTCCTGATATTTATTTCAACCACCAAATAAACAAAATATGCTTTACATAATTCTGCCAAATGTTTTAATATGTCATGAAAGACGATAATATCACAATAAAAATGTGACAACTCTTAAGCCACCAAAATCCTAACTCTTGGTTTGGAGCCAGATATCTAATATATTTTGATTTCCTCTCCTTCAGAGAGAATATATCCAGCTAAGAATTTTAATTGAAGCTGGTAGTTGGTCAAACAACATAAACAAAATAAGAGTGTTCTTTTCTTTGACTTAGGAAAGAAAATATCAGACTCCAGATGTGATTTTTAATGAAACTATTGTAAAGAGTTGACTGCTACCATTGATTTTTCCTAGCAAAATACCAATATATGGGTTGGTATAATTTGAAGCAATTGTGCTGTATTGTATTCCCCTTAAGAGCTTTTTCTCTGTCTAAACAGAAATTGAGTTTCAACAAGAAAATAATCTTTGAACAAATCATATTTGGAAATATATTCAAAAGAATAAAATTGATAATATTTTGGATCTAATACTGTTTGTCTTGCTTTTGAGTAATCTTTTATGCCTTTCCATATTTATAGCTATATTTTCTCCTCCAAATTCGCATTTAACTCACTTGAAATAACAATGGCTTGGAAACTAAAACCTTTTCTAAAGAGTATGTTTCCTACAGACAACTATAAACATTCAGAAAGCAAACAGGTCACTTCCTGTTTGCCTGGTCATCTCCTTTTCACTCATCCATCAGTTTCTCTACTAAATTTCTCCCCCAGACTTTCTTACTTTAAGTCCATCATATGGTCTTAGGTCAAAACAGCAACTTTCTGGGATATGCTTTTCAGAGTTTTAATTTCACACTTATTTGTAACCTTCTCTGATTGGTCGCTTCTCTGATAGGGTTTTCTTAAGAAAGACTGAATACACCTGTTTTAACTCCCCTGTTGACTTCAATGTGGTTTCACCAATGCCCAGCACAGTGAAACAGTAGAATCGAATACATGTTTTGAATGAAGAAATAACTGACATTCTCACTTTAGATGCTAAAACTGAAATAAGATATTTGACATTTCCTTAAAAAATGAATCCTAAGAACAAACAGCTTCCTGATATTTATTTCAACCACCAAATAAACAAAATATGCTTTACATAATTCTGCCAAATGTTTTAATATGTCATGAAAGACGATAATATCACAATAAAAATGTGACAACTCTTAAGCCACCAAAATCCTAACTCTTGGTTTGGAGCCAGATATCTAATATATTTTGATTTCCTCTCCTTCAGAGAGAATATATCCAGCTAAGAATTTTAATTGAAGCTGGTAGTTGGTCAAACAACATAAACAAAATAAGAGTGTTCTTTTCTTTGACTTAGGAAAGAAAATATCAGACTCCAGATGTGATTTTTAATGAAACTATTGTAAAGAGTTGACTGCTACCATTGATTTTTCCTAGCAAAATACCAATATATGGGTTGGTATAATTTGAAGCAATTGTGCTGTATTGTATTCCCCTTAAGAGCTTTTTCTCTGTCTAAACAGAAATTGAGTTTCAACAAGAAAATAATCTTTGAACAAATCATATTTGGAAATATATTCAAAAGAATAAAATTGATAATATTTTGGATCTAATACTGTTTGTCTTGCTTTTGAGTAATCTTTTATGCCTTTCCATATTTATAGCTATATTTTCTCCTCCAAATTCGCATTTAACTCACTTGAAATAACAATGGCTTGGAAACTAAAACCTTTTCTAAAGAGTATGTTTCCTACAGACAACTATAAACATTCAGAAAGAATTTATGAATACCCTCTGAAATAAATACAATAAAGAACAAATGTGTTAACTGTATTTTGTATGGTTTAAGAGTATGTGTTTGGAATTTATATTAAACCTTAGCTAGACTAAAAATCATGAACTGAGTTGTTAGGTGAGGCATTTCTTGATAGCTTCCATTTATTTTCTTCCTAATAAAATTTAAACCACATGTTAAAAATAGTCTATTCTATAGAAAATATTTTGTATGTTCAATCCAAGGTTTACCAAACTTCAGAATTTTTTTTAATTAGTGTTTTTACAAAAATACATCCTTTTGTGGAATAAGGCATGAACACTATGAGTAATATAGGAATTAGTATAGTAATATAATAACATGGGGTAAATGTGATTATCTCTAATATCTTTTTATTATTGAACACCACAGTTACATGGGCTATTTCTCTTTCATTTACTTCTAAATTGTATTATAAGAAGCAAAGAAATATACTGCTTTAGTTCCATCTACCTTTATTAAAAATATTGCAGGGCTTCTGTGGTGGTCCAGTGGGTAAGGACACTACCTTGCAGTGCAAGGGGCTCCGGTTCGATCCCTGGCCTGAGAAGCTCCCATGTGCTGCGGAGCAGCTGGACCGATGTGTCCAACTACTGAGCCAGAGCTCTGGAGTGCATGAGCCCAGAGCTGGTGCTCTGCAGCGAGAGAGGCTACGGTAATGGGAGGTCCACACAGGCCAAAGAACAAAGATGGATGAAAATGAATAAATAAAAGACCAATAGAAATGGCCAAAAAATATACTGCATTTGTAAATGATAGAATAATCAGAAATAGAACTTTTAGAAATATGCTTGGGAAGCATGGCCCACAGGTTATCGGAAAGAAGACTTGGAGAGGTTCTGCTACTACAAGATTTCCACCTTTGGAGACCACAGCCAGCCTCACCATCAGTAACAGGCATATGTAAGCATGTTAGGAATTTTAGTTTATATTATCAAAATAATGCCTTCATACATCTAAAGCTATCTTTTCTCCTCCAAATTCGCATTTAACTCACTTGAAATAACAATGGCTTGGAAACTAAAACCTTTTCTAAAGAGTATGTTTCCTACAGACAACTATAAACATTCAGAAAGAATTTATGAATACCCTCTGAAATAAATACAATAAAGAACAAATGTGTTAACTGTATTTTGTATGGTTTAAGAGTATGTGTTTGGAATTTATATTAAACCTTAGCTAGACTAAAAATCATGAACTGAGTTGTTAGGTGAGGCATTTCTTGATAGCTTCCATTTATTTTCTTCCTAATAAAATTTAAACCACATGTTAAAAATAGTCTATTCTATAGAAAATATTTTGTATGTTCAATCCAAGGTTTACCAAACTTCAGAATTTTTTTTAATTAGTGTTTTTACAAAAATACATCCTTTTGTGGAATAAGGCATGAACACTATGAGTAATATAGGAATTAGTATAGTAATATAATAACATGGGGTAAATGTGATTATCTCTAATATCTTTTTATTATTGAACACCACAGTTACATGGGCTATTTCTCTTTCATTTACTTCTAAATTGTATTATAAGAAGCAAAGAAATATACTGCTTTAGTTCCATCTACCTTTATTAAAAATATTGCAGGGCTTCTGTGGTGGTCCAGTGGGTAAGGACACTACCTTGCAGTGCAAGGGGCTCCGGTTCGATCCCTGGCCTGAGAAGCTCCCATGTGCTGCGGAGCAGCTGGACCGATGTGTCCAACTACTGAGCCAGAGCTCTGGAGTGCATGAGCCCAGAGCTGGTGCTCTGCAGCGAGAGAGGCTACGGTAATGGGAGGTCCACACAGGCCAAAGAACAAAGATGGATGAAAATGAATAAATAAAAGACCAATAGAAATGGCCAAAAAATATACTGCATTTGTAAATGATAGAATAATCAGAAATAGAACTTTTAGAAATATGCTTGGGAAGCATGGCCCACAGGTTATCGGAAAGAAGACTTGGAGAGGTTCTGCTACTACAAGATTTCCACCTTTGGAGACCACAGCCAGCCTCACCATCAGTAACAGGCATATGTAAGCATGTTAGGAATTTTAGTTTATATTATCAAAATAATGCCTTCATACATCTAAAGATGTTGTAAATATTGAAATCGTATCTGATGTTCGTCAAGCTATGTTTTCTAATCCTTTAAAAAGAGAAATGAGCATTTGGAATCTTTATATTCAAATACAATCTTAGGATACTTTCACTACCTGAAATAATCTCAACCCACATCTTCATGACTCCCTTTTTCTCCCTGGAGTTTTCTCTTTCCTGCTCACGAGGCTGCCTGTAGCCCTGCTGTTTCTCAGGTCACCGAGCGCCGAAAGGCTCAGCACAGCTCCTGCGCACTGCGATCTTTATCCTGCCGGGAGGGCCCACTTCTGCCCCATGAGCTCAAGGCTTTGATCCGGTGCCCACGTTCACCGTGCCTCTCTGCATTTCATTACACTGATAGTAGGGCTAAGAACCCACACTTCTGTGGCGTCAGACAGGCCCCACTTTCAAGAACCTGCTTTTTTTCCTTTGTGGGAGCCAAGCAAGTCAAATTACCTGAGAAAATGAGGCTCCTCATGTATTTGCTGAAGATGATAATACATCCCTCACCGAGCTCTTATAATCATAGGGGAAGAGGGAATATACACGTGGGACTGACTGCGACAGAGGGATGGCTGGGAGAAGGATACTGAATAAAAAGGAAGCCACGTATAGAAGCCAATGAGATCGATTCCTGAGGCACGTGCTGACCCTACCGAGTGGGCCACACAAGAGAACAATGGGGACGTGCGCCTGGAGAATGTGTGAGAGAAACGGAGACCCTAGGATCTCAGATGCTGAGAGGGGCTAGGGAAATGCACAGGGCAGGCCCCCAAAGGGGCTCCTTCAAGATTCAGACAGTAAAGAATCCACCTCATAAAGCAGGAGACACAGGAGATGTGGGTTTGATCCCTGGGTCGGGAAGATGCCCTGGAGGAGGGCATGGCAACCCACTCCAGTCTTCTTGCGGGAGAATCCCATGGACAGAGGAGCCTGGCAGGACACAGTCCACAGGGCCGCAAAGAGTCAGACACGACTGAGCGACTAATCTTAGATACCCCCAGACATACACACATTTGTGTGAATAGGAGCCCTTTTTACAAAGAAACATACTAAATACCTGTTTTATATCTATGCACATTTTTACACTGATATATTTAATACGATAATATATTCTGATTAAAAGCATAAATAAATAAATGAAGGGAGGAAGGAATGAATAATCCTTCGATGAACGTGAGGAATAATCCATCATTCAGTCGATAAACAAAGTGGTGAGACTTTCACCTGTGAACACTGAGTATCGTACCTAGGCCCGCATTTCAGACACCTCCTGGGATCAGGTACAACATGATGATGCGTATTTGGATGCCAAAGTACATTTTCCAAGCATGGGAGCATTCCTTCATTGAGCCCATTGGCTAGGTTCCTGCTCATTTACCAAGTTTTGCAGGACAGTTCATTCTTCCCTGTTCCTCAGGTCTCTCGTCAGCACCGTCTGATTAGGGCTCTGAGCGCTGTAGCTGGGGTCGGACAAAGTGATGGGGACTCCGTCTACCAACTCTTCTATTCCAGTGGTGGCTATGCTGGATGTATGGATGTGCCCCTTGCCTTAACCACTCTGAGCTCATTTCTACAAAGACCCCTGTGGTCACCAAGGCCCTGTGGTCACTGTCATTCTGTTCCTGCCACACAGGCTGTCAAACGTCTCTAAGACCCCTCCCCTCCCCACCACATCACAGGGCCTCCTCCTGGGGTTCTGCTCTCTGTCATCCCAGATCCCCCACAGGGCCTGCCTCGAGCGCTTCCATCTCTGCTTAGAGCTCAGGGTGGTCCAACAGCCCTGACCTCATTTGCTCATTTAAAGTCACAAGATTGTCACAAAACCTGAGCCCCTTTTCCTCCCCATCACCCCTCCTTTAGCCCACGTCATTCCACAGACTGGCCATTTTCCCATCTAACATATAATAGATTCCATGCATTCGCTTTCTAAAATATTCTATGTGCTTCTTTCCAACCATAATAATATAAAGGTTTGGAATTTTGTTTATTTTGTTAACTGCTGTTTCTCCGACCTGAAGCAGTGACTTAGAGCTACCAGATCATAAACAAATATCTGCTGGATAAACGCCTTCCTTCAGCAGCACTACAACAAATGATTCTGGCACCTAGTTAGCAAGGAAAATCTAGTTAAGACAGAAGGACAGATGGTGAGCACTACTGATTACACTGACCTCTGAGCCACAGAATGAGCTTATAGCTGTCGAGAGCACACGAAACCTAGCATGACTTTTCCTGAGCATCAAAGTCACTGATTTGTTTGGCAGAAAATTCCCTCCAAATATTTGTCACAAGAACTCTAGTCTTTTATCTCAAGAGCCCCTGACTTTGTCCAATTTTTCTTCCTATCTCACATTTTCCCCTGATTTATGAATCATCAGATATTGTGTTTGCTGTATCATATTTTGCCTAGATGATTTCAATAAATATTTTATTTTCTATCAATAAGATGGCATATTTCAAAATGCTCAGTATAAAATATATATTTCAAAATACTTAATATATGAATACACTATATCCATCTATTTTCTAATCATTAAGCATAGATACAGAATAACTATTTGGTCTTTCTCTTTTATTGTTTTAATGTAGGTCTCCATGGTTTATTATATACAAAGTGATTAGATGACTAGCATCAAAAATTGTATAAGGAAATATATAGAGTGTTGGTATAGCAAATATTCAACACAACAAATCCCGTATTTTTTTAATAAAGAGAAGTCAAACTAACACTTGTCACAAAGGAAGACAGATAGAAATGTACATAAAATATTTGATTGAAGTATATTTAATAAGCACAATGACAAAGGCAGAACAACAAAAGAGCAGTAACATGAACTGCCTACAATTAAGTTCCTTTCCACGCCAAAACACAGTATACAAATTGAAAAAAAAAGCTTAAAAGTGGAGAAAGACCGCTTTCTTGGTGGTCCAGCAGTTAAGAATCTGCCTTTCAATGCAGGAAACATGTGTTGGGGCCCTGGTTGGGAAATTGGACTCCTGGTTGAACCCCTGGTTGGGAATATCCCACATTCCATGGAGCAGCTAAGACCATGGGCTGCAACTACTAAGTCCACGTGCCACAACCAGAGAACCAAAGAGCCACAATGAAAAATCCCACATTATGCAACAAAGACCCCTTATGCTATACCTAAGACCTGAAGCAGCAAAATAGATTTAAAAAAATTGTAGCAGGGCTTCCCTGGTGGTCCAGTGGGTGAAGAGTCTGCCTTGCAGTGCAAGGGGCACCAGTTCAATCCCTGGCCCAGGAAGATCCCACACGGAGCCCCTGACCAGTGTGTCTAACTACGACCTGCTCTTTGGAGCGCATGTGCCCAGAGCCGGTGCTCTGTAACGAACGAGGCCACTGCAATGGGAGGCCCACACAGACTGAAGAATAAAGATGGATGAAGATGAATGAATAAAGAACCAATGAAAGAGGCCACAGTTTAAAAAAAAAATTGTAGCAGAAAAAGTGTTCATAGCATTTCAAACTCAGATAGTTGGGTAGATGTAGATTTAGTTGTACCCTAACAGCCACACACACAGACACAGTGTAGATGTCCACAGAATAAATGTACGAATGACGAGAAAAAGGAATGTACATTCTAAGAAGCGCCTACAAAAACTGTTCAACATTCCTAATTTTAATTAATGCAAGTAAAGACATGTTCTTCATGAGCCAATAAATATAATTCCAAAGGAATGCGGAGAAACAGCCACTTTGGGGCATGGATAGTCACAGTGCAAACTGACATGTGAATCCTGAATGGCATTCCTTCTATGAATGCCACTGATGTATGCTTTCCAGTCATTTCTTTTAGTAAATAATCTAAAATTTAGCCAAGACATTTCATTACAACATTGAAGTAAATGTTTACTACTTCCGAATCTCAGTTTTGAGAACTTCACTTTATTAACTTATTTAATCCCCAGAACAAAACTAAGGGCTAGGCTTCATTGTTATTATTATTTCATTATAAAGAAGCTAAGGCACAGAGAAGTTATTTTCCCAAAACCTACAGCTAATAAACAGAAGAACAATGATTCAAATTTCATACATTTGAACTAGAGCATGTTTTATGAACTGGATCACCCAGAATCTCAGGACAGAGAAACATAAAATCTTGGCAAATCTGCTACACGATTCGTGCCTCGGAAATCCCACTGGACAGTGAAGCCTGGTGGACTACAGAACCTGGGGTCACAAAAAGAGTGGGACATAACTTTGTGACTAAACAGCAACAGTTACCTTATCATTAGTTTGATCATAGGAGCTCTATGCAAATATTAGTCATTTTACTGAAGAATATGTATAAAACTAAGTAATATTTAAATAAATATTTTTAAAACTAATATTTAGAGCTTCCTTGGTGGTCCAGTGGGTAAAGAGTCTGCTTTGCAGTGCAGGGGGCACCAGTTCGATCCCTGGCCCAGGAAGATCCCACGTGCTGTGGAGCGGCTGGACCAGCGTGTTCAATTATGCACCAGCACTCTGGAGCGCACGTACCTGGAGCTGGCGCTCTGCAATGAGAGAGGCCACTGCGATAGGAGGCCCATACAGGTCAAAGAATAAAAGATGAATGAAAATAAATTTATAAAAAAGAGGCACGATGGGGAAAAAACCCTGATATTTACTAAATTCACTTACATTTAACTAAGCGGTAGTTGCTCAGTCATGTCCATCATCGACTGTAGCCCGGCAGGCTCCTCGGCCACGGGACCCTCCAGGCAGGAAGACTGGAGTGGGCCGCCATGCTCTTCTCCAGGGGAGCTTCCCAGCCCAGCGATCGAACCCAGGTCTCCTGCGTTGCATGCACATTCTTTACCATCTGAGCCACCAGGGAAACCCGTATTTAGCTAAATTAAATTCAACTAAAAGTATGTATGGGATATGAGATTAATTATTCTTATCCTTTGTTACATCTGTTTTGGCCTTACTCTCTGGAGTAAAAATGATTTCATTGATAAACAAATTTCTTTATGAAAGAAAAAATAAATTAATTGAAGTTTTTCCCTAACTTATACACTTATACTCAACTCTTTTAAAAAATATTTCATAAACTGTAGGTTTATTTTGGAATTATAACTGGCAGCCTCTCTGTAGACTGGTAAACCTAGTAATGATTATTATAAATAAAAGTTATCGAAGGTCTGAAATCTTTTTTAAATTTTATAATGTGATTCAAATTTCATACATTTGAACTAGAGCATTTTATGAACTGGATCACCCAGAATCTCAGGACAGAGAAACATAAAATCTTGGCAAATCTGCTACACGATTCGTGCCTCAAAACCAGGTGAAGCCTGGTGGACTACAGAACCTGGGGTCACAAAAAGAGTGGGACATAACTTTGTGACTAAACAGCAACAGTTACCTTATCATTAGTTTGATCATAGGAGCTCTATGCAAATATTAGTCATTTTACTGAAGAATATGTATAAAACTAAGTAATATTTAAATAAATATTTTTAAAACTAATATTTAGAGCTTCCTTGGTGGTCCAGTGGGTAAAGAGTCTGCTTTGCAGTGCAGGGGGCACCAGTTCGATCCCTGGCCCAGGAAGATCCCACGTGCTGTGGAGCGGCTGGACCAGCGTGTTCAGTATGCACCAGCACTCTGGAGCGCACGTACCTGGAGCTGGCGCTCTGCAATGAGAGAGGCCACTGCGATAGGAGGCCCATACAGGTCAAAGAATAAAAGATGAATGAAAATAAATTTATAAAAAAGAGGCACGATGGGGAAAAAACCCTGATATTTACTAAATTCACTTACATTTAACTAAGCGGTAGTTGCTCAGTCATGTCCATCATCGACTGTAGCCCGGCAGGCTCCTCGGCCACGGGACCCTCCAGGCAGGAAGACTGGAGTGGGCCGCCATGCTCTTCTCCAGGGGAGCTTCCCAGCCCAGCGATCGAACCCAGGTCTCCTGCGTTGCATGCACATTCTTTACCATCTGAGCCACCAGGGAAACCCGTATTTAGCTAAATTAAATTCAACTAAAAGTATGTATGGGATATGAGATTAATTATTCTTATCCTTTGTTACATCTGTTTTGGCCTTACTCTCTGGAGTAAAAATGATTTCATTGATAAACAAATTTCTTTATGAAAGAAAAAATAAATTAATTGAAGTTTTTCCCTAACTTATACACTTATACTCAACTCTTTTAAAAAATATTTCATAAACTGTAGGTTTATTTTGGAATTATAACTGGCAGCCTCTCTGTAGACTGGTAAACCTAGTAATGATTATTATAAATAAAAGTTATCGAAGGTCTGAAATCTTTCTTAAATTTGCCTATAATGTTGATTGATTTCTTTTAAAAGTCTCTAAATTGAAATGAACTATCATTTCAATCGGTTTCCTAAAATGGAAAAAAGTCCTCATTTAATATACTGTGAAGAATAAAAGTCATTTCAAGATAACATTGGAGTTATTTACAGAGCTTTGATTTAGACTGAACAATATGATGACTCTTTACCTGGGAACATATCCTAAATATGCAAGTAAATTGAAGTTATAAACTATGTAAAATTGCACGAATTCACGCTGAACATTTTAAGCAAGTGTTGGTTCACCTCAGATCATAATTCCAATGAAAACAGAAAGAAGGTCTGAACCACTGCCCCATTAGCATTACTGGAATCACAAGTTCCAGAAAAAAAAATGTTTTTTTCAGGCAATTAATCCACAAGGGAGATCAATGAACACAAAGTAAATCACTGACTCAGCTAGTAGGATCACATAATAAAATGCTTTTAATCGTAAGAATACAGCATTAAAGGTTTCATCTATTAATTATATTAAAACTGAAACAATGTGCACTAATACATCAATAATTTTGCTTGACTTGGTTTTCCATACCTAGTCAAGCAAAATGTGTTATATGATAAAGTAGCAGATTCCCTGGTGGCCCAGCGGTAAAGAATCTGGTTGTCAATGCAGGAGACTCAGGTTTAATTCCTTGGTTGGGAAGACCCCTTGGAGAAGAAAATGGCAACCCAATCTAATATTCTTGCCTGTTGAATGCATGGACAGAGGAGTCTGACAGGCGACAATTCATGGGCTCACAAATGAGTCAGATATTACTAAAGAACAATAAAAGTACTATATGAAAACATTTTATTAATAAGCTAATCTAAATTTAAATTATAGAGGAATATTAAAATATGTATCTCTTTTATATATTTATGTCTATTCTCACATATCTCAGAAGAAATGATTGATTTCCAGTTTTATCCTGTTATTTGACTTCATATCTCTGGGAGGGATGGGCAAAAGCTAACCGACCCCACCTCTCACTACTGTTTCTCCTGGTTCTCCCATGCAGTCTTTCTAGTGGTCTATTTGATGTCATTGTAGCTTAAAATTGCTTCCTGAAAAATGATTTTCTGATTTCCAGTCCTATCATTCCTCATTTTTTTGCAGTACTCACATTTGAAAATAATGCTATCCAAACTAGAAATGTTTAACAGATTCTCCATTTCACGTATCATACAGAAAAACCTGGAACTCCCTCCTAGGGCAGATTGCTGACTACTAGTCTTCAAAATTGGCACAATAGTGATCTAAGTGAAGAATCAGGTAATGATGGCCCTCAGGAGGTATCTTGAAGGCAGAAAAATAATTTTAGTGCTGCTGTGATTTTCCATGATCTGAAGCTTTTCTGCACTAAAATCTTTTATTATAAGTAATAAAGAGAGATGATCCAAAGAATATCTTAATGCTCTGACTCTGGGTCATTATAGCCACATTTCCAAAGAGATATCATTTCATTATAAGAAAGCACTTAGTTTTATACACATTGATTATAACTTCAAATCCTTTGCTAAATCCTGTAAGCCAGTATGGGACTTTCATCACATAGTTTTAGAATTTTTGAAATTATTCAATGTAAAAAACTTCAGAGGATATTTAAGATAGGCTGTCCTCCACTTAATATGAATTTTAGCAGTGATTTAAAAATAATAGTGGAATCTACCAATTATTAACTATTTACTAATTTCAAGTTTAGCATATTATATCTTTTTGAGATTATTGTCCAGCAAGATGATTATCCTAATGTTAAGATATTAAAAAAAGAGATGAAACTAAGAAAAGTAGCATATAGAAATATTTAGATACACATTTAGATGAAGCGAAAGAGAAAACATGAGCCGGATAACCTGAACTTTCAATCTGCTCTCTATGCATTTACCCTATAAAAGCCTCAACCCGTTTCGACACATCCTCCAATGACTGGTCCAGCTTGGATGCTATGGGACAATGGGTCTTCGATAGTCAAGGACATGCCCTTACTCTGCTCCTCTCGTCCCTCATCCCAATCTTTCCTTGGGCTGTGCTGGAGGAAAACAGCCCCAAGTCTTTTACTAGCGGGGCGGCTCACACTTCCCCAAGGAAGGCATTTCTCTCAAACAATCCAGACCACAGGAGCAAGCAGTAAAATAAGAACAGAAAGTATTTTCTATCTTCAGTTTAGCCTTGCCTACGTATCCATAGGTAATCCTTTCCCATGGTTATAAAAGCAATTACCTCAACTTAGTTTCAAAATGTTTTATTTCCTTCTGAAAGTAACCGCTAATATTTTCCTGCTCTTAAGGGAATGACTGGAGATGCATACTGTAATCTTCTCTTTCTCTGAGAACAGCGCTCTGGGGGAGGGGGAGGTATTTTTCACTGACACTCTTACAAATTATGATTGTTTCTTTTTGTGTCAGCACTCAAAAGCAAGGTGGAAATGATAGCTTTACAGATTTAGAAAATAATGAATCGCGTCTCCCAGAGGAGACTCCCATGGGGGCTGTTTGCTCACTTCAATGATGACATTTGACAGCAGTTTTGGTTTAGCACAAGGTTCCCCTGGCAACTGATTTATTGGGAAACTGGAAATTTGCAATGGGAAAAAAAACGTACTGAAATATGCACTTTTATTTTAATAGTATGGTTGATGCTATTCTCTTTCCTGGTTCTTTTTACTGTGCTGTAATAATTTAGGGAGATCGACCATTAATTTGGGCAAAGCATAGCTACATTTTTAAGGAATGAGAGAGGCAGGAAGTGCTTTGGCTTCCACAAATGTATCCTGATGTGCATGGTTCTTCTTCAGGATTGTAGCTGTCATGATAAAAATGGTGGAAGGTCATGAGGTCCCCACTTCCCATTCCAAATGAGATAGCACAGATTTATTTTTCACTGACTGGATGTGTGTTGCAAATAATAACTATGAAAGACATACATGCTGGGGAGAACTGAGTCTTTTCTCTGAAACGTGGATCACTGTGAGAAATTATTTTCTGTGTTAAAAAGAAAAAGGTGAAAATGATTAATGAACAGTAGAAACAAGCACTGCACCATAAAACCTAAGCCGAAGTTTTAATGCAGGTATTAAGTCACTGTGTAATGAGACTGCAAGCCAGAGTATAATAGAACATTTCTTAATTATAGTCAGTTTAAATTGCTTGCTGGTTTTATCTTCAGTATGTATGTAAAACATGCTTAGCAATGCCCCAGGAAGATAAACTTCTTACAGCAGGTAGATGAATCTCTAGAGCTAGAGTATATACTCCTGAACCAAACAGTTGAGTTACATGGATACTAAGATTCAGTTGTGTTTGTTCAAAACCTGCTTATGTCAGCTAGCTGAGTTGGTTATTTCTATTATTTACCGTTGCTCAGTCACTAAGTTGTGGCTGACTTTTTACAACCCCATGAACTGCAACATGCCAGGCTTCCCTGTCATATACTACCTCCCAATTTGCTAAACCCACGTCCATTGAGTCAGTGATACTACCCAACCATCTCATCATCTCTCTCCCCCTTCTGCTGCCCTCAGTGGTTTCCGGCATCAGGGTCTTTTACAGTGAGTCATCTCATCGCATCAGATGGTCAAAGCATTGGAACTTCAGCATCGATTGTTCCAATCAATGTTCAGCGTTGATTTCCTTTAGTATTGACTGGTGTGATCTCCTTGCAGTCCAAGGGACTCTCAAGAGTTCTCTCCAACACCACAGCTCAAAATAGCAATTCTTCCGTGCTATTTATGGTCCAACTCTCACATCTGTACATGATTCCTGGAAAAACAATAGCTTTGGCTAGATTGGCAAAGTGATGTCTCTGCTTCTGAGTATGCTGTCTAAGTTTCTCACAGCTTTTCTTCTAAGGAGCAAGGGTCTTTTAATTTCATGGCTGCAGTCACTGTCCACAGTGATTTTGGAACCCAAGAAAAGAGTATGTCACTGTTTCCATTTTCTACCCCATCTATTTGCCATGAAAATATGGAACCAGATGCCATGATCTTCATTTTTTGAAAGTTGAGTTTTAAGCCAGTTTTTTCACTCTCCTCTTTCACCTGCATCAAGAGGTTCTTTAGTGTCTCTTCACTTTCTGCCATTAGGGTGGTGTCATACCTGATGTTATTGCTATTTCTTCCAGCAATCTTTATGCGAGCTTGTGGTTCATTCAGCCTGGACTTTATTATAGAAAGATCTGTCTTGTTAATTTTAGCTATTCTAATACAGATGTATTGGCACCTTGTTGTTTTAATTTTTATTCCCTTCATGATTAATGATGTTGACATATATTTTCCTGTGCTCATTTGTCATCTTTATATACCTTATAAAAAAGTTGTTGAAATTTCTTGACCATTTTTTACTTGGACTGTTTACTCTCTTCTTATTAAACCTTATACATTATGGATACAAATCTTTACCCTTTAAACGACTTGCAAACAGTTCTCTCAGTCTCCGACAGGTCTTTTCATTCTCTTAATAGTACCTTTGGAAGAGCACAGATTTTTAGTTTTGATGAAGTCCAATTTGCTACACCCTTTTCATTTGGTGTTTTATCTGAAATGTACTTGAGTAGCCCAAAGTCTTATGTTTTCTTTTAAAAATTGTGTCAAGTTCTACATTTAGGATTATGATCCTCTTTCTTTTCTGCCTGTATGGTATAAAGATTAACATGTGTATTCATGCATACAGAAGTTCAGTTTTTCAGCAACACGTGGTACTTGAAGAGATTGAAGCTCTGCCTAAAAGAGGCATATGGATGGGCATACGGTGCTGGGGCAAAGCGTGAGCATCTTTGTATCTCCTGACGGATCCCCCTGGAGAACATTCACATGAGAGAGGCTGACAGAGGTGACTCCCCAGGAATGGTTTTCCATCTTTCCTCATCCCCCCTGGGATTTGCAGACAGGCCTCCTGCCTGGAGAAATCACCCTGCAGCAACAGGGCTGACGCGTGGGCCCACCATCACCTGCGCCCACTCACACAGACTGACTTCGCCCCCGCTGCTGGAGAAAGTCCATGCGGCCAGTCAGTGCACCCAATGCGAAGCCCTTACATGGCACTGAGGAAATCCACCAGGAAACCAAACTACCACCCTGATAACACCGGGCCCCTTCCGTGACTCACTCTGACTTGGATACGACACCACATAAAGGCATGAACTTGTCTTTCCTTCTTCCAGGCCCTGGCCAACCTGGCTGAGAACTTTACAGAATGTTTGATCTACGGATGCCAGGTCCTGTACACCACTGCCTTCTGGCCCAGGGATCCCCAGCACAGCACAGGAGGGACACCAGTTCTCTCAGACGACACACCACTTAGAGATGCCAGCTTGTTGCAGACAAAGCATTAGCCTTTGAACACTGAAGCTGAGACATCAGCTTGAAGATAAACACCTCTAATGAAAGATGTCTATTAGGAGGCAGTAAGTCAGTGACCTGTATAAGGACCTTTATGAATTGCTCCATGAGAACAACTGGCAAATTCAACAAGGCAGGCTTAGAAATGTCTCACTGGAGAAATGCTCATGGGACCTTAAGACTGTTCAGAGCCTTCTGTCTCATCTTTATGGAAGTGTTTACTTTAATATGTTTCCTACACCCAGTCACCCGGGGATAGAATACAAGTGTGACATGGCCCAAATTCCACACCTCTTAGTTAAACAGGGACGACTGAGAGGGGGCGGAGAGCAACCCCTCATCTTCGTCCACTAACTACAGGACTAAGTGTTCAATCAATTTTTTTACACTAGACGCAAACAGGTCTCAGTGAGTTTACTGTACCGTTGATCCTGATTTTATTTTCTACCACCACTTGAAGAAATGTGGTAACAATAACTTAGCAAGAATTGTTTCCCTTATTGATTTTTAAATGTCCTTCGATTTTGGACAGATTCTGACTATGGGCCAAGTCATGTCAATATTACTTAGACTTTTCACTTAATAATGCTTTTGGAAATTAAGCTTTTACTACCATCAGGAATCAGTGAAAAGAGGTAGGCTCCTGTGCATACCCAGATGGAGAGATCAATAGATAAAATACATTTTGAACCATCTTACATACCATTTAAAATATTGTGTTAAATATTTTAAAACACTTTAGATGAGATGGACACATTCCCATCAAGAAACTATAAAAGAAAGATAAATATCCTCCTTCAATAACCAATTCTCATTAAACCAGAAGTGCGGCAAGGAAAAGGTTGCTTGCAGTATTTATGGGCAGAAATCCGTGACTCACTCTGACTTGGATACGACACCACATAAAGGCATGAACTTGTCTTTCCTTCTTCCAGGCCCTGGCCAACCTGGCTGAGAACTTTACAGAATGTTTGATCTACGGATGCCAGGTCCTGTACACCACTGCCTTCTGGCCCAGGGATCCCCAGCACAGCACAGGAGGGACACCAGTTCTCTCAGACGACACACCACTTAGAGATGCCAGCTTGTTGCAGACAAAGCATTAGCCTTTGAACACTGAAGCTGAGACATCAGCTTGAAGATAAACACCTCTAATGAAAGATGTCTATTAGGAGGCAGTAAGTCAGTGACCTGTATAAGGACCTTTATGAATTGCTCCATGAGAACAACTGGCAAATTCAACAAGGCAGGCTTAGAAATGTCTCACTGGAGAAATGCTCATGGGACCTTAAGACTGTTCAGAGCCTTCTGTCTCATCTTTATGGAAGTGTTTACTTTAATATGTTTCCTACACCCAGTCACCCGGGATAGAATACAAGTGTGACATGGCCCAAATTCCACACCTCTTAGTTAAACAGGGACGACTGAGAGGGGGCGGAGAGCAACCCCTCATCTTCGTCCACTAACTACAGGACTAAGTGTTCAATCAATTTTTTTACACTAGACGCAAACAGGTCTCAGTGAGTTTACTGTACCGTTGATCCTGATTTTATTTTCTACCACCACTTGAAGAAATGTGGTAACAATAACTTAGCAAGAATTGTTTCCCTTATTGATTTTTAAATGTCCTTCGATTTTGGACAGATTCTGACTATGGGCCAAGTCATGTCAATATTACTTAGACTTTTCACTTAATAATGCTTTTGGAAATTAAGCTTTTACTACCATCAGGAATCAGTGAAAAGAGGTAGGCTCCTGTGCATACCCAGATGGAGAGATCAATAGATAAAATACATTTTGAACCATCTTACATACCATTTAAAATATTGTGTTAAATATTTTAAAACACTTTAGATGAGATGGACACATTCCCATCAAGAAACTATAAAAGAAAGATAAATATCCTCCTTCAAACTAATGCCATCAATTTGCTCATGTAAAGCCAGAAGTGCGGCAAGGAAAAGGTTGCTTGCAGTATTTATGGGCATGAAAGAAATTGCCAAAGGTAAAGATAGGACTCTCAAATATGACATACATAATTCAGAATTCAGTTGATGGATGGGATTAGTTGCACCCAGTTAATTAGTGTCACCAGTTACACTGTGGTGTCTTTTCCAGACACTTGCCTCGGTCGACAGGCCAGAAGCAGAGAGGGGGACGGTCTGGGTGCACTGCTGAGCTGGTCTGGAGCATGCAACGGGCTGCTGACACCCGCTTAGATATGTCTGCAGGCCCAAGTCCCCCCTCCCCTGCTGGACGGGTGCAAGCCGACGGACTCAGTCACGCGTTTCCATAGAAGCAGGTGCGGCGCAGACAACTCCTGAGCAGACTCCTCACCCTGCTGCCCCTGCAACCCCGTGGCCACCCCCACACCCCCTGCACAAGAGCAATCTTTACATTTTGGAAAGAAAAATGATCTTGCTCCTCGAAATAGATGTCAGTCTTACCAGCTACTTATCTGCTCTCCCAAGGGTAAAAACCAGCACTATTTATTAATAGCAACACAGAATATCAGGGAACTGTGTTATCAGAAACATTCAATTGTAAACTGTAAGGGTGCCATTTTATAATCAAACATGCCAATCAGAAATAGGGAGTTTATCTTTGGATGCCAGAGTCCCGGTAGTCCTAAGTTATGAAGAATTTCATGACAAAGAAAAACATTCTTCATGTAAACTGTACTTTCTTTTATAGGACCTTCTTCTAAAAGTAATTGAGTGGTGGTCCAGTGGGTAAGGACACCGCCTTGCAGTGCAAGGGGTGCCAGTTCGATCCCTGGTCTGAGAAGATCCCATGTGCCGCGGAGCGGCTGGACCGATGTGTCCAATTAATGAGCCGGAGCTCTGGAGTGCATGCGCCCAGAGCCGGTGCTCTGCGACAACAGAGGCCACTGCGATAGGAGGCCCACACGGGCCAAAGGACAAAGAGGGATGAAAATAGACATATGAAAGACCAGTAGAAGTGGCCTGCCCGCCCCCCTCACTCTCTAACCCGCCCTTTGCACCCCCCCAAAAATAAAAATAATTGAGGATTCCATTAAAGGAGACAGTTCGTCATAAAGTGAAAGTGTTAGTTGCTCCGTTGTGTTCCACTGTTTGCAACCCCACGGACTGTAGCCCACCAGGCTCCCCTGTCCACGGAATTCTCCAGGCGAGAGCCCTGGAGTGGGCAGCTCTTCCCTTCTCCAGGAGGTCTTCCTGCCCAGGGACTGAACCCAGGTCTCCTGCACCGTAGGTGGATTCTTTACCATCTGAGCCACCAGAAGGGAAGTGCGTATTCTCCTCCAGAGTAAAACATCAGTTCCATCCTTCACGATTGCCCCATATTTCACTGACCTGGCTCTTTTGGGTGGTAACTAGCGCAGGATTATTGCCAAATACGTAATTTTCCTGGACCCACAAATGATGATGAACATAAACTAGCTTCAACAAAACATTGGATTTTTTATCCTAAAACTTCAAATAACCTGGATTGCACTATTTTTATAAGTTTGCTACTATACTTTAACTCAGAATTTAAATTTAACATAATTACTCAGAAAATAATATATTATTAAAAAGCTCAACTGAACTTCAGAACACATGCAAAAAAAGACTACAATACCCTTTGGCTCCAAGTGGCAAGTAACTTTACATGCCTTCTCCTGCTGACACAGAATACGGATGAAATAACAGTTTTAATTCACATCTTTTGCTGCTGGCGCCTTCCAGCTCCAAACATCACATTAGTTAGTCATGGCTTTCAGTGTTTCATAATGAATTACTACACGCACGTTGGATCAAATGCTAGCATTTTTTCAAGAGACAAATGTGAATGTAAGAGTGTGCCTATTATTAAGAGACCTGAAGGACTCATATGCAAATTATATGATACATAATATTAAACAGATGCATATACAGCATTAAGACTCTTCCTTGTCCTTCTCAATTGGTTATTAATATTAAAAGAAAGGATCAAATGAGCACTGTATTGCCAGACCATCCTAGGTAAGTTTTGATTTTTGGCAAAATTGTGCATTAGTAACCCCATTTTAAAATAGCTACATTGTTTTTTAGACTAATTTAAAACCAAAGAGTTATGTCTATAATTTGATTTTTACGTTTGAAAATAGGTTTGACTCCTTATCCTTTTCCACTATTAACTGGTTCTGGAGAGCCTTCTAGCTTTTTAAAAATTGGTTTCTTTGCCTGTGAAACAAGGAGAATAATAACTGATTTTTTGCCTTCAGTAAATGTGTGCTTAACATTCCCTGTGGGCAACCTAACAGACACCAAATATGGTGGGACAACAAGAAACATTTCCCTAAAGCCACACAACTTAAAATCTGGGAACACTGGCTAGTAATGCATTATATAAGGTTTGGAGACATGCACACATGTGAGTTAATATTATATACTAACTTCACTCTGTCAAGCCGTCAGGAAATAGATGGCTGTAAAGCAGTTGCTATGCGTTAATGAAACAACAATAGACTGCTACCCTGAAACAAATAGGCTACTAGATATTTTCCAGCAGAAATTAGTTTATTCAGGATCAGCAGAGAATTGCAATTCTGGGGTCTACAACCATGGAGAGCCACAAGCAAGGTCCCTCATGGCTAGGGAAGGAAGACCCTTCCGACAGAGGACAAGGGCATTGGGTGTGTTCCATCAGACAGAGCCCATGGCTTTCACTGGCTGAGTCCTGGCCAGGAAAGAAGAGTCCCTTCTTCCTGCTGGGCTCGGCTATCCTCGCAGGACGGGACAGCAACCCTTTCCTGTTGCCAGCTCTCTTTAATTGATATTTCTATTTATTAATTTTTTACAAGACAAAACAAGGATTATCCCTCTTGTGGCTGTTAATATTCTAGACCTGAAAGATCAACCATGATCAACAGCAATTATAAGAAACGAAGTATGGGCTTCCCCACAGACTCAATGGTGAAAAATCTGCCTGCAATGCAGGCTCCTTCCTGGGTCAGGAAGAATCCCCTGAGAAGGAAATGGCAATCTATCCCAGTATTCTTGCCTGGGAAATCCCACAGACAGAAGAGCCTCATGGAGTACGGTCCATGGGATTGCAAGAGTTGGACTTGGCTTAGCAACGAAAGAATCCATGGGATTGCGGGTCAAATGAGCACTGTATTGCCAGACCATCCTAGGTAAGTTTTGATTTTGGCAAAATTGTGCATTAGTAACCCCATTTAAAACATTGTTTTTAGACTAATTTAAAACCAAAGAGTTATGTCTATAATTTGATTTTTACGTTTGAAAATAGGTTTGACTCCTTATCCTTTTCCACTATTAACTGGTTCTGGAGAGCCTTCTAGCTTTTTAAAAATTGGTTTCTTTGCCTGTGAAACAAGGAGAATAATAACTGATTTTTTGCCTTCAGTAAATGTGTGCTTAACATTCCCTGTGGGCAACCTAACAGACACCAAATATGGTGGGACAACAAGAAACATTTCCCTAAAGCCACACAACTTAAAATCTGGGAACACTGGCTAGTAATGCATTATATAAGGTTTGGAGACATGCACACATGTGAGTTAATATTATATACTAACTTCACTCTGTCAAGCCGTCAGGAAATAGATGGCTGTAAAGCAGTTGCTATGCGTTAATGAAACAACAATAGACTGCTACCCTGAAACAAATAGGCTACTAGATATTTTCCAGCAGAAATTAGTTTATTCAGGATCAGCAGAGAATTGCAATTCTGGGGTCTACAACCATGGAGAGCCACAAGCAAGGTCCCTCATGGCTAGGGAAGGAAGACCCTTCTGACAGAGGACAAGGGCATTGGGTGTGTTCCATCAGACAGAGCCCATGGCTTTCACTGGCTGAGTCCTGGCCAGGAAAGAAGAGTCCCTTCTTCCTGCTGGGCTCGGCTATCCTCGCAGGACGGGACAGCAACCCTTTCCTGTTGCCAGCTCTCTTTAATTGATATTTCTATTTATTAATTTTTTACAAGACAAAACAAGGATTATCCCTCTTGTGGCTGTTAATATTCTAGACCTGAAAGATCAACCATGATCAACAGCAATTATAAGAAACGAAGTATGGGCTTCCCCACAGACTCAATGGTGAAAAATCTGCCTGCAATGCAGGCTCCTTCCTGGGTCAGGAAGAATCCCCTGAGAAGGAAATGGCAATCTATCCCAGTATTCTTGCCTGGGAAATCCCACAGACAGAAGAGCCTCATGGAGTACGGTCCATGGGATCGCAAGAGTTGGACTTGGCTTAGCAACGAAAGAACCATCGCCATAAACAAAGCATGCATGTACTGTGCGGGAAGGTGATGAATGCCACGTGGAAAGACAAAGCAGATGGAACAGAAACGAAACTGTAGAGGTTATGGCAGCTGACAGTGTTCAACAGGGCAGTCAAGGAAGTGCTCGTTGAGAAGGTGATATTTGGACTGGGAGGAGGCAGGAGAGTTACTCCAAGGATGGTTGACTGAAGTGAGGTGGAGGGAGCGCAGAACCCGCAAAGAACCTGTCAGGCAAAATTCTCATGTGTGTGTCTCGGGAACAACCCAGGAGCCAGTGAGGCCGGAAAAACTTAGCAGTGTTCTGAGTAGCTGCAGATGAGAGGCAGAAAGGTAACTTGGAACCCGGTTACATGGAGAGTCGAAGAGCCCTGACAAGGCTCTGACTCCTCTCTCGGAAAAGGGGACCCACTGTTGGATTTTGCACAGAGGAATGAGATCGGCATACAGTCTCAATCACAGAGCAGCAAGGAGAGAAGCAGGGAGCTCTATTACCTCTTAATAACCCAAGTGCTGTTTCTGAGATCAATTTGGAAAGTTCCAAGATCCACCTTGTGGCTGAGTCATCACGGTCTCCCCTGGCAGGGATGGTGGCAAAGCAGCCACTTGTAGGAGACACAAGAGACGCAGTTTCAATCGCTGAATCAAGACAATCCCCTGGAGTAGAAAATGGCTGGCAGCCTGCTCTTGTATTCTTGCCTGGAAAACCCCACAGACAGAGCAGCCTGGGAGACTAGCTACGGCCCAGAGGGTCACAGAAGAGTCAGACGCTGAGCAGCTGACCCTGCGCACGCGCGCATGCACACACACACACACACACACACCCATCTCCACGTCATGGTCTCGGGAGAGGATGCCAAAGAGACTGTCTTCTTCAATATGTGTTGAATACACATTCACAAGAAAAAAAGACCTCCATTAAAGTAGTACATAATGAAAACTTCTTTGGGGAAAAAGGAGAAAATCATAAAAATTGAAAGTATTTTAGATAAATGAAAAATAATTCTGAGTTTGTCCTTTATACATAACATAGTGAACAGAAGCTTCCTCCCGTATTCTTGCCTGGGAAGTCCCATGGACAGAAGAGCCTGGCAGGCTCACAGAAGAGTTGGACACTACTTGGTAACTAAACAACTAAGCAAACAACAAAACTGTGTTTTAGGCATTGGTTTAGATAAAAGTCTCAGGGACAGTTTTTGCTAGCCTTCCTTTAGACCATCTTAAATAAGACACACTGAACAGACCAATATGCATGTATATAAATTCACTCAAGTTTATACAAACCTGATTTTTTAATCATTCTGAAAATCCAGTTGATTCAAATAGCACTCAGCGTGCCCAGAAATGAGTCACGTGAGCAAAATGGTACTTGAACTCAAGGCCAATTCTAAAGACTTACAGAATTCTAATTTACTCCAAAGCTTATAGCCCCATAGATTTCACTTTTTCCACACTTTTCAAAACAAAGGGAATACGTTTTCATTTCAGGAAGGATAAATATTTTGTAAAAAAAAAAAAAAAGGGAATATAGTATCTTTAGGATGTTTTTCTCAGCACAATGTGCAAACTTGTTTTTCTGAACCTGATACACACTTCAATTGTGAAAAAACTAATCAACAGAAAAGTGAAAAGTGCTAGTCACTCAGTTGTGTCCGACTCTTTGCAACCCCATAGACTGTAGCCCTCCAGACTCCTCAGTCCATAGAATTCTCCAGGCAGAAATGCTGGACTGAGTTGCCTTTCCCTTCTTCAGGGGATCTTCCCGACCCAGGGAAGGAACCTAGGTCTCCTGCATTTCAAGCTGCTTCTTTACCACCTGAGCCACCAGAGATGCCCTTAATCAAACAGAAAGCTTAATAATCAGTGTCTTGAGAAGCCCTTGGACAGCAAGGAGATCAAGCCAGCCAACCCTAAAGGAAGTCAGTCCTGAATATTCATTCGAAGGACTGATGCTGACACTGAAGCTCCAATACACTGGCCACCTGACGCAAAGAGACAACTCACTGGAAAAGACCCTGATGCTGGGAAAGACTGATGGTAGAAGGGGGTGACAGAGTACGAGATGTTTGGATGGTATCACAGACTCAATGGACATGAGTTTGAGCAAACTCCAGGAGATAGTGGAGGACAGGGAAGCCTAGCTAGCTGAAGTCCATGGGGTAGCAAAGTGTTGGATTCAATTTAGCGACTGAAAAATAAACATGAATTAGAGTGGGTAGTCCTTCCAGAAGGGGGCGCACTCATGCCCTGTGAGGACAGCGCAGACCAGCGGTTGGAAGAAAGGCTCCTTTCCCAGCAAGGACTCAGTCAATGAAGAGCCAAGGACTCTGTGCACTGGGACCCTCCCAACTGCCTTGTCCTTCATGAAAGTGTCCTTCCCTTGCTACCAGGGGACTTGCATGTGACTCTCCATGGCTGCAGACACCCGGACCACAATTCTCTGTTGGTATTTGACAAACCTATGCATATATAAATTCACTCAAGTTTATACAAACCTGATTTTTAATCATAAAGGATTTCACTTTGTCCAAAAACTTTCAAGGCCAATTCTAAAGACTTACAGAATTCTAATTTACTCCAAAGCTTATAGCCCCATAGATTTCACTTTTTCCACACTTTTCAAAACAAAGGGAATACGTTTTCATTTCAGGAAGGATAAATATTTTGTAAAAAAAAAAAAAAAGGGAATATAGTATCTTTAGGATGTTTTTCTCAGCACAATGTGCAAACTTGTTTTTCTGAACCTGATACACACTTCAATTGTGAAAAAACTAATCAACAGAAAAGTGAAAAGTGCTAGTCACTCAGTTGTGTCCGACTCTTTGCAACCCCATAGACTGTAGCCCTCCAGACTCCTCAGTCCATAGAATTCTCCAGGCAGAAATGCTGGACTGAGTTGCCTTTCCCTTCTTCAGGGGATCTTCCCGACCCAGGGAAGGAACCTAGGTCTCCTGCATTTCAAGCTGCTTCTTTACCACCTGAGCCACCAGAGATGCCCTTAATCAAACAGAAAGCTTAATAATCAGTGTCTTGAGAAGCCCTTGGACAGCAAGGAGATCAAGCCAGCTAACCCTAAAGGAAGTCAGTCCTGAATATTCATTCGAAGGACTGATGCTGACACTGAAGCTCCAATACACTGGCCACCTGACGCAAAGAGACAACTCACTGGAAAAGACCCTGATGCTGGGAAAGACTGATGGTAGAAGGGGGTGACAGAGTACGAGATGTTTGGATGGTATCACAGACTCAATGGACATGAGTTTGAGCAAACTCCAGGAGATAGTGGAGGACAGGGAAGCCTAGCTAGCTGAAGTCCATGGGGTAGCAAAGTGTTGGATTCAATTTAGCGACTGAAAAATAAACATGAATTAGAGTGGGTAGTCCTTCCAGAAGGGGGCGCACTCATGCCCTGTGAGGACAGCGCAGACCAGCGGTTGGAAGAAAGGCTCCTTTCCCAGCAAGGACTCAGTCAATGAAGAGCCAAGGACTCTGTGCACTGGGACCCTCCCAACTGCCTTGTCCTTCATGAAAGTGTCCTTCCCTTGCTACCAGGGGACTTGCATGTGACTCTCCATGGCTGCAGACACCCGGACCACAATTCTCTGTTGGTACCCAAAACACCCATCTTTGCTGGAGAAATACACCAGAGTTTCTTTAGGTCAAGACAGTCTTGGGAGAAGTGGAATATTGGGATCAAGAGACTAAGGGGTCCTCCTGAGGTCTCCCTGGTCCCTATTACTCTTGCAATAACCTTTCATTATAGAAGTGAATCTATGTAGACTTTTTGTATCCTTAAAAGCATGAATAAAGGCTGCTATAAGATTTGACAAAGACTCACAATAATTTTAATAAAAGAATTAGCTGTCAGTTACTTGTGAATTTGTTAGTTCACCACTGGTTAAAAGCACATGACAATAAAAATGATGAGAGTATATAGCAAGTTGCTTTCAGATCTGAGATGCACTACTCTTGCAGGAGGAAAATGGATTTCTGAGCTTTTAAAATGATTCTCCTGAACTGGGAGCACCCTTCCTGCATTGATTGTCTTCATGGTAAATGGCTCTTTGGCTTTTTTTCTCTTGACTAATGTGAAATAATGTTATCTTCCCCTGTTTTTCACATGATGTCTTTTTCATTCTTTCCTCTATTCAAACATCCTTCTTAACCATGTCCCCTTATCTTTTGCTCTGGGCAGGAGAGAAAGAAAAGACAGAGAAACTGGGTGACTAAGAGAGGGACAGAGTTGATTAATAAATCAAGTGCACAGATTAAGCGCAGTGTTTCATATTCCTTTCACTCTTGACTATTCCAACTTTGCTGTCAATCTATGGACATGATTATAAGCTTCTTTCAAAATACTCAGAATGATCATGAGCAAATTAGGTTTTGGTGTCCATGGCGTGTACAGGTGCGGGGTACATACTGGGTGTTTGTGTACCTGTGGTAGGTCAGCTTTCTTTTCTTTTTTTTTTTTTTAATTTTTTATTTATTTATCTTTTTGGGGGGTGGGGTGGGGAGGGAGTGGGATGGGCGGGCCACTTCCATTGGTCTTTCATTTCTCTATTTTCATCCGTCTTTGTTCTTTGGCCTATGTGGGACTCCCATTGCAGTGGCCTCTGTTGCTGCAGAGCACCAGCTCTGGGCGCATGCGCTCCAGAGCCTGGGCTCGGTAATTGGACACATCAGTCCAGCCGCTCTGCGGCACGTGGGATCTTCCCAGGCCAGGGATCGAACTGGCGCCCCCTGTACTGCAAGGCGGTGTCCTTACCCACTGGACCACCAGGGGAAGCCCAGTAGGTCAGCTTTCACCAGCAACTCTGAGTGTGTTCTCCTGACACCTTTGTTTGCAGACTCACCTGTAACTTCAAGCTATGTCATTAAGCTGTCTTTATCAAGGGTGCAGTGTTTTCAGAGAATCGTCTGAAAGGCAAAGTGTCAAGAGACATTTCACACTCAGGGAATCTGCAGCATTTCAGCTCCTTATTCAAAGTCCACTTTATTTTTGAGAGCTGCAAGTTCAGCATCTTTAACGAGGCCCAATTAAGAGAAAGCCTAAGGAAACCCTAAGGAAAACAGAGAACAGTGATGTATGTAGAAGAAAGTTGTTCCCTTAGCAAGTTTCAAAACTGATCATAATTTAAGTTTGGAAAGAATTTTTACAAGTGCCAATTTTTATTGTCATTTCCTAGATGTGAATAGAGAGCTCAAAGTTACTTACATTTTCAGATAACAGACTGAAAAATAATAGGTCCCTGAGATTTACAGGAACTCTATCATTCATTGTTAAAAATAGCTTTATTTAGATGTGGTGAACATGCCATACAGCTCACTATTTTAAGTGTAAAATTTAGTGCTTTTAGTACATTCCCCAAATGGTCCAATCCAGAGGCTCATTCCAGAATCTATTACTTTCCAACATTACCCCCTACGCATCAGCTGGCCGTCTCTTGTGCCCCAGATTTCAGCAACCTTACTGTAATTTCAGTGTCTATGGATTTACATTCCTGGAGGTCCACACGGACACTGCTTCTGCCATCTTTTCACTGTAATGTCTGAGAAAAGGAACCTTCTATCAAATGCCTTGGTAGTTCCCTAGATCAAGTGGGATTTACTAGGTGATCAATAAATATGAAATTGGTAATATACATGCAAAACATGCATAGAAGCACAAGGAAACAACAACTGCAACTGTAAAAATCACACTGGATCCATTTAATGTACATATAGCTAGATTACACATTGCTCCATGAATACCTTTCAAATACGACTGGATTATTTTTTATTTGCAGAAGTTTGAAATGTTCTGACTTTAAAATGCCACAAATCTTCAATCTGCATCCTGTTTCTTCTTTTTAAAGGGAAAACTATAAACATTTGGCATAAGTCTGCGTGATCCCTTATTGGTGTAGACACAAGATCTGCATACTCTTTAAAGAGTTAAGTCATTTTTTGGTAATTTCACAGACATATACACCTTCCCTAGTGGCTCAGACAGTAAAGAATCCATCTGCAATGCAGGAGATCTGGGATGGAACCCTGGGTTGGGAAGTTCCCCTGGAGAAGGGAACAGCTACCCACTCCAGTATTCCTGCCTAGAGAGTTCCATGGTTCATCCGTGGGGTTTCAAAGAGTCAGACATGACTGAGCAACTTTCACTTCACCTGCAAAGAAGTGTGTGTGTGTGTGTGTGTGTGCGTGTGTGTGACTTTAAGTACTTGCGTAACTATAATCTGACAAAGGTTTCAAAGAAGCACCTGCCAGATGCAGTTCAGAATATCCCTAATGATCTACTTCTCAGAGAAGGCACCATGATTTACTACCACCATCGGCTGGAGAGAGCTTTGCCCGTGTCCACCAACACAATGCGATTTGATAGCATGCCCAGAAATGCCCGCACAGGCAAATGTCTGTCTTTCAGCACTAAAACATTATTGTGTAAGTTCCCCCACAGAGCTCTTTTCTAAATTGTCTGAGAAAGTATAGTGGGAATTACTGAAAAGAAGAATAAACGTCTCTCTTATCCTTGTGGTCGTGGAGAAGAAAGAACTGGATTGTTGGAAGACGGGTCTAGGAGAGCAGAAGGGAAATTGCCTTCATTTATAACCTGCATTTTTCTAGACGCCCTCAGCATGATTTACTTTGCACGTTCGCCTTTCCCGATTTTCAAAGCATCTCATCTCTCTGGTATCAACACACGTGGAGTTCTTGGGAGAGCAGAAATTGTTATTTTTTAAAGACCAGATGCATTTCTTTTGTCAGCTTTGTATGTGGGAAGCTGGAGAGCTTATGTAAAAGAGCTCTTGGGTGGTGGTGTTGACTGTCGATGAAAGTCCTCCTTTGCTGTAGAAGTTTCAGGGTTTGTAAAATGGACTTTAAAGTATTTACGGTTATATGTGGCTGCTGTTGTAGAAAGAAACATAGGAGATGAGGGAGAAATGCATGCAGCTGCCCTGGGCTATTGCTAATGACTGCTTTTGCGTGTGCATGCGTGTGTGTGCATGCGCACATGCTCAGTTGTGTCCAGCTTTTTGTGGCCCCACGGACTGGAGCCCACCAGGCTCTTCTGTCCGTGGAATTTTCCAGGCAAGAAAACTGGAGAGGGTTGCCAATTTCTTCTCCAGGGGATCTTCCCGATCCAGGGATGGAACGCGCATCTCTTGCATCGGCAGGCAGACTCATTGCCACAGAGCCTTCTGGGAAGCCTCAAAATAGTCTCATAATAAATAGACATCCTATGGTACTTTTATTTCTTCAAATGAGATGATTTGGCTTAGGAGAAATTGTCAATTTTAGATTCTTAAAGCGAGAGATCCTCTCAGTGGTCTTCCAGCTCAGATTCCTTAAGGTACAGATAGAGGATGTAACCCCCAGAGGGATGAAGTGAGTTTTGCTCAGGTCCTACACTGAGTCAGAGGCAAAGCTGAGGATTCTGTGTGATTTCAAGAACAAAGGCATTTGAGTGGAGCTTTGGGCCTTCACAATCCTTAGGCAGCATTCATTCTTTTCCTGCGATTTGATAGCATGCCCAGAAATGCCCGCACAGGCAAATGCTTTACCCTTTTTCCCCTTTCGTCTGAGAAAGTATAGTGGGAATTACTGAAAAGAAGAATAAACGTCTCTCTTATCCTTGTGGTCGTGGAGAAGAAAGAACTGGATTGTTGGAAGACGGGTCTAGGAGAGCAGAAGGGAAATTGCCTTCATTTATAACCTGCATTTTTCTAGACGCCCTCAGCATGATTTACTTTGCACGTTCGCCTTTCCCGATTTTCAAAGCATCTCATCTCTCTGGTATCAACACACGTGGAGTTCTTGGGAGAGCAGAAATTGTTATTTTTTAAAGACCAGATGCATTTCTTTTGTCAGCTTTGTATGTGGGAAGCTGGAGAGCTTATGTAAAAGAGCTCTTGGGTGGTGGTGTTGACTGTCGATGAAAGTCCTCCTTTGCTGTAGAAGTTTCAGGGTTTGTAAAATGGACTTTAAAGTATTTACGGTTATATGTGGCTGCTGTTGTAGAAAGAAACATAGGAGATGAGGGAGAAATGCATGCAGCTGCCCTGGGCTATTGCTAATGACTGCTTTTGCGTGTGCATGCGTGTGTGTGCATGCGCACATGCTCAGTTGTGTCCAGCTTTTTGTGGCCCCACGGACTGGAGCCCACCAGGCTCTTCTGTCCGTGGAATTTTCCAGGCAAGAAAACTGGAGAGGGTTGCCAATTTCTTCTCCAGGGGATCTTCCCGATCCAGGGATGGAACGCGCATCTCTTGCATCGGCAGGCAGACTCATTGCCACAGAGCCTTCTGGGAAGCCTCAAAATAGTCTCATAATAAATAGACATCCTATGGTACTTTTATTTCTTCAAATGAGATGATTTGGCTTAGGAGAAATTGTCAATTTTAGATTCTTAAAGCGAGAGATCCTCTCAGTGGTCTTCCAGCTCAGATTCCTTAAGGTACAGATAGAGGATGTAACCCCCAGAGGGATGAAGTGAGTTTTGCTCAGGTCCTACACTGAGTCAGAGGCAAAGCTGAGGATTCTGTGTGATTTCAAGAACAAAGGCATTTGAGTGGAGCTTTGGGCCTTCACAATCCTTAGGACTATATTGCAGATTCATTCTTTTTCCAGTTTTATCCATTTTCTTTCTCTCCTCTCTACATTTCCCAGTTCTCAAAATCATGAGGAGGTATTACGGGATGGGTGATTGCAATGGCCCCGGTTACCAAGTGTTGCCTGTGGGTTAGTGATCAAAAAGCAGTTCACCTTCGTCCATTCCTCGTCAGTTTGTTAGTCATGATTGAGAATAACTAAACACAGCACCGTTATGTAAAAGCATGACTGTAAAGTCCCTGACCTCTTCTGGAAGATAAAGGCTGGCCAATATTCCTTTGACCCCCACCCCCCAGGATAGAGTGGTGACCCTATGATCCTCTTCCTTCAACCAGGTTGGCCTGTGTAGGTTTCGTCAATCTAGGGACTCTCTTCCACTTTCTGGGCTATTAGCTAACACACTAGTAGATTCCTTTTCCTCTCCCTGAAAACACTCGCCCTCAGGGCCTTGAGCCACCGTGCAAGAAGTCCAGCAACGGCAGTGAAAGGATGGGGGAGAGGAGAGCAGTCCAGTGAAGCTGAGGCACCTGCCATCTGCATCCAGCTGCCAGGCCTGTGACTGTGACTGAAGTCATCAGGAAACCTGCTCCCCATCCACCTGCCATGTTCCACCAGTGCCCGATGGTGGCAGCACAAGGGCTGAAGAACGGCTCACTCTCCTTGGCCACGTTCGTGGCCTCTACATTTGTCCTGTAGGGTAAAATCCTTTTATTTTAACCCACAAATGTCCAGGGTGGTCGTGATGCAGCAGTGAACTCCTGAAACAGCATTTTGGCACCTGGAATTCAGGAGCTACCCTGAGTCCTGGGGCTCTGGGTCTGGCACTAGGGCCAGGGGTGAACTCGGTTGGCCCGCGATCTGGCTTAGGAGAAAATGTCAATTTTAGATTCTTAAAGCGAGAGATCCTCTCAGTGGTCTTCCAGCTCAGATTCCTTAAGGTACAGATAGAGGATGTAACCCCCAGAGGGATGAAGTGAGTTTTGCTCAGGTCCTACACTGAGTCAGAGGCAAAGCTGAGGATTCTGTGTGATTTCAAGAACAAAGGCATTTGAGTGGAGCTTTGGGCCTTCACAATCCTTAGGACTATATTGCAGATTCATTCTTTTTCCAGTTTTATCCATTTTCTTTCTCTCCTCTCTACATTTCCCAGTTCTCAAAATCATGAGGAGGTATTACGGGATGGGTGATTGCAATGGCCCCGGTTACCAAGTGTTGCCTGTGGGTTAGTGATCAAAAAGCAGTTCACCTTCGTCCATTCCTCGTCAGTTTGTTAGTCATGATTGAGAATAACTAAACACAGCACCGTTATGTAAAAGCATGACTGTAAAGTCCCTGACCTCTTCTGGAAGATAAAGGCTGGCCAATATTCCTTTGACCCCCACCCCCCAGGATAGAGTGGTGACCCTATGATCCTCTTCCTTCAACCAGGTTGGCCTGTGTAGGTTTCGTCAATCTAGGGACTCTCTTCCACTTTCTGGGCTATTAGCTAACACACTAGTAGATTCCTTTTCCTCTCCCTGAAAACACTCGCCCTCAGGGCCTTGAGCCACCGTGCAAGAAGTCCAGCAACGGCAGTGAAAGGATGGGGGAGAGGAGAGCAGTCCAGTGAAGCTGAGGCACCTGCCATCTGCATCCAGCTGCCAGGCCTGTGACTGTGACTGAAGTCATCAGGAAACCTGCTCCCCATCCACCTGCCATGTTCCACCAGTGCCCGATGGTGGCAGCACAAGGGCTGAAGAACGGCTCACTCTCCTTGGCCACGTTCGTGGCCTCTACATTTGTCCTGTAGGGTAAAATCCTTTTATTTTAACCCACAAATGTCCAGGGTGGTCGTGATGCAGCAGTGAACTCCTGAAACAGCATTTTGGCACCTGGAATTCAGGAGCTACCCTGAGTCCTGGGGCTCTGGGTCTGGACGGGAGCACAGAGAGACACTGAAGGGCCCTGAGGAGGCCGGCTGTAAAGCTCGGTTGGCTCTTCTGCCTGGAATGTTCTGCCAGATTTCTGAGTGACTAATACCTTCAGTCCCTTCAAATGTGTATCTCAGACCTTCTCCATGTCTGACCTATTTCACTTATCACAATGCCCTCCAGGTTCATTCAGGCTGGCACAGATGGCAGGATGCCTCTTCTAATGGCTGAATAATACATGCCATTGCATGCATGCCACGATTTCATTATGCATTCCTCCACCAGTGGGCCCTTAGGTCGTTTCCGCATCTTGGCTATTCTGATTCATGCTGCAGGGAACCTGGGAGTGCGAATCCTTCCAGAATACTGATTGTGTTATTTTTGGATATGTACCTCAGAGTCCGCACGCTGGTAAGGTGGTTCTACTTTTGATTTTTTGAGGAAACTCCATCCTGGTTTCCACAGAGGCTCTAGCAACTGACATTCCCACCCACAGTGAGTGAGCGCCCCCTTCTCTCCATGCTCACCAGCACTTGCTATCTGGAGTCCTGCTGATACTGTCATCCGTACAGGTGTGAGGTGATGTCTCCTTAGTCTTGATTTTCATTTTCCTGTTTGTTTTTTACTATATCGAGTCTCCAATGGCTTTATCCCAGAACTCTTGTGATGCAAAATATTCCACATTCTCCTCTCTTTGATTTCCGGAGCAGCCAGTGTTCCTGTGACTGTCTCCACATGAACCTGCTTTAATTGAGTCTCAAAATATATCTGAGCTTTATAGAAGAGATTATATTATCATGAGTGGGGAAAATAGAAACAAAACACCTAAGATAACACAATATTCAACTAGAAAGTGTTAATGTCTGAGATTGAAACCATACTTATTCATTCATAATTCAGTGTCTTGGTTAGTCTCTAAGACATGTTCGACTCTTCTGTGACCCTCAAACTGTTGGACACGGACGGGGCCCATGAGCACACCTGCTGGTTCTTTATGCCTTGTCTACACATTCAAACGGATTTAGAAGAGATTTTACTTTAAATCCAAGAGGCAGTATTTATATTACCATATCTGGATTTTTGTTTGTTTGCCTTTTTTCTTTCATTCCTATCGCTCTGAGCTTGTGCTCATCAATCATACAGCGACGCTGACTTACGTTCTCCACACTTCACCACTAACTGAATCACAGAGCTGAAAAACTTACTCAAAGTTTAAAATGTGATAAACATAATCAAATTGCTCTAGTCAAATTCTAACAGTGGTGAATAGATGACACTAATTACCTTTTCTTATTATGCTACAAATGTGGTTTCCTCTATCTTTATTCATGAAGAAATATCATGCCTGCCACTAAGGGGACTGGAGCAGGAGGCAATATTGGCTTATTTGTTTCCTTAGTTTTACTTCTTTCTTTTACCAGCATCCAAGAGATGCAATTTTAAGCTATAATATATTTATATGCCATTTTTTTTATCCACTTTGGAAGATAATTGTTACTCTCTGCAAAGATTCACAATTCTAAATAGACAAGCTCTTTCAAAACTCCAGTAGAGCAATAACTTTCTTTGTGTGTGTGGAAGCTTTTTTTGTTTTGGAGGGAGAAAGATTGTTTCCAATCAGTTAACACAGAAAACAAATGGGGCCTTTGTGTTGACATGCATCCTGATGAGAGAAATGGTACCTTTCTTTTCAAATAAAAATGTAAATATACAACTTTTCAAGCATATCCTAGGCTATTACATGGGGAAATTTCTCAGTAATTCACCTTGAAAAACAGTTTACGGAAGATAACTAGTCAAACTTGCTTACATGCAATTTGACTTAAATAATTCAAATCTCTATTTCCCGTGGTCAAAACGGAAGCAGTGTCAAAGGCCTGTCACTTTCTGATTATACACTCCTTCTGCACATCGAGTGTCTCACAGATGAACTGCTTCAGCAAAGGCTTGTTTCTATTCATCAGACAGACAGCCTCTGGTTAGATTGTCGGCTTGCAAGAGGAAGCCACCTGAGATTTCCTCAGGAGCCTCCAAAGCTTACATTAAAACAATAGGTGTAATCATAGAAATAAAAGAGTGTTAACTTGAGAATATTGGAATTTTAAACATGTCAGTGGGAAGTTCATCTGCAGTTCAACCGAGAAGATCTAGATAAAGGGAGAAATTGGGAAGCTGTTGACATACATGCAGAAATTAAATGGATGAGAGTGGTTTATGATATTCATCCAGGGACATAAGAGAAAAACTAGAAACAAAGTGTACACAGGGATTTGTGGGCAGGGAAAGCATTCAGACAGGATACCCAGGGAAACCTAGTTTTATAGTTTTATGCCTGCAGTTCCAACTTAATACCAACACTTTCTTTCAACTTTGAAAGTGACTTGCTTCAGATGCTAAAGCAGAGTGTAAAGACACTCTGCTTACAGGCAACTAGAATGGAATTATGTCTTATTCTCAAAGGAAGTGAAGCCTTAGTGTGGTTTTAAATAGGAAAGTGACTTAATATAGCCCATGCTGAAAAACCACTTGGCTTTGGGTGGAGGATAGAATGGATGGATAAGAGAGCAGAATGAGGACAAGAGTGCCTTTAACGCGGAAGAAAGGAGGAAGGTGGTGAGGGAGTAAGTTAGAGGGGGCCAGCAGAATTTTAGGACAAGCTCTTCAAAACTCCAGTAGAGCAATAACTTTCTTTGTGTGTGTGGAAGCTTTTTTTGTTTTGGAGGGAGAAAGATTGTTTCCAATCAGTTAACACAGAAAACAAATGGGGCCTTTGTGTTGACATGCATCCTGATGAGAGAAATGGTACCTTTCTTTTCAAATAAAAATGTAAATATACAACTTTTCAAGCATATCCTAGGCTATTACATGGGGAAATTTCTCAGTAATTCACCTTGAAAAACAGTTTACGGAAGATAACTAGTCAAACTTGCTTACATGCAATTTGACTTAAATAATTCAAATCTCTATTTCCCGTGGTCAAAACGGAAGCAGTGTCAAAGGCCTGTCACTTTCTGATTATACACTCCTTCTGCACATCGAGTGTCTCACAGATGAACTGCTTCAGCAAAGGCTTGTTTCTATTCATCAGACAGACAGCCTCTGGTTAGATTGTCGGCTTGAAAGAGGAAGCCACCTGAGATTTCCTCAGGAGCCTCCAAAGCTTACATTAAAACAATAGGTGTAATCATAGAAATAAAAGAGTGTTAACTTGAGAATATTGGAATTTTAAACATGTCAGTGGGAAGTTCATCTGCAGTTCAACCGAGAAGATCTAGATAAAGGGAGAAATTGGGAAGCTGTTGACATACATGCAGAAATTAAATGGATGAGAGTGGTTTATGATATTCATCCAGGGACATAAGAGAAAAACTAGAAACAAAGTGTACACAGGGATTTGTGGGCAGGGAAAGCATTCAGACAGGATACCCAGGGAAACCTAGTTTTATAGTTTTATGCCTGCAGTTCCAACTTAATACCAACACTTTCTTTCAACTTTGAAAGTGACTTGCTTCAGATGCTAAAGCAGAGTGTAAAGACCCTCTGCTTACAGGCAACTAGAATGGAATTATGTCTTATTCTCAAAGGAAGTGAAGCCTTAGTGTGGTTTTAAATAGGAAAGTGACTTAATATAGCCCATGCTGAAAAACCACTTGGCTTTGGGTGGAGGATAGAATGGATGGATCAGAGAGCAGAATGAGGACAAGAGTGCCTTTAACGCGGAAGAAAGGAGGAAGGTGGTGAGGGAGTAAGTTAGACCCTGCTCGTGTCGTCCTTGATAAACCATGACAGGAAGTTTTGAGTTTGCTTCCACTTTATATGATGGAAAGGCTTTATTAAGCATTAAGTAGTTTAACTGTAGTATCAAAGTCATGTTTCCATACACAGTGATGTGTGTGTGTGTGTGTGTGTGTGTGTGTGTGTAGGTCAGTGCCACCACTGTGGAGGCGGGGTGAGCAGCTGGCGATGATTGTGATGCTCCAACAAGAAGCAGTGGGGCTTGGACTGGGCCTGTACTCATGGGAAGCTGCGGATGGTGTGACATGTGTGTTGGAGACAGAGGCTTGTAAGGAGTCTTCTCAAGGATGACTCTGGGATGAGTGTTCTTTAGATGACAGAGTAGGAATGTGCAGGATTTGGAGATAAAAGCATGGTCTGAATGTAAAGATCACTGGTTAAGCAGTGAGCTGGGTGGTGCCCACACACTACCCCAAACATCCAGACAGGACTTTTCTGAGAACAGACCACAAAAACCCCAGTCACTCTGCAAAAGAGAAGAACAAATACTTGGAGAACACTGAGGTCCAAATGCCTTTTTCCTCAGGCCGCCAGCAGTGAGTCCTGATACGGCTTTCAGAGGAGCAAGGAGGAGGAGCCAATCTAAAGAAACAAGGAAACCACATCAATGCAGGAAATGCAGGTTCAATCCCTGGGTTGAGAAGACCCTCTAGAGAAGGAAAAGAAAACCCACTCCAGTATTCTAGCATGGGTAATTCCATGGACAGAGGAGCCCTGAGGGCCATAGTCCATAGGATCACAAAGAGTCAGGTACAAGAAACCTAGCAACTAAACAAAAACAAAAACCTTATCATATACAGATGCCAATTATTGGTGGGTGTATTTGTTGGTCTTCCCAGTATAGAAAACAGACTCTGTCCCCATAGTAACTCCACTCTTTCAGTATCTCCTCATTTTCTCCACGTCATCTCTGCAACACACCTTCCCATGCTCAGTGTGTGTGTGTGTGTGTGTGTGTGTGTGTGTGTGTGTGTGTGTATATCTATCTATCTATCTATCTATCTATCTATATTTATATATATATATTATTTCTACCGTCTCGCTCATCCAGCGTAAAGAAGACCATTTCCACAGACCACTCACCCTGCCTGCCAGTTGGATCCATCTCAAGTCCATTCTCATCTGTCTCCTTCCCACCCTCACTACAGCCAAAGCCTGGCCTCAGGTTCTCATCACTGCTTATAAAGATTATCCCAAGTCACCTTGATGTGACAATCTTTCGCAGGCCATGGCAGAGCCCTCTGTTTACAGAGTACGTCTATATGTAAATTCTAAACTACAAGTGAACTGCACTGAGTCACCCAAGAATATATCCAGTCAAGGATAAACTAAGAAATACTCTACTTATCTCTATTAATTTCAAAGTTCTTTTGTCCAAGTATACCCAGAAAATTATGGCAAGAAAACAGATTTGGCAAAAAATGTGAAAGAAAATTTTAGTGAATAACAAAAAAAAATAGACAATAATGGATTACCTAATTTACTTTCATTTTGACAGAAAAATAACAAAGTTACTGGAAAGTTTGTTATTCAATCACATTTTTGTGTGAATATATCTTACTCCACTTGATAGTCTTTATCTATAAAGTATATGAAAGTAGAAACATAATACACATTCCCTCTTCAAGGACAGTGAAGCTAATAAACAATCACCTGAAAAATATGAACATTTTGCATATTTGTAAATATCACAAATGGAATTCTGCTCTTAGAAAGCATCTATCTGATTTAAAACACTTCTCTTAAATCAGACACAAATACTTAAATGTTACTCAAAATATGAAGGTATCTGTTTATCTTTAACTCTGCTATATTTTAAAAAATCTATTTTCTTAATGCAAATAGAGAAAACAGACACCACAGATTTTGAATCTGAACCAGGGTTTCTCATATGAGCATCTTTTATAACAACATCTGGCCTTGAGCAGGTATGGTAAAAAAAAAACAAACAAAAAAATCCACTCAGGAGCAAAGTATGCCTTAATTAAGTCTGAAACCTTCTCAAGGCCATCTTTAAACACATGTACTTCACCACAAGACAGAGACACAGTAATTAATGAAAAGCTCTCTCTAGAGAAGGAATTAGAATTCTTTGTTAAAATTCTTGCACTGATGACACCCAGGACGACAGGCGCTGGCCTCCATCTGCTGCTCACCCTCACCTCTGTTCCCGGAACGCTGCTCTAAGACTGCCATGTTCCCTCCATCCAGGCACAAAAGCAATAACCAGCAACTCCATCAAGTGAATGGAGGCACAACTAGCCTTGGATCCGCATGAATAGCTGCGTGATGTCCCCGTGTGTGCCTGCTCTTTTTCTTCCTTCTGTCGTATTTGAGAATGTACGTG
The DNA here is from genome assembly GCA_022376925.1 of Tragulus kanchil. Classification (NCBI taxonomy): domain Eukaryota; kingdom Metazoa; phylum Chordata; class Mammalia; order Artiodactyla; family Tragulidae; genus Tragulus; species Tragulus kanchil. The sequence goes on along the minus strand of JAIOJX010000003.1, from coordinate 165,118,050 downwards.
CTAGGCTCACAGAGACAGCACCTTCCCCCAGCGATGGCTACAGTGGATTTCAACTGCTATTTCTGTTTCGTTAGAAGTGGGAAAATGTGGTCACACTTAATGACTGACCATCTAACTCATTAACTGAGTCAGTGACAGTAAAATCCAGGTCATTTGATTAGCAAATTATTGCTCATGACACATAAATATTGAAAGTCACACTGAATATAATTTGCCCTAAACTCCAAGAACAATACAAAGTACTATGATGTTTCAGTAGAGTCTGAATTAGTTGTACGTTCATTTTACATTGAAGAATAGTTGATCCTTCTAAAGTGAGTAGAAGGCTCTTCCTATCTTCTTTTTTTTTTTTTTTTTTTTAATTTTTTTTATTTATTTTGGATTGGGTCGGGTTGAGGAGGGAGGGGAGCAGGCGGGCCACTTCTATTGGTCTTTCATTTGTCTATTTTCATCCGTCTTTGTTCTTCGGCTCTTGTTGGCTTCCCATCGCGGTGGCGTCTGTCGTTGGAGAGCGCCGGCGCTGGGCGCACGCGCTCCAGAGCTCCGTATCGGTGAATGGACACATCGGTCCAGCCGCTCCGCGGCACGTGGGATCTTCCCAGGCCAGGGCTCGAACCGGCGCCCCTTGCACTGCAAGGCGGTGTCCTTATCCACTGGACCACCAGGGGAAGCCCCCTATCTTCTTAAAATTACACTTTAGATGCTCTTTTAACATGATTTAATTATTTTTTAAAAACAGAAAACTGAATATAAATAAATTTAGGCCAACATGAATTTGAAGGTATCTGTTTATCTTTAACTCTGCTATATTTTAAAAAATCTATTTTCTTAATGCAAATAGAGAAAACAGACACCACAGATTTTGAATCTGAACCAGGGTTTCTCATATGAGCATCTTTTATAACAACATCTGGCCTTGAGCAGGTATGGTAAAAACAAAACAAAAAAATCCACTCAGGAGCAAAGTATGCCTTAATTAAGTCTGAAACCTTCTCAAGGCCATCTTTAAACACATGTACTTCACCACAAGACAGAGACACAGTAATTAATGAAAGGCTCTCTCTAGAGAAGGAATTAGAATTCTTTGTTAAAATTCTTGCACTGATGACACCCAGGACGACAGGCGCTGGCCTCCATCTGCTGCTCACCCTCACCTCTGTTCCCGGAACGCTGCTCTAAGACTGCCATGTTCCCTCCATCCAGGCACAAAAGCAATAACCAGCAACTCCATCAAGTGAATGGAGGCACAACTAGCCTTGGATCCGCATGAATAGCTGCGTGATGTCCCCGTGTGTGCCTGCTCTTTTTCTTCCTTCTGTCGTATTTGAGAATGTACGTGCTAGGCTCACAGAGACAGCACCTTCCCCCAGCGATGGCTACAGTGGATTTCAACTGCTATTTCTGTTTCGTTAGAAGTGGGAAAATGTGGTCACACTTAATGACTGACCATCTAACTCATTAACTGAGTCAGTGACAGTAAAATCCAGGTCATTTGATTAGCAAATTATTGCTCATGACACATAAATATTGAAAGTCACACTGAATATAATTTGCCCTAAACTCCAAGAACAATACAAAGTACTATGATGTTTCAGTAGAGTCTGAATTAGTTGTACGTTCATTTTACATTGAAGAATAGTTGATCCTTCTAAAGTGAGTAGAAGGCTCTTCCTATCTTCTTTTTTTTTTTTTTTTTTTTTTTTTAATTTTTTTTTTTTATTTTTTTTTTTTTTTATTTATTTTTTTGGGGTGGGGGGGGGTTGGGGAGGGAGGGGAGCGGGCGGGCCACTTCTATTGGTCTTTCATTTCTCTATTTTCATCCGTCTTTGTTCTTTGGCTCCTGTGGGCCTCCCATCGCGGTGGCATCTGTCGTTGCAGAGCGCCGGCTCTGGGCGCACGCGCTCCAGAGCTCCGGCTCGGTGAATGGACACATCGGTCCAGCCGCTCCGCGGCACGTGGGATCTTCCCAGGCCAGGGATCGAACCGGCGCCCCTTGCACTGCAAGGCGGTGTCCTTATCCACTGGACCACCAGGGGAAGCCCCCTATCTTCTTAAAATTACACTTTAGATGCTCTTTTAACATGATTTAATTATTTTTTTTAAAAAACAGAAAACTGAATATAAATAAATTTAGGCCAACATGAATTTGAAGTGTTTCAAAAAGTTTAAAAGCAGAGATCTCACCATAAAAATCTCTCATACGCATAAGTCAGTTGTAAGAAGGGCATCACAGCATGGTATCCAGGGATGTCTATTTTACCAGGAGCCTGAATGACCAGATGGTCTTCTTTAAAAATCTCACCTCTAAGGATGTTCAACGTAACTGGTGCTGTGAGAATTAATATGAAAATTAGAAATTCTACGGAAAGATGAGCATCAATTTTGAACATCAATATTAGTCTTATGGTGGCTACATGGTAAATGCTGAAGACTTGGTAATCATGACATAAAGCCATGAAATTATCAACTTAACAATGAATGATTCCACACTTCCAGTGCATTGTCACTTGAAACAGTCTAAGAATGTGTTCTGATTGTTAATAAGAATTGAGGGAAGGGGCTTTCCTGACGGTTCAGTGGTGAAGAGTTCGCCTGCCAGTGTAGGAGACACAGGTTCAATCCCTGATCCAGGAAGATCCTACATGCTATGGAGCAACTAAGCCCAAGAGCCACAACGATTGAACCTGTGCTCTAAAGCTTCAGAGCCACAACTACTGAAGCCCATGTGCCCTAGAGCCCGAGTTGAGCCTGTGGCAGCAATGAAAATCCAGGATAGCTAAAAATAAATAAATAAATGAATACAAATTTAAAAAAAAAAAGAATTGAGGAAGTAATGTACTGATCTATGACAAAAATGACATAAAACTGGTTATCTGTCCACATAAGAATGGATAAAGAATGTGTCATGTGTGTGTGGAGGTATATATACACATACACACATATATAATGTAACATCTCCGAGCTATAAAAAATTAAATCTTGCCCATTTGCAACAGTATTTGTGGACCCAGATGGTATTATGTTTACTAAAATAAGTCACACAGAGAAAGAGAAATGTCATATGTTCTCACTTATATGTGGGATCCGAAAAAAAATATACAAACAAATATATCAAAGTGGAAACAGATTCACAGATCAGAGAATACATTAGTGATTGTCAATGGGGAAAGAGATGGGGGAATGCTGAAATAGTTAAAAGAGATTAAGAGGTATAAGTCTCCAGCCACTAAATAGATATGTCATGGGGATATATAGTACACAGCACAGGGAATATAGCTAATAATACTATTATAACTTTAAATGGTGTATAATTGTAAAATATCAAATCAGTATGTTATCCAGGGATGTCTATTTTACCAGGAGCCTGAATGACCAGATGGTCTTCTTTAAAAATCTCACCTCTAAGGATGTTCAACGTAACTGGTGCTGTGAGAATTAATATGAAAATTAGAAATTCTACGGAAAGATGAGCATCAATTTTGAACATCAATATTAGTCTTATGGTGGCTACATGGTAAATGCTGAAGACTTGGTAATCATGACATAAAGCCATGAAATTATCAACTTAACAATGAATGATTCCACACTTCCAGTGCATTGTCACTTGAAACAGTCTAAGAATGTGTTCTGATTGTTAATAAGAATTGAGGGAAGGGGCTTTCCTGACGGTTCAGTGGTGAAGAGTTCGCCTGCCAGTGTAGGAGACACAGGTTCAATCCCTGATCCAGGAAGATCCTACATGCTATGGAGCAACTAAGCCCAAGAGCCACAACGATTGAACCTGTGCTCTAAAGCTTCAGAGCCACAACTACTGAAGCCCATGTGCCCTAGAGCCCGAGTTGAGCCTGTGGCAGCAATGAAAATCCAGGATAGCTAAAAATAAATAAATAAATGAATACAAATTTAAAAAAAAAAAGAATTGAGGAAGTAATGTACTGATCTATGACAAAAATGACATAAAACTGGTTATCTGTCCACATAAGAATGGATAAAGAATGTGTCATGTGTGTGTGGAGGTATATATACACATACACACATATATAATGTAACATCTCCGAGCTATAAAAAATTAAATCTTGCCCATTTGCAACAGTATTTGTGGACCCAGATGGTATTATGTTTACTAAAATAAGTCACACAGAGAAAGAGAAATGTCATATGTTCTCACTTATATGTGGGATCCGAAAAAAAATATACAAACAAATATATCAAAGTGGAAACAGATTCACAGATCAGAGAATACATTAGTGATTGTCAATGGGGAAAGAGATGGGGGAATGCTGAAATAGTTAAAAGAGATTAAGAGGTATAAGTCTCCAGCCACTAAATAGATATGTCATGGGGATATATAGTACACAGCACAGGGAATATAGCTAATAATACTATTATAACTTTAAATGGTGTATAATTGTAAAAATATCAAATCAGTATGTTGTAAACCAGAATTTACATAACATTGCCTGCTGTCTATACCTCTGTACACTAAACTGACCTGAAATCACTAGCTACATTTGGTGCATTTACAAGTAAGCTGGAACTTCCCTAGTGGCGCAGTGGGTAAGAATGTGCCAGCCAGTGCAGGGGACATGAGTTTGACTTCTGATTCAGGAAAATCCCACCTGACATGGAGCAACTAAGCCTGCAAGCAGCAACTACTGAAGCCCAAGCACCTAGAACCCATGCTTTGCAACAAGAGGAGCCTTCTCAGTGAGAAGCCTGTGCACAGCAACTAGAGAGTAGTCCCCACTCACTGCAACTAGAGAAAGACTGGGCACAGCAACAAAGACCCAATACAACCAAAATAAATAAATACAAGTAAGCTGAGGGAGGATGAGAGGGAGTCAATGCTTGAATGAATAATTTGCAGATCTGGAGGTGGAGTATTAATGGATGATGATCTGTTTAAATGGTGTAATTATGCAGGTTGGGTGTTAAAAAAACCTAGAATGTTCAGTGAGTAGAAGTGCAGAGGCCCCTTAATGGATGGGTCATTTCTGTTGATACTCAAGACACTCAGGGACATTTACTTGGGGATCCATTAGTTTTCTTTTCTACTCTTTGAAAATTTAAAACTGGTTTCCTCATTGGGGATTGTGCACAGATTATCCCTTTCTCTTCCATGTTTCCCCACCTACTCTTTCTTTTTTTTTTAATTTTGGCTTCTTCCATTGTTTTTATTTATTTATTTTCATCCATCTTTATCCTTTGGTCTATGAGGGCCCCCCACCACAACGGGCCTTCACCGCAGAGCACCGACTCTGGGCACAGGGCTCCAGAGTACTGGCTCACAACTGGACACACCAGTCCAGTCGCTCCGCCGCATGTGGGACCTTCCCGGGCCAGGGATCAAACTGGTGCCCTTTGCATTGCAAGGTAGACTCTTTATCCACTGGACCACCAGGGAAGACCTCCCCACCTACTCTTACTGCTTGACTCACCTTTCATGTCCCTGGAGGCCTGGCTGACCATGGTCCCTGATACAGTGTCCTGTGGCCATTCTCCACCAGCACACCCGACTCCCTTGATTTACATAACATTGCCTGCCGTCTATACCTCTGTACACTAAACTGACCTGAAATCACTAGCTACATTTGGTGCATTTACAAGTAAGCTGGAACTTCCCTAGTGGCGCAGTGGGTAAGAATGTGCCAGCCAGTGCAGGGGACATGAGTTTGACTTCTGATTCAGGAAAATCCCACCTGACATGGAGCAACTAAGCCTGCAAGCAGCAACTACTGAAGCCCAAGCACCTAGAACCCATGCTTTGCAACAAGAGGAGCCTTCTCAGTGAGAAGCCTGTGCACAGCAACTAGAGAGTAGTCCCCACTCACTGCAACTAGAGAAAGACTGGGCACAGCAACAAAGACCCAATACAACCAAAATAAATAAATACAAGTAAGCTGAGGGAGGATGAGAGGGAGTCAATGCTTGAATGAATAATTTGCAGATCTGGAGGTGGAGTATTAATGGATGATGATCTGTTTAAATGGTGTAATTATGCAGGTTGGGTGTTAAAAAAACCTAGAATGTTCAGTGAGTAGAAGTGCAGAGGCCCCTTAATGGATGGGTCATTTCTGTTGATACTCAAGACACTCAGGGACATTTACTTGGGGATCCATTAGTTTTCTTTTCTACTCTTTGAAAATTTAAAACTGGTTTCCTCATTGGGGATTGTGCACAGATTATCCCTTTCTCTTCCATGTTTCCCCACCTACTCTTTCTTTTTTTTTTAATTTTGGCTTCTTCCATTGTTTTTATTTATTTATTTTCATCCATCTTTATCCTTTGGTCTATGAGGGCCCCCCACCACAACGGGCCTTCACCGCAGAGCACCGACTCTGGGCACAGGGCTCCAGAGTACTGGCTCACAACTGGACACACCAGTCCAGTCGCTCCGCCGCATGTGGGACCTTCCCGGGCCAGGGATCAAACTGGTGCCCTTTGCATTGCAAGGTAGACTCTTTATCCACTGGACCACCAGGGAAGACCTCCCCACCTACTCTTACTGCTTGACTCACCTTTCATGTCCCTGGAGAGGCCTGGCTGACCATGGTCCCTGATACAGTGTCCTGTGGCCATTCTCCACCAGCACACCCGGCTGACTCTGTATTTACTTGTTTCTACATTACTTGATGGTTTAGAATATAAGTTCTCTGAAGGCAGAAACCTGGTTTTCCTTCCTCTATTTTCAATCCTCAGCATCCAGTAGGGTGAATGGCACTCAAATAGCCCTCCATGAATTATTAATTTAAAAACGCAAAAAATACCCGCTTATCAAAAACAGATAGCAATGTATTAGTTGTGCAATAAATGCACAGAAAACAATAAGAAATTGTAAGAAAATGATTATGGAGAATTACAAAATATAAGCTGATCAAGATCCATGAAAAAAAAAAAACTCTTTCAAACAGCTTCTCCCCATAGAATCTCCAAATCCAGATGGTTTTATGGGTGAATTCTTGTACATTTACTGGAATAGATAACTCATCCTGTTTCTTATACTTTTTGGCAGCTCACCAGGAGAAAGATAGCTTCTCAATATATTTACAGAACAGTGCGAGGCAGACAAGGATGGCACATGGAGGAGGTCTTGCTTATAAATATTGATTCAAAGTCATAAATAAAACAATAACAGAGAATCAAATGGAGCAATACATGAATAATACACTCAAACAAATAGGATTTATTTTGGCAAAGTAGGAATAATTCAGAACTAGAAAATTAACTAAATATATTTCACAATAGTAACTGGTCAAGATAAGAAAGAAAAATTTTTACTGATGCTGAATAGGCTTTCCTGATGAAATAGTCAACTTAAATATGAAGACAGGAATACTTTCTTAGCAGGATGAAAAGTGTAAACCAAAATGCAGAATGCTAACTGGTAAGACATGGCAAGCATGCTGATTAAGACACAGAGAAGATGAAACCAGAATTTAAAAGATGGAATGGTGCTCTGAAATTTCTAACATTTCACTTATACAAACAATACAAAAATAGGTATTTTAAAATGATAAAAAATCAACAATGAAAAGAAAGAATTCAGTAAATACTCTATTTATAAATAATCCACATCAGATAGATTTCTCATGTGTAGTAAAAATTAGGTCAGTAGGGAAAATTCCCTTTGCAATTGTAAATAAAATATAAATCAAATGAACCTAGTAAAATATGCTCAGTATACGTATTTATGTATAAATGTACAGATGAAGTGAAAAAGTTATATAAATAAATACAATTTTGTTTGAATGATAAAATATTTTTGTGTTAATCTTCTTAAATTTAGTTGAATAAACACAACTAAAAGTAATTGAATGCCATTAATCTTGAAGAATAATTAAAGCAGGTAATTAGGAAAATCAAAATATAATATGAGGCATCTTGATCTACCTATGTCAAAACATGAAAAGTTCTAACAATACAAACAAAGGAGTTATACATTATGCACATTAACGGCATAACAGCAGAACAGACCTAGGAATATACAAATTCTGTATTTTATAGTAGTTACATTTTCTATTAATGGCAAAATAAAAGCAGTGATGGGACCATGGACTCAAGTTTAGTCATTACTACAAAATAAGCTCAAAATCTCAGCAAGTGATCAAGTGTGATACTGCATGAAAAATATCTTTGGAGAATATGTATATAGATACCCATGCAATTTTGAGTAGAGGAAAGTACTTTAATGACTTAATCATCAGCAACCATAGTTGATTTATTTCAATATTTCAAACAATATTGATAACACAAATGCAAATATGTGTCTAATTAACAATACAAATTTAGAAGGTCAGAAATGCTGTACTTAAAGTCAGCTCAGGATGTTGTGGCAGGGAAAATAAATTTCATTCAAAGTACATTTCTGGGGAGAATCATGTTCACATGCCAGTAAAAGGGAAGCGTCTTGGCCTATGATAATAAATCCAGTAAAGTGGATATAGTTAGATTTTGAGGTGTGATACAGGAGAGGTGAAAAATAAGTTCAACTGAGCTCATAACTGGAATTTTAGCTCCAATGAGGGGGAAAAAAAACATTATCCTAAAAACAATGGTGGAGCATTGAATCATAAGTTTGACCATGTAAACAACATTAATGGAGAAGGAAATGGCAACTCACTCCAGTATTCTTGTCTGGAAAATCCCACGGACAAGAGAACCTGGTGGGCTACAGTGCATGGGTTTGCAGAGTTGAACATAACTTAGCAACTGAGCACACAAGGCAACATTATTAGATCTGTGCTCTTGGAAGCGTCATGCTGGCACTAGTGAGTTAAGTTAGAATGAAAGGATGGAAGTCAATGAGATCGTTTGGCCCACCGCCAAAGCAATTCAAGTACAAAACTCACAAAAGGCTACATGATGGTAGTAGCAGGAGGAACGGAAAGTGGATGGGCATAGTTCACATGGTGTATTCTTATTCTGCCCAGTAATATTTTTGTGTTTTTGTTTGTTTCATTTATTAGTGTTCATTTGGGCACATTTCTTGATTGATTGCTAGCTGTACTTGCCAACCAGAGACCTGCTCTCATTGGTTCAGAAATGGCTAGAGTCTCTATTGTTGACTCATTGAAATCAATCACTTAGGCAATTGTAATTAGTCAAATACACACATACAACTCAGGAGGGGTCATTTGGTACATTTATAATTGCCATAAATTCATGGAAGTAGAGGATAAATGACAAGTTAACTTGCAACCTAAACAATAAAGTAACTATGAAGCTTCTGCTACTAAGCATTAAGGCATAATGAATATTTTATAAAAAGATATAATCTTGGTTTAGGAACATACAGGTCAAAGGTAGAAAGAATGATAATAATATTCCCCGTTTATATGGACTTTGCAAACATAGCATCAACTACAAAACGAAACAAATCATAACCACTCCATCAAGAGCTCCTTATGTTATGTAACGACTGATAGATTTCACTGCATAAACAGCTTCAGTGTACATATTTCTGTTGCTTAATAACACCCACATTGAATTATTAAGAAAGAAACACTCTTTGGAAACAGAAAAAGGAAGATAAGAGGCAGGCATAAGCATCATTTCCTTGAAACATTTTTTAAATCTCTTACAGGCTAATCTGAAAAGATAAAAATCTCCACAGGAAAATGATCAGAAGACATGATCATTTACAAAGAAGAAATGCAGGTTTAAATGACAAGACAAAAGAAAATCCAACCTCATGAATAGTGTAAATATAAAGTAAATGAAAAATTTAATAGATCTTGTACAAAAAGGTAAAACATACACATGGGAAAATTAGAGCATCCATTAATAATTAAAAAGTTGATGAATGGAAATATGGTGGGAATGCCAATTTGCTTAAGTATTTAGAGTAAAGAACTATCATTAACCTACCACTACCTCTCAAAAACTCAATATTTAGTGTGTCTTTTAACCAATAAATCTAATTTACCAAAAGGAAACACATATGTATACAAATTACAAAAAGATTTTTATTATAGAGAATTATATTATCCCAATAAATAGTATCAACTTACATAGTCATCGGCAAGCCTGAGCTTTGTTTCTTCCATGGAATGAGATTTATTTAGTTAATTAAAAATGATATAGTGGCAGACTTTATCTATAACATTAAAAGTAGAGATACTTTTTCTTTAAACCTTTGTTTCCTAGTAAGATTCATTTAAATATTTCTCCATCAGGATATGCTAAAGGGAAAAATACTTTCTAATACATAAATATATAGATTCCACTAATATTTTCATCATTCCTAATGACAAAGGAAAATCTAGTAGTTCAAATATGTTAGCAATGATAGATACAAAAACATCACTCTTGCTAATTTTCATTGTTCAACCTAAAATGTTGCTGAAGATGATTTGGCGATTGGATATTAAGTTTTTTCATCATTTTTTTTTTAGCCTTCTTTGTTTCCTGCGACGAAACTGCTGCCTTTCTCAGCCTTCTCTCTGTGCTTCACATTCTTCCTAAGAACATTTGTCTATCCTTCAAAACATGTTCTCCTTCTCTGAACCTTTCCTTCAAACCCTCCTGGGGAGTAAATGTGACCCAAAGACAGTCATCTCTTTGGCAGGGGATTTGTACTCTAGCTAAATCAAGTACAGTCAGAAAAAATGGTAACTTCCATACAGAGAGCCACTATTCAGTGATTTGCTATATAAGCATTAACTCATTGGTATCAAGATGAAGAGTCATGGATAATGATTCTTCTATTCATGTAGAGAAGAGCTAGAAAGGATCACATAAATGAATGATTCAGACTCTTGCTCTGGTTTCCACTTTGAAGGCTATATTATACACGAATAATCATTGTATGGTTATTCAAACTGAATATATATATGTGGGTGTATATATATATATATATATATATATATATATCACAGATATATTTCCTAATTATAAATTCAGTATGCAATGAGAAAATTCAGGAGTCCATATGACCTAGTAGCCAATTTTGGCATAGATATTTGTTTGAACAACAGATGGAGAGGAAAAAAAGACTTGTTTTTAGAAGACATAAAAGTATAATCGCTGTGGTGAGGGACTCAGGGTAAAACATAATGGGCACTGAACTCAGAGTGATAGCACAGTTCCAGTAATTTTGCCTGGAAAATTCAGTGGCCAGAGGAGCCCGGCGGGCTACTGTCCACAGGATCACAAAGCGTCAGACGTGAGTGAGCACACAGACACACACATCTCATCCTACATCAAGGAAAGCACTTAGGCAGTGCCTGAGTGACATGATAAATACATTGTAGGCATCTCTTATTTTTAATTCTGAAGTTAGAATGCGTCATTCAGAAACACTACTGACCAGCATCAAGGCAAGGAAATAAAAATAAAACACTACAGCAGAGTGTAATGTCTGCTGAAACCCACCACGATCCCAGCATCCTTGTATCAAGACCCCTGCACACTTTCTCCTCTTCTTGAGTGTAGTGTGGAAATACATAAAGACCAACCGACTAAACTGCTTTTTTATTCTGAGCTTCTATAGCAAGGGCATCAGCCACCAACACTTGTGTCCTGGCAGCCTTGAAAGCAGGCGGGGTAGGGGGGCTGCTTTGTAATGACACAAGGATGGAGGGCGTCCCCCTGGAGAAGCTAGAGGCTGGGGTGTCCCATGTGATTGGCGTGGGGCGCATGTTTGAGTTTCTCTGGTAAGGTCCTAAGTGGGAAGCATCAGTCATTTATCAAGTCCTGGACATTCGGAGCTGACTGTTGGAGAAATACTGCGTGTCTTCCTGGATTGTCACTAGGATCACAATCTTCCAGGTCCAACACAGGCTGGCTTCCCAGTTGATTTATTTCAGATAAAGAGGCTGGCTTTCTGGGAAGGTTGTTGCAGGTATGGGCTCTTTCTGTCTGTGGGCTGTACCTAGTGACTCTTCCTTAGCAAGAGAAAAGGCAAAGTTGATGGAACATCCCTTGTATGATTATGTTACACAAGATCCTGACTTGCATCTTGCTAGCAGACTCTCTTGCTGGTTTTTAGGAACCAAGCTGCTATGCTGGACAGATCCACATGACAAAGAACTCAGTGAGGATGGTCTCTACCCTGTGTGCTGTGGTAAGTCACCACAGTCGTGGCTGACTCATTGCAACCCCAAGGACTGCAGACTGCCAGGCTTCTCTGTCCACAGAATTCTCCAGCCAAGAATACTGGAGTGGATTGCCATTTCCTTCGCCAGTGGATCTTCCTGACCCAGGGATCAAACCTGCGTCTCTCATGTCTCTTGCATTGGCAGTTGGGTTCTTTGCCACTAGCACCACCTGGGAGGTGAAGTAAGAAAGCAGGCCTTTAGCTAACAGTCCTTCCCGAACAGAATTCCACTCAGGTGAACTTGGAAGTTGAGCCTCTTTTAGCAAAGCCTTCAGAAGAGACATGAGCCCTGGAGGACCTCTTAATTGAAGCCCTTTGAGAGACTCAGATGCAAACAACCCAGTGTTTCTGCACTCCACAGAAACATTAAGACAGAAAACGTGTCTTGTTTTCAGATGCTCAGTTTTGTATACTATGTTGCATAGCAATAGATAAGTAATAGAAGGATTAGCCTTTTAGAGTTTGAGATTTTCAGACTCCTACTTGAAATTACCCTTACTGTGAAAGTATTAAAGTGAAGTATGTATGTACCTGGAGTTAATAATGTGCTTTGAACATTTCAGCCTGACAGTAAGTACACTCTTCCTTCTCATGCCATACTCATCTTCTGGCTTTCCAACGCAAAGACAGGCCCATCCAAGAGAAGCAAATGTAAAGATCGGATGAGAAAATATTATTGATGATTATTTCTCATTATCCTAATTAGATATCTCAGAGAAAATCAGTATATAATTTTTTTGTTTTAACTTCTTTCCCACTGTTGGGCCAACTGGCTAACAGAGGGTTAACACCACAGGCTTGCAAAATTGACGGCCCTACAAGGTCAGCAACAAAGAGCCTTCTGCCAACCTGCCAGCACCTGGGAATCTCACAGAGCTAGCAATAAGGAACTCCTCCATCAAGGACTTTTCATTGTGTCTAAAAACACAAACTGCACGTATGCCAGACATGAGTCACTGAGACCCTCGCCCCACACCCACAAACAACTCAAGGACAACTGACTCATCACTGGCACTCTGCTTAAACAAAGACTTTGCCTCTGCGCATGCACCAAGAAACCCCCCTCCCATTTTTTTTCTTCCCAAATAATGATCCCCTCGTCCCATCTCTAGGGGCGAATTCACTGGCCCTGCCTCTTGGGGCCACATGAATCTCTCCCAGGAGCTTTGCCCCAATAAACGGCCTGAGTTGTCTCTGCTCTAACCTGGTCCGGCTCATCCTTGCCATGTGAAATACCTTTCACCCACTAGCTTACCAAAAGAAGTGAATGAACTGTTTCTTGTAAAGATTCTCAATTTCCGCAACTGTCCCATTTGTCTTTGTTAATAATAAGCTGTCACTCTTGATGACAAGCCCAGTTGGTGTGCTTTTTTATTAGCTTTTAATTGTACTTTAGGCTCAGTCAGCTGGAGGCTCCAACAAAAGCAGGTCTCTAGGCCTTTAAGGCAAAGGCCATGATACAAAATCATGGCTTGATGAAGTTATTCTGAAAACCTGAGCCCGCCATGCCCCTACAAAGTCCCCCTGTTCCTAAAACTTGGTAAATGCCCAGAGTACAGCAGAGGAAGAAGAACAAAGTGGGGAATGCCCAGATGATGGATTTCACAGCTCCAGAGAGTAAGCAACAATGGATGCTGGAAGGAAGGAATTTAAAAAGAGAACTCTAGCTGATAACTCTAATAGAAATGCAGATGTGATTCCACCTTGAGGGCATGGAAGGATATAATGAAGTTTCCCTGTGGTTAGGGGAGGTTCAGGGCTATAAGCCAGGGTCCCTCTGAAGAAGGCTGTTTACGGAGTTTTCAACAGTCACCCACAATACATGAGAGCAGCATTTTTCAGCTGATAATTTCAGCTTCCTGCAGAACTGGTCCATTTGTGTGCATGTTTGCATGTGTCATGATATGCCTGAAAGGGAACCTGGAAAAAGAAAGAGGTAGCTAGGAGTCAGTAGCTAAGGAGGAAATACCGATCAACAAAGAGAATGGTCTCCAAGAGATGGGGAAAGAAAAGAGAAAGAACAGGAGACTGTCTTCTGGGATGGCGGACATAGTTTTGTCATCTGAGCACTGGTAGCGTAGTATATACCTGGGCTTGATCCCTGGATCGGGAAAATCCCCTGGAGAAGGGAATGGCTATGGTCGGAGGAGAAGTACAAATTTAACAATTAACTTTTCACTTAAGACTTTGTGCTTAAACAAAAAAAAAAAAAAGCCCTGTGCTATCTCTCGTATGTAACACTACCATTGAACAAAACAGCCAGCACCTTTATGTCTTTCGTTTTTATTACAAATTAAGCTATTTCCTCTTTATCATAGAAACAATGACAATACTAAGAATTCATATGGATACATTAGTACAGTGCTGATATTAGCTCTTTCAAAAGGTGAATGTTTTATTTTTCACAATTAGAAGACATAGTAAATGCTTTCAAAATAAAATTGGCTACATAAAGATTAACTAATTTGAGAGAGCAAATTTTTTTAATTGTATTTCTCTGTGAACTTTCACAAAGGTTTTAATTTTCTTATGAATTCATTGGAACTTATGATTTATTTTATTCCCCAAATGTTCAAGATAATCACATACCCAAGGAACATCTTTGGGTATATCTAACTGATTTGAGAACTCTGGAAGATAACTGTTGAAGTTGATTATGGACTTAAAGTTATACTGAAATAAAGAACCCACTGAGAAATATATTCCCAGTTTAATCTGATATGTTAAGCAAACTGCACAGGCAGTGAACCAAAACTTTTCTTTAGATAAGGAAGGAAAATTTAAAAGAGAACTCTAGCTGATAACTCTAATAGAAATGCAGATGTGATTCCACCTTGAGGGCATGGAAGGATATAATGAAGTTTCCCTGTGGTTAGGGGAGGTTCAGGGCTATAAGCCAGGGTCCCTCTGAAGAAGGCTGTTTACGGAGTTTTCAACAGTCACCCACAATACATGAGAGCAGCATTTTTCAGCTGATAATTTCAGCTTCCTGCAGAACTGGTCCATTTGTGTGCATGTTTGCATGTGTCATGATATGCCTGAAAGGGAACCTGGAAAAAGAAAGAGGTAGCTAGGAGTCAGTAGCTAAGGAGGAAATACCGATCAACAAAGAGAATGGTCTCCAAGAGATGGGGAAAGAAAAGAGAAAGAACAGGAGACTGTCTTCTGGGATGGCGGACATAGTTTTGTCATCTGAGCACTGGTAGCGTAGTATATACCTGGGCTTGATCCCTGGATCGGGAAAATCCCCTGGAGAAGGGAATGGCTATGGTCGGAGGAGAGAAGTACAAATTTAACAATTAACTTTTCACTTAAGACTTTGTGCTTAAAAAAAAAAAAAAAAAAAAAAAAGACTTGTGCTATTTTTTGTATGTAACATTTCAATTGAAAAAAAAAAGTCAGCACCTTTATGTCTTTGGTTTTTATTACAAATTAAGCTATTTCTTCTTTATCATAGAAACAATGACAATACTAAGAATTCATATGGATACATTAGTACAGTGCTGATATTAGCTCTTTCAAAAGGTGAATGTTTTATTTTTCACAATTAGAAGACATAGTAAATGCTTTCAAAATAAAATTGGCTACATAAAGATTAACTAATTTGAGAGAGCAAATTTTTTTAATTGTATTTCTCTGTGAACTTTCACAAAGGTTTTAATTTTCTTATGAATTCATTGGAACTTATGATTTATTTTATTCCCCAAATGTTCAAGATAATCACATACCCAAGGAACATCTTTGGGTATATCTAACTGATTTGAGAACTCTGGAAGATAACTGTTGAAGTTGATTATGGACTTAAAGTTATACTGAAATAAAGAACCCACTGAGAAATATATTCCCAGTTTAATCTGATATGTTAAGCAAACTGCACAGGCAGTGAACCAAAACTTTTCTTTATTCCAGAAAGGCTTTGTTCCTTCCCATACTTTGTACATTTTTTTCCTTTTTATTTAAGGTCAGAGAGTTCATCCTCATTGTTACTTTTACTTTTTTAACTTCTGACTTCTATTTTTTTCTTACTCTTTCTCTTCCTCCTTTTACTGTATTGCCAGATTTTCTATTGAAATGTCTGAATAGAGCTGTGGAGAAATAGCAGGAAAAACGTCTGGGATCTCCTCGCTTGTCAGATAAATCCCAGGGTGCCTCTGCTATGTAACCAACATATTGATTGATTTCTTTACTCCTGGAAGTCTGACATTATTGCACCATTTAAGCTCCAAAATGAAAAGTCTTTGCCTTGAAGGTGCACTGTGTTACGGGTGCATTTCAGTAGAATCCATGACTGCATATTACTTTGCAATTTGAAATATCACTCAACAAATATTACCACAGGGAAACATTGGCCAAAAACTTATGAGGATATATTTCATCTGTCAAGTGGTTGTTAATCACCTAATATATTAAATGACCATTTTTAAATTTTTTTGGCCACTTCTATTGATCTTTCATTTATTTCCACCTTTGTTCTCTGGCCTTTGTGGGCCTCCCACCGCAGTGGCCCCCTCTCTTCACAGAGCACCGGCTCTGGGCGCATGCGCTCCAGAGGTCTGACTTGGTAATGGAACACATCTGTCCAGCTGCTTCATGACACATGGGATCTTCCCAGGCCAGGGATCGAACCTGCGCCCCTTGCACTGCAAGGCGGTATCCTTACCCACTGGACCACCAGGGAAGCCCTGACCAATTTGTCTTTTTATCCTTTGTACACATTTTTATATCTTTGGATTAACTAATGCTCATAAAACAAATGGGAAGATATAGTGTATCTGGTATCTTAGAAAATATCTTTTTCTAAGTAGATGTTAATAGAGTTAATCTATCAAATGTTTTCCACTTAGTATGATTTGACTTCTTTAATACAAGATTTTGTGCCATTCACTGTGCCAAAAATCAAATAAGAAATAAACATCACATACTTCAAAAATAAACTGAAAGATGGGCTTCCCTGGTGGTCCAGTGGGTAAGGACACCGCCTTGCAGTGCAAGGGGCGCCGGTTTGATCCCTGGCCTGGGAAGGTCCAACGTGCCGCGGAGCGGCTGGACCGATGTGTCCAATTACTGAGCTGGGGCTCTGGGCGACAACAGAGGCCACAGTGATGGGAGGCCCACAGGGGCCAAAGAGCAAACATAGATGAAAATAGATAAATGAAAGACCAATAGAAGTGGCCCGCCCGTCCCCCTCCCTCCTCACCCCACCCCCCAAGGAAAATGCAAATAAATAAACTGAAAGAGATTAATCTATCCATATATTAAATTGGTACATAACTCACACATGAAGTAATCTGTTCAAATTACTTTACAATGTGGCACTTTTGTTGCAATTCCCTGGGAGATTTCTGAGTACAAAAAGAACAAGAAAGAAATTTTAAACTTTAAAATTAATTCCAGAGATTTATTTTTACTCTGAAATTATTATTTTATGTGGTGTGGGTGTATGCACATATACATGTTCAGGCATGTCTGACTCTTCGCAAGTGTATGGACTGCAGCCCTCCAGCCTCCTCTGTCCATGGGATTTCCCAGCAAGAATACTGGATTGGGTTGCCATTTCCTTCTCCAGGGGATCTTTTAGGGCCCAGGATCAAACTTGAGTCCCCTACACTGGCAGGTGGATTCTCTACCACTGAGTCACATGGGAAGCCCAATACATGTATTAGGAACATATAAATATATGAAACAAATAAAATAATTACTCAGCTTTAAAAACTTTAAGATTATAAAATTAATGAATTTTAAAAATATTATCTTTTTAAAATTTACATCTTTTAAGATTAAAAAATGTGTCAGAATTTCAGAAAAAAAATGTAAGGAATTTAAAAATGGACCTATGGCTGATCCATACTGATATCTGGTAGAAAACAACGAAATTACATAAAGCAAATATCCTTCAAGTAAAAAAATAAAAATAAAAAATGTGTATATTGCCATAGTAATTTCCAAAGTTAAAAATCTCATTTAAGTACTGTTCATTAATAAGTATTTGAATAATGATGAGGCTGAAAAATAATTAAAGGCAACCAATTGTCATGCCTTCCTCTGACAAATGTTATACTGTGGTTTCTCTTCACAGTCACAATCAGTGAAATTAAACTTGGATCATTTTCATCTATGTATGGTGTTCATCTCTGTGCTTTTACGATTAGAGTACCATTATATAATAGGACGTTTTGTTCCATATGATAACAGTCAAACATTGAGCTAGGATGACATGAAATAGTTTTAAATTACATAAATGTAAACATATATAGTTATATTCCTTATAATGTGATAAAATATGCATAATGTAAAATGTTATGTATATTTAACATCTTAGCCGTTTAACCATTTGAAGGGTACAGTTCAGTGGTATTAAGCACATTCACACTGTTTTGCCACCATCACCACCAACCAGCTCCAGAACATTCTTCATGGTGCAAAAGTAAAACTCGATACCCCCTTAATAGTAACTCATGATTCCCGTCCATCCACAGCCCGTCCCTGGCGTGCCCTGTCTACTGTCTACCTCTATGAATCGGATCACTGTCGGTGGCACCTCGGTATGAATTTCCGGATCACCTTGTCCATGGGATTTCGCCCCTAGCCTCCTCTGTCCATGGGATTTCCCAGCAAGAATACTGGATTGGGTTGCCATTTCCTTCTCCAGGGGATCTTTTAGGGCCCAGGATCAAACTTGAGTCCCCTACACTGGCAGGTGGATTCTCTACCACTGAGTCACATGGGAAGCCCAATACATGTATTAGGAACATATAAATATATGAAACAAATAAAATAATTACTCAGCTTTAAAAACTTTAAGATTATAAAATTAATGAATTTTAAAAATATTATCTTTTTAAAATTTACATCTTTTAAGATTAAAAAATGTGTCAGAATTTCAGAAAACAATGTAAGGAATTTAAAAATGGACCTATGGCTGATCCATACTGATATCTGGTAGAAAACAACGAAATTACATAAAGCAAATATCCTTCAAGTAAAAAAATAAAAATAAAAAATGTGTATATTGCCATAGTAATTTCCAAAGTTAAAAATCTCATTTAAGTACTGTTCATTAATAAGTATTTGAATAATGATGAGGCTGAAAAATAATTAAAGGCAACCAATTGTCATGCCTTCCTCTGACAAATGTTATACTGTGGTTTCTCTTCACAGTCACAATCAGTGAAATTAAACTTGGATCATTTTCATCTATGTATGGTGTTCATCTCTGTGCTTTTACGATTAGAGTACCATTATATAATAGGACGTTTTGTTCCATATGATAACAGTCAAACATTGAGCTAGGATGACATGAAATAGTTTTAAATTACATAAATGTAAACATATATAGTTATATTCCTTATAATGTGATAAAATATGCATAATGTAAAATGTTATGTATATTTAACATCTTAGCCGTTTAACCATTTGAAGGGTACAGTTCAGTGGTATTAAGCACATTCACACTGTTTTGCCACCATCACCACCAACCAGCTCCAGAACATTCTTCATGGTGCAAAAGTAAAACTCGATACCCCCTTAATAGTAACTCATGATTCCCGTCCATCCACAGCCCGTCCCTGGCGTACCCTGTCTACTGTCTACCTCTATGAATCGGATCACTGTCGGTGGCACCTCGTGTGGAATCCCACAGCTTCGGCTCTTTTGCAATGGCTTGTGTCAACCAGGATAAGGTCCTCAAGTCTCACCCATGTTGTGACACAGGTCAGAATGACCTTCTTTTTTAAGACTAGACACGATTCCACAGCTGGTGTCCCACGGTGTATTCTGTGATCTGACGATGAACACTTCAGGCACTAGCTCCTTTCCGATACTGTGAATAATGCTGCCATGAGAATGGGCGTGGAGATACACATCCCAGTCCCAGTTGCCCTCAGTTCCTTGGGGAACTTATGTATTTTTGCAATTCCTTTCTACTCATTTCTGATCCAAATTTAATAAATATTGGAATGTAACTAGGGCCTAGAAAATACATATTGAGTACATGCACTTTATTCTGGTCATTTGGAAATTATTCCAAATTGATGACATACGTTTCTGGTCCTCTTAGGCTTTTAAGTGCATTAACTTGGACTCATTTCAAAGCCATTCTATCAATACAGTCCTCTCCTATAGCAATACAATGACAAACGATTTTTTAAGTATTTAAATTTTAAAATAGTCTGAAACTTCAATTGAGATATTCACATAAATATAAGCTACAAGGATGTTTCCCAGTTATTTGAAAACCCTACACCTTCCTCAAAATCTATATATATATGAAATAATGGCATAAACATTAATTCCTTTAAGATTCAAGCTGTATATAATAAAAACTTCCTGATTTATATATTAAAATTGTTTTACCTATTTTCTCACTGATTATAGTTTCATATTTTCTTTAATGATAAATTATGTGATTTTTTTCCTTTATTATAATTGAAATAAATTATAAATAAATGTAATAATTTCCTGATATTACTGATAATTGGTTCTATTTAGAGGCTTACTATTTTTGGCGGGGGGTGGGAGGGTGGAGGCTTACTTTTAACAGTTTATCCATTTTCATTTTATCAGTTTCTGTGGCATCATTAGTAAAGATTAATTCCTTGTCATTTCTTCTCACATGTAATATTTTGAAAATAATGATGTTAAACTGAAATTTAAAAAACCCCTAGTGTTGTTGCCTTTAAAAAAGTTTACATTGGTAACTGTTTCAGTCAAAGGTATTCTCTTTTTCCCAAATTCTTTCATAATTAAGGAAATTAGACATTTAACCTGTTTCTAATGTGTTTTTTTTTTTCAATTTAGAGATTAGGAGGAAGGAATTATTAAATAGTGGTGCTCCAATTTACCTCTATTACATTCTAATATGCTTCAACTTTGCTCCTTAAATAGGCTGACATGTGGCAAATGAAATTTAATGTTGACAAATGTAGAGTAATGCAAATTAGCCTCAGATGTGATCAACAACAGACAAAAAAATTACATATAATTGAAGTGATTCACAAAGTCCTTGTAAAAGACCTTCAATTGTTTACGAACTTTGAGGCATCTTCTTAACCGAAAATAAACTCTGTGCTCTTTCTTGACATGTCAGAAATTAAATGCAAAAGTCCAAATGTAGCCAGCTCCTTACTTAATAATGTTTAACTGGGCTTTAGGCTTTTAAGTGCATTAACTTGGACTCATTTCAAAGCCATTCTATCAATACAGTCCTCTCCTATAGCAATACAATGACAAACGATTTTTTAAGTATTTAAATTTTAAAATAGTCTGAAACTTCAATTGAGATATTCACATAAATATAAGCTACAAGGATGTTTCCCAGTTATTTGAAAACCCTACACCTTCCTCAAAATCTATATATATATGAAATAATGGCATAAACATTAATTCCTTTAAGATTCAAGCTGTATATAATAAAAACTTCCTGATTTATATATTAAAATTATTTTTACCTATTTTCTCACTGATTATAGTTTCATATTTTCTTTAATGATAAATTATGTGATTTTTTTCCTTTATTATAATTGAAATAAATTATAAATAAATGTAATAATTTCCTGATATTACTGATAATTGGTTCTATTTAGAGGCTTACTATTTTTGGCGGGGGGTGGGAGGGTGGAGGCTTACTTTTAACAGTTTATCCATTTTCATTTTATCAGTTTCTGTGGCATCATTAGTAAAGATTAATTCCTTGTCATTTCTTCTCACATGTAATATTTTGAAAATAATGATGTTAAACTGAAATTTAAAAAACCCCTAGTGTTGTTGCCTTTAAAAAAGTTTACATTGGTAACTGTTTCAGTCAAAGGTATTCTCTTTTTCCCAAATTCTTTCATAATTAAGGAAATTAGACATTTAACCTGTTTCTAATATGTTTTTTTTTTTCAATTTAGAGATTAGGAGGAAGGAATTATTAAATAGTGGTGCTCCAATTTACCTCTATTACATTCTAATATGCTTCAACTTTGCTCCTTAAATAGGCTGACATGTGGCAAATGAAATTTAATGTTGACAAATGTAGAGTAATGCAAATTAGCCTCAGATGTGATCAACAACAGACAAAAAAATTACATATAATTGAAGTGATTCACAAAGTCCTTGTAAAAGACCTTCAATTGTTTACGAACTTTGAGGCATCTTCTTAACCGAAAATAAACTCTGTGCTCTTTCTTGACATGTCAGAAATTAAATGCAAAAGTCCAAATGTAGCCAGCTCCTTACTTAATAATGTTTAACTGGGCTACATTGTTCCAAGTTAAAAAATAGCTGCATTATTTTTCTAACCCAGTCACACATCTTTCAGAGAGACAAGTATCTCCCTGTAAACAGCCTTCTAAAATATCTAAACACAGAGATAAAGGATTTCTCTTACTATCTGTTAGCATCTGGAGTGCACCCGGAGAGCTAAAGACTAAAACAATATTGCAAGTTTCTTGGCGTCTCCCTCCAACTCAGATCTCCAGCAAAGAGAAAGCAATGGCCAAATCAGCGTCTCGTGGCGAAGCCCCTGGTTCCCAGATCTGCTGTCGAGGACACCTTGCTGGCTCAGCTAGGTCAACACTGGGCGTCTTTTCAGTTCAGTTCACTGTCTTGGGCATAAGCGTTCGACTAAAATCTGCTGTGACTCCTTCTCATCTACACTGTTCTTGAAGGAGCATCAGCAGCCTCTGACCATCTAAAAGAATGGAGTAGTACAGGAACATCACACGCTTTTTCTATTTTGCTTTTGTATTTCTATCTTTATCCTCATAACCACAGACAGCTGGAGACTGCTTTCTTTGTTTCAATTATCTCCAGTCTTTAAGCTCAAAGACTTGGTATAAAGTCCTTTCACATATATGTGTATATGTATGAAATCCTATACACACACATATGTATCGTGACATATATGTCAGAATTTCTATTTTTTCTTCTGTTTTTCTTTTGTTTTTCTACTTTTTACTTTCATAGAGTTTTGTTGTTTGCCACTATGTATAATCCCAGATTAGTCATATGTATATCCCTGACCCCCTCCCTCCTCCACCCCTCTCCCACAGTTAGAATTTCTTATTCGATATTTTTAATGCTAAAATTATACAGATTGTCCACTGGTGCATAATTTTTAGATCATGTATGTAACATAACTGTGGGTGGTGGTGTCGTTGTTTCATTAATCAGTTGTGTCCAACTCTTTGGAGATCCCATAGACTGCAGCCCTCCAGGCTCCTCTGTCCACTGGATTTCCTGAGCAGAATACTGGAGTGGGTTACCAGTTCCTTCTCCAGGGGATCCTCCTGTCCTGGGGACCAAGCCCACATCTCTTGCATTACAGGTGGATTCTTTACCACTGAGCCACCTGGGAAACCCTATAATGTGGTACAATGTACCAAATGCATTTAATTGTTTGTTTCTTTTGTTTTAAAAAACAATTATCCTGTTACATGTACAACTTAAAATGTTACACATATGCTCTACCTGAGTCTACTTCTTGGGTGCACTATCACATGGCTTTATGAAAGAAGCACTTAAAAACCAGAGATTAAAAATATCTTTGTAAAAAAAAAAGAAAAAATCTCCTGGTTTCCCAAGTTGCAAGCAAACTACAAAAGTAAAAGAAATAAACCTTTACACTATACAGTTGTAAGTGACTTTTGATTTCTTCAGTGCTGACCCATCTATAACTCTTGGGAATTACAGACCTCAGGTGGTCCAGAATTGCTCTTGTCTAAGTCTTGCCCATGGCACTTAACATACAACCAGGGGGCTGGGGGCTTCCCCTGGTGGCCCAGTGGGTAAGGACACCGCCTTGCAGTGCAAGGGGCGCCGGTTTAATCCCTGGCCTGGGAAGATCCCACGTGCCGCGGAGCGGCTGGACCGATGTGTCCAATCACCGAGCTGGAGCTCTGGGGCTCATGCGCCCAGAGCCAGTGCTGTGTGATGACAGACGCCACTGTGATGGGAGGCCCACAGGAGCCAAAGAACAAAGACGGATGAAAGTAGAGAAATGAAAGACCAATAGAAGTGGCCCGCCTGCTAAAAAAAAAAAAAGAACATACAACTAGTAGCTCAATGTCCTTAATAAACACTGTTGATCAGAATGGCATGCTCTCACAGAAACCTGTTGGTTTGTTGCCAGAGACAAAAATATGGTAGTCAAATATCTTAGGATTTTACATTTTAGGATGTACACATGTGTACACATGTACACATTTAATCTTCAAGAACAGCTAAATTAGATATTACTATTCTGCTTTACAGAACATCACATATGAATATGGAGCACACTTAATTTTAATCTGAATACAATTATAATTGTACAATTAAATATGTAACTCCATTCACGGATTTAAAAGAGGAGCTGTTTGTAACTCTTTAGAAGTCATACACGGGTAAACAGGCATCAGTGTTTACAAACCATGATAACTTAAAAACAAAACCAATATCAGGATGTGTGTATATGTTTTTGTAACCATGACTATAAATAAATTCCATTATTAACTGTATGATTAAAATGATAACTGAAGTGTCGACCTTTATCCGCATTATTACAGATGAAGGTATTCATGTATTCAGAGAGTTCAGTTTGAAAATTGTTCTTTTTTTTCCTTTGTAAAGCCTTCATTAGGTTGGATTTTATGTCCATTTACAGTAGAATAACGTTTTTCCCAACAGAGCTGAACAGAGGAGTGCTAATCTTTATTCATAAGGCCAATAAATTTGTTTAAAGAACACATCTGCTAAAGGCTAAAATGACTGTGAGCAAGACGGAGGGTGACTGTCTTTGGCTGTCTAGTGACAAGCTGTTACCAGCGGTGAAGGGCAGTTGTTTGTGGCTCACTGCTGAAGATCGAGGTGTGGCAGGTGAAACACCAGATGCAAATGCTTTCAGAGTTGGCTTTAGAAGTACATCTCCAAGAGGAGAAAATGAACTGTACACATACAGGGAACATTTCAGGTTTTCCACAAGTGTGTGTGCAATGTTATGATTTCTTTTGGGAACCTTGACCAACCATTCACAATTTACATGGTTTCACTTTATTACTAATATTTCTAATAATTTCATTACTTTGGTTTTATGATGCATTATTCTGAGAAAAGTTACTCTGTTTACTCAGCAAGAAGAAAAAACTTTTTAACTTTACTTCTAACAGGTCAGTGGAGACCAGAAAAAGTATGTATCATTAAAATTAAAGCGACATTTTCGTGAATGGTTTATGGCAAAGTATTTTTCATTCTTAGAGAAAATAAAGTTATTTACTATTTGTGATACTTGTATATATTTGTTTATGTCTTGTTTTTGTGTGTACAATGTCTATGGGCAAAGAACATGACACAACTGAGTGACTGAACAGCAATTGTTTATGATTCTTGTAGCTTGCCCAATAGAAACACAACATATACCTTCACCCAAATAAGCAAATAACTAATTCTTCCCCCTCAAATAATTTTTGTTTTGTTTTGGCCTTAGAAATTTGGAGCCCCTCATTAGCTATTCATATGCGCACAATATGCTTTAAGCTAGAGTTAAACTGGGAATCTAGACATTTTCTCCATATTACCTAATTCAGGTTTCACAATACAATTTTGAAAAGGTATGGTTTATAACTCAATATAAATGCAGAAACATATCTCAAAGTAATAAGCACATACTGGATTATAAACTGTTATATATTCCCTTTATAATAGTTAATATTAAAATATTCATCATTTAAGCAGAACACTCAAGTGGTGGAAACCATGCAGGGCGATGAGGTACTGGGCATACTCTGATCTGTGTTCAGGGCTGCTGACAGCTGCTGATCCAGTTCTGCTTCCTCAGTTTAAAGGAACCGCATCTCTTTCTACTGGCTGAGCGTTCTGTGTAACACAGTATCATCTTCAGTTATGGTGCTGAACTACCACTCTAGTTTCTTTTGTTGAAATCTGATTAAGAATCTGATTATTATCGACGGGGAACTCTATCTAGTTGCTGCTAAAGCATCTCAGCTTCAGTTGACCTACTACATTTTAAAAATTCCTGCTGCATCCTGATCAATAAAAACATGGGGAGATTGATATCATCATTAAATTAGTTTTCTCTCTGTTTTGTACTTTGCAAAAAAGAAACCTGTATGTTTTCAAAAGAACAGTGTTAGACCCAAGGAAAGAAGGAAGAGGGAATGGAGGTTAGGAAGAAGAAGGAAGAAAGGAAGGAGGGGAGGGGAGAGACAGAGGCAGTGGAGAAAGGGGGTTGAAGGAGACAGTCTGCTCTAATTTTCTGTTCAAGAGAAGGAAGAGTCAGCGACAGAGTAAGCTCATGCATTAATGAATGCTCCTGGAGCTGTCTTATTTGATTTATAAAAAGTATAAAAATATGATGGCCTTAAAAGACATGTGAGAAAGAGATACCCCAAACACCTCCGTCAGCAACGTGTGTATCGGCACCACAAAGTGAATGACTGAAAAACTTTTCCACTGAAACAAATTATTTTTACTCCCCTGCATAGACATCTTGTGTAATTTAGGTGAGATCACGCTGCAGAGGCTGCCAGGCCAAACGAGAACGAGAAATCAAGCGAGAGAGAGAAGCAGAGAGCGAGCGAGTGAGCACTTAATCCCACGCTCACATGCTTACATCTGTAGGAAATACTTGCATGTCTTAGTCAGAAACGTCAGCATCAAATGTCACCTCTGCTTTCTGAACTCTCCACAAGAAATGATTGCTGCGGCTTTTATATACATTTGTATCTTCCTCTGGGCAAATGATTGCTATTTATTCATTTAACAACTATTTATTGAGCTTCTGTCTTTCCAGGTACAGTGTATACAGCAATCAATAAAACGCACACAATTTTCCATTCTCTTTGAATGAATAATATGACAGAGAGACATGCAACAAACACATAATTTTTAATGAAGCTAGATGTTGTTAAGTGATAAGAGGAGAATATAGAGGGTGAGAGGGAGTTTCAAATGGGGATAGGGATTTTAATCGATTGATCAAGAAAAATTGTTTTAATTGATCAGGAAAAATCTACACAGAGTGATTAGTGCCAGGCACGCTATCATGGATGACAGATGATTGGAGACTGAATCCAGCAGCTACATTAAATGCAGAGCCTGGTGGCTCAGAATTTGCCTGCAATACAGAAGACTCAGGTTCAAGATCCCCGGGAGAAGGAAATGACCACCCACTCTAGTATTCTTGCCTGGGGAATCCCATGGACAGAGGAGCTTGACAGGCTACAGTTCATACGGCTGCAAAGAGTCAGACACAACTGAGCAACAAACACTTTGATTTCACTTTTCAGAACAGCAGGATGGACATTCCAAGCATAACCAGGAAACACGAACTGGCTGAAAAGTCAGTGTCAGGGAGAGGTTTGAAGGAGACAGATTTTCTGTTCAAGAGAAGGAAGAGTCAGCGACAGAGTAAGCTCATGCATTAATGAATGCTCCTGGAGCTGTCTTATTTGATTTATAAAAAGTATAAAAATATGATGGCCTTAAAAGACATGTGAGAAAGAGATACCCCAAACACCTCCGTCAGCAACGTGTGTATCGGCACCACAAAGTGAATGACTGAAAAACTTTTCCACTGAAACAAATTATTTTTACTCCCCTGCATAGACATCTTGTGTAATTTAGGTGAGATCACGCTGCAGAGGCTGCCAGGCCAAACGAGAACGAGAAATCAAGCGAGAGAGAGAAGCAGAGAGCGAGCGAGTGAGCACTTAATCCCACGCTCACATGCTTACATCTGTAGGAAATACTTGCATGTCTTAGTCAGAAACGTCAGCATCAAATGTCACCTCTGCTTTCTGAACTCTCCACAAGAAATGATTGCTGCGGCTTTTATATACATTTGTATCTTCCTCTGGGCAAATGATTGCTATTTATTCATTTAACAACTATTTATTGAGCTTCTGTCTTTCCAGGTACAGTGTATACAGCAATCAATAAACGCACACAATTTTCCATTCTCTTTGAATGAATAATATGACAGAGAGACATGCAACAAACACATAATTTTTAATGAAGCTAGATGTTGTTAAGTGATAAGAGGAGAATATAGAGGGTGAGAGGGAGTTTCAAATGGGGATAGGGATTTTAATCGATTGATCAAGAAAAATTGTTTTAATTGATCAGGAAAAATCTACACAGAGTGATTAGTGCCAGGCACGCTATCATGGATGACAGATGATTGGAGACTGAATCCAGCAGCTACATTAAATGCAGAGCCTGGTGGCTCAGAATTTGCCTGCAATACAGAAGACTCAGGTTCAAGATCCCCGGGAGAAGGAAATGACCACCCACTCTAGTATTCTTGCCTGGGGAATCCCATGGACAGAGGAGCTTGACAGGCTACAGTTCATACGGCTGCAAAGAGTCAGACACAACTGAGCAACAAACACTTTGATTTCACTTTTCAGAACAGCAGGATGGACATTCCAAGCATAACCAGGAAACACGAACTGGCTGAAAAGTCAGTGTCAGGGGAGAGCAGATATTAGAGATGAACTGTATCAGGGGCACTTCTGTAGGAACTCAGGGAGCATTGCATAGCTTACGGCTTTGTTCTCAGTGAAAATGGGAAGATTTGCACGCATGACTCATCTGAAGGTGGTGTGCAAGAGCAACAGGAGTCCAGGGTGGTCTCTTGACGTGGGCTTTGAGCACTGGACGTGGAGAACCATCCACAAATGAGACGAGACAACCCTTGTGAGGCCTACTGAACGTCTGTGTGAAGGGATTGGCTATAAGACTGTATACATGAGTTATGTTTAAGCCAGAGATACAATTTGCATGTGTTTGGCAAGTTCTATTTTAAACAAATGTGCAATGTCCTTGGAAACCAGTTAACATCTTGATATCTTATTTGCAGACATTGAATTTCACCAGAAACGTCATAGAATTTTCTCATTTCACTCAAGTATTATGCTGCTTCTAAACATTATAATTTTTTAAAGAAAATCTTCATTTAAATAATGAAGTAGACTTATTTGTTGCTGGAGGGCAAATTTAGCCATTAGAGAACATTCCCTCTCGTCTAATATGTACCTTATGAGGAGCAGAAATGTAGAAGAGCACTTAACATGCTTACACTCTCCATTCTTCATCCACTCACCAAGTACATTTGGACTAAAGAGACACTAAGAGAAAACAATGACCGCCATTTCCATTGTCAAATTTCCATAATTGTGTTTGTGAGTCTTTCCACTCCTATGTTAAATGTAAATGATTTTTAATGAAGGGTTTCAGTAATCTGCAGAAAGGTCTAGAGAATGCACAGACGTTATTTTTAACATTGGACATAACCTACTGTATGTCTCTTTATTAAAGATTATAATTCCTAAATATTTTTGAGTTTTCAGTGGTCATCATGTTCGAGAGATGAATCTAATCGTCCTGGAACCTTTCTTACTGATTCTTCTATAAACACAGAACCTAGGTAACATTTCACCTATGGAAAACTTTGGTTCAGAAGGTTTAAATAACTTGCTGCCAGGTAAAAAATGATTAATTGTATCTGAGGGAGAAGTGTCCAGAAATAAAGACCACAAAAGAAGAACATTAAGGAGTCTATTTACCGCTAGAAGCTGATCGGTCCGAAAGTTAGCCAAGGGTTAAATGCTACAGACACTTGGATTGATTAAAAAAAAATAAGGTAAGAACTTAATGTATGAATTACAGAAAATGTTTCACTATCAACCCTTACAAATGAATGGCTTCAGGACAAGCAAGTCTAGAAAGTACATTTTGTAGTTTGACTTTCACAAGAAAAAGGGAATATATATAAACAAGTGTGGGACAGTACAGTCCACGGTTTCAGGTTCAGGAAAAAAACAAGATTCTCTTAACTACTGATGGAGCTCTTATATAGAAGTTTGAAAAAAGAAAAGTTAAACTTTCACCTGTGCTATTTGGAGTACATTGCTGCTCAAAGTCTGGCAAGGACGGTAAATGCATTGTTTGCATTTCCATTTCCACTTGCTCAAATCATACACAGTAGTGTATGATCTGAAGCTGTTTAAAACTTCTTGCCTCAGACTGTGAAGCATAGTTTTAGTTCAATGACCTTGAGCTCTGGAGTAACTAAATAACACTGTCAAATTAATCTCTTAAATATAAAAGCAATATCTCCAAGTCCCTAAGACAGAGTTTGAGAGAACACTGACTAAAGACAAAGTATCATTTATGTCATCTAGTTATCAATTTCAATATTCTTTTGTGCGTCATTTTAATTTACTCTATCTCGAGTAAAACTGTCGACATTTTATATAGAAAACTTACTCTCTTTAGTCAATGAAGTTTTAATCTGTTTTCTAGTACTGAATGGTGTATTTTATTCAAATCTTAACATAAGCATGCATTGATTCCCTACTGTTGAAAGGACTGATTTTAGCCACTGTGTGGCATTCTATGATGAATGAGAAATGGAAGCTCAAATTCAAATAGATACACAGATTTTGTTTATGTGAATGAAATGTTTACATGTTGTTTTATTACACAGCATAGAACCATAAATTCCATTTAGCTGTGTAAATCCTTGTTTAGGGTCAATGTTCGAGAATAAATCGTCCTGGAACCTTTCTTACTGATTCTTCTATAAACACAGAACCTAGGTAACATTAAGGAAAAGTTCAGAAGGTTTAAATAACTTGCTGCCAGGTAAAAAATGATTAATTGTATCTGAGGGAGAAGTGTCCAGAAATAAAGACCACAAAAGAAGAATATTAAGGAGTCTATTTACCGCTAGAAGCTGATCGGTCCAAGTTAGCCAAGGGTTAAATGCTACAGACACTTGGATTGATTAAAAAAAAATAAGGTAAGAACTTAATGTATGAATTACAGAAAATGTTTCACTATCAACCCTTACAAATGAATGGCTTCAGGACAAGCAAGTCTAGAAAGTACATTTTGTAGTTTGACTTTCACAAGAAAAAGGGAATATATATAAACAAGTGTGGGACAGTACAGTCCACGGTTTCAGGTTCAGGAAAAAAACAAGATTCTCTTAACTACTGATGGAGCTCTTATATAGAAGTTTGAAAAAAGAAAAGTTAAACTTTCACCTGTGCTATTTGGAGTACATTGCTGCTCAAAGTCTGGCAAGGACGGTAAATGCATTGTTTGCATTTCCATTTCCACTTGCTCAAATCATACACAGTAGTGTATGATCTGAAGCTGTTTAAAACTTCTTGCCTCAGACTGTGAAGCATAGTTTTAGTTCAATGACCTTGAGCTCTGGAGTAACTAAATAACACTGTCAAATTAATCTCTTAAATATAAAAGCAATATCTCCAAGTCCCTAAGACAGAGTTTGAGAGAACACTGACTAAAGACAAAGTATCATTTATGTCATCTAGTTATCAATTTCAATATTCTTTTGTGCGTCATTTTAATTTACTCTATCTCGAGTAAAACTGTCGACATTTTATATAGAAAACTTACTCTCTTTAGTCAATGAAGTTTTAATCTGTTTTCTAGTACTGAATGGTGTATTTTATTCAAATCTTAACATAAGCATGCATTGATTCCCTACTGTTGAAAGGACTGATTTTAGCCACTGTGTGGCATTCTATGATGAATGAGAAATGGAAGCTCAAATTCAAATAGATACACGCAGATTTTGTTTATGTGAATGAAATGTTTACATGTTGTTTTATTACACAGCATAGAACCATAAATTCCATTTAGCTGTGTAAATCCTTGAGTGTGCAAAAATACTCACTAGTAGTGATAAGAAGAGATATGTGACCATACAAGGGACAGTTTAAATACTGCAATTATAATTCAGGCGTCCAACCATGAAATTGACCTGGATAAACTTTTACTGCTTTGAAGAGCCTACACATTCAAACAAGAGTATGAAGACCATCAAGATCCTTTTACAGAATTTTCACATGGGCTACAGGCAAATGGAAGTTACCCTATATACACAGCTGTGTCAATAAAACAGGGAAATATCTTCAGAAGCAAAAAAAAAAAAAAGAAGCTTTCTCTTAGGAAAGGTAATTGTTCTCTGTAACTTCTTATTTCTTAGGATATCTTTCTGGCTAATATTTTAAAAACAGCTCATAGCTACCTTCTACTTTAATGTCTTCGAAGGCAAAAGTCAAGCTAAAGAGAGAAAGCATGAAGTGGGCAGTTCATGGAAAATCTGAGTTATGCCTTCTAGGAAAACTGGGTTTCGTTTTGAGTACCTTCTCAAGTTTGGAGGGATAAGATATAGATATTCCACAGAGCCAAAAGAAGGCATCTCAACTGTTTGTAATCTTGCCGAGGGAATTAAGCTAAGAAGCCAAGTCCACAGAAGAGGCAGTGAGGGTGGGAGTTAAAGTTCAGGGTATAAGTAAAGATTGCCATTTTCTATGGCCTCAAGACTCAGTGGTTGAGATTCAGATTTGGTCAGCCTTCCAGACATACAGCATCCTAATTCTTGCCTCAGTATTTTGAGATAATAGTAGTTCTCCATTCAGGGAAATCTTACTGTCTTTAAAAATATTATTTGGTTAGTTAAGCATAGTAAATATAGATTTGAGTTGTGTTTTATTTACATAAGATATACAAAATTAAAGTCCTTCAATAATTATTACATGTCAAATATTAATGTGTTAAAAATAAACAACAAAAACAAGGCTGTAAAACATACACACTGTTAGACATGGTATTTAAAGATGTATATACACATTTAAACAGAGAAGGAAATGGCCACCCACTGCAATATTCTTGCCTGGGAAATCCCAAGGTCAGAGGAAGCTCAAATTCAATGATACAGTTTTTTCATTTTTAAATGAAAATAGCTGTGTAAATCCTTGAGTGTGCAAAAATACTCACTAGTAGTGATAAGAAGAGATATGTGACCATACAAGGGACAGTTTAAATACTGCAATTATAATTCAGGCGTCCAACCATGAAATTGACCTGGATAAACTTTTACTGCTTTGAAGAGCCTACACATTCAAACAAGAGCATGAAGACCATCAAGATCCTTTTACAGAATTTTCACATGGGCTACAGGCAAATGGAAGTTACCCTATATACACAGCTGTGTCAATAAAACAGGGAAATATCTTCAGAAGCAAAAAAAAAAAAAAGAAGCTTTCTCTTAGGAAAGGTAATTGTTCTCTGTAACTTCTTATTTCTTAGGATATCTTTCTGGCTAATATTTTAAAAACAGCTCATAGCTACCTTCTACTTTAATGTCTTCGAAGGCAAAAGTCAAGCTAAAGAGAGAGAAAGCATGAAGTGGGCAGTTCATGGAAAATCTGAGTTATGCCTTCTAGGAAAACTGGGTTTCGTTTTGAGTACCTTCTCAAGTTTGGAGGGATAAGATATAGATATTCCACAGAGCCAAAAGAAGGCATCTCAACTGTTTGTAATCTTGCCGAGGGAATTAAGCTAAGAAGCCAAGTCCACAGAAGAGGCAGTGAGGGTGGGAGTTAAAGTTCAGGGTATAAGTAAAGATTGCCATTTTCTATGGCCTCAAGACTCAGTGGTTGAGATTCAGATTTGGTCAGCCTTCCAGACATACAGCATCCTAATTCTTGCCTCAGTATTTTGAGATAATAGTAGTTCTCCATTCAGGGAAATCTTACTGTCTTTAAAAATATTATTTGGTTAGTTAAGCATAGTAAATATAGATTTGAGTTGTGTTTTATTTACATAAGATATACAAAATTAAAGTCCTTCAATAATTATTACATGTCAAATATTAATGTGTTAAAAATAAACAACAAAAACAAGGCTGTAAAACATACACACTGTTAGACATGGTATTTAAAGATGTATATACACATTTAAACAGAGAAGGAAATGGCCACCCACTGCAATATTCTTGCCTGGGAAATCCCAAGGTCAGAGGAGCCTGACAGGCTGCAAAGGCAGAGGGTCACAAAGAGTTAGACACGGATGAACACCAGAGCCTGCGTACACACTGAAAATGCATGACACACAGAATGAGGAGAGGCTGCAGTTCCTTTCTCAGTCATTGGGAAACCTGTTGAGTACTTCAGAAAGCACTCCTCTAAGAAAAGCAACAGAATCCAAACACTCTGCCATGTATCATTCACAAAACAATGTTTTCTTATAAAAACAAATAAATAATAAACCCACTAAACAAAGCACGGAACAGTCTCCAAAAGAGACTCGATCAACAGTAAAAATAACAGCTGATTAAATGTGAACACAAGATGGTCTGGATGCTGGACTTAGCAGACCAACATTCAAGAGGAATTCAAAGAATTCAAAGAACATGTGTTCAGATAAGTAAATAAAATGTGATATTTATGGGGAAAGAATCAATAAATATTAGCAGACATGTTGAATTTTGAAAAAGGGTCAGAACCAAGGGGACGATACAGCTTACGGTCATGAAAGTTTCATAAGGACATGGATTATCTCCCACTATGAACAGCATGGAAACGAGACAAATACGAATCCAGAGCTTTAAGACACTGGGTCATTATGAGGACAGCCCTTTAATCCCTGAAAGAGGGAAAACAAATGCAGTGATCTCTTTGATCACCCTGGCTTTCTGCCTGGAGTGCCCTTCTGAATCATGGTTCCAGGAAGGGCGGCCTGAAACGGAACAGTCTGTTCCTGAGTTGAGGAGACAGAGATCCTGGTTCAGGAATGACAGCAGCTGGGATATGCAAAGAGTTGCAAACGTCTCTGCAGTCTCCTTGATTCTGATAGACAAGGTATGCATGAGTAATGTGAAAGTCCACAAAACAGATGAACAGTAACCATACTGGTGTAATCTCAACACCTCCAAGATCAATCACACTGAGACAGCTGGGCATTCCAGCTGGCCCAAGTGGACTGACTTCTTATGGCTCGGAGTCTGATTCCCATTGGAGCACCCCTGCCAACCTTGCCAGCGGTGATAACATATCATCGTCTGGTCATTGTAACTCCAGAGAATTCAAACAACCTACTTGGATGACACCTGTCGTTTCTCATCTGCCTTGGAGGTTCTCAAGGTCACTGGGCCCCTTGTTAAGGATGGATTTCTCACAACCCTCCTGAAGGGACTGTCGTCTGGACAGTAGTATGGGACAAGTTTAGGGCATCCCTAAGTCGTACAAGGTAAGACTTAACATGCTGATCTCCAAAAATCTTTGGACACTTTCCTCTATAATAAGCCAAGGCTGGCACTTTGCCTTAATGTAATGTAGACCATTTTTAGGTTCACATTTTGTTCCACAGGACAATCAACCATCACAGTCGCACTTAGATTTATCAATAAGCCCAGTGAACCAAGAACCCCTGCTGAGGAAAACTTCCATGGAGATCATTTCTTCCTGATACATCAGTATATTCTTATAACACTGATTCAATACACTTAGGATTCATTTTAACATGATTCATTCAGTTTTCTATCAGTAAATTGGCAAACAGTTCCACGTGTGGTTCTCACAACTGATTAGAATCTTACATTATACCTGACCCTCTGGGACACGCTGGGAAACAAAGCTAGTTATAGGACTAGGAGTAATGGGAAATGGGAAGAAGAAATCCCAAGGAAGCTCAAGTTTTTGCCAGAAGCACCTATTGCAGGGGTAGTGATTGCAATTTGAGGCAAGGTTAGACAGCTTCCTCAACCAAAGAAGGCTGAGGTCTCCTCTATTGATACATAAGAATTGATAGCACGGGGGTTAAAGGCCCCCCAAAACTGACAGAATCTCCCATCTCCAAGTGCTCAATGTTAAGGGTCTCACATCTTCCCAATCAACAGCCTTACATTCTAACAGAACAAATCCTGTGAGGAGGAGCATGAAGCTTTGTTTAACTCAGCCACCAGTAGGATTCCATTTTGCATCGCGTTTATGCAAATCTTGACCTCCAGGATAGAGGAGATACAGTTTTCTTTTCAGGGGAAATTAGTAGAAGTTGCGGGTCTCTTACCTGGAGGTGGAACTGCTGATGGGATGCTCTCTTATCATTTTCTGATCAGTTTCTCCAGTACACCTAGAAACAATTAGCAAAACACATTACATTTTTTATCTTTATTAAAGAGTGCTATCATAGCAACTATTTTGTAACCCAAAGGCATTTCTTTCTCATCTTTTGATGTCATTGAATCTACAGGTTATAATGTAAGTATTAGTACTGTAAAATATATAGGTAGGATACCTGTTATCAATGGAAATGGTTTTCTACTGCCTTTTAACATAATCAGATTGCAAAACAAACTCCAGAAAACTAAGAACCATTTTTTAAGTTCCTTCTTCAAAACCATTTCCAGTACCAATCTAGGTTTGATCCTGGATGCGGAAGTGTTTAAAAGGCCAAGAATGGGAAAAACCAAAGGGGTTAAACTTGATGTATTCCAGGAAGCTGTTTTTAAGAACTGCTCTCTCTCTGGATTTTTCCTTTGAACCCTTTTTGGGATGCTGGCGCATTAATAGGATGAAAGGTAAATTTATCAGTTAAAAAGAACCCCTGCTGAGGAAAACTTCCATGGAGATCATTTCTTCCTGATACATCAGTATATTCTTATAACACTGATTCAATACACTTAGGATTCATTTTAACATGATTCCACTTTTGGTGGTTCTCACAACTGATTAGAATCTTACATTATACCTGACCCTCTGGGACACGCTGGGAAACAAAGCTAGTTATAGGACTAGGAGTAATGGGAAATGGGAAGAAGAAATCCCAAGGAAGCTCAAGTTTTTGCCAGAAGCACCTATTGCAGGGGTAGTGATTGCAATTTGAGGCAAGGTTAGACAGCTTCCTCAACCAAAGAAGGCTGAGGTCTCCTCTATTGATACATAAGAATTGATAGCACGGGGGTTAAAGGCCCCCAAATCTGACAGAATCTCCCCATCTCCAAGTGCTCAATGTTAAGGGTCTCACATCTTCCCAATCAACAGCCTTACATTCTAACAGAACAAATCCTGTGAGGAGGAGCATGAAGCTTTGTTTAACTCAGCCACCAGTAGGATTCCATTTTGCATCGCGTTTATGCAAATCTTGACCTCCAGGATAGAGGAGATACAGTTTTCTTTTCAGGGAATTAGTAGAAGTTGCTGGTCTCTTACCTGGAGGTGGAACTGCTGATGGGATGCTCTCTTATCATTTTCTGATCAGTTTCTCCAGTACACCTAGAAACAATTAGCAAAACACATTACATTTTTTATCTTTATTAAAGAGTGCTATCATAGCAACTATTTTGTAACCCAAAGGCATTTCTTTCTCATCTTTTGATGTCATTGAATCTACAGGTTATAATGTAAGTATTAGTACTGTAAAATATATAGGTAGGATACCTGTTATCAATGGAAATGGTTTTCTACTGCCTTTTAACATAATCAGATTGCAAAACAAACTCCAGAAAACTAAGAACCATTTTTTAAGTTCCTTCTTCAAAACCATTTCCAGTACCAATCTAGGTTTGATCCTGGATGCGGAAGTGTTTAAAAGGCCAAGAATGGGAAAAACCAAAGGGGTTAAACTTGATGTATTCCAGGAAGCTGTTTTTTAAGAACTGCTCTCTCTCTCTGGATTTCTGAACCTCTGGACCTATTTATCAGTTTTAACCCCTTTTATGCTTGAAGGAGATGCTGGCGCATTAATAGGATGAAAGGTAAATTTCTGGCTTTAAATATAGCCATTGTTGTTCATTGTTTGACACTAAGTAACATCCAGCTCTTTGTGACCCCATGGACTGCAACATGCCTAGCTTCCCTGTCCTTCAGCATCTCCAGGAATTTGTTGAAACCCACATCCATTGAGTTGCTGATGCCATCCAACCTCTCATCCTCTGTTGCCCACTCCTCCTCCTGCTCTAAATACTTCCCAGTATCAGGGTCTCCTTCAATGAGTTGGCTCTTCACATCAGATGGCCAAAAGTAACCATTAAATAATGGTTAATTCCTGTCAGGCTTTCATTTATCCTTAGCTTATGCCTCCACCTCCCAGATGCCTGAGACATTTACTAGTGAAGACCTTGGGAAAGGGGTCTCTTTCAGGCTGAGCAAGTTCCCAGAGAGGGACTCAGCTGAGAATAGCCTACCGCCTGAATGAGAGCTTCAGGCTTCTAAGAGACATGGGGTCTCAGCGCTGAGCACAGACTTGTTTCAGAAAACCTAGCAAGGAGGAACACCTCACAGGGAGTTTCAAGGGGCCTGAAACTGTCATCACAAGGGGTAAAAATTCCAGATCCACATCCATCATGGATTCTTAGCAAGGATTACCAAATCAAGTCTAACAATATACAAGATGATGCACTGTAACAAAAGGGCATGCAGAAGGGGAGGCGGGTTTAATATCCAGAAATTTGGCGATCACCATGGTGACAGAATAAAGGAGATAATTCCAATGCTCTTTTCAGTAGATACCAAGAAATTATTACACCACAAGTGAATACAAATACATAAATAAAAATGCATGGAAAACTAGAAATGATACCTGTTATCAATGGAAATGGTTTTCTACTGCCTTTTAACATAATCAGATTGCAAAACAAACTCCAGAAAACTAAGAACCATTTTTTAAGTTCCTTCTTCAAAACCATTTCCAGTACCAATCTAGGTTTGATCCTGGATGCGGAAGTGTTTAAAAGGCCAAGAATGGGAAAAACCAAAGGGGTTAAACTTGATGTATTCCAGGAAGCTGTTTTTTAAGAACTGCTCTCTCTCTGGATTTCTGAACCTCTGGACCTATTTATCAGTTTTAACCCCTTTTATGCTTGAAGGAGATGCTGGCGCATTAATAGGATGAAAGGTAAATTTCTGGCTTTAAATATAGCCATTGTTGTTCATTGTTTGACACTAAGTAACATCCAGCTCTTTGTGACCCCATGGACTGCAACATGCCTAGCTTCCCTGTCCTTCAGCATCTCCAGGAATTTGTTGAAACCCACATCCATTGAGTTGCTGATGCCATCCAACCTCTCATCCTCTGTTGCCCACTCCTCCTCCTGCTCTAAATACTTCCCAGTATCAGGGTCTTCTTCAATGAGTTGGCTCTTCACATCAGATGGCCAAAAGTAACCATTAAATAATGGTTAATTCCTGTCAGGCTTTCATTTATCCTTAGCTTATGCCTCCACCTCCCAGATGCCTGAGACATTTACTAGTGAAGACCTTGGGAAAGGGGTCTCTTTCAGGCTGAGCAAGTTCCCAGAGAGGGACTCAGCTGAGAATAGCCTACCGCCTGAATGAGAGCTTCAGGCTTCTAAGAGACATGGGGTCTCAGCGCTGAGCACAGACTTGTTTCAGAAAACCTAGCAAGGAGGAACACCTCACAGGGAGTTTCAAGGGGCCTGAAACTGTCATCACAAGGGGTAAAAATTCCAGATCCACATCCATCATGGATTCTTAGCAAGGATTACCAAATCAAGTCTAACAATATACAAGATGATGCACTGTAACAAAAGGGCATGCAGAAGGGGAGGCGGGTTTAATATCCAGAAATTTGGCAATCACCATGGTGACAGAATAAAGGAGATAATTCCAATGCTCTTTTCAGTAGATACCAAGAAATTATTACACCACAAGTGAATACAAATACATAAATAAAAATGCATGGAAAACTAGAAATAGAAAAAAAAAGTCTCCTTCCAACGAATCAGCTGTATAAAACCTACTGCAAATCAGCAAATACTATACTTAAATGTGAAATATTAAACAATTTACCCCCTGTGGCTAGAAACCCGTGAACGGTGCCTGCTTTTACCACTTCTGCTCAGTACTGCCCTGGAGCTTCAAGACAAGAAAAGTGTATATGGTCTTGAGATCAGAAAAAAAAGCATAAAGTTGCACTTATCAATTTTATTCAATGATGGCATCAATTACTTTCATGAAATGATTCTAGCATACCAAGAAAATACTTATAATACTTGTTAATATTTATTAGATTAACTTCCCAGGCAATGTTACTGATAAAGTAACCCCCTGTCAATGTAAGAGACAAAAAAAGGTGTGGATTCAATTCCTGGGTCAGGAAGAGCCCCTGGAGAAGGATATGGCAACCCACCCCAGTATTCCTGCCTGCAGGATCCTATGGACAGAGGAGCCTGGCAGGATACAGTCCGTAGGGTCCCAAAGAGCTGGACATGACTGGAGCGACACAGCATGCATGATAAATAAATTTAACAAGGTTACTGCATGTAAAGTGACATCGATACATAACCCTTATTTCTATACGAAATCTGTAAGCAATTATTAAATAAATAAATGAAAGATCAATAAACTGATCTTTAAAAGCATTAAAATGATAAACTAGGAATAAATAGAACAAAATCTATTAAGAATTCCATACTTAAAGAATATTACTGGGGGGGGGGCCCCAAAACCGCCTGAATGAGAGCTTCAGGCTTCGAAGAGACATGGGGTCTCAGCGCTGAGCACAGACTTGTTTCAGAAAACCTAGCAAGGAGGAACACCTCACAGGGAGTTTCAAGGGGCCTGAAACTGTCATCACAAGGGGTAAAAATTCCAGATCCACATCCATCATGGATTCTTAGCAAGGATTACCAAATCAAGTCTAACAATATACAAGATGATGCACTGTAACAAAAGGGCATGCAGAAGGGGAGGCGGGTTTAATATCCAGAAATTTGGCGATCACCATGGTGACAGAATAAAGGAGATAATTCCAATGCTCTTTTCAGTAGATACCAAGAAATTATTACACCACAAGTGAATACAAATACATAAATAAAAATGCATGGAAAACTAGAAATAGAAAAAAAAAGTCTCCTTCCAACGAATCAGCTGTATAAAACCTACTGCAAATCAGCAAATACTATACTTAAATGTGAAATATTAAACAATTTACCCCCTGTGGCTAGAAACCCGTGAACGGTGCCTGCTTTTACCACTTCTGCTCAGTACTGCCCTGGAGCTTCAAGACAAGAAAAGTGTATATGGTCTTGAGATCAGAAAAAGCATAAAGTTGCACTTATCAATTTTATTCAATGATGGCATCAATTACTTTCATGAAATGATTCTAGCATACCAAGAAAATACTTATAATACTTGTTAATATTTATTAGATTAACTTCCCAGGCAATGTTACTGATAAAGTAACCCCCTGTCAATGTAAGAGACAAAAAAAGGTGTGGATTCAATTCCTGGGTCAGGAAGAGCCCCTGGAGAAGGATATGGCAACCCACCCCAGTATTCCTGCCTGCAGGATCCTATGGACAGAGGAGCCTGGCAGGATACAGTCCGTAGGGTCCCAAAGAGCTGGACATGACTGGAGCGACACAGCATGCATGATAAATAAATTTAACAAGGTTACTGCATGTAAAGTGACATCGATACATAACCCTTATTTCTATACGAAATCTGTAAGCAATTATTAAATAAAATTAAATAAAGATCAATAAACTGATCTTTAAAAGCATTAAAATGATAAACTAGGAATAAATAGAACAAAATCTATTAAGAATTCCATACTTAAAGAATACTGCCGACATGAAAACACACAACAGATATGAGTAAAACATATTTGATAAAATTATGCAGCCATTCATGAGATTTAAACAGGTATAAAGCCATTATTGTCAGTGGGCTTTTATACAAATACTTGTACAAGAGTTATTCACTTAAACAGTGGTATTTCTCTTTGCCATGAACATGATGAGCCTTTTGTGAGCCACTGCAATGCACTGAGGATGTCTCTGTTACCTTTTCTTGCCCCTCTGCTGTTTCAGCCTCTGTAGTCATCACCCACCCTCACCTTACTCTCAACATACACATCATTACCTCTATTGTAGATTTAGATATTATTCAAGTGCCTCGTTACCTATATACTTTAATTTGACTAACACAGTATATAACAAAAAGTCTATTATATGAAATATTCTGACAAATGTCTAGATTTGAAAGCAGGAAGAATTTATAAACATGATGAAGATGGCAAAGCTGGTAAGTAGAGAAGGGCAAATATAGTTGTGTGTTTCTATTACTTCAAACCTGGAAAAATCTCTGCACTATTTTAACCCTCAGGCAAAATTCTTTCAGCTACAATGTAGATCTAAAAATTCATCAATGAAATAAGAAATGCATATGTTGCTAGCTCTAGGTGTCATAATTTGAATCATTCATAGACATGTTCTATATATGTTAGAAACAGTTTACATTAAAATTTATTTTCCTGTTGTTATGGTAATATCTGGTTACTTGATAATGGCCACATTAGCTGTTTGCCTAGTTATGAAAGTAAAGGTGTATTGCTTTATCCAGCCATTCCGTACATTCTGAAGTAGATATTCAACTATATATGGGGGCTATGCTATTCTACCTTCAGGTTTTGTTAACAATGACTGTGACAGTAATTGAATGCCCTAACATACTCAAAATTCCCATCCAAAATAAAATATCATATTAGATTCTAAAATATTCTGAAAATGATAAAAGTTTTAAATAAACATTTTAGAATTTGTCAGGAAATCTATAACTGAATTCAATTTTTATGCTAACTTCAAACAGCAACTGTAATGACATAGGTCCTTTTAATCTTCAATAGTTATATAACCTCTTGTTTTCTTTATATTAATTATCTTGAAATACATATTATGAATTTCTGCTGACAAAATCTGAATAGGAATTTAGGAAGGAGCATTTTCTTAAGTTGGTCTACTCAGATTTTTAAATAGTTTTAGAAGGGATCGCATTGAAGTTAGAACCTCAGTGGGGCTTCCCTGGTAGCTGAGTGGTGAAGAGCTCGCCTGCTAGTGTAGGAGACATGGGTTCGATCCCTGATTCGGGAAGATACCACATGCTGTGGAGCAACTAAGCCCATGAGCCACAACCATTGAGCCTGTGCATTAGAGCCTTGGAGCTGCAACTAGTGAGCCCATGTGCCACAACTATTGAAGCCCACGTGCCCTAGAGCCCAAGTTCCACAGCAAGAGAAGTCCCCGCAGCAAGAAGTCTGCTCACCTCAGCTAGAGAGTAGCCCCTACTCCCTGCAACTAGAGAAGAGCCTGAAGTAGCAGTTTTCACTGCTGAATAGCCAAAAAACCACATTAACAGACTATGATACTTTTCATGTAAACACCATCATGAATATTCTATGCTGTCTTAATTTTAAATTACTTATGTGTACAATTTATATTAAATGGTATTAAATTGAGATGTTCTATTTTTTATACTCACATTGTGTCTTAGCCCAGTTTCTCTTCTGTTTTATTAATTCATAATGGATGACTATATTCTGAGAGTCTAGGAGTCCTGCTGACAATTATTAGCGTTTCCCCCACATCCGCCCTGTGGGCATGGTTTCACTTATTTCCTATCTTAGTGTAGTGTTTTCTGAGTAAATGGCAAGCCAATAAGCGATGAAAATAAGAGTGTATTGGTTAGTAAACTCTTCCCCTTGTTTTGTGGATTAGGCACCATGGGGAACTAAAGGTTTTACATCCTAACTGAGAAAACTGTTTACCTTGAACCTACATGGGACCACTAACCATGCAATACTAGCGAAACCTCTTTTGGTTTGCAAGTGAAAAAAAAACAACTTTCAAGAGGGTAAAACAATAATGAATGCCCTAACATACTCAAAATTCATCCAAAATAAAATATCATATTAGATTCTAAAATATTCTGAAAATGATAAAAGTTTTAAATAAACATTTTAGAATTTGTCAGGAAATCTATAACTGAATTCAATTTTTATGCTAACTTCAAACAGCAACTGTAATGACATAGGTCCTTTTAATCTTCAATAGTTATATAACCTCTTGTTTTCTTTATATTAATTATCTTGAAATACATATTATGAATTTCTGCTGACAAAATCTGAATAGGAATTTAGGAAGGAGCATTTTCTTAAGTTGGTCTACTCAGATTTTTAAATAGTTTTAGAAGGGATCGCATTGAAGTTAGAACCTCAGTGGGGCTTCCCTGGTAGCTGAGTGGTGAAGAGCTCGCCTGCTAGTGTAGGAGACATGGGTTCGATCCCTGATTCGGGAAGATACCACATGCTGTGGAGCAACTAAGCCCATGAGCCACAACCATTGAGCCTGTGCATTAGAGCCTTGGAGCTGCAACTAGTGAGCCCATGTGCCACAACTATTGAAGCCCACGTGCCCTAGAGCCCAAGTTCCACAGCAAGAGAAGTCCCCGCAGCAAGAAGTCTGCTCACCTCAGCTAGAGAGTAGCCCCTACTCCCTGCAACTAGAGAAGAGCCTGAAGTAGCAGTTTTCACTGCTGAATAGCCAAAAAAAAAACCACATTAACAGACTATGATACTTTTCATGTAAACACCATCATGAATATTCTATGCTGTCTTAATTTTAAATTACTTATGTGTACAATTTATATTAAATGGTATTAAATTGAGATGTTCTATTTTTTATACTCACATTGTGTCTTAGCCCAGTTTCTCTTCTGTTTTATTAATTCATAATGGATGACTATATTCTGAGAGTCTAGG
Source organism: Tragulus kanchil (assembly GCA_022376925.1). NCBI lineage: Eukaryota > Metazoa > Chordata > Mammalia > Artiodactyla > Tragulidae > Tragulus > Tragulus kanchil. The sequence goes on along the minus strand of JAIOJX010000003.1, from coordinate 165,073,595 downwards.
AGTCCTGCTGACAATTATTAGCGTTTCCCCCACATCCGCCCTGTGGGCATGGTTTCACTTATTTCCTATCTTAGTGTAGTGTTTTCTGAGTAAATGGCAAGCCAATAAGCGATGAAAATAAGAGTGTATTGGTTAGTAAACTCTTCCCCTTGTTTTGTGGATTAGGCACCATGGGGAACTAAAGGTTTTACATCCTAACTGAGAAAACTGTTTACCTTGAACCTACATGGGACCACTAACCATGCAATACTAGCGAAACCTCTTTTGGTTTGCAAGTGATAAAAACAACTTCAAGAGCTTCCAGCAGGAACCCCTTCCTCCCTACAAATTTAGAACACTGCGAAATTGTTTTCGTTCAGTCGCTATGTTGTGTCCAGCTCTTGGCATCCCATGAACTGAAGCATGCCAAGTATCTCTGTCCTTCACTAGCTCCCAAAGTTTGCTCAGATTCATGTCCACTGAGTTGGTGACCCCATCCAGTCACCTCCTCTGTTGGTCTCTCCTCTTGCCCAGCAGCAGGGTCTTTACCAATGACTCATCTCCTCACATCAGGTGACCAAAAGTACTGGAGCTTCAATTTCAGCATCAATCCTTCCAATGAATATTCAGGGTTGATTTCCTTTAGAATTGACTGGTTTGATCTCCTTGCTGTCCAAGGGACTCTCAAAAGTCTTCTCCAACAATCTGAAGGCTTTGAACCATAGTTCAAAGCCATCAGTTCTTCAGCGCTCAACCTTCTTTATGGTCTAACTCTCATATCCATACGTGATTACTGTAAAAACCACAGCTTTGACTATACTGACCTTTGTAGGCAAAGTGATATCTGTTTTTTAATACACCGTCTAGCCTTGTCATAGCTTTCCTTCCAAGGAACAAACTTAGAGCATCATGAGATTGCCATGGTGGAGGATTTAGAAAAGAGAATGTGCAGCCATAGCATAAAAGCATCAAATGATGGTCTATTTTGTGACTTACTGTTGAGGGTGAGAATAGTGGAGGCTAAGTAGAAAGACATAACCTCCCTGGAAAAAATGGCAACCCTATTTAGGAGAATGTTAATAGTGAACATTTGGCAAGAAGGAAGCTGAAGCATTTCCGAAAACAGAAAACAACATTCCCAAACCCAGACACTGTGATAAGGATAGAGGAGTAATTATCAGGATGCTTATGTAGGGGAACAAATTTTGCCAGCCTAATAAGTCACTTCGGAATGCAGATTTCTTTGAGTTGAAGATAGTCAAGGCTCAAAAGTCTCAGAAAGAAACTTCAACCTTCCCAACAAAGCTCCCTAGAATGTAGACAGAAGACTATCTCCTGGAATGGCACTGTCCCCATAAACTACAGTATGACCAAGGTGTGTAGACAGGGAGGAATCTAATAAAGTCTGCTTGTTAAAATTCCTCTCTGTGTCCCACTGTCTCTGCCGATCCCAGCAAACTTTTGTTTACCAAAGGTTTCCTTTCCATCTCCAGGGAACGCCTTCCTTCCCTTTGAATCGCAAAACCACTACCTCCACATCTTCTTTTGTCTTTTGCGGAAGATAGTATTTAAGGTGAGAGTTTCAGCCATGTTGACGTGTTAACTCACTTTTCCTGGGTCTTTCCCATCTATACATATTATGCTACTTTTGTTTGACTTTCTCCTGTTAACCTATCTGATGTCAATTTAATTCTGAGACCAGTCAGAAGAACCTAGAAGGGAAGAGATAAATGTCTCCCTCCCTGACTACACGGTTAAGACCTGGGCTGTGAAACTCACAGAGGAGGGACACATCAACAGAGGCAGCCACAGCCTCCCTCACTCCAGTCTCTCTCCCAGAGAGCTTCTCCTGCCTTGGCGATCCTCTCTCAGCCGTTCCCCACCACTCTCTGCGCTCCTACAGGCCGACGGTCATGGACCACAGTGGAGAGCTTAACTGCACTACCGCCATTTGGGTTCAGACCCCTGTGAGGCACTTACAAATGGGAGAAGACAAACAACAGAGAATGTCAAGGGAATTCAATCTCCCATGACCCTTCTGGCAGCGTCCTCATAGTTCTGTGAGGACACTTGCCCCATAAGGAGACGCTAACCTTCTGCAAAATCTATGCCTATCACCAGCTGACCCCCAAGCCACAACTAGAGTTAGATCCCACATTTGTCCCACAATGAAATACACTGCCTGATACTAGAGAAGACAAAAGCATTCATTCTTCTATTTCTACCTGTGTAGTAGGTATAACTACCAGTTGACAGGCAAAATTTTAGTATTCTGGTTTCATGCATTCACTCATGTGCACACGCATGTGTATGTTGTCAAAAAAACACACAACTATATGGTAACCGAGCTACTTGTACCTATGTCTACTTCTCTTGGTTGTCTGTGGTTTAAGTGGATCAGAATCGGTGTTTTAGCCATCCTTGAAAACTATGCATAGTACATTTAGCCAGAAAGAAACTTCAACCTTCCCAACAAAGCTCCTAGAATGTAGACAGAAGACTATCTCCTGGAATGGCACTGTCCCCATAAACTACAGTATGACCAAGGTGTGTAGACAGGGAGGAATCTAATAAAGTCTGCTTGTTAAAATTCCTCTCTGTGTCCCACTGTCTCTGCCGATCCCAGCAAACTTTTGTTTACCAAAGGTTTCCTTTCCATCTCCAGGAACGCCTTCCTTCCCTTTGAATCGCAAAACCACTACCTCCACATCTTCTTTTGTCTTTTGCGGAAGATAGTATTTAAGGTGAGAGTTTCAGCCATGTTGACGTGTTAACTCACTTTTCCTGGGTCTTTCCCATCTATACATATTATGCTACTTTTGTTTGACTTTCTCCTGTTAACCTATCTGATGTCAATTTAATTCTGAGACCAGTCAGAAGAACCTAGAAGGGAAGAGATAAATGTCTCCCTCCCTGACTACACGGTTAAGACCTGGGCTGTGAAACTCACAGAGGAGGGGACACATCAACAGAGGCAGCCACAGCCTCCCTCACTCCAGTCTCTCTCCCAGAGAGCTTCTCCTGCCTTGGCGATCCTCTCTCAGCCGTTCCCCACCACTCTCTGCGCTCCTACAGGCCGACGGTCATGGACCACAGTGGAGAGCTTAACTGCACTACCGCCATTTGGGTTCAGACCCCTGTGAGGCACTTACAAATGGGAGAAGACAAACAACAGAGAATGTCAAGGGAATTCAATCTCCCATGACCCTTCTGGCAGCGTCCTCATAGTTCTGTGAGGACACTTGCCCCATAAGGAGACGCTAACCTTCTGCAAAATCTATGCCTATCACCAGCTGACCCCCAAGCCACAACTAGAGTTAGATCCCACATTTGTCCCACAATGAAATACACTGCCTGATACTAGAGAAGACAAAAGCATTCATTCTTCTATTTCTACCTGTGTAGTAGGTATAACTACCAGTTGACAGGCAAAATTTTAGTATTCTGGTTTCATGCATTCACTCATGTGCACACGCATGTGTATGTTGTCAAAAAAACACACAGCTATATGGTAACCGAGCTACTTGTACCTATGTCTACTTCTCTTGGTTGTCTGTGGTTTAAGTGGATCAGAATCGGTGTTTTAGCCATCCTTGAAAACTATGCATAGTACAATACATTTAGTCCATAGTTTCGAAGTAAATTCTTTTAGAGAAAAATGACATCAATGTGAGTTACTACAACTCTCAACCAGATTTAATTCTAAATATTCTTTGCTAAGTACCATTATCCTAGAGTAGGAATTGGCAACCCACTCAAGTATTCTTGCCTGGAGAATTCCAGGTACAGAGGAGCCTGGAAGGCCAGAGTCCATGGGATCACTAAGAGCTGGACATGACTGAGTGCCTAACACACATAGGTTATATAAGCACATGGTTAGCCTAGGAGTAAAACCTTGTCCTGTCATCTAATGTGGCTGGAGACCAGTGGCAGGCACTCCCTAAGCACAGGTCTTTCTGCCCATAATTGCTTCCCATTCTCATACTATGTGATCAACCAGGCACAGCCAAACCACTACCCCTGCTATGTTCTGGATTTTCTGATATATAAGAAGGCTATTTTTGAATGCAAAACTTTTATTTTTTCATAAATATCAGAATAGAAACAAGATATATGTGTTTATAGAAATGGCACATATTTTAATTGACTATCAATGACTAAAACTTCCAAATTCAACCTTGTGAACACAAAAAAACTAGTACACTGGTGAATTAGTATTCCCACCATGGTAAGCATGTATGTATGTGAACAAAGTTTGAACTCCAGTGACTTTATATTTAACCTACTGTGTAAAAAGGTAACTTACACAACCAGCCAAGCTGGTTGCGGTACATGATCATTCACTCACTGAAGGGCACTTAAACTATGCCTATCACCAGCTGACCCCAACTAGAGTTAGATCCCACATTTGTCCCACAATGAAATACACTGCCTGATACTAGAGAAGACAAAAGCATTCATTCTTCTATTTCTACCTGTGTAGTAGGTATAACTACCAGTTGACAGGCAAAATTTTAGTATTCTGGTTTCATGCATTCACTCATGTGCACACGCATGTGTATGTTGTCAAAAAAACACACAACTATATGGTAACCGAGCTACTTGTACCTATGTCTACTTCTCTTGGTTGTCTGTGGTTTAAGTGGATCAGAATCGGTGTTTTAGCCATCCTTGAAAACTATGCATAGTACAATACATTTAGTCCATAGTTTCGAAGTAAATTCTTTTAGAGAAAAATGACATCAATGTGAGTTACTACAACTCTCAACCAGATTTAATTCTAAATATTCTTTGCTAAGTACCATTATCCTAGAGTAGGAATTGGCAACCCACTCAAGTATTCTTGCCTGGAGAATTCCAGGTACAGAGGAGCCTGGAAGGCCAGAGTCCATGGGATCACTAAGAGCTGGACATGACTGAGTGCCTAACACACATAGGTTATATAAGCACATGGTTAGCCTAGGAGTAAAACCTTGTCCTGTCATCTAATGTGGCTGGAGACCAGTGGCAGGCACTCCCTAAGCACAGGTCTTTCTGCCCATAATTGCTTCCCATTCTCATACTATGTGATCAACCAGGCACAGCCAAACCACTACCCCTGCTATGTTCTGGATTTTCTGATATATAAGAAGGCTATTTTTGAATGCAAAACTTTTATTTTTTCATAAATATCAGAATAGAAACAAGATATATGTGTTTATAGAAATGGCACATATTTTAATTGACTATCAATGACTAAAACTTCCAAATTCAACCTTGTGAACACAAAAAAACTAGTACACTGGTGAATTAGTATTCCCACCATGGTAAGCATGTATGTATGTGAACAAAGTTTGAACTCCAGTGACTTTATATTTAACCTACTGTGTAAAAAGGTAACTTACACAACCAGCCAAGCTGTGCGGTACTATGAGCATTACTTTTAATGTTGCAAATTATTTTTACTTGTACATTCATTTTTTTCTCAGCTATGTACTTACTTCTAGTAGTTATAGTCAGTCATGTCAATGCATTATTAAAAAGTACAGGATAATTAGGACATAAACAGATGCATGGTAATAAAGCACGATGACAAATCCTTGGCCAAATAAGTTTGTTTTGAATATAAGACAAAAACAAAAACAGAAAGACACTTTATTATGATGCTATAAAATATTACAAAGCTAAATTATTTTAATTGGGTCATCTTTATACTGCTCATCTCCATCTGGGAATTTCACAGTTTTGAGGGTAGAGACACCTAGTGTAAAAAATAAAGCATGATACAAATTGGTTGGCTTTCTTCCTACTTCATAATCCATACTGAGTAGTGTAGAGAAGGACATATGGAGGTTGTATTCCCTGATGTTTGAAGTAGGCTATATCTTTGTCCACTGACTTGGAGCTGCATAGACATTCTGGGACCACACTTTTAAGAGGAACTCTGTGCATCCTGTACCACTGTATCTAGCGCAGGGGTTTTAAACAGATAATTATGAAGCTATTTTCCATGATCTTTCCCCAATTCATGATTTACATTTAAACCTCTACCTTTTACCAATTATTTTAAATAGTTAGTTGCTTCAAAATATCAATACTAGAAAAACAGAATTTTCTGTGGTCAGTTTTAACCTAAAATAATCATAATAATTTGTTCTCTATCCTCCTGAATCACTGATCCCGCAAAAAAATATGCTTACAGAGATTTTCTGATATTTTTTAAGTGATCAACCAGGCACAGCCAAACCACTATTTGAATGGCAAAACTTTTATTTTTTCATAAATATCAGAATAGAAACAAGATATATGTGTTTATAGAAATGGCACATATTTTAATTGACTATCAATGACTAAAACTTCCAAATTCAACCTTGTGAACACAAAAAAACTAGTACACTGGTGAATTAGTATTCCCACCATGGTAAGCATGTATGTATGTGAACAAAGTTTGAACTCCAGTGACTTTATATTTAACCTACTGTGTAAAAAGGTAACTTACACAACCAGCCAAGCTGTGCGGTACTATGAGCATTACTTTTAATGTTGCAAATTATTTTTACTTGTACATTCATTTTTTTCTCAGCTATGTACTTACTTCTAGTAGTTATAGTCAGTCATGTCAATGCATTATTAAAAAGTACAGGATAATTAGGACATAAACAGATGCATGGTAATAAAGCACGATGACAAATCCTTGGCCAAATAAGTTTGTTTTGAATATAAGACAAAAACAAAAACAGAAAGACACTTTATTATGATGCTATAAAATATTACAAAGCTAAATTATTTTAATTGGGTCATCTTTATACTGCTCATCTCCATCTGGGAATTTCACAGTTTTGAGGGTAGAGACACCTAGTGTAAAAAATAAAGCATGATACAAATTGGTTGGCTTTCTTCCTACTTCATAATCCATACTGAGTAGTGTAGAGAAGGACATATGGAGGTTGTATTCCCTGATGTTTGAAGTAGGCTATATCTTTGTCCACTGACTTGGAGCTGCATAGACATTCTGGGACCACACTTTTAAGAGGAACTCTGTGCATCCTGTACCACTGTATCTAGCGCAGGGGTTTTAAACAGATAATTATGAAGCTATTTTCCATGATCTTTCCCCAATTCATGATTTACATTTAAACCTCTACCTTTTACCAATTATTTTAAATAGTTAGTTGCTTCAAAATATCAATACTAGAAAAACAGAATTTTCTGTGGTCAGTTTTAACCTAAAATAATCATAATAAGTTGTTCTCTATCCTCCTGAATTTCTGCAATATTCTTGTATATCACTGATCACAGCTGCAAATATTAATAATGTATATGCTTACAGAGACTTTTCACTCTACACCAAGGTAAACAGTACATTTATTGTGTTTCTTCCCATTACTTAACATCTTTTAAAAGAGTAGGTATTCGATACATGTATTCTGGAAAAAAAACCGGAACGTTTCACTGTTCTCATAGGGAGTTAATAATTATTTTCTGTATATTCATAAACCATATATCCTGGCTTAGATATGCTCCCAGTTGGCATAAAAAGGATACCGACTCTCTCACCAAATATGACAAGAGAGAGCATCATTAGCTTTAGATGTTATGAGAAGAGCAAGATGCATAAAGTGTGTACACCATTAAAACCTCCTTTTCCTGATCAATTTCCTGTAAAGTAAAATAGAAAGATGAATGCTTACGGGAAAGACTAAGGACCCCTTCAAGAAAATCAGCAATACAAAGGGAACATTTCATGCAAAGATGGTCACTTTAAAGGACAGAAATGGTATGGACCTAACAGAACCAGAAGATATTAAGAAGAGGTGGCAAGAATACACAGAAGAACCATACCAAAAAGATCTGAATGACCTGGATAACCATAATGGTGTGATCACTCACCTTGACCCAGGCACTCTGGAGTGTGACGTCAAGTAGGCCTCAGGAAGCATCATTACCAGCAAAGCAAATGGAGGTGATAGAATTCCAGCTGAGCTATTTCAAACTCTAAAAGATGATGCTGTTAAAATGCTGCACTCAATATGCCAGCAAATTCAGAAAATGCAGCAGCGGTCACAGGAATGGAAAAGTCAGCTTTCATTCCACTCTCAAAGAAGGCGATGTCAAAAAATGTTCAAATTACGATGAGCTATATCCTTACTCACTTGGAGCTGCATAGACATTCTGGGACCACACTTTTAAGAGGAACTCTGTGCATCCTGTACCACTGTATCTAGCGCAGGGGTTTTAAACAGATAATTATGAAGCTATTTTCCATGATCTTTCCCCAATTCATGATTTACATTTAAACCTCTACCTTTTACCAATTATTTTAAATAGTTAGTTGCTTCAAAATATCAATACTAGAAAAACAGAATTTTCTGTGGTCAGTTTTAACCTAAAATAATCATAATAAGTTGTTCTCTATCCTCCTGAATTTCTGCAATATTCTTGTATATCACTGATCACAGCTGCAAATATTAATAATGTATATGCTTACAGAGACTTTTCACTCTACACCAAGGTAAACAGTACATTTATTGTGTTTCTTCCCATTACTTAACATCTTTTAAAAGAGTAGGTATTCGATACATGTATTCTGGAAAAAAAACCGGAACGTTTCACTGTTCTCATAGGGAGTTAATAATTATTTTCTGTATATTCATAAACCATATATCCTGGCTTAGATATGCTCCCAGTTGGCATAAAAAGGATACCGACTCTCTCACCAAATATGACAAGAGAGAGCATCATTAGCTTTAGATGTTATGAGAAGAGCAAGATGCATAAAGTGTGTACACCATTAAAACCTCCTTTTCCTGATCAATTTCCTGTAAAGTAAAATAGAAAGATGAATGCTTACGGGAAAGACTAAGGACCCCTTCAAGAAAATCAGCAATACAAAGGGAACATTTCATGCAAAGATGGTCACTTTAAAGGACAGAAATGGTATGGACCTAACAGAACCAGAAGATATTAAGAAGAGGTGGCAAGAATACACAGAAGAACCATACCAAAAAGATCTGAATGACCTGGATAACCATAATGGTGTGATCACTCACCTTGACCCAGGCACTCTGGAGTGTGACGTCAAGTAGGCCTCAGGAAGCATCATTACCAGCAAAGCAAATGGAGGTGATAGAATTCCAGCTGAGCTATTTCAAACTCTAAAAGATGATGCTGTTAAAATGCTGCACTCAATATGCCAGCAAATTCAGAAAATGCAGCAGCGGTCACAGGAATGGAAAAGTCAGCTTTCATTCCACTCTCAAAGAAGGCGATGTCAAAAAATGTTCAAATTATCATACAATTGTACTCATTTAACATGCTAGCAAGGTCGTGTTCAAAATCCTTCAAGCTAAACTCTAACAGTGCATGAATGACAAACTTCCAGATGTACAAGCTGGATTTAGAAAAGGCAGAAGAACCAGAGATCAAACTTCCAACATCTGTTGGATCACAGAAAACCAAAAAGGATTCCAGAAAAACACCTACTTCTGCTTCATTGACTAAGCTAAAGTCTGCCTGTGTGGATCACAAACTGTGGAAAATGCTTAAAAAGATGGGAATACCAGACCACCATACCTGCCTCCTGAGAAATCTGTATGCTGGTCAAGAAGCAACAGTTATAACTGAACATGGAACAACAGACTGGTTCCAAACTGGGAAAGGAGTACATCAAGCCTGTATGTTGGTACCCTGCTTATTTAACTTATATGCAGAGAACATCACGCAAAATGCTGGTCTGGATGAAGCACAAGCTGGAATCAAGAATGATGGGAGAAATATCAACAACCTCAAATATGCAGATGGCACCACCCTTACGGCAGACAGGGAACAGGAACTAAAGAGCTTCTTGATGAAAGTGGGAGAGGAGAGTGAAAAAACTGGTTTGAAACTCAACATTCAAAACACAAAGATCATGGCATCTGGTTGCACCACTTCATGGCAAATAGAAGGGGGAACAATGGAAAGAATCAGTGACAGACTGTTCTTGGCTCCAAAATCACCATGGATGGGGACTGCAGTCTTGAAATTATAAGACACTTGCTCCTTGTAAGACAAGCTGTGACAAACCAAGACAGTATAATAAAAAGAGAGAGATTACTTTGCTGACAAAAATCTGAATAGTCAAATCTACGTTTTATCCAGTAGTCATGTATGGATTTCAGAGTTGGACCATAAAGAAGATTTTGGGCCAAAGAATTGATGCCTTTGAACTGTTGTGTTGGAGAAGGCTCTTGAGAGTCCCTTGGATGTCAAAGAGATCAAATCATTCAATCCTAAAGGAAATCAACCCTGAATAGTCACTGGAAGGACTGATGCTGAAGCTGAAGCTCCAATCCTTCAGTCATCTGATGTGATGAGCCAACTCGTGAGAAAAGTCTCTGATGCTGGGAAAGAATGAAGGGCGGAGAAGAGGGGAACGACAGAGGATGAGATGGTTGGATGGCAGTATCCACTCAACGGATGAGAGTTCATGAAAACTCCAGGAGACAGTCAAGGACAGGGAAGCCTTGTGTGCTACAGTCCATGGGGCTGCAAAGAGTTCGACACGACTTAGCAACTGAACAACAACAAGGTTTTAAAGTCACCATTGTCATTTCTTTCAGTTACAGTAGATGATGGGTACAATGCTCAAGCAATCATATAAAATAAGTATGAATGAATGAATAAATAGCAAAATTTTCCTCTCAACCATCTATTTTACCTCTCTCTCTATATATACATATATATATATATATATACACACACATACATATATAAATAGATATAGATATAGATATGCAGCTTGAGATGAAGTCATGGCCACTCTTCCTCTAAAATCTTTTTATAAAGAGACTGCCATTTTTCTGTACGCTCTCTGAGACCTACTAGTGCTTAATTTAGCTTAAATAATTTATATAGACAACAAATATAATGCACTTTTAAATTCATGCAGTCTGATTTTGTAGAAGCATCTGTGTGTTTTAAGCCTTTATTGTAATTCTGACGTCGTAGCATGCTTCAGAAAAACTACCAGGATGCTATTGTAAAGCTTCCTGTTTGAGCACAACAGGGTTCTCATTCTCACATTGGATTTGGTTTGAAAATCACTCACCACTCAATCCTACCAACACTGAATATTGACTGGAAGGACTGATGTCGAAGCTGAAGCTCCGAATCCTTTGGCCACCTGATGTGAAGAGCCGACTTACTGTAAAAGACCCTGACGCTGGGAGAGAGTGAAGGCAAAAGAAGAAGGGGTCAGCAGAGACTGAGATGGTTAGACAACATCACAGACTCAACGGACGTGAGTTTGAGCACACTGCAGGAGACAGTGGAGGACAGAGGTGCCCAGCATGCTGTAGCCCATGGGGTTGCACAGAGCCTGACGTGACTTAGTGACTGGACAACAATGCCCACCCTCTCCTCCTCCGTCCACAGACAGAACTGAACACTTTCAGGGGATGTGCTCAGTATCTCCTCCTCTGTCCACACCCAGTGGCACAGCCTGCTTCCTCTGGTTGTCCTCCGCCACAGACACAGGGGACACCATTCTCGCAGCCCCTGCCCTCTGCATGGGACTGGAAGGAATGCAGTCCGCTGAGTGCTGAGTGCTGAGAATGTGAACCCACACAGCGTGGCAGTGGAGCCCTCATGGTACACAGCCCTGCCCACAGCAGTCTTCACCACCTGAGCTCCCCGGTGCCAGATGACCAGCAGCCCCCTCGATCTTCTTCTCAGCAGCCACGTCTGCTCTGTGCCCTGGAATCCACAGGCGGTTATTAGATTTACACGCTTCCCTTTTGTCTGATGGCCCCGAACTCAGGCATCACTACGTATGAGGTTGGATGATACAAACACAGGTACCAGAGACTGCTGGCTTCTGCACAGGCCACAATGCCAGGTCCTGGATACCAGGACCCCAGACAGCCACAGAACTGGTTTCGTCACACTGGACTAGGAGAGCGTCTGCTCTGGCTGCCTTCTCAGCCTAGAAAAATAATACATCATTCTCTGGTAAAAATCAACTATTTTCTTCTCTCCAAATATGCTAACTTGTGTTTTGACATATTTTGATGATGAATTAAACAACATGCCTTTTTCCTGAAATTTCTGTTGTGCCTAGAAATGCCTCTTCTATGTAATGTTACAAGCATGTTCTTTGTGTGTGTGATTGTGTGCTGAGAGATCTTATAGATCTTAGAAGTTGCGGTTATAATAACTGTCTCTAGAAAATGTTAAATATTTCTCTGAACCATAAGCTGTGTTCGTATTTAATTTTCCCTGAAATTTTGGAAATTTACCATTTAATATTCTTCAGGGAAAAACAAATGTTACTAATTCACAAATTAAAGACAGTTTATTTGATGTACTCTCTTTTATGAACTTACATGAACTTATGAATTCAACGACTAACGTTTGAGGCCTTTACCCACCGCATTTAACTCATTCCATTGTTTTACACCTACTACTTTACTCATCATAGACATCATCTGCCATTTCATAGGGTCTCTTATGCTAACTTTAAATTTTCTTAGGTTCCAAAAGGGTCTATCTAAATGTTTATGATTTTCCTCCCCATATTTCTCAAAGGAAAATTATTTTCTACTAATCAAGATTGATGTAGGCAAAACTATTTTTACCCCTATTATTTCCAGTGCAGTGAGTATTCATGGACTCATCACCATGTGCAAGGATGTGAATTTTCCAAGGTCTGGAGGCAGAGAATTTTTCTTTCTTTTCTTTTTTTTTTTCAGTTTAGATGTCCAGTTGAGAGGATTCTAGAAAACTGAAGGAGGTCTGCCATCTTGGGGTCACAAATTTGAAAAATAAAGTCTTACCTCCTTCACCTTCCTGCAGAGCATACTGACACTTTTTTTTCCACTTTATTTTATTTTGCTTTTGCGGCTTTGTTGTTTATAGCTGTATACAATCCCAAATCCGTCACAGGCATATCTTTGACCCCTCCCACCCGAGCTCCCTTCCACTTGCATACTGAAATCTGAGAGCATCAATCTCATCCCGAGGTCAATTTCTGTATATTGCCTAGGGATGAAGAGAAGCAGTATTCTTTCTGAAATAATTTACTAAAAGCAAGCAACATACAATTTTATATAACACATCCTATGAGGTCTTCACTTAGGTATCTTAATTATTTTTATATTATCTAACAGTTATTAAACACCATTTTAAACTATCTCTGAATAATCTCAAAATTAAAATTTATTCCACAAAACCCTATGGTGGTGTTTTTAACAGAAATTCAAAGAAATAAGAGAAAAATTTGTAACCTGGAAGCTTCACTGGGCGTGAACTTCCTTGTCAGCCTGGTGATCAGTCTACTGCCCAGGAACCAGGAAAAGAGAGTCTCAGGAAGCCTCTTTTCATCGATATCAGAGCCTGCATTTGTCCTGCTTTTCTGCTGCCACCCAAGGCCTGGGGCGGGCAGGTGGGCTCTACAGGCTGCTCTAGTTGCCCTCATTACAGACACCGTCCCCTGGCTCCACCCTGTCTCTTGGGCACTGAGCCCCAGACTATGCCTCTCCTCTAGTCAAAGCACATAAAGATAGTCAACCTCATGACACTTTCCACCTGATACTGTCTTAGGTCAGGCTGCTATGAAGCAGTACAGTAGACTAGGAGGCTTAAACACTGTAAATTTATTCCTCGCAGTTCTGGGAGCTGGGTGGTCCTATGCAGACCTGGCAGAGTTCAGTTTCTGGTGAGCACTCTCCCCGGCTGCATAGTGTCTTCTCTTACCTCAACCACAAGGGATCCACTTTAATGACTTAATCACCTCCCAAAGCCCCACCTCCGAATATGAGCACATGGAGGGTGAGGATTTCAACCTGCAAGTCTAGGGGGAGAATAACATTTCGGGCTGCAGTTGCTGCTCAGTCACTAAGTCATGTCTGATTCCTTTCGACCTCATGGACTGCAGCATGCCAGGCCTCCCGTTGCCTCACAAGAAAATACTTATTTTCAAGCTCAGAGATACATGTTATATTTTATACAAAAGGGTCTTCTGCTATATTTTCAAGCCTGTAACTTATCATATAGTAATGGGTTTACTCTGGCTTATTTTATATACATTTTAAAGATGGCTATTAATAATGTGGTCTTTTAAACTTTAATATCAGATGTAACAATAATATTAGCATTATTGGCAAATATTACTGTTTTCCCCCTAAAAGCAAGGCAACATAAAAAAATTTTATATAACACATCCTATGAGGTCTTCACTTAGGTATCTTAATTATTTTTATATTATCTAACAGTTATTAAACACCATTTTAAACTATCTCTGAATAATCTCAAAATTAAAATTTATTCCACAAAACCCTATGGTGGTGTTTTTAACAGAAATTCAAAGAAATAAGAGAAAAATTTGTAACCTGGAAGCTTCACTGGGCGTGAACTTCCTTGTCAGCCTGGTGATCAGTCTACTGCCCAGGAACCAGGAAAAGAGAGTCTCAGGAAGCCTCTTTTCATCGATATCAGAGCCTGCATTTGTCCTGCTTTTCTGCTGCCACCCAAGGCCTGGGGCGGGCAGGTGGGCTCTACAGGCTGCTCTAGTTGCCCTCATTACAGACACCGTCCCCTGGCTCCACCCTGTCTCTTGGGCACTGAGCCCCAGACTATGCCTCTCCTCTAGTCAAAGCACATAAAGATAGTCAACCTCATGACACTTTCCACCTGATACTGTCTTAGGTCAGGCTGCTATGAAGCAGTACAGTAGACTAGGAGGCTTAAACACTGTAAATTTATTCCTCGCAGTTCTGGGAGCTGGGTGGTCCTATGCAGACCTGGCAGAGTTCAGTTTCTGGTGAGCACTCTCCCCGGCTGCATAGTGTCTTCTCTTACCTCAACCACAAGGGATCCACTTTAATGACTTAATCACCTCCCAAAGCCCCACCTCCGAATATGAGCACATGGAGGGTGAGGATTTCAACCTGCAAGTCTAGGGGGAGAATAACATTTCGGGCTGCAGTTGCTGCTCAGTCACTAAGTCATGTCTGATTCCTTTCGACCTCATGGACTGCAGCATGCCAGGCCTCCCGTTGCCTCACAAGAAAATACTTATTTTCAAGCTCAGAGATACATGTTATATTTTATACAAAAGGGTCTTCTGCTATATTTTCAAGCCTGTAACTTATCATATAGTAATGGGTTTACTCTGGCTTATTTTATATACATTTTAAAGATGGCTATTAATAATGTGGTCTTTTAAACTTTAATATCAGATGTAAAAATAATATTAGCATTATTGAAACATTTAAGAAGTATCAAATGGCAAAATATTAGTCATTTTCTCTGGTTAGTGAGATCTGGGAATTTTCACTGCTTTTAAAAATTTTATGCAATTAGCATATGTAATCTCTATAACAAAAAAATGTTAAAATAATTGCCTTACTTATAAATTATATCCATTTAATACAGAACTCTACAGAGGCTATACATGTATACCCTCACATACACACTTCATGAGCATGTCTTATAAAGTAAGAGATATGAAAATCTTAGGACTCATGCTTTGGCAAGCTAAAATTTAGCAAAGTACCTCCTAGTTGATTATTGGATTTAAAACTCAACAACATCCCCAGATAAAGCACTCTTGGGGTTTTACTGGAGCCCACAGGAAAAGGAACATTTGGTAGGAAAGATCTTGAAAAGGCTTTTTGTAGGTGATAGTATTTGATGAACCTCTTAAAGACTCTATAAAATTTTGATGTACAAAAGTGGGATTAAGAGCATTCTGAGCAGTTAGAGATTATGTGGAAAAGCACAATTGTGGGAAACAAGGAATGCATTAAGAACAGCTGAGTAATGTCCCCGCAGAGAAGTCGTGTGTGGCGATCTGTCATACACAAAATCGCTGGTCATTTTGTGGGTGACCTTAGTGGCCAGAAACAGAAAATTGCACTTACTTTGGTAGGCCATGGAGAGTTTAAATGCATTAGAACAGGCAAAAAGGAATCTGTCATTCTCATACCTATTGGGTGTCAGGATGCTCTGAGACAAGGGTTTGTGTGCACAGTGGTTGTTTGGGGAGGAGGGCGGTGGGGCTAGTGGGGAAGAACCCGCCTGCCAGAGCAGGAGCTGAACGGGATGCAGACTCAAGCCCTGGTCCAGAAGACCCCCTGGAGGAGGCACAGGGCAACCCACTCCAGTGTTCTTGCCTGGGGAATCCCACAGACAGAGGAGCCTGGTGGGCTACAGTCCATGGGGTCACAAAGAATCAGACACGGCAGCACCTAAAAGCTCACATCTGTGTTTTTACCAGTCTATTCACTGGAATGAGAAGAGCTGATGGAACATATACAATATTAATGAGACCTTTGCAGGCACTGAGTATCTATATTGGTTTAAATTTTATGGAATATTTAAACTTGTGTCCTAAATTCATCCAAATCAAAGGTATTCTTCATGTAGCCAGGACTCCTCTATTGAACACGTTCTACCACCAGCTTCATCCAGCTGCCCTCCAGTTTCAACAAGATTCTCCCAGTGGTCTTCTTTCTGGAGGCTGCCTACAAGATTCCTCCCCTTCTGTCCATTTCTAGAATCATCACGGCATTTCCAGAATCATCACAGCATTTTCAGAATCATCACTTTAAAATACAACTACAATGTGCCATTTTATCCTTCAAATCTTTAAATGGGACTTCATTATTTAGCAATTTGCAAACAAATTTCTCAGGCTGGCATATTCCAGCCACCTTCTGGGACACCCTTAACTTGCTGTTCTAATACCATGCAGTGATCAGCCTAGACCCTCGGGAGAAACACCCCACGTCAGAACCCCGGTTCTGTTCTTATGAGAGTAGGAATCTATTTGCTCTGGATTATACACTTAGGTCCTTCAGTTCAGACGATGAAACCCTAATATCCAATGTGATGACATTTGGGGAGTGGGAATTTTGGGGGACAACGAGGTCATAAGGGTCAAGCCTTCATGATCAGAGTAGTGGCTGTTATAGTTTGAATCTGTATGGGTGACCTTAGTGGCCAGAAACAGAAAATTGCACTTACTTTGGTAGGCCATGGAGAGTTTAAATGCATTAGAACAGGCAAAAGGAATCTGTCATTCTCATACCTATTGGGTGTCAGGATGCTCTGAGACAAGGGTTTGTGTGCACAGTGGTTGTTTGGGGAGGAGGGCGGTGGGGCTAGTGGGGAAGAACCCGCCTGCCAGAGCAGGAGCTGAACGGGATGCAGACTCAAGCCCTGGTCCAGAAGACCCCCTGGAGGAGGCACAGGGCAACCCACTCCAGTGTTCTTGCCTGGGGAATCCCACAGACAGAGGAGCCTGGTGGGCTACAGTCCATGGGGTCACAAAGAATCAGACACGGCAGCACCTAAAAGCTCACATCTGTGTTTTTACCAGTCTATTCACTGGAATGAGAAGAGCTGATGGAACATATACAATATTAATGAGACCTTTGCAGGCACTGAGTATCTATATTGGTTTAAATTTTATGGAATATTTAAACTTGTGTCCTAAATTCATCCAAATCAAAGGTATTCTTCATGTAGCCAGGACTCCTCTATTGAACACGTTCTACCACCAGCTTCATCCAGCTGCCCTCCAGTTTCAACAAGATTCTCCCAGTGGTCTTCTTTCTGGAGGCTGCCTACAAGATTCCTCCCCTTCTGTCCATTTCTAGAATCATCACGGCATTTCCAGAATCATCACAGCATTTTCAGAATCATCACTTTAAAATACAACTACAATGTGCCATTTTATCCTTCAAATCTTTAAATGGGACTTCATTATTTAGCAATTTGCAAACAAATTTCTCAGGCTGGCATATTCCAGCCACCTTCTGGGACACCCTTAACTTGCTGTTCTAATACCATGCAGTGATCAGCCTAGACCCTCGGGAGAAACACCCCACGTCAGAACCCCGGTTCTGTTCTTATGAGAGTAGGAATCTATTTGCTCTGGATTATACACTTAGGTCCTTCAGTTCAGACGATGAAACCCTAATATCCAATGTGATGACATTTGGGGAGTGGGAATTTTGGGGGACAACGAGGTCATAAGGGTCAAGCCTTCATGATCAGATTAGTGGCTGTTATAGTTTGAATCTGTATGCTGAAGTCTCGATATCCAAGGTGACAAGGTTGGAAGTTGGGGCTTTTGGGGTTGATGAGATCATGACAAAAAAGGATCCAGCCCTAGCCTCTTTCATCATGTGATGGTCCAGCTAAAAGACTGGATCCGTGAACCAGGATGCACGTTCTCACCAGGTACTGAATCTGCTCATGCCATTATCTTTGACATCCCAGCATTCAGAACTGGGAGGAATAAATATTTCTTTTATGCCACCTAATCTATGACATTTCATTATAGCAGCCCTTTGGCACTGAAAAACGGCATATTAAAGTTACACATTAAAGCAAAAATAAATGGTGAAAATGACAAGAAACTAGAGCTAGATACATATCAAACTATTAAATCATGTTAGTGAATTATGAATGATATATGTGTTCCTTAGTATCTTAAATGCTCTGAAAAAATGTATTCTTTTCCCTGCAAGTTTTAATACATTCTATACCTGCCACTTTTCATACATTCTATGCTTTCCTTTAGATAAGAAAAAAAAGATTCTTCTGTCCTTACATAGAATAACAAATGAGGATGGCTCAGCTCCTGAATTCCTACGATATAACAAATGAATCTGAACATAAGGCCTGCACTCCCACAAGAAGGACTGAAGTCAGCACGGAAAGGTATTCCCATGTGGTTTGTTACAGAAGCCTCCTTCCCAGTCACACTAATTATTTTACAAGCTGAGAAAACATATTGGCAGCCAACTCTACCACGCAAGCTGTACAAGTTGAAGGAAATCATTCATTCTATGGGAAGGAATACAAATGACTACATATCACAAATCCCCACTCTGAATATACGTACAAGATTATATGCTAGCATATAACAGACGCATATATTTGTCCTATACCCTATGGAGAGAGAATGTGACTGTGTCTTTGAGAATTCTGGCGACTGTGTTTATATTAGAACTCAAGTTGCTAAATATGTTTGCAGATCATTTAATTTCTCAGAGCATTTTAACAACAATTTTTGCTAATATAGGAATTATACAACTTTCCTGTGGCTTCTGTAGTAGTTTCCCAGGGCTGCCAAAAAATAAACTTTTTGGGGCATATAAGAATCAGATTAGTGGGTGTTATAGTTTGAATCTGTATGCTGAAGTCTCGATATCCAAGGTGACAAGGTTGGAAGTTGGGGCTTTTGGGGTTGATGAGATCATGACAAAAAAGGATCCAGCCCTAGCCTCTTTCATCATGTGATGGTCCAGCTAAAAGACTGGATCCGTGAACCAGGATGCACGTTCTCACCAGGTACTGAATCTGCTCATGCCATTATCTTTGACATCCCAGCATTCAGAACTGGGAGGAATAAATATTTCTTTTATGCCACCTAATCTATGACATTTCATTATAGCAGCCCTTTGGCACTGAAAAACGGCATATTAAAGTTACACATTAAAGCAAAAATAAATGGTGAAAATGACAAGAAACTAGAGCTAGATACATATCAAACTATTAAATCATGTTAGTGAATTATGAATGATATATGTGTTCCTTAGTATCTTAAATGCTCTGAAAAAATGTATTCTTTTCCCTGCAAGTTTTAATACATTCTATACCTGCCACTTTTCATACATTCTATGCTTTCCTTTAGATAAGAAAAAAAAGATTCTTCTGTCCTTACATAGAATAACAAATGAGGATGGCTCAGCTCCGCGGAATTCCTACGATATAACAAATGAATCTGAACATAAGGCCTGCACTCCCACAAGAAGGACTGAAGTCAGCACGGAAAGGTATTCCCATGTGGTTTGTTACAGAAGCCTCCTTCCCAGTCACACTAATTATTTTACAAGCTGAGAAAACATATTGGCAGCCAACTCTACCACGCAAGCTGTACAAGTTGAAGGAAATCATTCATTCTATGGGAAGGAATACAAATGACTACATATCACAAATCCCCACTCTGAATATACGTACAAGATTATATGCTAGCATATAACAGACGCATATATTTGTCCTATACCCTATGGAGAGAGAATGTGACTGTGTCTTTGAGAATTCTGGCGACTGTGTTTATATTAGAACTCAAGTTGCTAAATATGTTTGCAGATCATTTAATTTCTCAGAGCATTTTAACAACAATTTTTGCTAATATAGGAATTATACAACTTTCCTGTGGCTTCTGTAGTAGTTTCCCAGGGCTGCCATAATAAACTACCAAATTCTTGGTAGCCTCAAGCAATGGACGCGTCTTCTTGTTGTGCAGGCACCAAGTCGTGTCTGATTCTTTGTGGCCCCACTCCAGGCTCCCCTGTCCTTCACTCTCTCCCTGAGTCTGCTCAAACTCATGTCCATTGATCCGGTGATGCCATCCAACCATCCCGTCCTCTGTTTCCTTCTCCTCTTGCCCTTAATGTTTCCCAGCATCTTTTATTCTCTCAAAAATCTAGAAGGTGAAAGTTCAAAATCATGGTGTCTCAGAGCTGAACTCCCTTGTAGGCTCCAGTGGAGAATTTATTCCTCGCCTATTCTGGCCTCTAGTAGCGGCCAGGTACCTTGGTTTGTGGCCGTATTAGCCCATCTCTATCTGTGTCTTCACGTACCATCTTTTCTGTGTCAAATCTCCTCTGCCTCACTCTTCTGAGGACACCTGCTGTCGGACTTAGGGTCCTCCGATACAACCCAAGCTTAGCTTCCCTCCACATCCTTATTTTAATCACGTATTTTTGCCATGTGAGGTAATAGCCACAGGTTCAGAATATGAACACGTGTTTTTGGACCACCATTCATAAATGTTATGTTAGTTCTTCCTCAACAAATACAGTGTGTGGAAGCATAAATGGTGTAGTGTTTCAGAAAATGTTCTCAGTTGTTCTCACATGGTTGCCTTTAAGAAAATGTTCACTTTAAAATGAAAATAAACAAGCCAACCAAAACTTTCCTAGGATTTCACCGAACTAGGATGAGGTGCTCAAAAATCGTGTAAAAGTGAAAATATGAATTTCTGTGCCCTTTTCTTTCTGGCAGTGGAGTTCCAGTTCTATTTATAACATATTGATTTATTTAAAGTGAAGGCTGAAGTGATCTTGTTTTCCTTCTCTTTTTTAGTTTTCAAATATAGATTCTTTGGCTGATTTTTTCCCTTTAGTGAAGAAATATATCTCAAAGGCAACAATCACAAAGGTGCAGATGGTCATGGGAGCACTGACAGATATTCGAGACTGCCCCCCTGAGGCTCCTGGATCACAGGCATGTGACTGTACCTTGGTGCAGTGTGTGGTCTGTTCTGGAATCTATCACCCTTCTTTCTGGCACACATATCAAAGTGTCTATAGAAGCAGACTGATCATTCTATTTATAGAATTTGAAGCCTGCCAGCTCCTCCTGAATTGTCTTAATACTTTTCCATAAACACATACCACAGAAGAGGGCTGAGTCAGTCAGAGGACTCAATTCTGGCATCTTTCAACTTGAAAACAACACGATGACACTGAGGAGTGTCTATGAGGTAGTGACTGGAGATGGATTTGTTTTCCAAATTTAAGACTTTCCCAGTGGGATCTCTGAAGGGTTTCAAGTTATTACAGATTAGTCAATGCAGTGGAGAGCAGAAGTTAAAATAATGTAAATCTTCAGAATGAGTATAAATGAATATTCAAAAAAGAGGATTCATGTTTCCTACTATTTGCAAATAATCTTGGAAATATAGTACACAAATTTGTGTCTTTTTCTAACTATGGAACACTTTTCTAGTATTGATTATGTGCAATTAAATATGTGAGTGAAGAGCTAATTTTATTACATTTTCTACTTTATATATCCTGTCTTCGAAGGCTATGTCTTGTTTGAGTACCTCTTCTGAAATAGTTCTTAAAACAGGTGTCTTCCAAATCTGATATAGGAATCTATAATCTATTTTTCTCATCACATATAGTAAAGTTACCAGAAGTATTGAAACACTCAAGAAAATACTAGGTACATAACAAAGTTCCAAAAAGGGGATGATGTCATTATTTTTCATGCCCTGGAATCATTTTGAGGTATTTAAAAAGCCAATTCACCTTTTTAAAAAGTGCCTTACTTTTAGAACACTGTAGCTTTTAAGAATGAATGCAATACAGATACATCTTTGAGCATCCAGGGGTTTTATAACATATTTCAATACTGTCAATAGTTATAATCTATCACAATATTCTCTCGACATCCAGCTGATACGGGTGTTATAAATTGTAATGTTTACCGACAGGGTGGTGTGGTTCAATGACTCTTCACAATTGTTACTTGATTTTGGAGACTGAATGTGGTGCCAGTGGCCATACTGCTTCCTTTCTGCACGTGGCAATACCCCACTTGCCCCAAACGTACGGTCTCTGTAATGCTTAGTACAGTGTCTTTCTTATATTGAGTTCTAAAAGATGCATTAGTACTGACTTAGAAAGTTCATGACTACCTGCTCCATAATAGAAATTTCATATCTGTCACATATAATAACATTTTCTTTAGTGTTCTCTAAGCTTAGCAGATTATTATATAAAATTTTGCAAAAACATTTATACATTGAGCTAAGTTTATATACAACAAAATCCTTTAAAGTAACAGGAAAAAAATATGGTTTAATATTTTCATAAACTTCTGACACAATTTTATATAAGCATAAAACTATTAAAACAATTCTTTACTTCTGTTATTTTAAGAGATGATATTCCATAACACTTAAAATAACTCCTTCTCAGCTCTCATCACATTGGCAAACCATTTATTTTGCTTGTTCTCTCTTTTCCACTAGAAGAGAAAATGTTGAGACTTAGGAATCTCTTGATTTTATTTTTGTATATCCAACTTTTGTCACTTGCCACATAACACAGAATACACTGCAGGTATTCAAAAAAACTCAGATGAAGACAAATATCTCAGGAGCTTCTTCCACAAAATGATTATGACATTAGCTCATTTAATAAATGTATATAAACAGGTGTCTTCCAAATCTGATATAGGAATCTATAATCTATTTTTCTCATCACATATAGTAAAGTTACCAGAAGTATTGAAACACTCAAGAAAATACTAGGTACATAACAAAGTTCCAAAAAGGGGATGATGTCATTATTTTTCATGCCCTGGAATCATTTTGAGGTATTTAAAAAGCCAATTCACCTTTTTAAAAAGTGCCTTACTTTTAGAACACTGTAGCTTTTAAGAATGAATGCAATACAGATACATCTTTGAGCATCCAGGGGTTTTATAACATATTTCAATACTGTCAATAGTTATAATCTATCACAATATTCTCTCGACATCCAGCTGATACGGGTGTTATAAATTGTAATGTTTACCGACAGGGTGGTGTGGTTCAATGACTCTTCACAATTGTTACTTGATTTTGGAGACTGAATGTGGTGCCAGTGGCCATACTGCTTCCTTTCTGCACGTGGCAATACCCCACTTGCCCCAAACGTACGGTCTCTGTAATGCTTAGTACAGTGTCTTTCTTATATTGAGTTCTAAAAGATGCATTAGTACTGACTTAGAAAGTTCATGACTACCTGCTCCATAATAGAAATTTCATATCTGTCACATATAATAACATTTTCTTTAGTGTTCTCTAAGCTTAGCAGATTATTATATAAAATTTTGCAAAAACATTTATACATTGAGCTAAGTTTATATACAACAAAATCCTTTAAAGTAACAGGAAAAAAATATGGTTTAATATTTTCATAAACTTCTGACACAATTTTATATAAGCATAAAACTATTAAAACAATTCTTTACTTCTGTTATTTTAAGAGATGATATTCCATAACACTTAAAATAACTCCTTCTCAGCTCTCATCACATTGGCAAACCATTTATTTTGCTTGTTCTCTCTTTTCCACTAGAAGAGAAAAATGTTGAGACTTAGGAATCTCTTGATTTTATTTTTGTATATCCAACTTTTGTCACTTGCCACATAACACAGAATACACTGCAGGTATTCAAAAAAACTCAGATGAAGACAAATATCTCAGGAGCTTCTTCCACAAAATGATTATGACATTAGCTCATTTAATAAATGTATAGTAAGAAGTCCTGCTTGTTTATCTTCAAACATAACAATGTGTCTTTTTTTCTATTTAGGAAAAAATGATAACAGAAAACTATTTGCACTCAAAGGGTTTCTGAATTTTTCCATTTAATCAGTCTTAATTTCACTTTGAGGGAAGAGAAGCTCACTAATATTAAGTGACCTTTTCAAGTATCTGATTAGTCACACAGAGAGGAACATCTACTGATTCTGTGTATTTTAACTCCATATAATCTACCAAACTAGCCGCTATTCTTTGGTTTTAATTCACAGCCGTCTCATACTGAAAGGTACACTTAATAGTTAAAATATTTATTTAGTGTCTATCAACATATTGGACCTTGATGATACATAAAGAATATAGACTAAAAAAATTAACTGATGGCAAAAGTGTCAGAGCTTAGTAGGGAGAAGGCTACTCATGGCCTGCAGAAACCATGGCTGTGTTCTTTCACGAGTTGTTCCCATCAGCAGGACATGTGTCCATCAAGAAACATGAGGATATCATGTATCAAGCAATCCCATGATGTTTGGTAAATTATTTTTGAATGTGGTTATGGTCATGTCATATCACTTAAGGATGGACAAGATTATGCTTAAAAGGTGCTCAAGGCCTCCCTGTGGGTCCAGTGGTTAAGGATCTGCCTGCCAATCCAAGGGACATAGGTGCGATCCCTGTTCTTGGGAGATCCCATATGCCTTGGGGCAACCAAGCCTATGGGCCACAACTACTGGGCCCATGGACTGCATCTAGGAAAGCATGCACCTAGAGCCTATGCTCTGCAACAAGAGAAGCCCCTGCAAGGAGAAGCCCAAGCACAGCAACTAGACAGCAGCCCACACTCACTGCAACGAGCGAAAGCCCACACACAGAGGGAAGACCCAGTATGGCCAAAAGTAAATGAATAAGCTTGTTTTTCCTTTTATTTAAAAAAAGAAAGGCTTAAAAGGTGGCATATGTCTGACAGAAAAAAAGGCAGAAAGTATATTGAACGAGCGGATGGCAGCCATAGCATGTGGATGCAGGAATCCACGCTGCACTGACACTTCAGCACTGTGCATGGCACGGAAGCATCAGACAAGTTTTACAGGGTAGCTCCGTGGTTTTATCTGCAATGATTCCAAATTTTGTATTTTCTCTTTGTTTTCTTTTCTGATCCTAACTAAACTTTGGAACAAATATTTTAACTTCAGAAATCATGCAAAAGATATTGACATTTATACACTGAAGCTGTGGTTAATACTTTTCCTAGAAAACATTTCAATTACCACAATTTTTATTAATAACAATTTATTAAGATTTATTAAAATAAAAAATAATAAGTGTGGCAAATAGAAAAGTAAGACACTCAGGAAAATACAAATTATGTGAAGAGTACTCTGTAATGCTAGGGATGGAAACAACTAGAAGTATCTAGAAATAACTATAAAGAAATATTTTTTCCCAAATTGTAGGAGGGATTTGTAAATAGACTGTGTTTGTAACTATTGCAATTATATATGTTAATAAACCAAAATTTAATTTTCCTCTAGTACCACAAGCTATGGGCTTTTCAGATGGCTCAGAGGTAAAGAATCCACCTGCCAATGCAGAAGTAAGAGGTTTGATGCCTAGGTCAGGAAGATCCCCTGAAGATGGAAATTGCAACCCACTCCAGTATTTTTGTCTGGGAAATTCCATGGACAGAGGGACTACAGTCTATGGGGGTCACAAAAGTGTCAGACATGACTTAGTGACTAAATAACATTAACTATAAACCTTCATAAAACCTTCATAAAATGGAAGTCATAGATGCAATATACAACATGCTTATATGGAGAAAGAGCGTGAGCTTCAACCTGATGGTTGAATTTGAATCTATATTTCCACTTCATAGAAAATAAAAGAAGTAATGCCATCTTCTTTTGCCTCTGGCCTCATACTAATATAAGCTTAATCATTCCAAACTTGCTTGAGTACTGATACTCCTGAACAATAAAATATATAATAAATGTTTGTCACAGAACAAGAGTTCAATAAAATGATATCCACGTGGAACTGAATAAGTAGTAATTTTCATTTCAAATATATAATTATGAGAAAATGACAGAAAATAATATGCCAGCCATATGCCTTCTTGAATCTGAGAGGTTTACCTTTCCCCTCACATTGTTTCAGATGACACTTCTCTTGGGAAATGACAGATAAAGTCATTAAATGATAAATCTCTCCTTTAAAGCCATCTCACATGTTTTCTTGATTCCTTATACTCACTAGACGACCATTCCTCTAAAGATTTAATATCATTCTGTTATGTATTTTATACTTTATACATATATATATCATAAACAGTTGACATTAGTTTTATTGAGTTTATTTTCTAAAAATTTATCTTACATACATATAATTTTTGCAACTATTTTACACTTAAATTCTTCCTCATGGGTATGTATCGATGACCCCCAGGCATTTTGAAGGAGTATATATTAACACAGGTCCTCATAAATAACTGAGGAACAGGTAAATTGTTTCCTTTCTTTGTTATTAAAAATATTAGATCCGCCCCTCAGAAAGAATGGAGCTATTGGATATTATACACAGGTCCTCAAAAATTTAATTTTCCTCTAGTACCACAAGCTATGGGCTTTTCAGATGGCTCAGAGGTAAAGAATCCACCTGCCAATGCAGAAGTAAGAGGTTTGATGCCTAGGTCAGGAAGATCCCCTGAAGATGGAAATTGCAACCCACTCCAGTATTTTTGTCTGGGAAATTCCATGGACAGAGGGACTACAGTCTATGGGGGTCACAAAAGTGTCAGACATGACTTAGTGACTAAATAACATTAACTATAAACCTTCATAAAACCTTCATAAAATGGAAGTCATAGATGCAATATACAACATGCTTATATGGAGAAAGAGCGTGAGCTTCAACCTGATGGTTGAATTTGAATCTATATTTCCACTTCATAGAAAATAAAAGAAGTAATGCCATCTTCTTTTGCCTCTGGCCTCATACTAATATAAGCTTAATCATTCCAAACTTGCTTGAGTACTGATACTCCTGAACAATAAAATATATAATAAATGTTTGTCACAGAACAAGAGTTCAATAAAATGATATCCACGTGGAACTGAATAAGTAGTAATTTTCATTTCAAATATATAATTATGAGAAAATGACAGAAAATAATATGCCAGCCATATGCCTTCTTGAATCTGAGAGGTTTACCTTTCCCCTCACATTGTTTCAGATGACACTTCTCTTGGGAAATGACAGATAAAGTCATTAAATGATAAATCTCTCCTTTAAAGCCATCTCACATGTTTTCTTGATTCCTTATACTCACTAGACGACCATTCCTCTAAAGATTTAATATCATTCTGTTATGTATTTTATACTTTATACATATATATATCATAAACAGTTGACATTAGTTTTATTGAGTTTATTTTCTAAAAATTTATCTTACATACATATAATTTTTGCAACTATTTTACACTTAAATTCTTCCTCATGGGTATGTATCGATGACCCCCAGGCATTTTGAAGGAGTATATATTAACACAGGTCCTCATAAATAACTGAGGAACAGGTAAATTGTTTCCTTTCTTTGTTATTAAAAATATTAGATCCGCCCCTCAGAAAGAATGGAAGAGATCTAGGGTTTGGGAATATCTATACTGATTACCTAGTTATGGATACTCTTTCTTCAACATGGTGGTACTAAATACTTTTACACTGAGCAATTAATATTTCCTAGAATCCAAGCCAACACAGTCGTAATGAGTCCATTTCTTCCCAGTACGATGGATTTAAGCTGGTGTACCAATATTTGGTTCTGTGTGTTTCTAATTATTGGTGTTGAGTACACCGTGGCACAGCTATTGTACACATACGTTTCCATTTCACACCCTGCTTCTTTCCCACAACTTCTGTTCAAACATCTGGCTAATTCACCGTAATGGGTAGCACATTTAGAGTATTAAATTGTCTTAGTTATAAAGGTGACATTAAAATTTCTCAAATCTATCAGGTGTCATTTCTATTTCTCAAGTAGTATACACACATACAGTAACTGGTGAAAAGTTTGGTTGCGTAGAGGATCTTATGTGCTGCTACATTCCTAGGAAGGGGGAGTTGCTTTAATTCAGAGGGCAGAATTAACAGCTCTGTGCTTATGTGCCCCCACGTCAGGACAAAGGGCAGAGAGCTTCAGAAAAGTGACCTCCAAATATCCAGCGAGGCAACAGATGACACATGCCATCTTATGAGACCCCCTTCCATTCTTCAAGGCAGGGGCAGGAGGGCCAGTAAAGAGGGCTTATTTAAAATCAAGGGTTCACAGTATTGCCTGCCGTCCAAAGTGTCCTTCGCACACCCAGCAAAGATCATTCCACAGGTAGATACGCTCTTCCAAAACCACTTTAAACTTCCTTTTCTCCGTCCTCCACCTGAAATTAAGTGAGTACTACGGTGCTTCTGTATTCTTGGAGTCTGGAAAATGATGTTTTTTGAATATAAGAAAGGGTATGATATTCAAAGGCACATGTATAAAGCAGCATTTTTTTTTAAAGGTGGGGGAAGAATTTCCCTAGACTCTTGAAACTCATAATAAAAGTGAGTCTTATGATCATTTCAGTGGAGAACCAGTAGGCTCTGCTTCAATTCCCAGCAAAGGAAATGCTGAACAAGGAGACCTAGATTTCAGCTTCCTCTTTCTCTTCATTTCATGCATTTTCCCCTTTGCCCATTTTATGATGTTCTTTTAGAGTGTGTCCCTTTTAACATCAGGGCTGGGAGGAAGGAGAGGGAAAATGGTAAATCCTCCCAGGTTAATTACTTCTCTGAACTCCTCCAATGGTACATGATGAATTTCTCCAATGATGCCTGGCTCTCAATCCTCCAGGGTGGGCTGCCCAATTGGACCCAGGCAGCTTTCTTCTGCCAGCTTCCTCTTTTATAGTCCTCTTGGAAGGCTGAGTCAGGAGGATGTACAGCAGTGAGATTCAACCAGCTACTGGTGCTAGGACATTTTTCAGGTCAGCTATTAATCTGGTGAAAGACCTGTTTCTTACCTGGCTATCAGGCTAAGTGTTCAGTCTTTCCCTGACTAAGCATTCATCATTTAGAGAAGACCAACACTCATGAGGGTCGAAAATGTGCCAAGTGCTGTGTGAGAGGAAAAGTTTGTCTTAAACAAAAAAAACTGCCTCATGTTTAATATGTAATATTCCTAATACTATACTTAATTTTACATAATTATTCTTATCATGATATCCGGAGCCATCTGGTCCCTATGGCTTGTCATGTTTAATGAAATAATGCCCTGTTTCTACAGGTTAGGATGTAAATTCCCTGAATCCTCCACTCGAGTTTGCAGATGGATCCTGAGTCTAGATTTGTGTTTAATTATGAGTATGGATTCATAGTACAAGAAAGAATAAATAAGATTTTTTTCTTAGGATTCATAATTTATTTTACACGTCACTTCACCTATTTTTCTTTTGCCTTTTAATTTACATGATCACTTGCATCAGTAGTCATTAAAGTGCAGAGCTAAGACATACAGGTTTTCAAATCTGGTCTTTCAGAGAATCTCAGTTCTTTCTTACACAATGAGGTCAACTTTCTGTGCCTTTGAGGTCAACTTTCTGTGCCAATGAGGTCAACTTTCTCCAAGTCCAACTGTAAAAGAGGCAGAAGGTTACTCAATTAATATAATACAATATAGTCTTGCTATAGTACAAATGATGCTTCTGAGCTGTGACTTGGAGAAAACTCTTGAGAGTCCCTTGAACAGCAATGAGATCAAATCATTCAATCCTAAAGGAAACCAACCCTGAATTTTCATTGGAAGGATTGATGCTGAAGCTGAAGCTCTAATAGTCTGGCCATCAGATGCGAAGAGCTGACTCACTGGAAAAGACCCTGATGCTGGGAAAGATTGAGAGCAGGAGGAGAAGGGGTTGACAGAGAATGAAACTGTTGGATGGCATCACTGACTCCATAGACATGAGTCTGAGCGATCTCCAGGGTACAGTGAAACACAGGGAACCCCGGCATGCTGTAGTCCATGGGGTCACAAAGAGCTGGACACCACTTCACAACTGACCAATAACAGTGTAATCTGTGGAATAATGTTACTATGAGATTTATGAAATGACCAAGGGGGCTTGCTCCAAACAGATTTCTGAGCTTCCCCTGAGACTGAGAGGTTAAACTAAATCCCTTCAAATCAGCCACTGTCCCAGGAAATCTTGCTGTGTTCAGGTGACCACGGTCAACTGTGGATGAACATATCCTCGGGCAGGACTCTGCGTCTTGTGGCTATTTTAGAATTCTGGCCACTCTACTTTCCATTCCCTCATCTCCATACCAAATTGAAACCCACTCCAGTATTATTGCCTGCAGAATCCCAGGGACAGAGGAGCCCTTTGTGAGGCACCAGAGCCACTTCACAGTACCTGCATGCACAGGTCACACACTCAAAAACGCTTAACAAACGTGTTTTAGTCACCTAGGGAAATGTTGGTATGCAATTCAGTAATAAACTAATAAAATACATAAATGTGTTAAAATGAAAGCTAGAAGTGATATTTTATTGAATATCAGCATTGAACACTTTAGCATCCTTAGGAAAGATGAAGAGTTGGGAAACTCTTTGTTTTGGAAAAGAGAATTATCTGTATGCTTCGGCGGGGCGGGGGCTGATGAGGGAGACAGAAAAGAGAGGACAAAGTTAGGAGGAAATAATTAAAAGTTATCTCCTTCCAATAAGACTTAAAGCACAGGCCTCAACCTACTTTAGTTGAAGAACTGGATTCAAGCCTTTGCTCCTCTCACTCATGGATCCACCTGTCATGAAGTTATTGAGTTGAAAGAGTGCGACATAATGTCTGACCGCATCCCAAGAATTCCATAAAATGAGCTGTTGAATTACTTCCCAGCAATTGATGGAGTCATCAAGAGCAAACAACATATGTTGTTTTATTTCATTGTATTCTAACACCAGGAATGTAGTTCCAACAAACATATTGATTTGATTATAATTGATACTTGGCCTGAAAACAGAATTCCAGTTTGGAAAAGTAACCCTTGAGGGATACTGCAGACACTGTTCCATTGTGTTTTAGCTTCCATGAGGTTACTAAGACTGATGACGAAGTTACTAATTAGTAAATGACAAGGTTACTAATCTGATACTCTGATTACATTCCATACAGTCTACATAATTATTCCTTTCTGTCCAGTAAAAAAGAATTTAAAAACAAGTGCCTCTAAAGTCTTTTGTATTATTCATATATTATTCATATATTTTATATATGGTATTACATGAGGGAGTGAATAAATACTAAAATGAGAGCAACATATTTATTAAAATATTAGGAGGTTATTTCCATTGTATATTCAAAATTTTAAAAATAGTAAAACATCCAATTTTTTAATCGGTATGAGTTTACTAATAATTGGTATGTTACAGAAAACAAAGAAAATATTTCTATTAAGAGTAATTTACTATTATAATATCATATTATATAATATATAGTATATACTATAATAATATACATATATATAATATATATAATAAATTTGCTGTAGAAATTAACAACACATTTAATCAATGTGGTAGGTAAACCATAGTGGAATTTATGATAAATTGTAATAAAATTTAAATTCTATTGCTTTATCATCTTAAGGGCTATTTTACAGAGCAAGTTACCTTGACAAATAACTAACATTATTTTTACTGTTTGATTACAGAAAAAAAGGTTCCATTTTTCATATACCATTGGATCTATCAGTCTTGACTGCGTATGAGATGCATCCTTAAATTAATATTTATCATGTTACTTTCTGCTCAGCTTACATGACCCCACACACTTTGTATCGCACACATTCTGCCCTGTGAAGAAGACGGTCATGACTACGTCAGGTAACTTTTCTACCCATCATGCGCTACATGTAGCTTTACGAGATGAGCACAGGCAAATTCATAAACTCTGCTACCTTAATGCAAAGAGGAGGGATGGTGAAAGTGAGTCAGAGTGAGAGAGAGAGGTGGTGTATGTTGTTTTATTTCATTGTATTCTAACACCAGGAATGTAGTTCCAACAAACATATTGATTTGATTATAATTGATACTTGGCCTGAAAACAGAATTCCAGTTTGGAAAAGTAACCCTTGAGGGATACTGCAGACACTGTTCCATTGTGTTTTAGCTTCCATGAGGTTACTAAGACTGATGACGAAGTTACTAATTAGTAAATGACAAGGTTACTAATCTGATACTCTGATTACATTCCATACAGTCTACATAATTATTCCTTTCTGTCCAGTAAAAAAGAATTTAAAAACAAGTGCCTCTAAAGTCTTTTGTATTATTCATATATTATTCATATATTTTATATATGGTATTACATGAGGGAGTGAATAAATACTAAAATGAGAGCAACATATTTATTAAAATATTAGGAGGTTATTTCCATTGTATATTCAAAATTTTAAAAATAGTAAAACATCCAATTTTTTAATCGGTATGAGTTTACTAATAATTGGTATGTTACAGAAAACAAAGAAAATATTTCTATTAAGAGTAATTTACTATTATAATATCATATTATATAATATATAGTATATACTATAATAATATACATATATATAATATATATAATAAATTTGCTGTAGAAATTAACAACACATTTAATCAATGTGGTAGGTAAACCATAGTGGAATTTATGATAAATTGTAATAAAATTTAAATTCTATTGCTTTATCATCTTAAGGGCTATTTTACAGAGCAAGTTACCTTGACAAATAACTAACATTATTTTTACTGTTTGATTACAGAAAAAAAGGTTCCATTTTTCATATACCATTGGATCTATCAGTCTTGACTGCGTATGAGATGCATCCTTAAATTAATATTTATCATGTTACTTTCTGCTCAGCTTACATGACCCCCACACACTTTGTATCGCACACATTCTGCCCTGTGAAGAAGACGGTCATGACTACGTCAGGTAACTTTTCTACCCATCATGCGCTACATGTAGCTTTACGAGATGAGCACAGGCAAATTCATAAACTCTGCTACCTTTATGCAAAGAGGAAGTTTGGGGAAAGTGAGACAGAGTGAGAGAGAGAGAGTGCTCTGTGTGCTCACTCTCGGTAAACAACAGCATTTGTGCAGAGCTTTGGGCACAGTCACAGTTAATGAAGGTGATACGCTGGTAAGAAAATATTACATTTTCAGAGTCTTCTGTGTGTGTGTTTTCTTTCTGACATGTGCTCCTCAATGAAGCTTGTTTGAAGGATACCAAAAAAGGAATCAATCAGGATGTTTTAAAAATCTGTTAAAGGTTTTTTAAAATTAGATGTGACTAAAAGGACTAGACAATGTAATGATGTTTTGTATTGTATCTCCTGAAAGACTTGCTATGACGAGACAGTGCCTAAAAAGGTGACTGCCACATAAGAGGCAACATAAATCCAGGCTCACTGTTCATTTTTTCTTTACTCCTAAGGTACACGTTGAGGATATTTTTCCTGAGATGGCAAAATTATTATGGAGTTTTGTAAATCTGCCTACCTGGAGACAATGAATGGAGCTTATATTCAGATTAATATGTGCCTGCTGAAAGTCAGTAGACAGGAAAATAACTATCATTACGTTGGGAAGTGCTCCATCCTAAAGACCATGTACAGCTATCATGATGTTTTGCTTCACTCCAAAATATAACTCTATCTAACCATATTTGAATGCAGATTTTCAAAAATAAAATATAACTAGAAAAAATATATATATACACATGCACAGAATGAACTGCGAGCTATGCCATGAGGCTTCCTCAGGCTATTTTAAATTGCATAATTCCTCATCACCACTGGCTCAACCCCAGAGAGCAGGCAGAGAGGAGGGCACATGCTTGAAGCGGTCATAAATAACAGCTTGAAAATGCTGATATCAAAATTTGTGTCATGTTTAAGAACAGCAAAGAAAGGAAAGATAGCATGCAAGTTTCCCCCTTTTTCCTTTTAGATGGTTAGAAACTGGACTTGCTTTGTAATTTTTGTCAAAATATGGTTCTGGTGGTTTAGTCGCTAAGTTGAGTCTGACTCTCTTGTAAGCCCATGAACTGTAGCCCACCAGGTTCTTCTGTCCATGGGATTTCTCAGGCAAGAGTACAGGAGTGGGCGGCTATTTCCTCCTCCCAGGGATCTTCCCAACCCAGGGATCAAACTCATGCCTCCTGCAATGCAAGCAAGATTCTTTTCCACTGAGCCACCAGGGAAGCCCCTATTTTAATATTCTGTTTCATGAAGCACACTGAGCAGTGATGCAAAGAGAGAATCTGATCACTTCTTAAGGATGTTGTCTTTCCTGGACCTATTCAAATCAAGTTGGAAACTTCTTGTATAACCTAGGGGGACCTGAATTTATCATAAACCGTATGAACAGTATATGCTTATTTACTGTGATCCCTTGCCTCTATTATCCTGAATCTACTTGTCTTGAAAATAATTTGGAAATTAATTCCAAGGACCATTAAATAAAACTGGCATTTTGGAAGTAAAGACAAGTGCCTTGTTTCTGATATTTAAGAGCCTGATCTTCAAGATTAGTTAGAAATTCAACCCAAGATGTATATGAATGTTATATTTTCATTATTAACCTTGCATAGGAATTCTAAAGTAGTGCTGAATCTCCCTGACCCTAAAAATCCTCAAATATTTTAGAGAATGTCAGACAATAGGTTGGAGAAGAAATGGCAACCCACTCCAGTATTCTTGCCTGGAAAATTTCATAGATGGAGAAGCCTGGCGAGCCATAGTCCATGAGGTCTCAAATATATGTATATGGGGCTTCCCTGACGGTTCAGTTGTGAGGAGTTTGCCTGCAATGCAGGAGATCGAGGTTTCATCCCTGGGTTGGGAAGACCCACTGGCGGAGGGCATGGCAACCCACTCCAGTATTCTCGCCTAGAGACTCCATGGACAGAGGAGCCTGGCAGGCTGCAGTCCATGGGGTCACACGGAGTCGGCCCCGACTGAAGTCTCTGAGCAGCAGGAGGCAATAGGAAAATGCCCATATGATAGCAGGCGGGCTACTGGACTCATAGGTCCGGACGCAAAGCTCCTCTCCGTCCACTGCCTCACTCCTCCATGAAACGGGCTGGCTGGAGAACATGCCACTGTGTAATTTTTGATGGTTAGAAACTGGACTTGCTTTGTAATTTTGTCAAAATATGGTTCTGGTGGTTTAGTCGCTAAGTTGAGTCTGACTCTCTTGTAAGCCCATGAACTGTAGCCCACCAGGTTCTTCTGTCCATGGGATTTCTCAGGCAAGAGTACAGGAGTGGGCGGCTATTTCCTCCTCCCAGGGATCTTCCCAACCCAGGGATCAAACTCATGCCTCCTGCAATGCAAGCAAGATTCTTTTCCACTGAGCCACCAGGGAAGCCCCTATTTTAATATTCTGTTTCATGAAGCACACTGAGCAGTGATGCAAAGAGAGAATCTGATCACTTCTTAAGGATGTTGTCTTTCCTGGACCTATTCAAATCAAGTTGGAAACTTCTTGTATAACCTAGGGGGACCTGAATTTATCATAAACCGTATGAACAGTATATGCTTATTTACTGTGATCCCTTGCCTCTATTATCCTGAATCTACTTGTCTTGAAAATAATTTGGAAATTAATTCCAAGGACCATTAAATAAAACTGGCATTTTGGAAGTAAAGACAAGTGCCTTGTTTCTGATATTTAAGAGCCTGATCTTCAAGATTAGTTAGAAATTCAACCCAAGATGTATATGAATGTTATATTTTCATTATTAACCTTGCATAGGAATTCTAAAGTAGTGCTGAATCTCCCTGACCCTAAAAATCCTCAAATATTTTAGAGAATGTCAGACAATAGGTTGGAGAAGAAATGGCAACCCACTCCAGTATTCTTGCCTGGAAAATTTCATAGATGGAGAAGCCTGGCGAGCCATAGTCCATGAGGTCTCAAATATATGTATATGGGGCTTCCCTGACGGTTCAGTTGTGAGGAGTTTGCCTGCAATGCAGGAGATCGAGGTTTCATCCCTGGGTTGGGAAGACCCACTGGCGGAGGGCATGGCAACCCACTCCAGTATTCTCGCCTAGAGACTCCATGGACAGAGGAGCCTGGCAGGCTGCAGTCCATGGGGTCACACGGAGTCGGCCCCGACTGAAGTCTCTGAGCAGCAGGAGGCAATAGGAAAATGCCCATATGATAGCAGGCGGGCTACTGGACTCATAGGTCCGGACGCAAAGCTCCTCTCCGTCCACTGCCTCACTCCTCCATGAAACGGGCTGGCTGGAGAACATGCCACAGAAACATACAATCACCCTGTCAGACTCTTCCAGTTCCAAAGGCGTCTGCCACGCCAGGTGCTGATTATCACAAAGGGCATTCATGAAAGGAAGTAGGGAAGAGCCACTCTGACGTGTTTATCCTTAGCATTCTGCGGGGCTGGGAGCTCCCCAGTTCAGGGCACAGACTAAACCTCTCACACAGCATGCTGGCAGGTGGAGCCAGGGGTTCCTCCCTCAGCCCTGCGTCTGGGGGGTGTCCAGGCGGCTTCCCCCTGCCCCCTGCACAGCAACACCAAGGCCGCACCCCCCTTTGTCTCTGAGGGCCAAGTGTTTGATCAGACAGCCTCTGAGGCCTCCTGTCACAGTCGAGAGACTCGGGGCAGTTAGCTGAGGCAAGGTGACAGGCCATCATTCGGGTTTCTCAGATGTGGTGCCACGCCTTCTACAGGGCGAAGGAGAAACCAAGCGGAAGCAGAGGTCCAGTGGCTGAATGACAGGGAAGTGAGGAAATTAAGGGGAAGCGGCAATTCAGTCGTTTGGAGATATGACTAACCCCTCGTCCCCGGAGTATCAGAGTCATCAATTTGGAGCTAGAATTCATTCAGTTAAAAATTTTCCTAAAATAATTTTAAGAGAAGATTAGAGTAACACAGTCCAAAAATATATTTCCAAAGGAAATGGCTATAATTAAGATGTGCAAAGAACAGAGAAGGAGAAAAGTTAAACAAGGGCGTTCCTTTATATGTGTCTTTCTATAAAAATAGATGTTATAACTCATGAATATATGGGTTTCTAGTATCACAGGATAGTTCGTAAAGTAGACTAAATGCTAATACCGTCAAGGGCTTTAACTTTTTAAAAATGTTCTTTTCATACAGTTCCAAGTATTTTTTTACATGTATCTCTTGTCTCTGTGCATTTATTTCTGTAATAATTCAGTTGAGTAACTGTAATTAACATCATGTTCTTGATTAATTCTTAAAAAGAAGACAGCTGGAAGAGACGAAGCACTTTAACCCACTTTAGGACAGAGGCCCAAAGTTAAACCCTCTGAAGCAGGGAACAGGGCCAGGCCACGGGCATGCCAAGATAAGACACACTGAAGAGTTTAGAAGGAAGCATGTTTTGGAGGCAAAGAAAGGACAGTTGAAGGGAGGTGACAGATAAAACTGGCAGATAACGGGATAAAGTGCAAACATAACGGAACCACTGGCAGCCCCAGTCCCTGGTCACAGTCCTTTTGCAAATGTTCCAGGAGCAAACACTGTCTCCTGTGATTTGTATTCTCGGTATTTTACTTGGACTTTGGCCTTTCAAGATCCAACATGAACACTATTCTCCAATGACCGTGCCAGCAGATCTGCTGAGATTTTAGAACAGACATCCCACGCATGTATTTGCATGAAAGCCCAAGAAGGAATTTCTTATGGCAAGAAAGATGTGTTCATCTTATCTTAAATCAGTGGGTTAGTATCACAGAGAACCATCGCTTTTGATCAGAGTAGAATGAATGAATGAGCTTGGTATATGGCTCTCATCCCAGTGATCTGTGAGGGAGTTTGTCAGAGCTCTAACAAGAGAAAATGGAGGAAAACTAAGCTGTTCAAATATATATTTTTAGTTGAAAGCACAAAGAAATACTGATATGCTGCCCGCAGCCACACAGTGTAACGCAAGCTCAGATGAAAGATACTTCTGTCTACTTATGGATTCTCTTAAAATATGGTAGAGTATGAAATAGAGAGCAAGAACATAGTACATTCAATTAACAGTTTTGCCTAAGCTAACACACAAACAATTAAGCAATCATTCTCAATATGAAGCAGGAGAAATTCATGTAAAACAATATATCAGAAATGAGGCTCAGTAAGCGAGACATAGGAAGACAGGGGAGGCATAGGCCATGTTCTGCAGCTGGAAGTCTTACTTTCACAGGTACATACGTGGAGGCGATTGAGACAGTGGGGTATTTCTGGAATACGTATGAGTTAAAATGGGAATTTATTTTCTAAGTCTCCTAAAGCCTGGAATGGAAAGATTCAAATAGGGGCTGGGAGATTTATTCGTAATAAAATATCAGTTGAAGTAACTGATAGCACTTTAACATCATGTTCTTGATTAATTCTTAAAAAGAAGACAGCTGGAAGAGACGAAGCACTTTAACCCACTTTAGGACAGAGGCCCAAAGTTAAACCCTCTGAAGCAGGGAACAGGGCCAGGCCACGGGCATGCCAAGATAAGACACACTGAAGAGTTTAGAAGGAAGCATGTTTTGGAGGCAAAGAAAGGACAGTTGAAGGGAGGTGACAGATAAAACTGGCAGATAACGGGATAAAGTGCAAACATAACGGAACCACTGGCAGCCCCAGTCCCTGGTCACAGTCCTTTTGCAAATGTTCCAGGAGCAAACACTGTCTCCTGTGATTTGTATTCTCGGTATTTTACTTGGACTTTGGCCTTTCAAGATCCAACATGAACACTATTCTCCAATGACCGTGCCAGCAGATCTGCTGAGATTTTAGAACAGACATCCCACGCATGTATTTGCATGAAAGCCCAAGAAGGAATTTCTTATGGCAAGAAAGATGTGTTCATCTTATCTTAAATCAGTGGGTTAGTATCACAGAGAACCATCGCTTTTGATCAGAGTAGAATGAATGAATGAGCTTGGTATATGGCTCTCATCCCAGTGATCTGTGAGGGAGTTTGTCAGAGCTCTAACAAGAGAAAATGGAGGAAAACTAAGCTGTTCAAATATATATTTTTAGTTGAAAGCACAAAGAAATACTGATATGCTGCCCGCAGCCACACAGTGTAACGCAAGCTCAGATGAAAGATACTTCTGTCTACTTATGGATTCTCTTAAAATATGGTAGAGTATGAAATAGAGAGCAAGAACATAGTACATTCAATTAACAGTTTTGCCTAAGCTAACACACAAACAATTAAGCAATCATTCTCAATATGAAGCAGGAGAAATTCATGTAAAACAATATATCAGAAATGAGGCTCAGTAAGCGAGACATAGGAAGACAGGGGAGGCATAGGCCATGTTCTGCAGCTGGAAGTCTTACTTTCACAGGTACATACGTGGAGGCGATTGAGACAGTGGGGTATTTCTGGAATACGTATGAGTTAAAATGGGAATTTATTTTCTAAGTCTCCTAAAGCCTGGAATGGAAAGATTCAAATAGCTGGGGACTGGCTGACTCGGACTTAGATCACATTCTCTTATTTCTATGTCGGAGATGGCAGAGTGTATTAAAAATACATATGATTCAACTATATGCGACCTAGAAGAAATTCAGTTATACGTATGGGAATGAAAATAAAAATACAATGCATCAAAATATGCACACACAGCTACATAACAATGAACATGGCAATATGCTAGATTATAATGATCAGGTGTATTGTATTAATAACAACTAAAGCAACCACTAATAAAATTATGTAAATGAATACACGGAAAAAGAAAAATCAGTACTGGGGGAAATCTTCAGAACACTGTGTGCATGAAAATTATAAACCTACGGACAATTAAAAAAAACAGAAGAACCTCTCAGCTCTTAGGTCTAGACAAAGGGAGACCTGACATCAAATGGATTACTCATGAAAGAGAAAAAGAAAAAAAATAATGATAAACTGATATTCTTTTTGTACTGTTAAATTTTGGCCTCTTTTATTGGTCCTGTTTTTCTATTTATTTATCTTCATCCATCTTTATTCTTTGGCCTGTGTGGGCCCCCACCACAGTGGCCTCTCTCGTTGCAGAGCACTATCTCTGGGCGCAAGCAGTCCAGAGCACTGGCTGGCAACTGGACACATCAGTCCAGCTGCTCCGTGGCACATGGGATCTTCCTGGGCCAGGATCGAACCAGTGCCCCTTGCATGGCAAGGCGGACTCGTTACCCACTGGACCACCAGGCAAGCCCTGATAATTCTTTTTTTTTTTTTTTTAAGGCCCTGTTAAGAAGATGTAGAGAAACTATAGACTAGGAGAAAATATTTGCTAATCACATGTTGGAGAAAGATATATTATCTAGAAAAGAATAAAGAGCTCTGGAAACACAAGCATTAAAAATCAAAGAAAGGACTTCCTGATGGTCCAGTGGCTAAGACTCTGAGCTCCCAAGGCAGGGAACCCACGTTCACTCCCTGGCCTGGGAACTAGATCCACATGCTGCAACGAAGACCTAGCACACATAAATTAAAAAATATATATATTTTAAACCAAAACCAAAATAAATCAATTAGAAAATGGGTAAGAAGACTTGGAGAGTTTACTTAGAACATACAAATGATAAATAAACACACGAAGAGATGCTCACATTTTTAGTTCCTAAGGGAGTCAAATGAAAGGACACTGTGATGTCATGCCTCCTAGAAGAGCTAAAGTTTTTTTTAAATGGAGCTGATTTCAAATGTAGAAAAGGATGTGGAGAAGCTAATTGCTTTGCTGCTGGGACTGTAAAATGGTTATAGTCCCTCTGGAAAGGTGTATGGAAGTTCTTCTCTCAATTAGACAATGTCATGTAATTCAGCAATTTTATTCCTGCATGTTTATTCCAGAGGAATTAAATCTTACATATCACAAAAACCTGTACTCAAATATATGTAATAGACTCATACTGAAAATATCTTTCAATTGAAGAAATCTAGAATAAATAGACCAAATCCATATCATTCAGCAAGAGAAGGAATGTACTGTTGATTCGGCAATGCATAGATCTTAAGGACTTCATGCTGTGTGAAGATAGCCAACTGCCTGGACCTGACAGAAGCAGGGAGGGAGGTCGCACTGGGGGCCGCCAGGGTGGGAGGGTGCTGTGGCTGTAAAGCAAACCCCCGTGAAACTGACGGAATCTGAGTTCGACCGCGCGACTCCGCCAATGCCCGGTTCCGGGCGGTGCTCGGCCGCAGTCAGCACCGCGTCATGACTGGGCACCTGCGCAACCACCACGCATGATCTTCCTCTAGTCTTCCTTGCCTTCTGTTTTGTGTTCTTTAGGGTAATCTATAAATATGCTGAAATTAATGGACTGTTTAAATAAATGGAAACAACACACCAAGTTGGATACATCAAGATGAAGCAATTGATGTGGAATTTCTAGGAATGAGGCAAGCAAAGTCACACCAGAGCCTACCAGCAGAAATTGCTGGGTTTCGAAGCTGAACTGTGATGACAATTTCATCACAGATGATGGCAATTTCATCACATTTCTGATGAAATTTAAAATCTTTGAATTATAAGTCAAAGCTTGAAGTTGAAGATAAAAAGTCTATTTGAATTCAGAGGAAGTTGCCTAGGATCTTACTTACATGCTTATGTGTTTATTTTCACACGTAGTATCCCCAATGTCCTTGACCTATCCATAGACTGTATTTTTCACCTAAATTCTGGAAAACACGTTTACTATCGAGAGACACTCATTTGGAGGGAAGGAGAATGTTAAAATCTAACAACAAATGATTTATATATTTTGTGGGCGTGTTAATGAGATTGTAGAGAATTTCTGCACCATAGTTAAGAACAAAAACTTGTTTCATGAGCACTGAAAACCGTGTACAGCCTATATTATTCTTACAATAAATGCCCTTCAAAAATATAAAATGGGACAAAGACAGCCTCTTCAACAAATGGTACTGGGAAAATTGGACAGCTACATGCAAAAAAATGAAGTTGGAACATTCCCTGACACCATGCACAAAGATCAACTCAAAATGGATTAAAGACCTAAATGTAAGACCAGAAACCCTAAGGCTCTTAGAGGAGACTATAGGCAAAACACTCAAGGACATACATCAAAGCAAGATCTTCTCTGACCCACCTATTAGAATAGTGGAACTAAAATAAAAAATTAATGTGGGACGTAATGAAACTTAAAAGCTTTTGTACAGCAAAATAAACTACAAAAAAGCTGAACAGACAACCCACAGAATGGGAGAAAATCATAGCAAATGAAACAACAGACAAAGAATTAATCTCCAAAATCCACAAGCAACTCAGATAACTCAACCGGAAAAATAAAGAACCCAATCAAA
Source organism: Tragulus kanchil (assembly GCA_022376925.1). Taxonomy (NCBI): domain Eukaryota; kingdom Metazoa; phylum Chordata; class Mammalia; order Artiodactyla; family Tragulidae; genus Tragulus; species Tragulus kanchil. The sequence continues at coordinate 165,031,167 of JAIOJX010000003.1, read as the reverse complement.
AAATGGGAAAAGGATCTAAACAGACACCTCTTCAAAGAGAACATGCAGATGGTCCTAAAACACATGAAACGATGCTCAGCCTCACTTATTATTAGAGAAATGCAAATCAAAACTACAATGAGATATCACCTCACACCCGTCAGAATGGCCATCATCAACAAATAGACAGACAATTAATGCTGGAGAGGGTGTGGAGAAAAGGGAACCCTCTTGCATTGCTGGTGGGAAAGTAAATTGATACAGCCTCTATGGAAGACAGTATGGAGATTCCTTAAAAAACTAGAAATAGAAGCACCATATGACCCAGCAATCCCACTCTTAGGCTTATACCCTGATGAAATCAAAACTGAAAGAGGCGGGCTTCCCTGGTGGTCCAGTGGGCAAGGACACTGCCTTGCAGTGAAAGGTGCACCAGCTCGATCCCTGGCCTGGGAAGATCCCACGTGCTGTGGAGCGGCTGGACCAATGTGTCCAATTACTGAGCCGGGGCTCTGGAGCACATGCGCCCAGAGCCGGTGCTCTGAGACAACAGAGGCCACCGCGACAGGAGGCCCACATGGGCCAAAGAACAAAGATGGATGAAAACTAGATAAATGAAAGACCAAGAGAAGTGGCCCGCCCACCCCCTCCCTCCCCAACCCGCCCCCTCCAATAAATAAATAAATAAATAAATAAATAAAATCTTAAAAAAAAAACTGAAAGAGGCACCTGTACCCCAATGTTCATTGCAGCTCTCTATACAATAGCTAGAACATGGAAGCAACCTAGATGTCCATCGACGAATGAATGGATAAAGAAGCTCTGGTACATATACACAATGGAATACTACTCAGCTGTAAAAAGAAATGCAAAAGAATCAGCCCTAATGAGGTGGCTGGATCTAGAACCTATTATAAAAAGTGAAGTCAGTCAAAAAGAGAAGGACAAGCACAATATACTAACACATATATATATGGAATCTAGTAGGATAGTAATGATAACACATGCAGTGAAACAATGAAAAAACAGTCATGGACAGTAGACATATGGACATGGTGAGGATGAACAATCGGTGGGAGGCATAGAAGAAGTAGCATGAAAACCTATACTATCGTATGTGGAAAAAAATAGCTATTGTCATTGCACTGTGAGAAAAGGAGATCCTGCAAGGGTGCTGTGTGACGGCCTGGAGGGGTGGGATGGGGGGCATATACATATGACTAATATGGGATCATACATATCTGTAAACAACAAAACTCTGTAAAAGTAAAAAGTAAAATAAAACAATGACATGACATAGCTGAAAAGAGGTTGTTGGAGAAAAGGGAACCCTCTTGCATTGCTGGTGGGAAAGTAAATTGATACAGCCTCTATGGAAGACAGTATGGAGATTCCTTAAAAAACTAGAAATAGAAGCACCATATGACCCAGCAATCCCACTCTTAGGCTTATACCCTGATGAAATCAAAACTGAAAGAGGCGGGCTTCCCTGGTGGTCCAGTGGGCAAGGACACTGCCTTGCAGTGAAAGGTGCACCAGCTCGATCCCTGGCCTGGGAAGATCCCACGTGCTGTGGAGCGGCTGGACCAATGTGTCCAATTACTGAGCCGGGGCTCTGGAGCACATGCGCCCAGAGCCGGTGCTCTGAGACAACAGAGGCCACCGCGACAGGAGGCCCACATGGGCCAAAGAACAAAGATGGATGAAAACTAGATAAATGAAAGACCAAGAGAAGTGGCCCGCCCACCCCCTCCCTCCCCAACCCGCCCCCTCCAATAAATAAATAAATAAATAAATAAATAAATAAAATCTTAAAAAAAAAACTGAAAGAGGCACCTGTACCCCAATGTTCATTGCAGCTCTCTATACAATAGCTAGAACATGGAAGCAACCTAGATGTCCATCGACGAATGAATGGATAAAGAAGCTCTGGTACATATACACAATGGAATACTACTCAGCTGTAAAAAGAAATGCAAAAGAATCAGCCCTAATGAGGTGGCTGGATCTAGAACCTATTATAAAAAGTGAAGTCAGTCAAAAAGAGAAGGACAAGCACAATATACTAACACATATATATATGGAATCTAGTAGGATAGTAATGATAACACATGCAGTGAAACAATGAAAAAACAGTCATGGACAGTAGACATATGGACATGGTGAGGATGAACAATCGGTGGGAGGCATAGAAGAAGTAGCATGAAAACCTATACTATCGTATGTGGAAAAAAATAGCTATTGTCATTGCACTGTGAGAAAAGGAGATCCTGCAAGGGTGCTGTGTGACGGCCTGGAGGGGTGGGATGGGGGGCATATACATATGACTAATATGGGATCATACATATCTGTAAACAACAAAACTCTGTAAAAGTAAAAAGTAAAATAAAAGTTAAAAAAAAATAAATACCCTTAATAGCCATTGCAGTTCTAGATTGCAAGTTCACATTCTGTGAATGACATGTGTCTTTTCACAGGTGTGCAAGCAAAATCTGGTGTTGATGATGTATATATTTTAACACGCATGCTTTAATTATCATCACATATAACTTAAAATCTGGTTAAGATAGCATATTTAAGGATTCATTTAACTAATAGGACTAACTGAAGTAATTCCTGCACATTCCATACTATTTCAGTTTGTTCTGTCAAAATCTATGATCTAGCTTAATCCCACTGTGTTGGTACTTGTCTCTTTTCCAATGCCCATATGGGATTTGCTGGAATGTTCTATTATTATCTATTTTTGTGTCTATTCTAGCAATTGTAGAGCAATTCACAGCCATTCCCAAAAGCAGCTTTCTTCTATGACTACAGAACTCTGCAATAATTACCATACATGGCCATTTGATAGTCTTTATATTGCCATTGTGATGCAGAAATGCATAAAGTTGGTAGTACAAAATCGTTGGAGGCTGTCTGCATCTGACTGATACACAGAATTTTATTGTTATGAAAAGAGCAACAGAACAGATGCACAGAATTGAGAGCATGGGTTCTTAGTTTGTAGAAAAGGGACTAACTGGGCTTCCCTGGTGGTCCAGTGGGTAGACAGTCTGCTTTGCAGTGCAGGGGGCACCAATTCGATCCCTGGCTCGGGAGAATTCCATGTGCCATGGAGCGACTGCACTGGTGTGTCCTTTAGAAGCCAGCACTCTGGAGCACATGCTCCCAGAGCTGGTGCTCTGCAACAAGAGAGGCCACTGCTATGGGAGGCCCACACAGGCCAAAGAACAAAGATGGGTGAAAACAAATAATTACAAAAAACAATAAAGTGCCAAAATTTTTTTTTTAATGTTGAAGGAAAAACGGAGAAATCATGGATCCAGAGCAGACAGGGCAGATATGCCATATACTGCAATACACATACACACACACACATATATGTATGTATATATATATATATTTGTAATTTGACAAGAAAGTGCTACTGGAGGATGCTTAAATTCATGTGTTTCTTTTTCTCATCTCTATATTTCTTATGCTATTTTAAAATCTCTATGCGCACACATATTTACCTGTGTGTTTAGTCGCTCAGTCATGTCTGACTCTTTGCAACCCCATGGACTGTAGACCCCAGATGCCTCTGCCCATGGGATTCTCCAGGCAAGAACACTGGAGTGGGGCTGCAATTCCCTTCTCCAGGGGATCTTCGCCACCTAAGGACTGAACTCACATCTCTTGCACTGCAGGTGGATTCTTACCGCTGAGTGCTGATAAAATGGTAAGCACTTCTAGATAGAAGTGAACTGTCCCTTCATGTCAAGTAACGCACCTTTTCTTCAGGCAAGCTGTCAGTTTGCAGCCAAATTTTCAAATTGATTTTTCGCATCCAATTTTTTGTAGCAGTTCTCATAGCAAAGGATAATCAACAGTAATATGCTAAGGATCACAAAGCTGCAATGTTTTACCACACAAAATTGACCTTTAATTTGAAATGGCACGCTCCAGTCCTAGCGTTCATGCCCCCTGAAGCAAATCCCAAACATTCTCATGGGTATTCTCCAGATTAGAATCCACAGAGGCAGCTATATATCTAAACCGTACCTCTTTGCTGTTTTACTAGAAGGTAAGGCTTTTCAGTAAAAAGGAAAACAAGTGTCCAAAGGGTAATCTAGAAAATCAACATATTTTATTCATCACACCGTTTCCTTGATACTATTACAACAAAATAAATTTATTCTCTGTTAAAGCTTCTCTTGGGGAATAAAATGAATATAGTCTCTATTTAAGTGAAACTGAAAGTGTAGTAACATTTAGGACATGCTACGCCATAGGTTTCCCAAGTGGTGCTAGTGGTAAAGAATCTGCTGCCTATTGCAGGAGACATAAGAGATGAGGGCTGCATCCCTCGCTTGAGAAGATTCCTTAGAGAAAGAAATGGCAACCCATCCCAGTCTTCTTGCCTGGAAAATTCCATGGACAGAGGAGCCTGGCAGGCTACAGTCTATGGGGTCACAGAGAGTGAGACACAAATGAGCAACTGAGCACATGCCACAGGCACTCTAGTTATGAATTCAAGTGCTGGTTAGTGAGATATTTTCAGGCCAGCTCTGCCTCATGTGACATTATACTCTGAAAATGATGGGATGCTAGAAAATTATGAAAAGGACAAAAGCAGAGGATGCAGGTGCCTGGCTCTGTGAGCAGCCCCAGCTGGCTTCAACCTTTGTAGAACATGAGATGACACAATCCCACCATTTCTATAGGCTGAGGGCTGCAGCCACAGGATTGTTGATCATGAAAATTAACTACCCCCACATGCTAAAGGCAGATCTCTTCTTATGGCTGTTTTACTTGAGACACTTTAGAATAAGGAAGAAGAACTTATGTGTTATGCTCTGCCTTGAGGGACAGACCTCACAACCATCACCAAAGTGGTAACTCTACTGTTCCAAATATGCACCTGAAATTCCTGCTGAAATTCCATTTCCAAAGTACATGGCAAGAATGAAAAATCATATCAGATGATTTCAGTGACAACAGTGAGAGAAAATCCTAAGTAGACTTATCTGCATCTCCAAACAGTATGAGCTTCAAAATTCTGTACACACACATGTATGTACAAACATTATATGCATTATGTAACTACTATACATAGAGTTGGCAGAACATTAGTACTTAAAATGGAGAAGGAAAGGGCAACCCATTGTAGTATTTCTTTTTCATATATTTTTTGCTGGGCTAGGTCTTCACAGAGGAGGGGGTGGGAAGACTGGAGACAGAGAACAGAGAAGTAGGAAGGTCTATTAGGGGCAGCGAGGACACCAATGCTGCTGGAGGGAAGGGAGTTGAGGGTGGGGGGAGGCAGATTAGGGAAAGACTCCCAGGCTTTCAGCGACAGTAATGAACACATGCAAGTGGTCATATTACAAGTTCTGTTTATATGTGGATATTAGACTCAGCAAGATTTACTGGTCTATGATATGTGGGTTGTAGAGAAAGAAGAACTCAAGGACTATTCTACAATCATGTGTGTATGTGTACTTGAGCAAATGTAAAAATGTGGGTGTCACTGAAAAAGGGACATTAACTGACAAGCAGGTATGAGGAAACAGAACCACAGTATGGGTCACGTTCAGTAGGAGATGCCTATGATATAATCGGGCCTCCTGGGTGGTGCTAGTGGTAAAGAACCTGCCTCCCAATGCAGGAGATGCAAGAGATATGGGTTCGATCCCTGGGTTTGGAAGATCCCTGGAGGAGGGCAAGGCAATCCACTCCAGTACTCTTGCCTGGAGAATCCCACGGACAGAGAAGCCTGTTGGGCTACAGTCCATGGGGTCACAAAGAGTTGGACACAACTGAGGAGACTTAGGATACACACATATGCATACACATTAAGTGGATATATTGACTAAACAGTTGGATATTAGAGTCTGGAGTGCAGGTGTATGTTCTACGCTTAAAACATACATACACGTGAAAAGTCATCAGATTGAATAGGAGTAACCAAGAGGAGTGGGTACGAACAGAAGGAGACATGCTCTGGGATTTCTGGGGCATCCCAGCTCTTATCAGAGGTGACGGAAGACTAACAAGTGGAGCCAGGGAAGACCTGGAACCACAGCTGCTGCTAAGGAAACCCGTCCATTAGTAAAGACCAGCAGAGGTGAATGCTTCCCACTGGTCTCATGTCTCCCACACCTGTAACCTTATTCTTGCGTCCACAAGACCACTTACACCAACTTCACCATCCACAGATGATGCAAAGTCTTCCTGTATTAAGAAAATCCTGTTTTGTCGTGTTTTCTTCAAGCCTCATTCACCACCTCTCCCCAGTTCAGTCTGCGCATTTAATGAACTCCCAAATGCTTTGCTCTTGCATGTTATCTTTCTATTCTTTCTTTCTTCTGTGGATTGGCTCACTACTTCCATAATCCTGGAATGATCTGTTAACCTCTACCCCAAATTCTGCTCAATCATCACCTTCTCCACATTAACACCACCCCTTTACAGAGTTGCTGTTTATTGGGCTCAGGCTTCAGCGACAGTAATGAACACATGCAAGTGGTCATATTACAAGTTCTGTTTATATGTGGATATTAGACTCAGCAAGATTTACTGGTCTATGATATGTGGGTTGTAGAGAAAGAAGAACTCAAGGACTATTCTACAATCATGTGTGTATGTGTACTTGAGCAAATGTAAAAATGTGGGTGTCACTGAAAAAGGGACATTAACTGACAAGCAGGTATGAGGAAACAGAACCACAGTATGGGTCACGTTCAGTAGGAGATGCCTATGATATAATCGGGCCTCCTGGGTGGTGCTAGTGGTAAAGAACCTGCCTCCCAATGCAGGAGATGCAAGAGATATGGGTTCGATCCCTGGGTTTGGAAGATCCCTGGAGGAGGGCAAGGCAATCCACTCCAGTACTCTTGCCTGGAGAATCCCACGGACAGAGAAGCCTGTTGGGCTACAGTCCATGGGGTCACAAAGAGTTGGACACAACTGAGGAGACTTAGGATACACACATATGCATACACATTAAGTGGATATATTGACTAAACAGTTGGATATTAGAGTCTGGAGTGCAGGTGTATGTTCTACGCTTAAAACATACATACACGTGAAAAGTCATCAGATTGAATAGGAGTAACCAAGAGGAGTGGGTACGAACAGAAGGAGACATGCTCTGGGATTTCTGGGGCATCCCAGCTCTTATCAGAGGTGACGGAAGACTAACAAGTGGAGCCAGGGAAGACCTGGAACCACAGCTGCTGCTAAGGAAACCCGTCCATTAGTAAAGACCAGCAGAGGTGAATGCTTCCCACTGGTCTCATGTCTCCCACACCTGTAACCTTATTCTTGCGTCCACAAGACCACTTACACCAACTTCACCATCCACAGATGATGCAAAGTCTTCCTGTATTAAGAAAATCCTGTTTTGTCGTGTTTTCTTCAAGCCTCATTCACCACCTCTCCCCAGTTCAGTCTGCGCATTTAATGAACTCCCAAATGCTTTGCTCTTGCATGTTATCTTTCTATTCTTTCTTTCTTCTGTGGATTGGCTCACTACTTCCATAATCCTGGAATGATCTGTTAACCTCTACCCCAAATTCTGCTCAATCATCACCTTCTCCACATTAACCTAGGTCCAACCAAGAAATCCCAGAGCACCTTGTCTGTACACCTATCATTGACTTTACGACATGCGTGCTCAGTTGCTCATCTGTATCCAACTCTTTGTGAATCCACAGATGTCAGTCCACCAGATGCCTCTCCATGGGATATCCCAGGCAAGAGTACTGGAGTGGGTTTCCACTTCCTTCTCCTGACTCTGCCACATTGTACTATAATTATATGTACCTTTTTAATGCTTTTCTAGACGCTAAGTAGAAAGATATATAAAGTTCACAACAGGGCCTATCACGTAGTAATTGCTAAAAAACTGAAAACGCATCTCCATTTGAAAAAATCTAATTCAAATTAATACTAACCTAATTTCAAAGCTCGACAGAAATGTACTACAATTTACATCTTATTCCTGCACTTTTTATCATAACTGCTATACCAATCACAATCTTTTATGTTAGAAATCAAATGACAGAATGTTATAATTATTAATGAAATTGATATAGAACATGAAGTGACCAACAGAAACACTTCATGACCATCTTTCGTGCCTCTGCAGTTACTACCCTAATGCTCTTTATTCTGTGTCTGGATTGAAGCTACCCTTGGGTGTCCTTTCATTTCGGGCTGAATGATTCCCTTTCATATTTCTCCAGAAAGGGTCAGCTTCACCAGTTAATGGAATAGCTACAATGCACTCAGCCCCATTTCCTCTTAAAAGCTGCGGGGCGGTATTTCTGGGGCATCCCAGCTCTTATCAGAGGTGACGGAAGACTAACAAGTGGAGCCAGGGAAGACCTGGAACCACAGCTGCTGCTAAGGAAACCCGTCCATTAGTAAAGACCAGCAGAGGTGAATGCTTCCCACTGGTCTCATGTCTCCCACACCTGTAACCTTATTCTTGCGTCCACAAGACCACTTACACCAACTTCACCATCCACAGATGATGCAAAGTCTTCCTGTATTAAGAAAATCCTGTTTTGTCGTGTTTTCTTCAAGCCTCATTCACCACCTCTCCCCAGTTCAGTCTGCGCATTTAATGAACTCCCAAATGCTTTGCTCTTGCATGTTATCTTTCTATTCTTTCTTTCTTCTGTGGATTGGCTCACTACTTCCATAATCCTGGAATGATCTGTTAACCTCTACCCCAAATTCTGCTCAATCATCACCTTCTCCACATTAACCTAGGTCCAACCAAGAAATCCCAGAGCACCTTGTCTGTACACCTATCATTGACTTTACGACATGCGTGCTCAGTTGCTCATCTGTATCCAACTCTTTGTGAATCCACAGATGTCAGTCCACCAGATGCCTCTCCATGGGATATCCCAGGCAAGAGTACTGGAGTGGGTTTCCACTTCCTTCTCCTGACTCTGCCACATTGTACTATAATTATATGTACCTTTTTAATGCTTTTCTAGACGCTAAGTAGAAAGATATATAAAGTTCACAACAGGGCCTATCACGTAGTAATTGCTAAAAAACTGAAAACGCATCTCCATTTGAAAAAATCTAATTCAAATTAATACTAACCTAATTTCAAAGCTCGACAGAAATGTACTACAATTTACATCTTATTCCTGCACTTTTTATCATAACTGCTATACCAATCACAATCTTTTATGTTAGAAATCAAATGACAGAATGTTATAATTATTAATGAAATTGATATAGAACATGAAGTGACCAACAGAAACACTTCATGACCATCTTTCGTGCCTCTGCAGTTACTACCCTAATGCTCTTTATTCTGTGTCTGGATTGAAGCTACCCTTGGGTGTCCTTTCATTTCGGGCTGAATGATTCCCTTTCATATTTCTCCAGAAAGGGTCAGCTTCACCAGTTAATGGAATAGCTACAATGCACTCAGCCCCATTTCCCTCTACTTGAGAATGATCCCTGTCTGACTTTTGTAGGTTTTCTGTGTCTGCTGCTATTCTCTCTTTAGAATTTCATATATATATATATATATATGTATATATACATATATATATCTATATGCCTTTTCATGATCAGATCATTTGGGGTTGAATGATAAAATGAAAAATAACTCTCCTCTACTTTGCTTCTATAATCATAAAGTGCTTGCCAGGGACTAAATAGCAGAGACACATCCTCAGTCCTAATTCTTTAAGTCAATTATTCTGCAATTGTCTGTTCCCTCATATTCTCACTCAATTTCTTGTTCAGTCATCCATTCACTGAGTTTGACCATCACTAGTTTTTACTTGAAGCTTTCTTGATGCATGGCTGATAGTAAAGAAATTATTAAAAGAACCAGATAGAAATTCTGTGGTTATAAGATACAATAAATGAAATAAAATTCCATTAAGGAGACTCAATAAAATTTGAGCATGTGGGAGGGAAAAAAAATCAGTAAATTGAAGATAGTGGTATTGAAATTACTCAGTGAGCAGAAAGAGGCAGAAAAAAGCAAACCGCCAAATATTATTGAATTTAAATGATATAAGGCAAAAAGACTTTTCCTCATTCTCTTCTTAAATAATTATTTTTATTTTTCCATTTAGATATATAATCCACCTGCAATTTGTAAGGTGTGAGGTAAGAGTCCAGATGAATTTATTTGTTTATATGTAAAACTAATTGAACTAGCAGTATTTGTAAAAATGACTACATATTCTCCAACTATAGTAACATACCATGTCATTTTAAGAAATACTGTGTATGCACTATTCTGTTTCACCGGATTATTTATCAAACTGTATCATTATCAGATTATATTAAATCCTACAGCTCTATGTTACTATCTGACAGAGGAAGTTCAACATAATTTCCTTTGTCAAGATGGCATTGACATTACTGTTTTTGTTTTTGAAATTTATACTTGAGTATTATTTTCTTTTCAGGTTTGATGAAAGTATTATCTGGAAGTTACTTATACCTGTTCAAATATTTCATGTATTTACTGATTTCCTGTGTTCTTTGATTTACTTATTTCATTATTTGGTTATTTAGCAGCCAATCTCAAGGTAGTTTGGAAAGAAACTATGTTTGAATGCATGGTCTGTATACTTTCAAAGACCCTGGTTTGTTCTTCCAATTTCACACAATGAATACGAATACTTCTCTAAATAACTACAGTATTTTGTTACTTATAGATGAAAATAGAAGAAAAATATCAATCTAAAAGGTTGCCATTAGGATAAAAGAATGCATTAAATGCTTCTTTAAAATGATTAGTCAAAAACTTGCCAGGGACTAAATAGCAGAGACACATCCTCAGTCCTAATTCTTTAAGTCAATTATTCTGCAATTGTCTGTTCCTCATATTCTCACTCAATTTCTTGTTCAGTCATCCATTCACTGAGTTTGACCATCACTAGTTTTTACTTGAAGCTTTCTTGATGCATGGCTGATAGTAAAGAAATTATTAAAAGAACCAGATAGAAATTCTGTGGTTATAAGATACAATAAATGAAATAAAATTCCATTAAGGAGACTCAATAAAATTTGAGCATGTGGGAGGGAAAAAAAATCAGTAAATTGAAGATAGTGGTATTGAAATTACTCAGTGAGCAGAAAGAGGCAGAAAAAAGCAAACCGCCAAATATTATTGAATTTAAATGATATAAGGCAAAAAGACTTTTTCCTCATTCTCTTCTTAAATAATTATTTTTATTTTTCCATTTAGATATATAATCCACCTGCAATTTGTAAGGTGTGAGGTAAGAGTCCAGATGAATTTATTTGTTTATATGTAAAACTAATTGAACTAGCAGTATTTGTAAAAATGACTACATATTCTCCAACTATAGTAACATACCATGTCATTTTAAGAAATACTGTGTATGCACTATTCTGTTTCACCGGATTATTTATCAAACTGTATCATTATCAGATTATATTAAATCCTACAGCTCTATGTTACTATCTGACAGAGGAAGTTCAACATAATTTCCTTTGTCAAGATGGCATTGACATTACTGTTTTTGTTTTTGAAATTTATACTTGAGTATTATTTTCTTTTCAGGTTTGATGAAAGTATTATCTGGAAGTTACTTATACCTGTTCAAATATTTCATGTATTTACTGATTTCCTGTGTTCTTTGATTTACTTATTTCATTATTTGGTTATTTAGCAGCCAATCTCAAGGTAGTTTGGAAAGAAACTATGTTTGAATGCATGGTCTGTATACTTTCAAAGACCCTGGTTTGTTCTTCCAATTTCACACAATGAATACGAATACTTCTCTAAATAACTACAGTATTTTGTTACTTATAGATGAAAATAGAAGAAAAATATCAATCTAAAAGGTTGCCATTAGGATAAAAGAATGCATTAAATGCTTCTTTAAAATGATTAGTCAAAAAACATATTGTAATTACCCCAGTAATAATGCTGCTGTTACTAGTGATTTTTTGTTATTGGCAATATGGGAAAAGCTTGCCCCTTTTTTCATAAATATAGTTTCAGTTTTATATTCCATGGATTTATCATTTTGAAACAGTAGGAAGTCACAACTGAAAGTCAAGTATGGAATAATAACAAGCATCCTGTTTCTATGGTTCAGTCGCTAAGTCGTGTCCAACTCGTTGTGGCCCCGTGGACTGCACGCACCAGGATGACTCTCTACGGAGCTAAACTCCAGGCTGTCTGTGCCCAGTGGTCTGGCTGAGTTATGACTGAGATGCTACTCTGTGGCTGGCAGGTGAATCTGGGGCCTTCAATACATTTGAATTCTCTCCATCCTGACTGCCTAATCGGACTTTTGCTGCAGCTGCTGTTCCTATTTGTTATTACACTCGGCAGTTAATTATAAACGATGTTAAAACATTCAGGCATTCTGATTGCTAATTTGGCTAAATATTACCTGTCTTATAAATCTAAATAATAGGTGTCATGTGGACTCAAAATGGGTCTAAAACAGATGGTTACGCCAAAGCAACATAGATGCAATGCTGGAGAAGGTAGGAAAGGAAATGAGCACTGTGCTAAAATGCTTACCTTTGGCTTTAGTGATGGCAAATAAATTTAATAGGTATTTTTTTTAGATTTTTGTTTCAACTAAGCCATCAATTGCATTGATCTGAAGATGTACCATTCACCTTTTAAAAGTCTGCACAAGCTAACATAAAAATAGCTTGCCTTTCTTTTGAAACCACAGGGAGAGGAAGTTAAACTATCATGAAAAAGTACCATTGGTTAAAATGAAATATTGATCCCAATCACATATTGAGAAGATTTTATATATCTCTATATAGGTAGATATAGAGATATATTAGATACGGTATATAAATTTATTCAAGAAACAGAAATTATTTCCAGGTAAATATTTTTACTCTGAAGATATTTTAAAAGTTGCATGATTTAGGAAAAATACACTACCAAAAATAGAATGATGTTTATTTAAATGTATCTCTATAATCTTAAAACTGCTATAGTATCTTTTAAAATAAACCAAAAAAAAAAAAAAAAAGAACTGAGGAAAAAAGGAAATGTAATTAGTACACCCAAACTCTTCGAAATTGAGTATCAGAAGAAATATGGTACCTATTTGACCATGGAACATAACAAAAAACTGTTCTAAAATGAAACTGTGAGGAAAAAGGAGAGAAATAATATATATTATGAGCTCAACATAGTTTGGTCAACAAAGTTCTAATAAAAATTACCTAATATTACAATTCTTTCATTTAATAACTTTTACTATTTGAATTTTTACATGATATTATAAAATCAATTTAACTAGCATTGTAGTTAATCATATGTTTATCACTAACAAACACATTTTATTATTAATTTAAATATTCACTTACATGCATTTGTTTTTATGTAATATATTTATTATTATTAAACTCGGCAGTTAATTATAAACGATGTTAGAACATTCAGGCATTCTGATTGCTAATTTGGCTAAATATTACCTGTCTTATAAATCTAAATAATAGGTGTCATGTGGACTCAAAATGGGTCTAAAACAGATGGTTACGCCAAAGCAACATAGATGCAATGCTGGAGAAGGTAGGAAAGGAAATGAGCACTGTGCTAAAATGCTTACCTTTGGCTTTAGTGATGGCAAATAAATTTAATAGGTATTTTTTTTAGATTTTTGTTTCAACTAAGCCATCAATTGCATTGATCTGAAGATGTACCATTCACCTTTTAAAAGTCTGCACAAGCTAACATAAAAATAGCTTGCCTTTCTTTTGAAACCACAGGGAGAGGAAGTTAAACTATCATGAAAAAGTACCATTGGTTAAAATGAAATATTGATCCCAATCACATATTGAGAAGATTTTATATATCTCTATATAGGTAGATATAGAGATATATTAGATACGGTATATAAATTTATTCAAGAAACAGAAATTATTTCCAGGTAAATATTTTTACTCTGAAGATATTTTAAAAGTTGCATGATTTAGGAAAAATACACTACCAAAAATAGAATGATGTTTATTTAAATGTATCTCTATAATCTTAAAACTGCTATAGTATCTTTTAAAATAAACCAAAAAAAAAAAAAAAAAGAACTGAGGAAAAAAAAGGAAATGTAATTAGTACACCCAAACTCTTCGAAATTGAGTATCAGAAGAAATATGGTACCTATTTGACCATGGAACATAACAAAAAACTGTTCTAAAATGAAACTGTGAGGAAAAAGGAGAGAAATAATATATATTATGAGCTCAACATAGTTTGGTCAACAAAGTTCTAATAAAAATTACCTAATATTACAATTCTTTCATTTAATAACTTTTACTATTTGAATTTTTACATGATATTATAAAATCAATTTAACTAGCATTGTAGTTAATCATATGTTTATCACTAACAAACACATTTTATTATTAATTTAAATATTCACTTACATGCATTTGTTTTTATGTAATATATTTATTATTATTAAATATCTGTTATATATAGGAGCTATAAATACTGGTTGTCTTCACTTAAACCTGCTTGATATAGTTTGTTTTTGCTGAGCAAATCCCCAACTTTCTTAAGAAAATCTTTATCTCTTATCAATTCAAGTATTGTCACGTCCTCTGTCTGCTTTCTTCTCGCTTCCCTGACTTCCTATTAAAAGTATCTTAAACCCTCTCCCTGCCTCTTAAAGTTTCCTTTGTTACTTTTTGTTTATATCATGTATCTTTGGGAGTTACTTTATGTAATTTAGTTGGCTCTATTTTCTTTTCATGGATTTGGCTCCATTCACTCTAATCTTCTGTTAAACTTCTCTATTTACTTTTAAATTTAAAGTTCTATTTTTTCTACATACTATTCACTGGTATTCTCTGTTTTTGACTTTTTTCAACAAGCTTTATGTTCACAGCAACATGTAGAGGAAGGAACAGAGGTTTCCTGTACAGTTCCTGGCTTCACATGATTTATGTCAATATTATCAATGCCCCCAGCCGAGGGGGACAGTTGTTCCCGTTGATGGCCCTCCACAGACACTCCATGGCCCCTCAAAGCCTGTGATTTACATTAGAGTTCACTCTTGGTGAACACCCTGTGGTTTGGGGCTAATGTGCCATGATGGGCATCATTAGGGTCACAAACAGAGCAGCTTTATTTCCCTGAAAATCCTCTGTGCTGTGCCTGCTCATCCTCCCGCCTCCCCTCGTAGGAATCTGAGCTTTTCATTGTCTCTATACTTCTGTCTTTTCCAGAATGTCATACAGGTCAAATTCTACAGTTTGTATCCTCTTCTGATTGGGTTCTTTCAATTACTAATACGCATTTAAGTTTCCTCCATGTCTTTTCATGGATTGATAGCTCATTTCTTTTGAACCTCTAATAACACTCCATTATGTGACTATACCACTGTTTTATGTAGCCATTCATCTACTAAAGGGTATTCTGGTTGTTTTTAAGTTTTGGCAATTAAGAAAAAAGCTGCTCTAAACATTTGTGGGCCTGGTTTTGCATGGACATATGTTTTCAACTCCTTTGGGTAAATACCAAGGAACATAATTGTTGGGGATTATGGTAAGATCATGTGTAGTTTTGTAAAGAAACTGCTAAACTTTCTTCCAAGGTAGTTGTACCATTCTCCTTTCCCACAAGGGACGAATCAGAGTCTCTGTTGCTCCTCACTCTGGCCAGCATTTGGTGGAGACAATAGTCTGCACTTTTTGTTAAGTTGTGTCTGACTCTTTTGTGACTCCATGGACTGTAGCCAGCAAGGCTCCTCTGTCCATGGGATTTTTCCAGGCGAAAATGCTGAAGTGGCTTGCCATTTCCTTCTCCAGGGGATCTTGCCGACCCAGGGTTCAAACCGGCACCTCCTGCATTGGCAGGCGTCCTCTTTACCACTGAGACATCAGGGAAGCCCATTCTCAATTTTGGACATTCTGAAGGGTCTGCAGTGGTTTCTCATGGTGGCGTAAATCTGAATTTCCCTGATAATATAATGTGGAACTTCTTTTCATATGCTTGCTTTGCCACCTGTGTATCGTCGTTGGTGAGGTGTCTCATGGCCTTCGGCCCATGTTTTAAACCAGGTGACTTGTTTCATTATTGCTGAAGTTTAAGTATTCCCTATATATTTTGAATAACAGTCCCTTATGATAGGTATTTTGCAAATAATTTTTCCTAATCAGTGGCTTGATAGAAGATTCAACTATGTGTCTCACAGACAAACGCAGAAGCGGAAGCTCCAATCCTTTGGCCCCCCGATGTGAATCGCTGACTCTCTGGAAAAGACCTGGACGCTGGGAAAGACTGGGGGCGAGAGAAGGGGGCGCCAGCAGATGAGATGGCTGGGTGGCGTCAGGGAGTCAAGGCACGCGAGTTTGAACCAATTACAGCAGAAAATCAAGGACAAGAAGGACTAGGAAGCCTGGTGCGGGATCACAAAGTCCAGGACACGAATTAGCAACTGAACAGCAGCAACAACAAAATGGGCCACTGGGGAGCCGGCCCGGAAGTGGAGTGTAAGCGCTCATGCGTCTCATTCTGGCGGGGAAGATGTGTGCCTGCACAGTGAGGTCTTACCGTTTCCCTTGTGCTTTCAGCTTCTACTTCGCACGTGGAACTTCTCTTTTTTCTTTATGAACTTCATTGTGGACATCCATATCTACGGCATTTTCCATGGAATTCGGTCTGAGGAATTAATACCGGGACACATGCATTTGTCCTATGTTTCCAGACAAGGACACAAAAAATGAAGGCAGAGCTAATGGAAGAATGAAACAAAGGAACTGTGCAATAATATTCCTGGTCTCTTATGTGTCTTTAGACAGGTTTCAGACAAGAGAATAAGAGTTTTCTTAGGCACTATTCCAATTGCAGAAAGGTGTTCTATTCCTTACAAATGGCAGCCTTCTAACTGATACAATTTGATTACCACTATTAATTTCTCTTCCAAGAGATACTACATTCCTTTATGGGAAAACACAGTAAAATATTACTTGATCCTGCCTCCTCTGAAGGGAAATTTAATAAAATGTTTACATATTTTTGATTTCCCTCAGAGATATTTCTTCCTCCATGGCAGTGTAACTTTACAGTTAATTAAAACTAGGAGAAAAGGAAAGATATATTGAAAAACTGACTTCTAAAATTTCTGTTTATTTGGAAAGTATTGCAGAATGTTTTCTTTGTTGTTGTTGTCTTTCCTTTTTAATATGGCTGCTGCAGAGTAATCACAAGAATTTTCCGGCTTTATTTTCTTCCTGGGAAACAGCATTTAGGTGCTAAGGGCATCTGCTGGTCAAAGGAAAAGTTACTTTAGTTACAGTCTTCAGAAGCAGCAACTATCATTGAAAGCTTTCCAGATAGAGTTTAAAGGGCCTCAGAACATGCAATTTGTTAGTGACTCTGCCGTACAGAAGAGAAAAGGCACTTCAAGTGCTATGTGCGCGGTGGTGTGTTTGCTGAGACTTATTTCAGACATTAAACGACTTTCTTCTCGTCACATACTGTTAGCTGCTCAGTCATGTCCTGCTCTTTGCAACCCGAGGAACTGCAGCTTGCCAGGCGCCTTTGACCACAGAATGCTCCAGGCAAAAATACTGGAGTACGTTGCCATCTCCTCTTCTGGAGTATCTTCCCGACCCAGGGATCAAGTCCAGGGTCTTCTGCAGTGCAGGAAGATTCTTAACTGTCTGAGTCACCAGAGAAGCCCCCAACATTTCCATTTTTTAAAGCAGTGTGGTATTTCAACATTTGTAAATGTGTGTGTGTGTGTGTATAGTGTCTTTGTGATTTCAAGATTCATTTTATTTTTACACAGAAAAAAGGCAAAATCACCATTCAGGAATTTACTGCTTGTTGCACCCTACTGTTTAAATGTGTGAAACGTTAATAGTGTAGAAAAATATAGCTCCGTGACAAAAAACTAGTTCCATAGAGCACCCTCTCCACAAAGAAATAAAAAGCCATTTGAACATAGTGTGTAGAATCTGACTTATGAATTCAGGGACAGTTTGCCAAGTTTCATTAACTTTATTAAAGATCCTTTTAATGAAAACTAAAAGCTTGTCTGAAAATATTTCTCCTGTTCAGCTGGAAAGGACTGTGCTCAGACACTTCATTCCCCCTTTATTCCTCACTTGTGGAGTTGAGCACTCTCTGGGTTTGTAAGCGGAGCAAGAGCCCTCTGGCCACGCCTGTGTCCTCACGCGGCAGAGCCTGCTTTAGCAGCGCATGTGAGCAAAACCTGAGGAAGGCGAGAGTCCATTTTGAGGATATTTTGAATCATCTGCCTTGTTCTCATTGCTAAGATCTGAGTAATGCCCTCTTGCCATTTCCCACCTGCCAACAGCATTTAGGTGCTAAGGGCATCTGCTGGTCAAAGGAAAAGTTACTTTAGTTACAGTCTTCAGAAGCAGCAACTATCATTGAAAGCTTTCAGATAGAGTTTAAAGGGCCTCAGAACATGCAATTTGTTAGTGACTCTGCCGTACAGAAGAGAAAAGGCACTTCAAGTGCTATGTGCGCGGTGGTGTGTTTGCTGAGACTTATTTCAGACATTAAACGACTTTCTTCTCGTCACATACTGTTAGCTGCTCAGTCATGTCCTGCTCTTTGCAACCCGAGGAACTGCAGCTTGCCAGGCGCCTTTGACCACAGAATGCTCCAGGCAAAAATACTGGAGTACGTTGCCATCTCCTCTTCTGGAGTATCTTCCCGACCCAGGGATCAAGTCCAGGGTCTTCTGCAGTGCAGGAAGATTCTTAACTGTCTGAGTCACCAGAGAAGCCCCCAACATTTCCATTTTTTAAAGCAGTGTGGTATTTCAACATTTGTAAATGTGTGTGTGTGTGTGTATAGTGTCTTTGTGATTTCAAGATTCATTTTATTTTTACACAGAAAAAAGGCAAAATCACCATTCAGGAATTTACTGCTTGTTGCACCCTACTGTTTAAATGTGTGAAACGTTAATAGTGTAGAAAAATATAGCTCCGTGACAAAAAACTAGTTCCATAGAGCACCCTCTCCACAAAGAAATAAAAAGCCATTTGAACATAGTGTGTAGAATCTGACTTATGAATTCAGGGACAGTTTGCCAAGTTTCATTAACTTTATTAAAGATCCTTTTAATGAAAACTAAAAGCTTGTCTGAAAATATTTCTCCTGTTCAGCTGGAAAGGACTGTGCTCAGACACTTCATTCCCCCTTTATTCCTCACTTGTGGAGTTGAGCACTCTCTGGGTTTGTAAGCGGAGCAAGAGCCCTCTGGCCACGCCTGTGTCCTCACGCGGCAGAGCCTGCTTTAGCAGCGGCATGTGAGCAAAAACCTGAGGAAGGCGAGAGAGTCCATTTTGAGGATATTTTGAATCATCTGCCTTGTTCTCATTGCTAAGATCTGAGTAATGCCCTCTTGCCATTTCCCACCTGCCAACACTGGAGACACTTGTCTGATCCCTGGGTTGGACAGATTCCCTGGAGGAAGAAGCGGCAACCCACCGCAGTATTCCTGCCTGCAGAATCCCATGGACAGAGGAGTCCGGCTGGCTAAAATTATAAACTTTAGAGATTTTAAAAGACAGGTTTTATGTTATGTATATATCTGTATTAAATGCTTTTCATTACATTTCCAATCAAACTTCTAAATTAAATATTTATTTCAAACTTTCAAATGAGATAAATCTATATCTTTTATATATGTATAAGCATATGTACTTCTTAGTCTTCTTTCAAAGTTATAATGCATTTCTGTACATTAATATATCTGTCTTCCTTTCAATATTTTATTAAATATTACACTAAAAAGGAAAAAACCCTATTACTTAAAAAAAATTGTTTTGTTATACAGCAAATTCCTAATCTTATATTAGAAACAATTGGTTCTAAATGTCCTAAGTCCCATGTTATTATATATCCTGTTATTACTTAATTATGAAACCAGAGTCTCAGTGCTAAGTGTCTGAATTCATACTTTAAAATTACCAAAACTTTACATATACTTTAGAAGACAGCATCAGCCTTTGAATTTAAACTCTCATCATAGGCTCCTAGGACTGCCTCCTCTTTTCGGGGAGGCGTACTGAGGAGGGGGGGGGGCAGGCGGGGCACTTCTATTGGTCTTTCATTTATCTATTTTCATCCATCTTTGTTCTTTGGCCCGTGTGGGCCTCCCATCGCAGTGGCCTCTTGTTGTCACAGAGCACTGGCTCTGGGCGCATGCGCTCCAGAGCTCCGGCTCGGTAACTGGACACATTGGTCCAGCCGCTCCATGGCACATGGGATCTTCCCAGGCCAGGGATCAAACCGGCGGCCCTTGCACTGCAAGGCGGTGTCCTTACCCACTGGACCACCAGGGAAGCCCAGACTGCCTCCTCTTAGTAGTTAACTAGCAGCTTCAGCTATGGAAATCTGTTTTCAAATTTCCTTCCTTCTCTTAAGTAAAAATTCATGATGAGAAAGGTGGGAGTGTGAGGACTGCCTGGGCTGTGCTGAAGTCCCTGGCAGGACAGGGATGAGGTATAGTACAGTGGGTATGAGCACAGCGTCCGGCTCTGGACCCCAGCTTTCCTCTTCATAATGCTGCAACCTGGGCCAAAATATGTCAACTTCTCTTCCCTCTAGTTACTTTACTGGCAGATGGTGGTACAGACTCTTACCTCAGGACGTTATGGTTCTGATTAAATTTGAGGGTTAGTGGTAATATCTGTTACCATTTTTCCATCCTTTAACATTTCTTGATCTCCAGATAAGCCTCTTCCACGTTACTGGGCAAATTTTAAGTCTTTTTTTTCATATGTACTTCTTAGTCTTCTTTCAAAGTTATAATGCATTTCTGTACATTAATATATCTGTCTTCCTTTCAATATTTTATTAAATATTACACTAAAAAGGAAAAAACCCTATTACTTAAAAAAAATTGTTTTGTTATACAGCAAATTCCTAATCTTATATTAGAAACAATTGGTTCTAAATGTCCTAAGTCCCATGTTATTATATATCCTGTTATTACTTAATTATGAAACCAGAGTCTCAGTGCTAAGTGTCTGAATTCATACTTTAAAATTACCAAAACTTTACATATACTTTAGAAGACAGCATCAGCCTTTGAATTTAAACTCTCATCATAGGCTCCTAGGACTGCCTCCTCTTTTCGGGAGGGGCGTACTGAGGAGGGAGGGGGGCAGGCGGGCCACTTCTATTGGTCTTTCATTTATCTATTTTCATCCATCTTTGTTCTTTGGCCCGTGTGGGCCTCCCATCGCAGTGGCCTCTTGTTGTCACAGAGCACTGGCTCTGGGCGCATGCGCTCCAGAGCTCCGGCTCGGTAACTGGACACATTGGTCCAGCCGCTCCGCGGCACATGGGATCTTCCCAGGCCAGGGATCAAACCGGCGGCCCTTGCACTGCAAGGCGGTGTCCTTACCCACTGGACCACCAGGGAAGCCCAGACTGCCTCCTCTTAGTAGTTAACTAGCAGCTTCAGCTATGGAAATCTGTTTTCAAATTTCCTTCCTTCTCTTAAGTAAAAATTCATGATGAGAAAGGTGGGAGTGTGAGGACTGCCTGGGCTGTGCTGAAGTCCCTGGCAGGACAGGGATGAGGTATAGTACAGTGGGTATGAGCACAGCGTCCGGCTCTGGACCCCAGCTTTCCTCTTCATAATGCTGCAACCTGGGCCAAAATATGTCAACTTCTCTTCCCTCTAGTTACTTTACTGGCAGATGGTGGTACAGACTCTTACCTCAGGACGTTATGGTTCTGATTAAATTTGAGGGTTAGTGGTAATATCTGTTACCATTTTTCCATCCTTTAACATTTCTTGATCTCCAGATAAGACCCTTCCACTGCTTACTGGGTAAGATGCTGTGGTTTATATAAGGAATATTTACTCACAAAACCACAATGGGTTTCTGGCAAAAGGCTAATCCATTGCCAAGCATTTAGAACAGAGTCCAAAAAGAATTTTGTGGAAAGCAACTGATTTTAACCTTTAGAGGCCTGTTTTTTCCCCTTTATTTGTTTGTAATTGTGGTAAGAACACTTAACCTGAGATCTATTCTCTTATCAAATACTGAACCACACAATACAGTATGGTTAATTACAGACACTCTGTTGCCCCACAGGTCTTTTAGAACTTAGCTTGCATGATGCAAAGTTTATACCTCTGAAGCAGCTCCTTTGCTCCCTTCCACTCCACCAACCAGACCCTGACAAGCCAATCACAGCCCCTATCCCCAGAAGCTTCTCTCTAACAGCTCCGTTCCATTCAGTCACTCAGTCACGACTGACTCTTTGTGACCCCGTGGACTGCGGCACGCCAGGCTTCCCTGTCCATCACCATCTCCTGGAGCTTGCTCAAACCCATGCCCATCGACTCAGTGATGCTATTCAGCCATCTCATCCTCTGCCATTCCCTTACCCTTTTGCCTTCTAATTTTCCCAACATGGAGCGTTTTTCCAATGAGTCATCCCTTTGCATTAGGTGACCAAAGTGTTGGAGCTTCAGCCTCAGCATCATTCTTTCCAATGAATATTCAGGGTTAATTTCCTTTAGGATTGACAGGTTTGAAATCCTTGCAGTCTAAGGGACTCTCAAGAGCCTTCTCCAACACCATAGTTCAAAGGCATCAGTTCTTCAGCTCTCAGCCTTTTTTACAGTACAAGCTCTCACATCCATACATGACTATTGGGAAAACCACACGTTTGACTATACAAACTTGTGTCAGCAAAGTGATGTCTCTGCTTTTGAATATGCTGTCTAGGTTTGTCATAGCTTTTCTTCCAAGGAGCAAGCGTCTTTTAATTTCACGGCTGCAGTTACCACCCACAGTGATTCTGAAACCCAAGAAAATAAAGTCTGTCACTCTTTCCCTTGTTTGCCCATCTATCTGCCATGAAGTGATGGAACCGGATGCCATCCATGATCTTCATTCTTTGAAAGCTAAGTTTTAGGGCAACTTTTTCACTCTCCTCTAACAGAGGAGAGGCCCTATGGACTGTAGCCTGCCAGGCTCTTCTGTCCATGGGGTTCTCCAGGCAAGAATACTGGGGAGGGTGGCCCTGCCTTCCTCCAGAGGGTCTTCCTGACCCAGGAATCAAACCCACGTCACATGCATTGGCAGATGAGGTCTTTCCTTAACAGGGGAAAGGTCTTAAGCC
Source organism: Tragulus kanchil (assembly GCA_022376925.1). Classification (NCBI taxonomy): domain Eukaryota; kingdom Metazoa; phylum Chordata; class Mammalia; order Artiodactyla; family Tragulidae; genus Tragulus; species Tragulus kanchil. Next base: position 165,008,069 of record JAIOJX010000003.1, on the reverse strand, counting down.
ACTGGAGAGAGGGCAGCAACCCTGTCACCCTCCAGGGCAGAAGTGAAGACCCATTATAGCTGAAAGAAAAAGATAAAAGCTACCTTCCACTACTGGAGCAGAGAGGGAAAGCCATGTCCATACTAATCCTACAGTGATGGCATTCTAGGGATCCCACCACAAAACAGACAGGGCACCCTCCTCCTCTAAGATCATAAATGTACAAGACAGAGCTGGGCTGTTTCAAGTAGAAAGAGGATGTAACCAAGAAAACTGTGCCACAGAGAACAAAGCATATACGAGCCCATCGAACACTGACACCAGATTACAAGAGAGAGCAAACCTGCCTTTCCCACCAAGCTTGCCAATCCTGGGCAGGGAGCAATCATATAACGGGATAAAAGAGTAGAAGAAACCTATGGTAGAGGTACACAGGGAAGTCAGGAGCTGAATCAAAGAGGAAAATATCTTGTTTCACATCAGTCTAAGATAAAATAGAATAATCTGAAACCAAGTCTTGCTGAGGGTAACCATAACAAGCCCTAAATCAGCCTAACTGATGCTGAGACTGGTTTCAACGCCTACATCACCAGCCAAGCAGAAGAAAAGGCACCCCCACCCCACCCTTCACCCCAGCCATCACTGCTCTATACACCATGCCCAGCATTCAGTCAGAAACGGCGAGTCACAGAAATGCCTGTGCAATGGATGATACGTGACTCTACCTAGAACAACGTCCGTTTCCTTCAAACAACATGCCCTGATCCATGACAATCATACAAAGGACTTCATAAATGTTACTGAAAAAAATGACTGAAAAATATATGGAAATGGATATGTCCCAGTATGTCCTTATGGTCATATAGTTTCAGAAACAAAATTAGAAAAAACAAATAAGAAAAATACTAGCATAAATTTTACTATTAAAAGTTCTTACCAAAAAAGTGCTCTTACCAATAATAGCATGTTTTTCTTTAAAAACTATGAGCCTTATAACTTATACAATAAATAATATGCTTTCTTTTATTTAAAATGAAGCTACACAATTCATTATTTCTATTTTATTTCCTCCAGAGGGTCTTCCTGACCCAGGAATCAAACCCACGTCACATGCATTGGCAGATGAGGTCTTTCCTTAACAGGGGAAAGGTCTTAAGCCACTGGAGAGAGGGCAGCAACCCTGTCACCCTCCAGGGCAGAAGTGAAGACCCATTATAGCTGAAAGAAAAAGATAAAAGCTACCTTCCACTACTGGAGCAGAGAGGGAAAGCCATGTCCATACTAATCCTACAGTGATGGCATTCTAGGGATCCCACCACAAAACAGACAGGGCACCCTCCTCCTCTAAGATCATAAATGTACAAGACAGAGCTGGGCTGTTTCAAGTAGAAAGAGGATGTAACCAAGAAAACTGTGCCACAGAGAACAAAGCATATACGAGCCCATCGAACACTGACACCAGATTACAAGAGAGAGCAAACCTGCCTTTCCCACCAAGCTTGCCAATCCTGGGCAGGGAGCAATCATATAACGGGACAAAAGAGTAGAAGAAACCTATGGTAGAGGTACACAGGGAAGTCAGGAGCTGAATCAAAGAGGAAAATATCTTGTTTCACATCAGTCTAAGATAAAATAGAATAATCTGAAACCAAGTCTTGCTGAGGGTAACCATAACAAGCCCTAAATCAGCCTAACTGATGCTGAGACTGGTTTCAACGCCTACATCACCAGCCAAGCAGAAGAAAAGGCACCCCCACCCCACCCTTCACCCCAGCCATCACTGCTCTATACACCATGCCCAGCATTCAGTCAGAAACGGCGAGTCACAGAAATGCCTGTGCAATGGATGATACGTGACTCTACCTAGAACAACGTCCGTTTCCTTCAAACAACATGCCCTGATCCATGACAATCATACAAAGGACTTCATAAATGTTACTGAAAAAAATGACTGAAAAATATATGGAAATGGATATGTCCCAGTATGTCCTTATGGTCATATAGTTTCAGAAACAAAATTAGAAAAAACAAATAAGAAAAATACTAGCATAAATTTTACTATTAAAAGTTCTTACCAAAAAAGTGCTCTTACCAATAATAGCATGTTTTTCTTTAAAAACTATGAGCCTTATAACTTATACAATAAATAATATGCTTTCTTTTATTTAAAATGAAGCTACACAATTCATTATTTCTATTTTATTTCCTTGATTGTCATGGAGTTCAAGTTGCACATTCTCACTAGTACTGTTTTTAGCCTGTGTGTTGAAAATGATTGTAGAATTTTTATCTTATTCCAGGTGGTGCTAGTGGTAAGGAACTCATCTGCCAATGCATGTGACGTGGGTTTGATTCCTGGGTCAGGAAGACCCTCTGGAGGAAGGCAGGGCCACCCTCCCCAGTATTCTTGCCTGGAGAACCCCATGGACAGAAGAGCCTGGCAGGCTACAGTCCATAGGGCCTCAAAGAGTTGGACATGACTGAAGCAACTTACCACTAGAGTTTTAATAAAACTATGAAACTGATGTTTTTAATTAAGAAACATCCCATAGTTTCCTTGTGAGTATGGTGTTCAGCGAATGTCTCTGTACTATACGTAAATCAATAGATAGATACTATTATATACTTAACACAAAATAGGTCAGAATACTTCAGTGCTGACTTACAACGGATTTCTAAGGAAATGTTCCAGGAAACCTAAAGATTACATAATGGCAGAAATACATACCACCAGCCTCAGACAGACTCATCACTCAAACAATGCATGGGTATCTACAAATATTGCAGTTACATTGTAGTCACTGATAACTTTCAAGATCAATTAAAATCAAAACCAGAATATAATGCAAAAGTTCTTTCTCAAATATTCTTCAAACTCCAAAGTATAACTTGGTTGTCATTGCCTGAAGCAGAAAAGCAATTTAGATGTCTAAAACTGCAGTACAACCATTTGAGAAATTCAGTCAGCTTTTATTTTCATTCCCATAGAAGAAATATAAAGTAAATTATTTTTGACAAACGAATACCTTACACATCCTTTGACCTAATCTGATCTCAACAAAACATACGTATAACCATAGAGGAATACAAACTAGTTCAAATATACAGTTGCCATGAATTTGCACAAATGCCTCTGGCTATGTTACGATCTAATTTTTAATCCAACAAAAAAGAGAAAAATCTTATTTATATTCAAGGTGCTTCTTAAGTGCTTCTATAGAGGCCTTGACATTTCTGGCCAATAATTTTACAATCCAGATTCTATTATTTGAAACATTTTCTTCTTATTTTTTCTATTATAAATTAGAAAAAAATTGTATTACAATATAGTTTCCCACATTGGTATTTTTTAAAAATTATTTATTTGTTTATTTATTTATTTATCTTTGGGGGTGGGGTGAGGAGGGAGGGGGATGGGCAGGCCACTTCTATTGGTCTTTCATTTCTCTATTTTCATCTGTCTTTGTTCTTTGGCTCCTGTGGGCCTCCCATTGCGGTGGCCTCTGTCGTCCAAGAGCGCCGGCTCTGGGTGCATGCATGCCAGAGCTCTGGCTCGGTAATTGGACACATCAGTCCAGTCGCTCCGCGGCATGTGGGATCTTCCCAGGCCAGGGATCGAACCGGCGCCCCTTGCACTGCAAGGCGGTGCCTCCCCTGGCACTGAGTATGGTGTTCAGCGAATGTCTCTGTACTATACGTAAATCAATAGATAGATACTATTATATACTTAACACAAAATAGGTCAGAATACTTCAGTGCTGACTTACAACGGATTTCTAAGGAAATGTTCCAGGAAACCTAAAGATTACATAATGGCAGAAATACATACCACCAGCCTCAGACAGACTCATCACTCAAACAATGCATGGGTATCTACAAATATTGCAGTTACATTGTAGTCACTGATAACTTTCAAGATCAATTAAAATCAAAACCAGAATATAATGCAAAAGTTCTTTCTCAAATATTCTTCAAACTCCAAAGTATAACTTGGTTGTCATTGCCTGAAGCAGAAAAGCAATTTAGATGTCTAAAACTGCAGTACAACCATTTGAGAAATTCAGTCAGCTTTTATTTTCATTCCCATAGAAGAAATATAAAGTAAATTATTTTTGACAAACGAATACCTTACACATCCTTTGACCTAATCTGATCTCAACAAAACATACGTATAACCATAGAGGAATACAAACTAGTTCAAATATACAGTTGCCATGAATTTGCACAAATGCCTCTGGCTATGTTACGATCTAATTTTTAATCCAACAAAAAGAAAAATCTTATTTATATTCAAGGTGCTTCTTAAGTGCTTCTATAGAGGCCTTGACATTTCTGGCCAATAATTTTACAATCCAGATTCTATTATTTGAAACATTTTCTTCTTATTTTTTCTATTATAAATTAGAAAAAAATTGTATTACAATATAGTTTCCCACATTGGTATTTTTTAAAAATTATTTATTTGTTTATTTATTTATTTATCTTTGGGGGTGGGGTGAGGAGGGAGGGGGATGGGCAGGCCACTTCTATTGGTCTTTCATTTCTCTATTTTCATCTGTCTTTGTTCTTTGGCTCCTGTGGGCCTCCCATTGCGGTGGCCTCTGTCGTCCAAGAGCGCCGGCTCTGGGTGCATGCATGCCAGAGCTCTGGCTCGGTAATTGGACACATCAGTCCAGTCGCTCCGCGGCATGTGGGATCTTCCCAGGCCAGGGATCGAACCGGCGCCCCTTGCACTGCAAGGCGGTGTCCTTACCCACTGGACCACCAGGGGAAGCCCCCACATTGGTATTTTTGTTTTATATTGCTGTATAATTACTGCAAGTTTGGAATAACACACGTTATTATTGCAGAGCCTTTTGTAGGTCAGAAGTCTGGACATAATTTAGCTGAGTGATTTGATCCGGATCTCACAAGGGTTTAGGCAAGTTGTAGGCCTGAGTTCCTTTCTGCAGTCTAAGGCACCCTTCCAGGCTAAAGGGAATGTAGGCAGAATGCAGCCCCTTACTGTTGAAGAACTGAAGCTCTCTTTTTTGCTGGCATCTACCTGGGTATTGCCTATACCTCCAACAGGCCACCCAAGTTCCTTGCCATAACCACAGTAGTGGCATACTTATCTAATCAAGCAAGAGATGGCCCATCACTTTTGGGATAAAACCTGATTTAATCAGGGGTTGACTGTTCCATCATCTTTGCCATATTTTACAGGTTAAAACCATAAGGTGTGACTTATTAGGGGGTCACTATACTGCAAGCACACAATGGCTGTGTCAATATTCTAAGGGATTATCCACATTTTTACACACTTATTTTTCCACTGAAACAGTAAAGGTGAACCATAAATAAGGCTGTACTGTCAAAATATTTTCTTTGAGTTGTTCAAACTTGAAATCCATTTCTCAATGACTTTTATCTCATTTTTACACATATTCATTATTTTCAAATTTTAATTATCACATAAAATGTCATTTTTTCATATCTGAATTTGTTTGGAAATTTTCTTTGCTATGTGACTATGCTGTACAAGAAAATACCAGATGCTTGAGAGAGAACGGCAAGCAGGACAGACAGAACCTTGTCATTTGCATGGTTCATATTTGGGGGAGGTAGTGGAAGATAGATCTGGAAGGACTTGCTGATCAGTTGAATGTTAAGTATGGCAGAAAGAGGGAAATGTCTTTGAGCATTTGGGGGATGAAGGAGCCATATGAAAGTATCAATAATAATGCTTTCTGGTAAGACAAAGACTGCACAGCATGAAGGGTTGGGAATGTTTTTTAAGATCTGTTTGTATATGTTAAGCTGAAGAGGACAACCAGCATATAAGCTGGAATGTGAAACAGGTAGTAGGTCATCAGATCCTAGCTATCAGAGGAGAGAAAGAAGCTGAAGATTAATATTAAAAAAATGAGTATGCATATAAAGGTAAATAAAGAGACTAGTTTCATGACTGAATCCTGGGACATTTCAACAATAACAGGGTTTGGAAAGAGAACCAACAAAGAATACTAGAAGTTGCAGGTAGACAGGTAGTGTGAAAATTCCAAAAGTTTGGTATGTACAAGGCCAAGATTAAGAAAGAACTTTTAAAATGAGGAAACCATCTATTTGAGTAATTCTTCATGTGGGATGGACTGAATCCTAGGAGACTTATGGAAAATTGTGGGAGTATTTTTTAAAGTTTTATCCTATTTGAGAAGTGTGAGGGTGTCAGTGGTCATGTGTCATTCATTGTGGCTTTATGCATCCAGTCTGACTGTAAGCACATTTAATAATTAAAGGAGCCTAAGGCCTCATTTTAGGACAAACACAGTTGTTTTCACAGTTATTATATAAACAACCACCAAAAATTCAATGAGACCAAAGAGGAAACAGGACATCTAAACTTTACTTGGAAATCTTTACCGATCGATATGTGAGGAAATGCATTGCTCATGATGAAAGTGGGAAAGATCAGATTTCTCACTGATGTTTTATTCTTTCCAGGCTTATTTGAGGCACCCTTTAAAAAGCAAAGCAAAGGGCACCCTTTTCCTTTTTTGAAGGCTAGGAAGCTGAAGAGGTTCAGACTGAGCCTCCAAAAGGCATATGGATTATTTTGATCCAAAGACAACCGTCACCGACAAACTGGCACTTCCCATAGGCACTTGCTTTCTCCCTCTGCAAGGATTAAATCGTGTGCTGTTGCAGTTGCTGAGTTTCAACCCTCTCTGTGAGGCGCTCAGAGTCGAGAGCAGAAGTGAGGAACCCTGTGCTCGGGAGTGAGGGGGAATTGGTAGAACAGGTCTCCACATGATCGGACATTATCAGGAACTGACTTTATGAGGACAATTCTTACATCTCCTCATATCTAGAAAAGCACTAAAATCCTCCCCATGACATCTGCTCCTCAAGACTAGCAAAAAACTCTGAAAAAAATATGTGCTGGATTGCAGGTCCTCCTCCTTGTCCCCTCCTTGTTTGGAGCAGTTTCACAGAGTGACCTGACATGCTGTCTCCCAGGCTATAGTCCTCATTTTGCCCAAAATAAAACTTGCAACGTTCACATTGTTCATTATTCTTTAAGTCAGCACAATCAAGGTGCAGAAGACCCAGGAAGGACTTTCAACTTCCTCCTTAGCTGCCCAAATTAGCACAGAAAGGGGATTTGGCCAAAGACAGAGTTCTGAAGGCAGGAAGTGAAAGACTGGCCTGTGTGTGAGGACAAGCAGCTCATCGTCAGCCACCTGCTCGCACTGCCCGGCTCTGTGAGCCCCTCCTCTCCCCTGCAGCGCCAGGCCCTCTAGACATAACCCTCGGCAGCCCCACCTGTGTCTGGGGAACCTGCACACACTTATTTGGATTTGTTTTTCTCCTGTAAATCTGACTCATGTCAATTTAATTAATTAGACCATTCAGAAGAACCTAGAAGGGGAGAGAAAACTATCTCCTGTCCTACAAATCATAGAATGTTTTCTCCTTTCCCTGGTTAGATATTAGAAGCTTGAGCATTTACTGTTACATGGACAATCAGTTCAAAAATGTATATTACTTGATTTATATCCAATAAAGTTTACTCTCCCACTAATTATAGGTGATATAGACCAATATTTATTAAATGACTTTATTCAATAAAGTTTTATTCAAGTGCCTATTACCAGCTGAGGGAAGGATCAACATTTTTGCATTTCTATCATGATGTCAGCCAGATGCTTTATTCTAATGAAGCTCCTGTTTTGAAAAAAAATAATGTAAACCAAATTTAAAATACATGAAATCATAAAATTTAGACATAAAACTGAGCTCAGTATTCATGCTTGAAAACTGATTTCAGAGGTGGTCACTCTAATAACCTTTTTCCATAATAAGTTGCAGAGTGTATAGCAAAGCTATCATCGGTGAAGAGATGATGTGAAATAGAACAGCGGTGTGTGGAAACACTGATAAAATGCAAACTCAGTACACTCAGCCGCACTGCTGCCCCCAGAAGCCCGGAGACCCCACTGCTATGGCAAAGGCATACTGTGGGTCAGAGCTGAAGCTTGCCTTCCTGTGAGCAGCTTCTGGAGCCGACCTCAAATGAAAGCTACAGATGGAAGAAGAGTGGCCAGGAGAGACTGATGCAGACGAACAGAATCGTAAGTGGAAAGGCAACCCGGAAAGGGTGTGGAAAGGTGAACAGAGAAGGCACATAAGGCAGCACTCAGAGGCAAGCAAGGAAACTTAGAGAAGAAACATACTAGGACCAGGGATTCCGCACGATGGGCAGATGCTTCTTATGAACTCACATTACTAAGGGTATGATCTATTTGAAAAACCTAAACTATCAGCCACTGATCGTGCTTACCCTTTTTTGGAAGGGATAAATTTCAACCTGCTCGCACTGCCCGGCTCTGTGAGCCCCTCCTCTCCTGCAGCGCCAGGCCCTCTAGACATAACCCTCGGCAGCCCCACCTGTGTCTGGGGAACCTGCACACACTTATTTGGATTTGTTTTTCCTGTAAATCTGACTCATGTCAATTTAATTAATTAGACCATTCAGAAGAACCTAGAAGGGGAGAGAAAACTATCTCCTGTCCTACAAATCATAGAATGTTTTCTCCTTTCCCTGGTTAGATATTAGAAGCTTGAGCATTTACTGTTACATGGACAATCAGTTCAAAAATGTATATTACTTGATTTATATCCAATAAAGTTTACTCTCCCACTAATTATAGGTGATATAGACCAATATTTATTAAATGACTTTATTCAATAAAGTTTTATTCAAGTGCCTATTACCAGCTGAGGGAAGGATCAACATTTTTGCATTTCTATCATGATGTCAGCCAGATGCTTTATTCTAATGAAGCTCCTGTTTTGAAAAAATAATGTAAACCAAATTTAAAATACATGAAATCATAAAATTTAGACATAAAACTGAGCTCAGTATTCATGCTTGAAAACTGATTTCAGAGGTGGTCACTCTAATAACCTTTTTCCATAATAAGTTGCAGAGTGTATAGCAAAGCTATCATCGGTGAAGAGATGATGTGAAATAGAACAGCGGTGTGTGGAAACACTGATAAAATGCAAACTCAGTACACTCAGCCGCACTGCTGCCCCCAGAAGCCCGGAGACCCCACTGCTATGGCAAAGGCATACTGTGGGTCAGAGCTGAAGCTTGCCTTCCTGTGAGCAGCTTCTGGAGCCGACCTCAAATGAAAGCTACAGATGGAAGAAGAGTGGCCAGGAGAGACTGATGCAGACGAACAGAATCGTAAGTGGAAAGGCAACCCGGAAAGGGTGTGGAAAGGTGAACAGAGAAGGCACATAAGGCAGCACTCAGAGGCAAGCAAGGAAACTTAGAGAAGAAACATACTAGGACCAGGGATTCCGCACGATGGGCAGATGCTTCTTATGAACTCACATTACTAAGGGTATGATCTATTTGAAAAACCTAAACTATCAGCCACTGATCGTGCTTACCCTGAAAAAGATGTTTTGTAATGGAATGGGCTAGACTAAAACATTCCCCTGCAACCTAGGCATGAAGAACACAACGGGAAGCAAATCTCAAATTAATACAAAGAAAGTTGGAAATCCAGAATAAAGATTAGTCTATCAGTATTGACCTCTGCTAGATGTGTAAAATTACAAACCACCTTTTGGGTATGATTTACCATCTTCTCAAGCAGGGTTACAGTGACAGCTGAGGTGGTGAGTGTGTGTACATTTTAAACTCCTTCACTTGCAGACTACCACAAAGGCACGTTTTGAATCAATTCAGTTCCTAGAAGGCAGCCATCTATAAACGGGAAGGAGGAGGAGAGAAGGAGAAAGAAGAAGGAGGAGAAAGTAAGAGAAAATAAGAAAGAAAAGGATGAAGCGGTCAACTAAAAAACTACAACCTAAAAGTTGAGAGCTGTATTTTACTCAGCAGAAATTTTTCGGACTTGACGCTAGGAGGCAGCACCTTAAACAACCCTGCGTGAACTGCTCCCAGGAGAGGAGGCGTGGCTGGGGATATACAGGAATTTTGCAACAAAGGGCACATAGTAGGAACAAAAGATTGCTGATTTTTTTTTTTCTTTGAAGTCATAGTTATTTACTGAGTAACGGCTGTGAAATAATACAAATACAAACAGAACAGAATTTCTGATTTCAGTCAACTCAAAATATCCTGGTGGCAGTGGACAGACACTGGTCCCCTAATCAGCATCTGCGTTTTAACAAGCTCTCCAGTTTATTTGCATGCAGGTGGAAATGTGAGGAAATGCTGCACTGTTCTCTGGGGATCCCTGGGGCGACATTAACATTGCTTTACACTCAAATAAGTGAAGAGCCAGCCACTGGGGTGCCATAAAAGCAACCTGGTGTCTAAGTCAAGTGATATTCCAGGCAAGGGGTAATTCTTGAGAATCCCATAAAAAATAAAAGCCTCTCACACTAAACATGGGCTTCCCTGGTGGCCCAGAGTAAAGAATCCACCTGCCAATGCAGGAGACACGGGTTGGATTCCTAGTTGGGAATACCCCTGGAGAAGCAAAAGGCACCCCACGCCAGTATTCTTGCCTGGAAAATGCCCTGGACAAGGAATCTTGGTGGGGTAGAGTCCATAGGGTTGCAAGAGTCGGACATAGTTTAGGGACCAAGCAGCAACATACTAATCCTTATCAAGGCTATGCAGCCTTGGAAAATACGTGCTTGATTTTTAAAAGTGGAGCAAAAATTGCCACTGCAAAATGTGTCTCTCTGGTATGGGAATTAGTTTGAGCTGAAAAAGCAAAGCCCAAAAGACTCCGAAAAAACCGTGACCTTCTCCCTTGGCTGTCCAGAACAGAGACAGTACACCCGTCCCTGGAACAGAGCCATCACCAGCATGTGCTAGCCACTCGGTCGTGTCTGACTCTTTGTGACCTCAGGGACTGTGGCCCCCACCAGGCAGGTCTCTCCAAGGGATTCTCCAGGCAAGAATACTGGAGTGGGGGCTTCCCTGGTGGTCCAGTGGGTAAAGACACCACCTTGCAGTGCAAGGGGCGCCGGTTCGATCCCTGGCCTGGGAAGACCCCACGTGCCGCGGAGCGGCTGGACTGATGTGTCCAACCACTGAGCCAGCACCCTGGAGCACATGCGCCCAGAGCCAGTGCTCTGCAACGAGAGAGGCCACTGTGATGGGAGGTCCACACGGGTGAAAGAACAAAGATGGATGAAAATAAATAAATGAAAGACCAATAGAAGTGGTCAAAGAAAATAAAGAATACTGGAATGGGTAGCCATTCCCTTTTCCACTGGATTTTCCTGACTGAGAAATTGAACGGGGGTCTTCCACATTGCAGGGAGATTCTTTGCCCTCTGAGTCACCAGGGCAGCCCCTTCACTAGAAATGTCTGCAAGGAATTTGCCCTAGATGTGACAGGGAATCCCCTGGAAATCAGGGTCCACTCTGTTTCCCATTGTCTCTTCCAGGCCCAGCAAACAATTTCTACCAACACTTACTTTTTCATCTGTTATGGAAGAGAGAGGAGTGGCAACGGGAAGAGATGACAAGTGACACTTGGACATGCAACCATTCGACAGCAGTGGGGGCTCAGCAGGTCTGCCTCCAGAGTGAGCAGGCTTTGTCCTTTGCACACACATCTGACAAGGCTGCTACACTGCTAAGCAAGACTAGCTATAAGCAAAACAGTGATACAGGAGTGCAGGACTGTGCGTCAAGTCCTGCACTCTCCCTGAAGCCCTCAAGGCCACAGGAAGGGGCCTGAGAGTAAGAGACCGAAGGTGGGAGGTGGCCGGAGGGTTCTTTCAGTATCAGGCCACCCAATACCTGGGAGGCTAGGCTGGGAGGGCCCGTTTAGTAAGTGGTCATCTTAGTTTTCTTCCTCCATCTCCATGAGGACTCCTTTCCTCCTCTTTGAAATTCCAAACATTACCCCCAACATCTTCTTCCCTCTCTAGTTAAAGATGGCCTTCAAGCTGAGAACTCTGGCCACGTGACACCAGTGTCAGCTTTCCTGGGTCTCTCCCAGGTATACATGTTATTAAACTTTTGTTTGATTGTCTCCTGTTAGTCTGTCTTATCGATTCAATTTTTAGACCAACCAGAAGAACTCAGAAGGGTGGAGGAAAATGTCTTCCTTTTTGACAGAACAAAAGTATGGCCTTATTGATCTAATAAATGGCATGGTATACTACCTTATTCTCATTGGTATGATGATCTTATCGGAGGAAAACGGCCATAGTGTGCCATATTGCAGTCAGACTTACACACCAGAAGTTAAGACCTATCATCAAGTCTGTTTTTACATATTATTAAACCACTGTTTTTCTCATGTTAATTTTTCTTTTTATACCATTCACAGAAGCTCTATTGTAATAGCCCGAACAGGGAACAATCTAAATGTTCTTCAACAGGTAAACCAGATCAACAAAATCAAAAACGAAAAAGGAGAGATTACAACAGATAATGCAGAAATCCAAAGGATTCTAAGAGACTATTATGAGCAACTCTATGGCAACAAACTGGACAACCTGGAAGAAATGGACAGTTTCTTGGACAGGATTAATCTCCCAAGACTTACTTTTCATCTGTTATGGAAGAGAGAGGTGGCAACGGGAAGAGATGACAAGTGACACTTGGACATGCAACCATTCGACAGCAGTGGGGGCTCAGCAGGTCTGCCTCCAGAGTGAGCAGGCTTTGTCCTTTGCACACACATCTGACAAGGCTGCTACACTGCTAAGCAAGACTAGCTATAAGCAAAACAGTGATACAGGAGTGCAGGACTGTGCGTCAAGTCCTGCACTCTCCCTGAAGCCCTCAAGGCCACAGGAAGGGGCCTGAGAGTAAGAGACCGAAGGTGGGAGGTGGCCGGAGGGTTCTTTCAGTATCAGGCCACCCAATACCTGGGAGGCTAGGCTGGGAGGGCCCGTTTAGTAAGTGGTCATCTTAGTTTTCTTCCTCCATCTCCATGAGGACTCCTTTCCTCCTCTTTGAAATTCCAAACATTACCCCCAACATCTTCTTCCCTCTCTAGTTAAAGATGGCCTTCAAGCTGAGAACTCTGGCCACGTGACACCAGTGTCAGCTTTCCTGGGTCTCTCCCAGGTATACATGTTATTAAACTTTTGTTTGATTGTCTCCTGTTAGTCTGTCTTATCGATTCAATTTTTAGACCAACCAGAAGAACTCAGAAGGGTGGAGGAAAATGTCTTCCTTTTTGACAGAACAAAAGTATGGCCTTATTGATCTAATAAATGGCATGGTATACTACCTTATTCTCATTGGTATGATGATCTTATCGGAGGAAAACGGCCATAGTGTGCCATATTGCAGTCAGACTTACACACCAGAAGTTAAGACCTATCATCAAGTCTGTTTTTACATATTATTAAACCACTGTTTTTCTCATGTTAATTTTTCTTTTTATACCATTCACAGAAGCTCTATTGTAATAGCCCGAACAGGGAACAATCTAAATGTTCTTCAACAGGTAAACCAGATCAACAAAATCAAAAACGAAAAAGGAGAGATTACAACAGATAATGCAGAAATCCAAAGGATTCTAAGAGACTATTATGAGCAACTCTATGGCAACAAACTGGACAACCTGGAAGAAATGGACAGTTTCTTGGACAGGATTAATCTCCCAAGACTGAGCCAGGAAGAAACAGAAACTTTGAACAATCCAATCACAAGCTCAGAAATCGAATCTGTGATTAAAAATCTACCCAAAAATAAAAGCCCAGGACCAGATGGCTTCACAGCCGAATTCTACCAAACATTTAAAGAAGACCTAATGCCTGTCCTTCTAAAACTCTTTCAAAAAATTGCACAGGAAGGAAAACTTCCAAACACATTCTACGAGGCCACCATCACCCTGATACCCAAACCGGGCAAAGACAACACAAAAAAGGAAAATTACAGACCAATTTCTCTGATGAACTTAGATGCCAAGATCCTCAACAAAATCCTAGCAAACAGAATTCAACGACACATCAAAAAACTCATACACCATGATCAAGTCGGGTTCATCCCAGGCATGCAAGGATTCTTCAACATCCGCAAATCAATCAATGTGATACACCATATTAACAAACTGAGAGACAAAAATCACATGATCATCTCAATAGATGCAGAAAAAGCCTTCGACAAAGTACAACACCCATTCATGATAAAAACTCTTCAGAAAATGGGCATAGAAGGAACCTATCTCAACATAGTGAAAGCCATATATGAGAAGCCCACAGCGAACATTGTCCTCAACGGAGAAAAACTGAAAGCATTACCTCTAAGATCAGGAACAAGACAGGGGTGTCCACTTTCATCACTACTATTCTCATTGGTATGATGATCTTATCGGAGGAAACGGCCATAGTGTGCCATATTGCAGTCAGACTTACACACCAGAAGTTAAGACCTATCATCAAGTCTGTTTTTACATATTATTAAACCACTGTTTTTCTCATGTTAATTTTTCTTTTTATACCATTCACAGAAGCTCTATTGTAATAGCCCGAACAGGGAACAATCTAAATGTTCTTCAACAGGTAAACCAGATCAACAAAATCAAAAACGAAAAAGGAGAGATTACAACAGATAATGCAGAAATCCAAAGGATTCTAAGAGACTATTATGAGCAACTCTATGGCAACAAACTGGACAACCTGGAAGAAATGGACAGTTTCTTGGACAGGATTAATCTCCCAAGACTGAGCCAGGAAGAAACAGAAACTTTGAACAATCCAATCACAAGCTCAGAAATCGAATCTGTGATTAAAAATCTACCCAAAAATAAAAGCCCAGGACCAGATGGCTTCACAGCCGAATTCTACCAAACATTTAAAGAAGACCTAATGCCTGTCCTTCTAAAACTCTTTCAAAAAATTGCACAGGAAGGAAAACTTCCAAACACATTCTACGAGGCCACCATCACCCTGATACCCAAACCGGGCAAAGACAACACAAAAAAGGAAAATTACAGACCAATTTCTCTGATGAACTTAGATGCCAAGATCCTCAACAAAATCCTAGCAAACAGAATTCAACGACACATCAAAAAACTCATACACCATGATCAAGTCGGGTTCATCCCAGGCATGCAAGGATTCTTCAACATCCGCAAATCAATCAATGTGATACACCATATTAACAAACTGAGAGACAAAAATCACATGATCATCTCAATAGATGCAGAAAAAGCCTTCGACAAAGTACAACACCCATTCATGATAAAAACTCTTCAGAAAATGGGCATAGAAGGAACCTATCTCAACATAGTGAAAGCCATATATGAGAAGCCCACAGCGAACATTGTCCTCAACGGAGAAAAACTGAAAGCATTCCCTCTAAGATCAGGAACAAGACAGGGGTGTCCACTTTCACCACTACTATTCAACATAGTCCTGGAAGTTCTAGCAATAGCAATAAGAGAAGAGAAAGAAATCAAAGGAATCCAGATTGGAAAGGAAGAAGTCAAGCTCTCTCTTTTTGCAGATGACATGATATTATACATAGAAAATCCCAAAGGCTCTATTACAAAGCTACTAGAGCTAATCAACGAATTCAGCAAAGTCGCAGGATACAAAGTCAACACACAGAAATCACTGGCATTCCTATACACAAACAATGAAAAATCAGAAAATGAAATCAAAGAGGCAGTCCCCTTCACCACTGCAACCAAAAGAATCAAATATCTAGGAATAAACCTACCCAAAGAAACAAAAGAATTGTACACAGAAAATTACAAGACACTCATGAGAGACATTAAAGAAGACTTAAACAGATGGAGAGATATTCCATGTTCCTGGGTCGGAAGAATCAATATTGTGAAAATGACCATACTTCCAAATATCATCTACAGATTCAATGCAATACCTATTCAACTTCCACTGACATTTTTCACAGAACTAGACCAAAGAATAACACAGTTCATATGGAAACACAAAAGACCTCGAATAGCCAAAGCAATTCTGAGAAAGAAAAACGGAGCTGGAGGGATCAGCCTCCCTAACTTCAGACTCTACTACAAAGCAACAGTCATCAAGGCAGTATGGTACTGGCACAAAAACAGAACTATAGACCAATGGAACAAGATCGAAAACCCAGAGATAAACCCACACACCTATGGGTACCTTATTTTTGATAAAGGAGGAGAAACTATAAAATGGGACAAAGACAGCCTCTTCAACAAGTGGTGCTGGGAGAATTGGACAGCTACATGCAAAAAAAATGAAATTGGAACATTCCCTGACACCATACACTAAGATCAACTCAAAATGGATTAAAGACCTAAATGTAAGACCAGAAACCATCAAACTCTTAGAGGAGAATATAGGCAAAACACTCAAGGACATCAATCAAAGCAAGATCTTCTCTGACCCACCAACTAAAATAGCAGAACTGAAAAGAAAAATGAACATATGGGACCTCATGAAACTTAAAAGCTTTTGTACAGCTAAAGAAATTATAAAAAAGCTCAACAGACACCCCACAGAGTGGGAGAAAATCATAGCAAATGAAACAACAGACAAAGAATTAATCTCCAAAATCTACAAGCAATTCAGACAACTCAGCACAGGGAAAACGAACAACCCAATCAAAAAATGGGAAAAAGATCTAAAGAGACGCCTCTCCAAAGAGGACATACAGATGACCCAAAAGCACACAAAACGATGCTCAACCTCGCTTATTATTAGAGAAATGCAAATTAAAACTACAATGAGATATCACCTCACACCCGTCAGAATGGCCATCTTCAAAAAATCTGCAGACAATAAATGCTAGAGAGGGTGTGGAGAAAAGGGAACCCTCTTGCATTGCTGGTGGGAATGTAAATTGATACAGCCTCTATGGAAGACAGTATGGAGATTTCTTAAAAAACTAAAAATAGAAGCACCCTATGACCCAGCAATCCCACTCTTAGGCTTATACCCTGATGAAATCAAAACTGAAAGAAGCACCTGTACCCCAATGTTCATTGCAGCTCTCTATACAATAGCCAAAACATGGAAGCAACCTAGATGTCCATCGACAAATGAATGGATCCAGAAGCTCTGGTACATATATACAATGGAATACTACTCAGCTGTTAAAAGAAATGCAGAAGACTCAGTCCTAATGAAGTGGCTGGCTCTAGAACCTATCATAAAAAGTGAAGTAAGTCAAAAAGAGAAAGACAAATACAGTATACTAACACACATATATGGAATCTAGTAGGACGGTCTTGATATCACACACAGGGAACTCATGGAAAAAAAGACAGAACATAGACATAGGGACATCGTGGTAAAGAAATAGGGAGGGGGAAGCATGGAGGAAGTAACAAGGAAACCTATAGTGTTATGTGTGGAAAAAATAGCTAGTGTCATAGTGCTAAGGGAATAGGAGTGCTTACAATGGCTTGGGGCGAAGGTCTGGAGGGTGGGATGGGGATCTGGGCGAGTGGGGACCATGGATATGACCCACCAACTAAAATAGCAGAACTGAAAAGAAAAATGAACATATGGGACCTCATGAAACTTAAAAGCTTTTGTACAGCTAAAGAAATTATAAAAAAGCTCAACAGACACCCCACAGAGTGGGAGAAAATCATAGCAAATGAAACAACAGACAAAGAATTAATCTCCAAAATCTACAAGCAATTCAGACAACTCAGCACAGGGAAAACGAACAACCCAATCAAAAAATGGGAAAAAGATCTAAAGAGACGCCTCTCCAAAGAGGACATACAGATGACCCAAAAGCACACAAAACGATGCTCAACCTCGCTTATTATTAGAGAAATGCAAATTAAAACTACAATGAGATATCACCTCACACCCGTCAGAATGGCCATCTTCAAAAAATCTGCAGACAATAAATGCTAGAGAGGGTGTGGAGAAAAGGGAACCCTCTTGCATTGCTGGTGGGAATGTAAATTGATACAGCCTCTATGGAAGACAGTATGGAGATTTCTTAAAAAACTAAAAATAGAAGCACCCTATGACCCAGCAATCCCACTCTTAGGCTTATACCCTGATGAAATCAAAACTGAAAGAAGCACCTGTACCCCAATGTTCATTGCAGCTCTCTATACAATAGCCAAAACATGGAAGCAACCTAGATGTCCATCGACAAATGAATGGATCCAGAAGCTCTGGTACATATATACAATGGAATACTACTCAGCTGTTAAAAGAAATGCAGAAGACTCAGTCCTAATGAAGTGGCTGGCTCTAGAACCTATCATAAAAAGTGAAGTAAGTCAAAAAGAGAAAGACAAATACAGTATACTAACACACATATATGGAATCTAGTAGGACGGTCTTGATATCACACACAGGGAACTCATGGAAAAAAAGACAGAACATAGACATAGGGACATCGTGGTAAAGAAATAGGGAGGGGGAAGCATGGAGGAAGTAACAAGGAAACCTATAGTGTTATGTGTGGAAAAAATAGCTAGTGTCATAGTGCTAAGGGAATAGGAGTGCTTACAATGGCTTGGGGCGAAGGTCTGGAGGGGTGGGATGGGGGGATCTGGGCGAGTGGGGACCATGGATATGCATATGACTGATCTGGGAACATACATGTCTGTGAACAACAAAGCTCTGTAAAACCTTTAAAATAAAGAATAAAAATAAATTAAAAAAAAATAAAAATAAATGTTCTTCAACAGGTAAATGTGTAAACAAACTCTGGTACATCTATAGGCAGTGGACAGTCAGCAATTATAAAAGAGCAAATTATTGGTCCATGAAATAAACTAGCTGTACCTCAAGGGTATCATTAGAAAAAGCCAACCCCAAAGCTTACGCACTGTGTATTTTCTTGTATATAATCTTTTTCTAACAAAATTATAGAAAGGAGAGATTACACATAAATATAGACATTGGTTTCCTGAGACTGCTATAAAAATTTGGTAGCCTAACACAAAGAAAATGTATTATCTTACAGTAAGTTCTAGAGACCACTCTGTCTTTTATTACAAGAGTTTCTTAGCCAAGAACCAAAAAGTAAAGTATAAATTATTTTTTTATCACCTACTAAGTATAGATGCTCTTAAATTCCTCTTAACACTAGTTTCTAGTTCATTGATATATATTTTAACTAGACAAGCAGGCATGTGGCTTATATATAAAAGATCATACAGAGTATTTATTTTTTAAAATGTATCACACCAGAATCAGTAATAAATATCACTATTTCTTCTGAATAAATATGTATTCAGAAAAGTGTTATTGGAGGGTATATGTTTAGGTATTCATCTGGATTTAAAATATTAATCATCAATTAGCAGCAAGAGTGGGAAAGGGAATTTTCATTCTAAGATAACAATTCTCACCTGCTGACTCAGCTGTTAAAAAATGCAGAAGACTCAGTCCTAATGAAGTGGCTGGCTCTAGAACCTATCATAAAAAGTGAAGTAAGTCAAAAAGAGAAAGACAAATACAGTATACTAACACACATATATGGAATCTAGTAGGACGGTCTTGATATCACACACAGGGAACTCATGGAAAAAAAGACAGAACATAGACATAGGGACATCGTGGTAAAGAAATAGGGAGGGGGAAGCATGGAGGAAGTAACAAGGAAACCTATAGTGTTATGTGTGGAAAAAATAGCTAGTGTCATAGTGCTAAGGGAATAGGAGTGCTTACAATGGCTTGGGGCGAAGGTCTGGAGGGGTGGGATGGGGGGATCTGGGCGAGTGGGGACCATGGATATGCATATGACTGATCTGGGAACATACATGTCTGTGAACAACAAAGCTCTGTAAAACCTTTAAAATAAAGAATAAAAATAAATTAAAAAAAAATAAAAATAAATGTTCTTCAACAGGTAAATGTGTAAACAAACTCTGGTACATCTATAGGCAGTGGACAGTCAGCAATTATAAAAGAGCAAATTATTGGTCCATGAAATAAACTAGCTGTACCTCAAGGGTATCATTAGAAAAAGCCAACCCCAAAGCTTACGCACTGTGTATTTTCTTGTATATAATCTTTTTCTAACAAAATTATAGAAAGGAGAGATTACACATAAATATAGACATTGGTTTCCTGAGACTGCTATAAAAATTTGGTAGCCTAACACAAAGAAAATGTATTATCTTACAGTAAGTTCTAGAGACCACTCTGTCTTTTATTACAAGAGTTTCTTAGCCAAGAACCAAAAAGTAAAGTATAAATTATTTTTTTATCACCTACTAAGTATAGATGCTCTTAAATTCCTCTTAACACTAGTTTCTAGTTCATTGATATATATTTTAACTAGACAAGCAGGCATGTGGCTTATATATAAAAGATCATACAGAGTATTTATTTTTTAAAATGTATCACACCAGAATCAGTAATAAATATCACTATTTCTTCTGAATAAATATGTATTCAGAAAAGTGTTATTGGAGGGTATATGTTTAGGTATTCATCTGGATTTAAAATATTAATCATCAATTAGCAGCAAGAGTGGGAAAGGGAATTTTCATTCTAAGATAACAATTCTCACCTGCTGACTGCAAACAGAGCACTTCATGTCATGAGCTATGAAATAAAATTAGACATGACAAGCCATTTTATGACAGAAACTTCCACTGTTACTAATCTGTTTCCTATTCTTTATACTTATTTTATGCTTTAGAGAGCTGTAGTCTTTAATAAACGTGCTGTTTTTACAACTGTTGTTTTCAGTCACTCAGTTGTGTCCGACGCTTTTGGGGCCTTGTGGATTGTAGCCCACCAGGCTCCTCTGTCCATGGGATTTCCTAGGCAAGAACACTGGAGTGGGTCACCATGTGGTCCTCTAGGAGATCTTCCTGGCCAGGGATTGAACCAGGGTCTCTTACATCTCTTGCATTCGCAGGCCAATTCTTTACCAGAGTGTCACCTGGGAAGCCCTTTCAAGTCTATCAGCATGGAATAAATAAAATGATAGATACATAATCAGAAAACATACTAAGTATAGATAAAGATATATGTTGAGTATATATTTGGTTATATGAATAAAATGGGCCTTAACTGACTCCAGAATATGGATCTTAATATAAATAACTTGCTTTAAAGAAAGATACCCCATGATCAAATAGCTGTAAGTATAAGGCAATGACAGAAACTGTATCAGGTTATTGATTAATCTGGTCGAACTATTCATACAGTCTTTACTCACTAAAGCCATGCGTCAATGATCCAGTCAAAAAAACCCCAGATCAGAGCCTACTATAACTTATGAAGATGGTCTTGAAGAGCTGGATGTGGGTGGAGAGTCTAAGGTGATCTTCTGATTTCCACAACTTTCCATCAGTTTGCCTCTGAACTAGTCTGTTTCTACTTTTCTCTCATTTTGCTTTTGATGGACACTGTTTTCCACATCCCCTCTCTTGACTCCTGGGTAGCACAGTTTCCTTGTTATGTCTGAAATGTCCCTCGAACGTTAGCATGGAGCTGCTCATAGCAAAGGTCTTCTCGCTCACCACAGCTGCAAGGGCAGGATGAGCTTAATCTTGCTTAGTTCTCATGGAAATCAAAACTTTAAAAGAATTGTAGATTGGAGACATGAGTTCAATCCTTGGGTCAAGAAGATCCCCTGGATGAGTAAATGGCAACCCACTCCAGTATATTTGCCTGAAAAATCACACGGACAGAGGAGTCTGGAGGGCTACAGTCCATGGAGTCAAAAAGAGTTGGACACAACTGAGTGACTGAGCATGCATAGGCAATGTTCTCTAAGACCAGACAATACCTGAAACTGAGATCTTAAAGAGTTAAAGAGGAAAAGAAAAGGATAAAGGCAGGAATATATCATTAACCAAGTTTTCAATTTTTGCTTAACAGGGAATTTACTACACACTTTTGAAAATGTTATAAAGATATATCAGTTTCTTTATCACCCTTAAAATGGGTTTTTAAATTGTGAGTGAAATTGGCTTTCATGTGTTTTGTACCTGTGAATTTACTTTAATGAAGTATGAGTTTTAGAGGAAAAATGATATTTCCTACCAAGTTGTTTGTGCAGCTTTGTGTCAATACGGAGCCATCCATAAATGAAAAAGTGCATAACTTCCTAAATTTTCTTTCACATTCACTCATAAACTGGATAAGGAGGAGAAATGAAAGTCTGGCTGGTGAGGACGCCCCTTGTCCCACCTCAGCTCCCTTCTAGCACACAGCAGACAGGAAGTCATACGTGTCCTGAGGAACTCCCTCCGTCCCTTCCTCCTGAGAGCAAACTGACCAGTTAGCATGCAGCAAGTAGTCCCTGAAACTAATCTGACAATGTACTGTTCAGGAATTAACTACGGCTCTGGAGTTTAGCTTCATCATTCAGCAAAAGCTCCAAACTTATAGGACTGATTGTGAAAATACATTTAAAAAGACAAACATGCCTGCCTTTGATTCAAATATGTAGAAATGAAAACATTTCATTTCATTTTTTGTACTTTGTTTTTTTTTTCTTTTTAAAAGAGGATGGATACTTAAATTGTGACCTGTAATTTAAATAAATAAAACAGGTAGGTGTAACAGTAATTGTCTTTACATAATTCTAGGGGATCTTATTACATCCCACTCTCTGGATCAATCTTTCCCTCTAGTTACACTAAAAGAGGTTTAGTATTAGATATTTTGTTGCTTTTATAAGACTTATAGTAAGGTTCTTGCTAAAGGTCCATTAAGACTCATCATCAATATTTAAATTAATCCTATCTACAAATGGCTTCCCAGATGTTACTAGCGGAAGAATCTGTCTGCCAATGCAGGAGGCACAAGAGACACAGGTTCAATCCCCGGATTGGGAGGATTCCCTGGAGAAGTAAATGGCAGCCCACTCCAGTCATCTTGCCTGGGAAATCCCATGGACAGAAGCCCGGTGGGCTATAGTGGGTGGAGTCACAAAGAGTTGGACATGACTGAGCACACATGCATTTAAAACTATCTGAAGTTTCAGGCAATTTTCACATACAGCATCAACAAATTTGACTAATCCTTCAGGTCTAAAACACTACTGTTCCACCAAGATTTTTTTTTTTTTTTCCGTTTTTGAAACGTACACACTCTGTGATAGGAAGGACCATGAAGAAGGCTTCCTGTGGTACCAGCTCTAATACAACAGAGACACACGAGTAAGTGATGACCGACAAAACCGGACCTTTACAGGCACTACCATCCTTTCCCTCTTCACTAACAGGCAGCAGCCCTAGCTTCCGACACGCTGACTCCGGATGGCCAGATCAGCTCGCCATGATTTGCTGTTTGGTTTAGGAGGTCCAGCTGAGAGGCTGATGCACTGAGCAGGCACGGGATGGCTAAACCTCAGCGCTCCTTCCTCCCACAAGCGGAAGCCATGTTTCCCAGTTAGCATGCAGCAAGTAGTCCCTGAAACTAATCTGACAATGTACTGTTCAGGAATTAACTACGGCTCTGGAGTTTAGCTTCATCATTCAGCAAAAGCTCCAAACTTATAGGACTGATTGTGAAAATACATTTAAAAAGACAAACATGCCTGCCTTTGATTCAAATATGTAGAAATGAAAACATTTCATTTCATTTTTTGTACTTTGTTTTTTTTTTCTTTTTAAAAGAGGATGGATACTTAAATTGTGACCTGTAATTTAAATAAATAAAACAGGTAGGTGTAACAGTAATTGTCTTTACATAATTCTAGGTGATCTTATTACATCCCACTCTCTGGATCAATTTTTCCCCTCTAGTTACACTAAAAGAGGTTTAGTATTAGATATTTTGTTGCTTTTATAAGACTTATAGTAAGGTTCTTGCTAAAGGTCCATTAAGACTCATCATCAATATTTAAATTAATCCTATCTACAAATGGCTTCCCAGATGTTACTAGCGGAAGAATCTGTCTGCCAATGCAGGAGGCACAAGAGACACAGGTTCAATCCCCGGATTGGGAGGATTCCCTGGAGAAGTAAATGGCAGCCCACTCCAGTCATCTTGCCTGGGAAATCCCATGGACAGAAGCCCGGTGGGCTATAGTGGGTGGAGTCACAAAGAGTTGGACATGACTGAGCACACATGCATTTAAAACTATCTGAAGTTTCAGGCAATTTTCACATACAGCATCAACAAATTTGACTAATCCTTCAGGTCTAAAACACTACTGTTCCACCAAGATTTTTTTTTTTTTTTCCGTTTTTGAAACGTACACACTCTGTGATAGGAAGGACCATGAAGAAGGCTTCCTGTGGTACCAGCTCTAATACAACAGAGACACACGAGTAAGTGATGACCGACAAAACCGGACCTTTACAGGCACTACCATCCTTTCCCTCTTCACTAACAGGCAGCAGCCCTAGCTTCCGACACGCTGACTCCGGATGGCCAGATCAGCTCGCCATGATTTGCTGTTTGGTTTAGGAGGTCCAGCTGAGAGGCTGATGCACTGAGCAGGCACGGGATGGCTAAACCTCAGCGCTCCTTCCTCCCACAAGCGGAAGCCATGTTTCTAGCAGCCAGGGTCAACACCCACTGCTTCACTCAGTAATGCACATCTCTCTGGGGAGTCCAAATTGGGAGGCAGGCTGTGGCTATGAGAGTCACCCTCCAAACCAGCTGGATCAGAGAGGTACAGCACCGCAGCGCGGGCAGAGGAGGGACTTCAGAAACTGTGTCACAATCGATAAGCACTCTCGGCGTCTCTCCTCTCCATCTTTGCTTCCCAGGGCACTCAGAGCTCAGTAAGAGCTTATGAGACAGGAAAGCTGTCTCCACATAAATAATACACCAAAACTTTTACGATCCATTTCATGCCACAACTTAAATATTCACTGAAAGAGGGAAATGCTTCATCTTGATGGCAGGCTAGTTTGACTTTTTATCTATCTCCTTATTGATTTCCTTCTACAGCATCCAAAAAGAATGAGGCTGAGATGTTTGTATGTGTTTGATAACCAGGGAAGAATATTCTTGCTTTTGTGGATTCAATGAGCAATAATGGACATGGGCCTTTAAAGCAGAAAATCTGCTTTAGAAAATAACTTCAGATCTTTACGGTCTGCAAATCATCCCATTTTATTATACTAAACAATTTCCTAATCCAGAAGATTATAGTTAACATGGAAAAATATGAAAGCCAATGAACATATGATCAACTGAATTCAAAAATGACTTTCTTCTACGTTTCAAGATAGTTGGCCATTAACGCCTATCATTCAGTTTCTTCCAAACTCCTAGTGGGTATTACTTGCTCTCATTTGTAGTAGTACATAACTGGGAGCCCCCAGGCAGAAGCTTCCCCTAACCTAACAATCTGCCCTTGCCTTAGTGTGAAGACTGCTCCCATATCCGCATTAAGATCATATGCTTATTTT
Organism: Tragulus kanchil; assembly: GCA_022376925.1. Classification (NCBI taxonomy): domain Eukaryota; kingdom Metazoa; phylum Chordata; class Mammalia; order Artiodactyla; family Tragulidae; genus Tragulus; species Tragulus kanchil. Next base: position 164,982,828 of record JAIOJX010000003.1, on the reverse strand, counting down.
TGTGCTTTTTGCTTTCCCTCATTCTCAACACAAGACTGTATTTCCCCTTATTTTTATTTTTACTTACTGTTTTCAGTCTGTTCATATTTTAATTATATCACTTTTATAAAAGTATTTTTTAATAAGTTGATGTATTTCAATGTTGCTAACATGATAGTCCAAAGCGTTATCAGGGTAGCAAAATTGAAGCTACCTGGGATATTTTAATATAGACACTATGGATTACAGGACATTTGCATTAGACTCTCATTGTCTGTTCAGTCTTTAAGCCTATTTTGATGACATTTGTACGTCATTAGGAAGCTGCACTAAACCTGACCAAATTAATAAGTTCAAGCTTACTTATTTAAAATATTTAGGGAAACAGTTCACATTTCATACCATGAGAAGCATAGAAGACTCACTTGAGACTATATTTCCCAGGGATCAAGGGTGACAGGATTCTTGTATCGATCTCTTCCTCTCCATCTTTGCTTCCCAGGGCACTCAGAGCTCAGTAAGAGCTTATGAGACAGGAAAGCTGTCTCCACATAAATAATACACCAAAACTTTTACGATCCATTTCATGCCACAACTTAAATATTCACTGAAAGAGGAAATGCTTCATCTTGATGGCAGGCTAGTTTGACTTTTTATCTATCTCCTTATTGATTTCCTTCTACAGCATCCAAAAAGAATGAGGCTGAGATGTTTGTATGTGTTTGATAACCAGGGAAGAATATTCTTGCTTTTGTGGATTCAATGAGCAATAATGGACATGGGCCTTTAAAGCAGAAAATCTGCTTTAGAAAATAACTTCAGATCTTTACGGTCTGCAAATCATCCCATTTTATTATACTAAACAATTTCCTAATCCAGAAGATTATAGTTAACATGGAAAAATATGAAAGCCAATGAACATATGATCAACTGAATTCAAAAATGACTTTCTTCTACGTTTCAAGATAGTTGGCCATTAACGCCTATCATTCAGTTTCTTCCAAACTCCTAGTGGGTATTACTTGCTCTCATTTGTAGTAGTACATAACTGGGAGCCCCCAGGCAGAAGCTTCCCCTAACCTAACAATCTGCCCTTGCCTTAGTGTGAAGACTGCTCCCATATCCGCATTAAGATCATATGCTTATTTTTGTGCTTTTTGCTTTCCCTCATTCTCAACACAAGACTGTATTTCCCCTTATTTTTATTTTTACTTACTGTTTTCAGTCTGTTCATATTTTAATTATATCACTTTTATAAAAGTATTTTTTAATAAGTTGATGTATTTCAATGTTGCTAACATGATAGTCCAAAGCGTTATCAGGGTAGCAAAATTGAAGCTACCTGGGATATTTTAATATAGACACTATGGATTACAGGACATTTGCATTAGACTCTCATTGTCTGTTCAGTCTTTAAGCCTATTTTTGATGACATTTGTACGTCATTAGGAAGCTGCACTAAACCTGACCAAATTAATAAGTTCAAGCTTACTTATTTAAAATATTTAGGGAAACAGTTCACATTTCATACCATGAGAAGCATAGAAGACTCACTTGAGACTATATTTCCCAGGGATCAAGGGTGACAGGATTAAAAGGGGAAGCTGATGCACCAAGCTGAGCCTCGCTGTCCTCTAAAAAAGTTATTGGTGAAGAAAACAGACCAACTAAATTTCTGAACAACTACTGACTTAGAATGTGATAAAAGTAGAAATATTCCAGAATGATATATGTTGGTTTAGAGATGTGTTTCTCATGGTGTCTGCAAACCACTTGGGTGAGAATCATGCATTTTAAAAATGCACATGCCTGTGACCACTGGGGTTTGGGTCTTCAGTTTCCTATGCTGAAAAGTCAGACTTGAGAAAGATTTAATAAAATAATAACAGAGGCTGTGTTCACTATTCACTGATAAATGAAATAAAGTCTTCTCTGAAAGATGGAATATTAAAAATACTCACTGAGAGACGCAGAATTTGGACCTCATCTAGAGTAGTTATGCATCTTTTGACAAGCAATGTGGAAGATCCAAATTACTTCAATTATGTTATACTTGCAACAAAACTTCATTTCAACACTGGCTATCAGCACTTAATTGAAAGCTACTTTGACCAAGAAATTTGTGCAGTGAGATGCTGTGATGGGTAGGAAAGTTCAAATTATTGGCTACACTCAACATATTAGAGAAAAAAAGACTTGAAAAAAATCAAACTATTGTTTTCTTCCTAATTTGGCTAGTCACCTACTGTCCAGAAATGAAATCGTTATTTTTCATATAAAACTTAGAAGAACTTAGAAAATGTCAGAGGGATTAGTTTCAATACCACTGGAAATAAACAATACTTGGAATGGTGGAAGCCTGGCAAGCTGCCGTCCAGACATGACTGAGCAAGTGAACTGAACTGGAATGGTAGGAAAAAAAGAATCCCAAGGGTCACACACTAATTCAAATAATCAAAGATACATCCAGAAAGTCAATTTTCACTTGTTCAAAATGCAGAGAGCTCCTAAAAATATTTTAAATCTAACCTATTTCTAAGTTCTAATGCATTCTGGTATTGTGTATGTTATATGTACATATTTATTATGTATAAGGAGATATATATTTCTATATCAATTATTATCAGTCAAAATTTGGAAGAAAAATAAATTCCCTGGATTCAGTGTTGTGCATGTAGCAGACCTTGAAATGTGGTATAAACACATAGCAACTGATAACTCACACTGGAAAGTAACTCATGACCAAATTACTCCATAGACACTTCCTATTGGAAAATCCCTATATTATCACATGTAATGCCCTTAAGCACAAAATTACATGTCCTTAGGAGATGTATATTTGGCCAATTTTTTAACCTGCCAGAGCTCTAGGGACATTTATTGTGGATGATATATCATAGTCATGAATTAATTAATGTCCTTAATGCCACGGAAAAAAGAGATGGAGCCAACAAAATTCAATGCGTAAAACAGTAATTCTATGATAAATGGGTCATTCAGTGCTTTTTATTAAATTAAATATATTCATGACAAAAGCTAACACTGCAATATTGACTGAATAATTTAATCTTGTCATCTTATAGAGTGAGTTGCCAAATAATAAATTGTTCAAGCTGAGTAAGTTATTGAATACTTTTAGACTCAAGAGAGTTGTGGGCTTAAAACAGACTCTTGCTACCTCATTCCTCAGAGTTGACAGATATTAGAGCATTCATAATAAACCTGCCATTAGAAGCACTCATCTTTTCTTTTTTCTTTCTCTGACAGAAAAATATCCATTTTTTGGCTGAAATATTATCTTTCAAGAGCCCAAATTTATGAGGACCAAAATAACTCAGCCCTAAAGGTCTATACAAACCTTATTTATTGGAAAATATTAAGACTTTCCTGATATTTCTTAAATCCCATTAACTAATATAATGATGATGGGTAAACAGTAAACAACTCAAGACAGATTATCAAAGAGACGTGGTTCAGTCCCTGGGTCAGGACGATCCCCTGGAGAAGGGGATGGCAATCCACTCCAGTATTCTTGCTTGAAGAATCCTATGGACAGAAGAGCCTGGTGGGCTATACTCCATGGGCTTGCAGAGAGTCAGGACACAACTGAAGTGACTCAGCATGGCAAGAAATGTGAATATAGTTAAATGATTATAAACATAACGATAAGAGTAGAAATCTAACCTATTTCTAAGTTCTAATGCATTCTGGTATTGTGTATGTTATATGTACATATTTATTATGTATAAGGAGATATATATTTCTATATCAATTATTATCAGTCAAAATTTGGAAGAAAAATAAATTCCCTGGATTCAGTGTTGTGCATGTAGCAGACCTTGAAATGTGGTATAAACACATAGCAACTGATAACTCACACTGGAAAGTAACTCATGACCAAATTACTCCATAGACACTTCCTATTGGAAAATCCCTATATTATCACATGTAATGCCCTTAAGCACAAAATTACATGTCCTTAGGAGATGTATATTTGGCCAATTTTTTAACCTGCCAGAGCTCTAGGGACATTTATTGTGGATGATATATCATAGTCATGAATTAATTAATGTCCTTAATGCCACGGAAAAAAGAGATGGAGCCAACAAAATTCAATGCGTAAAACAGTAATTCTATGATAAATGGGTCATTCAGTGCTTTTTATTAAATTAAATATATTCATGACAAAAGCTAACACTGCAATATTGACTGAATAATTTAATCTTGTCATCTTATAGAGTGAGTTGCCAAATAATAAATTGTTCAAGCTGAGTAAGTTATTGAATACTTTTAGACTCAAGAGAGTTGTGGGCTTAAAACAGACTCTTGCTACCTCATTCCTCAGAGTTGACAGATATTAGAGCATTCATAATAAACCTGCCATTAGAAGCACTCATCTTTTCTTTTTTCTTTCTCTGACAGAAAAATATCCATTTTTTGGCTGAAATATTATCTTTCAAGAGCCCAAATTTATGAGGACCAAAATAACTCAGCCCTAAAGGTCTATACAAACCTTATTTATTGGAAAATATTAAGACTTTCCTGATATTTCTTAAATCCCATTAACTAATATAATGATGATGGGTAAACAGTAAACAACTCAAGACAGATTATCAAAGAGACGTGGTTCAGTCCCTGGGTCAGGACGATCCCCTGGAGAAGGGGATGGCAATCCACTCCAGTATTCTTGCTTGAAGAATCCTATGGACAGAAGAGCCTGGTGGGCTATACTCCATGGGCTTGCAGAGAGTCAGGACACAACTGAAGTGACTCAGCATGGCAAGAAATGTGAATATAGTTAAATGATTATAAACATAACGATAAGAGTAGGGATTCAAGCACAGTTTCGGCTAGTAATATAATGGTATCTGTTAGCAATCCTACATTGGAGCTAGGCCAATTTACTGTTTTCATCAAATGAGGTAAACATAGTCTTAAATCATTCAGGACAGGGAGGAGGCATAAAACATAAGCAGAGAATAAAACATCAGGCAGACAATAAAACAAAACAAAAGAAGACAGAAACACACACCTTACAACTTTTACCATTCTGTGCACTCTCTTATAACCTCCTAGAGAATCGCAAACATGTAGGTTAGGTTTGAAAACAGGTGGACAGAATTCAGGGAGCCAGAATGCTGAATCATCCAACTATTCATTATGCCTTTTTGAGAAAATTTTCTCACTTAGTAGTCAAATAAGAGGCAAAATATAAGCCAGTAGAGTAACTATTCAGTGAGATGTTCTTTGCCAAAGCAGAAACATATGACTGCAATGTGTTTGCACTTTCAAATTTACTAGAAAAACACTGCTCTAGAACCGATTATTACTCACCCAGTGTGACTAATGAATTATATACAGAATCAATAAACAATGAGGTCTTACTGTATAGCACAGGAAACTATCCAATATTCTCTGATAAACCAAAATGAAAAATAATATAAAAAGTGTGTATATTTTTTAAAGAGAAAATAAGATGAGAATGTGAAATTGAGCTCATTGAAGTGAAAGTGAACCAGTATTTAATATAATACTATTTTTTATATATTGGGCTTCCCTGGTGACTCAGTAGTAAAAAATCTGCCTGTCAATGCAGGAGCCACAGGCTTGATCTCTGGGTCAGGAAGATTGCCCTGGAGTAGCAAATGGCAACTCACTCTGGTATTCTTGCCTGGGAAATCACATGGACAGAGAAGTCTGGCAGGCTACAGCCCATGGGGTCACCAAAACAACTGGCCATGACTTAGCAACTAAGCCATAACAACACCATTAATAATATATATTATTAAAGGAACATATATATAGAATTTGCAAATGTCGAATGAAAGCATCGAAATACAAGAATAAATCCACTCACTAAAGGTATATCATGTTCCATAAACAATGACCACAGAAGGATAAGGCTAACTCAGACCCTAGCTCAGTCTCTAAATATAAAGCAAAAAATTTTGGAAATAGACAGAAGTTCCAGGTTCTATAAATGCGGGCCATTTGCTCTGTCTACCTGAGTTAGGACAAGGCGTCCTGTTGTCCTGGTATTTCCTTCCTTTATTCCCAGCGGTGTCTCCACTTGCACCAGGAATTATACAGTTACTCTTACCTGTAACAGCCAACAGACTGCCTTCAGATATTTTGAGATTTACTTTTATTTCTACAGGGATTAAGGATTAAGGGATTAAGGGTGCACATGCATGGGTGCTCAATCTCCAGAACTTCCAGAAAAACAGATAACGTGCATGAAGTGATCCATGGGCGCACCAGTCGGATTTCAGCTGAATCACTCTTGAACTTGCTAGCATTCTTCCATATAGCGACTCCTCTGAGCTAGCTCATGAAATTGCCTCATCCTTTCAGTTTTCCCCAAAGCCAGAGACCCCAGGACATCTGTCTGCCGCTGCCTTCTTTCTCTGTGGTTCTCTGCACACAAAGAGCATGCGTCCCCTGAGAAGAGTACAGAATCCACCGCCCGTAACTTGTGTTTGCCACGTTTCCTCTTTGGGGAATGTATGTTTAGTTGCCCTAATAACAGAAACTGAAAACGTAGGCATGAAGACATCACAAGGTGAATTGTCTAATCTTGTTTTGGAAGGGCCTGCGTAATGAGAACTGATATCCTTAGAGACTTTATGAAGATCAAACCAGTCAATCCTAAAGGAAATCCACCCTGAATACTCATCGGAAGGAACGATGCTGAAGCTGCCTCCAATACTTTGGCCACCTGGTGTGAAGAGTTGAAAGCACTGGAAAAGACCCTGAGGCTGGGAAAGACTGAAGGCAGGAGGAGAAGTGCGTGACAGAGGATGGGATGGTTAGACAGCATCACCAACTCAGACCCAGAGGGCATGAGACTGAGCAAACTCCCTGAGACGGCAGAGAACAGGGGAGCCTGGCGTGCTGCACTCCACGGGGCCGCACACAGTTGGACACAATTTAGCGACTGAATAACATACCCTCAGAGAATAGGGTTGAGCAAAGGGATTAAAAACCTTGATAGCAGGAAGGAACAGCTATCACTAGCAAGAAGAAATGATAAATAAAACAGTTGTAGTTTCAACAGCAGTGATGTTAACATGTGAACACTCAGACGCAGAGTTGCGAGAGGGGTTCATGGTTCTTCACCCTTTGTCACAGGCTGCCTGGTTTCTATTTCCAGCTTTGTTACTTATGAACACTGTGATCCTGGGAAAATCACAGATTATCTCCACTCGTCAGAATCCTCACTTGTAAAACGGGGAAGGAAGGAGGAGAATCAACTTCATAGGATTTTGGTGAGTTAATATATGTAAAGCACTTAGAACAAATGTTGGTGGCATTTAGTTGCTAAATAAATACTGACAAGTCTTGGGCTGTATCTGTGACTGACTTACGAACAAACGAGAATAAAGACTCCTAAATTAGAAAACAGAAGTAAATTTGAAGCCTTTGAATTTGGAGGCATCCCAGATTTTAATAAAGGTGATGTTGCTTCCTTATTTTATAAGTTATGACCCTCTGAGAAATATTAACGTGTGAGCAAATGGGCATTATGAGTGAGAAACTGACCCTAGAGGTTGTGGCAAAAACCGTGCAAGGGCAAGAAACGTCAAACATGCAAAGCCTCTGTGCAAGTTTATTCCTGAAGCCCTGGGTGTGGGAACGGTCAAATTTGAGGCAAATTTTCTGCTCACATTCCAGTGGGCAAGTCTGGCGAAAAGTCATAACTAATCTCAAAGGAAGGTAGCAGCTGTGGTTTCTCATGGGCATCAGGGTTGCCCCATGAGATCTGGGACAGTGCACGTGAGGAAGGACTGCGATACCCATTAGCTGAGGGCCAGTCTCCCACCAGCATGACTGCATGCTGTGGGTGAGCATCAATACTGAAGACATGGCGACCTCCAACATGTCAGGTTCTTAGGATTGTCTGGGGGTTCATCATTTCCTGGCACCCCCACCATCCCACGACAGCTAGTCACCCTAGGTTTCACTGGTTAGTGCCGCACAGGCTGAGTGTTGACTGGCTGTCAGTATCACCATGGGGCCCAGAGGCTTTATAAACCTGCTTTAATTTGTTGGTGTTGTTGTTTGCTAAGTCCTGTGCAAATCTTGCAAGTCCACAGACTGTAGTCAATCAGGCTTCCCTATCCGTGGGATCTCCCAGGCAAGAATACTGGAGTGGGTTGGCAGTCCCTTCTACAGGGGATCTTCCCAAGCCAGGGAACGAACCTGTGCTTCCTGTGTTACAGGTGGATTATTTTACCGCTGAGCCACCAGCGATCAGGTCTTAAATCTTCACTTCCTTGTATTGCTTGACCAAGTCAGAAAACATACTTTAAAGAAATTGGTTTATTTTTGACAAAGGAGGCGAACATATAAAATGGGACAAAGACAGCCTCTTCAACAAGTGGTGCTGGGAGAATTGGACAGCTACATGCAAAAAAATGAAATTGGAACATTCCCTGACACCATGCACAAAGATCAACTCAAAATGGATTAAAGACCTAAATGTAAGACCAGAAACTATCAAACTCTTAGATGAGAATATAGGCAAAACACTCAAGGACATAAATCAAAGCAAGATCTTCTCTGACCCACCTACTAGAATAGTGGAACTCAAAAGACAAATGAACACGGAAGGTCAATTGAGCAATTTCTGCTCACATGGGCATTATGGTGAGAAACTGACCCTGGGGTTGGGCAAAACCGTGCAAGGGCAAGAAACGTCAAACATGCAAAGCCTCTGTGCAAGTTTATTCCTGAAGCCCTGGGTGTGGGAACGGTCAAATTTGAGGCAAATTTTCTGCTCACATTCCAGTGGGCAAGTCTGGCGAAAAGTCATAACTAATCTCAAAGGAAGGTAGCAGCTGTGGTTTCTCATGGGCATCAGGGTTGCCCCATGAGATCTGGGACAGTGCACGTGAGGAAGGACTGCGATACCCATTAGCTGAGGGCCAGTCTCCCACCAGCATGACTGCATGCTGTGGGTGAGCATCAATACTGAAGACATGGCGACCTCCAACATGTCAGGTTCTTAGGATTGTCTGGGGGTTCATCATTTCCTGGCACCCCCACCATCCCACGACAGCTAGTCACCCTAGGTTTCACTGGTTAGTGCCGCACAGGCTGAGTGTTGACTGGCTGTCAGTATCACCATGGGGCCCAGAGGCTTTATAAACCTGCTTTAATTTGTTGGTGTTGTTGTTTGCTAAGTCCTGTGCAAATCTTGCAAGTCCACAGACTGTAGTCAATCAGGCTTCCCTATCCGTGGGATCTCCCAGGCAAGAATACTGGAGTGGGTTGGCAGTCCCTTCTACAGGGGATCTTCCCAAGCCAGGGAACGAACCTGTGCTTCCTGTGTTACAGGTGGATTATTTTACCGCTGAGCCACCAGCGATCAGGTCTTAAATCTTCACTTCCTTGTATTGCTTGACCAAGTCAGAAAACATACTTTAAAGAAATTGGTTTATTTTTGACAAAGGAGGCGAACATATAAAATGGGACAAAGACAGCCTCTTCAACAAGTGGTGCTGGGAAAATTGGTCAGCTACATGCAAAAAAATGAAATTGGAACATTCCCTGACACCATGCACAAAGATCAACTCAAAATGGATTAAAGACCTAAATGTAAGACCAGAAACTATCAAACTCTTAGATGAGAATATAGGCAAAACACTCAAGGACATAAATCAAAGCAAGATCTTCTCTGACCCACCTACTAGAATAGTGGAACTCAAAAGACAAATGAACACGTGGGACCTAATGAAACTTAAAAGCTTTTGTACGGCAAAGGAAATCACAAAAAAGCTGAACAGACAGCCCACAGAATGGGAGAAAATCATAGCAAATGAAACAACAGACAAAGAATTAATCTCCCAAATCTATAAGCAACTCAGACAACTCAGCACCAGAAAAGTAAACAACCCAATCAAAAAATGGGAAAAAGACCTAAAGAGACACCTCTCCAAAGAGGACATACAGATGGCCCAAAAGCACACAAAACGATGCTCAACTTCACTTATAATTAGAGAAATCAAAACTACAATGAGATATCACCTCACACCCGTCAGAATGGCCATCATCCACCAATCGACAGACAATAAATGCTGGAGAGGGTGTGGAGAAAAGGGAACATTCGTGCATTGCTGGTAGGAATGTAAATTGATACAGCCTCTATGGAAGACAGTATGGAGATTTCTTAAAAAACTAGAAATAGAAGCACCATACGACCCAGCAATCCCACTCTTAGGCTTATACCCTGATGAAATCAAATCTGAAAGAAGCACCTGTACCCCAATGTTCATTGCAGCTCTCTATACAATAGCTAGAACATGGAAGCAACCTAGATGCCCATCGACGAACGAACGGATACAAAAGCTCTGGTACATATATACAATGGAATACTACACAGCTATAAAGAGAAATGCAGAAGAATCAGCCCTAATGAGGTGGCTGAATTTAGAACGTATCATAAAAAGTGAAGTCAGTCAGAAAGAGAAGGACAAATAAAGTAGATTAACACATATATATGGAATCTAGTAGGATGGTGATGATGGCACATGCAGTGAAGCGATGGAAAGACAGACATGGACAGGGGACATATGGACATTGTGGGGAAGGAAAAGAGGGTGGGAGGCGTAAAGGAAGTAGCATGAAGGTCGGTACTATCATATGTGAAGAAAATAGCTATAGTCATTGCTCTGTGAGAAAAGGGGATCCTTCAGGGGTGCTGTGTGATGGTCGGGAAGGGTGGGAAGGGGGGGATATACATATGACTAATCTGGGAACATGCATATCTGTAAACAACAAAACTCTGTAAAAGTTAAAAGTAAAATAAAGGTTTAAAAAAAAAAATAAGAAATTGGTTGATAAGTTACCAGTAATGTTTTCCTTTTAGAGAAAAGTACTCCCTCTCCAGATTATAGGTACATAATACAAAGATTCAACATTAATGAACTGATGATATGCCCTAAATAAGATGAGAAAGTGTTGTTCAGCTATTCAACATAAACAACAGCAACAAAGATTCACATGCCTCTCTGTGATCTTAAGGTAGATGCATATTTGCTACGCTATTTCCCTTGAAGAGTCAGCCCTAGGCTTGTCTCCAACGAACATGGAGAAGCAGCTCCCTGTTTGGATGAATGCATTGGGGAGGGGCATGGTTAGGATATAAGATCAGTTGTGAGGTTTACTTACTCAGTGAGGTTAATTTACACTTGCAGAGTTCAAAACATTATATCATGTAACTGAAATTATATAAAATGTTCTTCAAAAATAATTTGGAGGTAAAAGAGTAGTGGTGTCAAAGCTCGAAGTGTGGTAAGATATTAAGGGTGGAAGTGAGCATCTGCATTTCAGATTGAGGTATATTAAGAGTCTAGATGGATTTTAACATAGCTTCATCAGTTTTTAAAAACTGGCACTCTTTCAGGTAGAATAAATGAACATCTCATGTGCACCCAAGAATATCCAAAAAGAAGCAATTAAGTGGACGGAGTAGAACGTTGAGCAGCTTATTCTTCAGCAGTACAGACATTTTGATAAATATCAGGCTTCCAGATTCACTAACATTCTATCCCAGGTCACCAGATGCTCACAAAGTAGAGATTTTGGAAATGGACAGCATTTGAAGACACAACAACAAATCAAACCGCCCTTCATAATATCGCTTTCTTTTTAAAGACAAAGTTATTAAAAATAAAAAGTGTATGTAACCAGGTAGAAAATGTAGACAACTTATGTTCCTAGGTTAGAAGAGGATCAATTTGATTTTTATGGTCTTATACCCCAAATGTATTAAATCCTTAGATAAATAAAGAAATAAACATAAGAAAATCAGAGGGGGAATGCTGAGGAGAGAGCAAGCCTAATTTGGGTCTTTCAATTTTTAAACTGCATTTGGTAATATAAATGTACAAATGAGATAGTCAAACAAGATTTTCCAATAAAGGCTATTAACTTCTAAACACTTTTCAAAATATCATGCAAAATACAGATTTTTAGTTTAATTATATACCTTGAATTATGTCAGACCTCATAACAAAATTTAGGTTTGTGGCACTTCTCCTACATTTTGAAAATTTCAAATAATATAATGTATATGTAATTCTGTTAAAATACTACACATGCATTACCTATGTTTAGTGCCTCAAAGGCATGTACCTCTCCTTAATAAATATAAATCATTATCTGAATTAATGAAATTTTAAAGGGGTTGCTGAATTTACATGGTTTTGTGGCTCTTGTGGTTTAACAGGGGAAAAAAGCTTTGAATGCTAGAATTTTACACACACATCCATCTAAGCATGCTGTATTGAAGGGTACGATTGGCTTTTTGTGACCCCATGGACTATACAGCCTGCCAGCCTCCTCTGTCCATGAGATTTTCTAGCCAAGAATACTGTAGAGCCATTTCCTTCTCCAGGGGATCTTCTTGACCCAGGGATCGAACCCATGTCTTCTGGGCTTCCTGCACTGGCAGGCAGATTCTTCACCACTTGCACCAACACCTGGCATTTCAAGAAATGAGAAAGTGATGAAATAATATAACAGCTTTTGGACAATTAAGATGACTCTATTAACCCACACAGATGGTATCCTGAGATCCCAGAGAGAAGGAAACAGTGATGAATGTGGCAATGACAAGGTTGGTGCAGGGGGTCACCAGCCAGCACTGGAAGCCAGCACTGGGAGACATTCTTCCACGGGTCTTGTGCCCTCCTCCATGTTTCTGTGGACCTCCTGGGAGGTAAGGAAGTGACTTCTCATTTTTAAGGCTGTTTCCTTAAGTGGTATTTTTAGCTAGCAACCCAAATAAGAAAATAAAAAAGTTCCTAGGTTAGAAGAGGTTTTGTTTTATGGTCTTATACCCCAAATGTATTAAATCCTTAGATAAATAAAGAAATAAACATAAGAAAATCAGAGGGGGAATGCTGAGGAGAGAGCAAGCCTAATTTGGGTCTTTCAATTTTTAAACTGCATTTGGTAATATAAATGTACAAATGAGATAGTCAAACAAGATTTTCCAATAAAGGCTATTAACTTCTAAACACTTTTCAAAATATCATGCAAAATACAGATTTTTAGTTTAATTATATACCTTGAATTATGTCAGACCTCATAACAAAATTTAGGTTTGTGGCACTTCTCCTACATTTTGAAAATTTCAAATAATATAATGTATATGTAATTCTGTTAAAATACTACACATGCATTACCTATGTTTAGTGCCTCAAAGGCATGTACCTCTCCTTAATAAATATAAATCATTATCTGAATTAATGAAATTTTAAAGGGGTTGCTGAATTTACATGGTTTTGTGGCTCTTGTGGTTTAACAGGGAAAACAGCTTTGAATGCTAGAATTTTACACACACATCCATCTAAGCATGCTGTATTGAAGGGTACGATTGGCTTTTTGTGACCCCATGGACTATACAGCCTGCCAGCCTCCTCTGTCCATGAGATTTTCTAGCCAAGAATACTGTAGAGCCATTTCCTTCTCCAGGGGATCTTCTTGACCCAGGGATCGAACCCATGTCTTCTGGGCTTCCTGCACTGGCAGGCAGATTCTTCACCACTTGCACCAACACCTGGCATTTCAAGAAATGAGAAAGTGATGAAATAATATAACAGCTTTTGGACAATTAAGATGACTCTATTAACCCACACAGATGGTATCCTGAGATCCCAGAGAGAAGGAAACAGTGATGAATGTGGCAATGACAAGGTTGGTGCAGGGGGTCACCAGCCAGCACTGGAAGCCAGCACTGGGAGACATTCTTCCACGGGTCTTGTGCCCTCCTCCATGTTTCTGTGGACCTCCTGGGAGGTAAGGAAGTGACTTCTCATTTTTAAGGCTGTTTCCTTAAGTGGTATTTTTTAGCTAGCAACCCTGAGGGATGAGGTGATGGCTCCCATCAGACAAAGGGCGTGCTGGATTCTGTTACAGTCATGACTAAGGCTCCGGTGCTCCTCTCCTGAACTGCTGCCCACTACCAGAGCCTATCTGGGGCCACCTGCACTGCTCAGGGGGAGCTGGTGTGCAGGACTGAGTGTGGCTACCCTGGCCCTCTGGCACCTGCTTTGGCTCTGAGTAGTTTAGTCCTTCTCCAACCCTGGGGTCTTGTGTCTTTCCCTGATATCTGTAAATCTATTGCAGCCTTATTAGTCAGCATGCAGCAAGGTACATACAGTCTTAAACCCTTCATAGTTCTTGACAGCTAGAAATGGACGTAAAACCAAACCTATCACTTCAGTGAATTTTGCAAGAACAATCAATTAGTGAGATGCTGAGTGAGAAGCAGAGGGGATCTGCCAATGGGGAAGCCTGGAAAACCTGGGATAATGAGAGCTCCTGTGTCTGGAAGGAGCCTGTGAACGTTTAACAGTCTTAGAGGTACACAAGAGTTAGTGCTGCCGAATTTGCAGATACACAGGTTCAGTATTCGCTATGAGCACTCTCCAGTGGAGAACATGAAGAAGCAGTAAAAGGCTCACAGTTGTGAAAACTATGTAAAATACGGGAATGGGAAGCATGTGAGAGCCCATCTATGTTCTAATTAACCTACCTGAACGTCTTGCTCATCAATGATACATCTATTATTTTCTCTGTCACATATTCAGAAATGCTGGAATGGAAGGTCGACTACAGTTTTGTTTTTTTTTTTTCTCTATGAGTTAATAAGCAATTTTTCATTATTCTTCTGGATATACTTTAATTCTCAATACGTAAGAATGAATTGTCTGTATTACATTTGATTGACTTAATTTAGCTGATATAGAAGCCCATGGATAATTACTAGGTGCTGAAGTGCAGATTTTGATACCAGGATACCTCCTTCGCTGGTTCTCTGGGGTACAGCAAGAAAATGGACTGTGAAGTGGTTTTCACAGACTCTACCTGAAGAGAGAAGTTTTGAGGTAATTCACACACCTTGGAGAGTTGTTAGCACTCAGTGGGTTTTAAGTCTGAACTTTGATTAAAGCCAGCAGGGGACTGATGCACTAATGACCAATTAATTAGGGGAAATCAAACAGTCCTTAAAGGAGCTATGGAGTATAAGATGTCATTAAGCTGAAACGCAGCTCCCTAACTTTATCCTTATTAAATTGGTCTAGCCTTTTCTTCCGCCCTTTGGTATGTGTGGTTCTAATTATCAGCCAGCATATCTTTAAGGACGATAAGCAAGGCTGAAAAATGCAATTTAACTCGGAGAAGGAAATGGCAACCCACGCCAGTCTTCTTGCCTTGGAAATCCCACGGATGGAGGAGCCTGGTGGGCCACAGCCAAAGGGGTTGCAAAGAATCAGACACATCTAAGTGAGTAAACAACAACAATATCTTTCAGGATGATAAGCAAAGCTGAAAAATTCAATTTAACTGAGATGACTGCAGAAAGAGGGCCTACCAAAAATTGTGCTTATATTTTTCAATTTGTCAAAGACATCACTTTGCCAACAAAGGTCCATACAGTCAAAGCTATGGTTTTTCCAGTAGTCATGTAGAGACACGAGAGTGGGACCATGGAAAAGGCTGAGCGCGGAGGAGCTGGTACTCTCAAACTGTGGTGCTCGAGAAGCGACTGGACTGAGACGCAAAAGCAGGGCTTCTGGAACAAAGCTGTGCACTTTGATTTCTGTATCAACTCATCACAGCCAGAAAAAAAGATAAAAAAACAGAAACGAGACGTATGATTAATATCATACCTCAACAAATTTGCCCTAGGTTTTCTTTTTTTCTGGTGTATTAACAAGATGTTCAAAGTGAGAGAAAAGGAGATAAGATATTCATGATTTAAATATAATATTCAAAAGGTCAGGACAATTCCTATGTAAGCAATTCAGTTAAAAAGAATCACAAACAATATTATGCCTGCTTTAACTATCCAGAAAGATCACAATCCTGTTTTCTGAAGGACCATTAGTTTGTGTTACTGATTCCTTTAAACAGATTCTTTTAAAAACTCTATCAAAAATGTAACAGCACATAATTAACACGTCCCAGAGGAAACCATGGAAGAGATTTGTTTGTGATATTCCTCAAATCTTGAATCCAAAGGAAGTCCCCTAAATAGTATCCTAACTTGCTGATAATTTTTTCAGCTTCAGGAAATATTAAATATTCTCATAGAAACTTTCTCAAAAGTTTGCTTCTGAAGGAGTACTGATCTACTCTTCTCCAAACTCCACTGTGGACTAAGTGAAGGAAAGGGTTTCACGAAACTGGGGGATGAATTAAATTGTACCCTAAGTCACGTTCTGCCAACATGCACTGTAGCTGGTAAATGCTTTTTTTTGACTGAAACGCCAGGAGACTTGGTTCCATTGGGCTTTTGAACTCGTTGGTGATGGGAAATTTGGGGGTGTCAGTCACTTTTTACATGAACTAGGAGCTAAAACATGCTTCCACATAGGAATAACACTGATCATTCACAGGCCACACAATAAACTTAACAAAAAAAGTGCTTGAATCTCATAATTATGGCTCTGTTTCAGATTTTTCAAGATGCAGACACCAAGATCTCATCAGATGTCCAAGAGAGACTTTTGTGGTAGAACATGGAAGGAAAAAGTGATGAAAAAGAAATGAGGATGGAGAGCCGAGGGGAGCCCTCAGGTCACGGCAGGGTGAACAAGGGCTGGAGAGAAGGATAATTACTTTGTTATACCTGCATCAGCTAGAGAGTTCCAACCAATCCAGAGAAGCAGGTTCAAGCTCACCTCCCTCAGCAGCGGAGCCCCTTGGATGGCGGCAGGGCTGGAACCCAGGGATTGAACCTGGGTCTCCTGCACTGCAGGCAGATTCTATACCATCTGAGCCAAGCAGATGAAATACCATTTCATATATCTATATATATGCATATTTATATATATATATATATATATATATGGTTTTATTTATATATACAGCTATATAACTATATATAACTATATTATGTTTAAACTTATTTATTCCATCTCTATAAAGTTTGTATCACAGAGAAAATGTTACCTTCTCTTATGTCAAGATGGCTTATGATCCATGTTTCAATCTGATATGATCAACCCTATTTTAAAATTCTTCATGCCAGTATCCATGGCAACCACAGACCTCAAAGGCTACCCCTGTGGAAAGTCGTTGTCAGGACCCAGCGGCCGACCACCATGGAGCCTCCACTCGCCCCCACTGAGGAAGGAAAGAGGCATCAAACGCGGCCTCCAGTGGGGAGGAGATTGGAGGCACTGGCTGGACTGTTGTAGATAGGGAGACCCAGGAACTCTGTTTTGGACAGAAGCCTAAGACAGAGCAGATTACTTTTATTTTCTGGTCAACAGAAAGACCTAAGCTACATACAAGGAGAGGATAATGGAGATGGAAAGTTGCTAAGAATAAAGCGGAGAAAACTGATGAAACAATTTTAAACACATATCCTAACTTGAGAAAATGCATTTGATAATTTCCTGAATGGCTCTAGCAGTGTGAGTATATATTTTGCTAAAATGAAACTTTATGTTCGTTTTCATGAAATTCAACTCACAAACAGTAAAATCCACCAGTTGTGAGTGTGCAGCCTGGTGAGTTATGGCAAACATAAAGGATACTCACAACCCTAACTGAGAGAGAAAATCTTTCTGTAACTTTGAAAAGCTTCTTCCTGACCCATGACAGCCAGTCGCCCATCCCCAGGCTCCGGCAGCTATCAATCTGATTTCTGTACCTAAAGCTTTGTCTTCTTAGAATATTTTATAAAAGGCATGGCTTTTTTCACCCACCAAAAAACTTATGAGATTAATCCTGATGTTTCATTCATATCATTCCATTTTATTGCTCAACCCATATTCCTTTATGTCAACATGTCCCAATTTGTTTCTCCTTAGAAATTGGTGGATAGCTGGGTTGTTCCTAGTTTGTGGCTATAATGAATGAAGTTGTTATAAACAGCCATGTTCAAACTGCAAACTGAGCCAGGTGGTACCCCCATCCATGCAACGGTGCCTAGCATCACCACCATCTTGGATGCTTTGGCCACAGTCCCAGAAGTGTGCCATGCTGCAATGGAGTCAGCAGGCATTTTTCTCAGTCCATCCCTACCTCTGAGTCACAGGATAAGTCTTCCTTCATGTGAGAGGCGCTACAAGAGGCCTTCCAAGCCTTCGTCAAAGCCACCTTTATGACCCCTCAGTTTGTCTTGGGAGAGCAGCCCTACCGAGAGCCATCTCTCCTCCTCACAGCAGTAACCTTGGCTCTTCACGTGCATGCCTGCTAAATCACTTCAGCCACGTCTGACTCCTAGTGATCCTAAGGACCGTAACTTGTCAGACTCCCCTGTCTGTGGGATTCTCTAGGCAAGAATACTGGAGTGGGTTGCCATGCCCTGCTTCACGGAATCTTCCCGACCCAGGGATCAAACCCACATCTCTTACATCTCCTGCATTGGCAGGTGGGTTCTTAAGCACTAGAGCCACCTGTGTAGTCTAGGCCCATCACACTGATAGTCTAACACTAACTTATGGAGACTTGCTTCTACTGCTAGATGTTCTGCAGACTTGACTGGAGCAACTGTGAGGGGGGCCTAACCACCTCCTGATAGTGTAGGGGAGATGCAAGCCTTGGTTGGGTTTTAGGGCTGTAGAGGACTTATAGTCTCCACTTGGTACAGAGCGCTAATACTGAGAGCAGCTGATGCAAAGAGCTGACTCACTGGAAAGAGTTGAGGGCAAGAAGAGGAGGCAACAACAGAGGATGAGAGGTTTGGATGGCATCACCAACTCAATGGACATGAGCCTAAACAAACTCAGGGAGATAGCAAAGGACAAGGAAATCTGTCCATTTGCAGTTCATGGGGTCGCAAAGCATTGGACATGGCTTAGCAGCCAAACAACAATAAGGAAAGGTCATACGTGAGCCTAAGGATCAGAGCAGCAAGCCACCATTGAGAAGGAAAGACACCAGGGAAAGAGATTCAAGCTCTGGTGTGTTCCCAGCAGGGCCACCCTTCAAGGCAGATGTGACTGGATGTGTGGGTCAGATGCTATGGTGGAGACAACTGCTATATTGGTTAACAATAAAGTTGTTTTTGAGCCTGCTTTATTTCTTTAAATTTGTAGTCTTCCTTTTACCACCATCTTGGATTTTGCACAGTCCCAGAAGTGTGCCATGCTGCAATGGAGTCAGCAGGCATTTTCTCAGTCCATCCCTACCTCTGAGTCACAGGATAAGTCTTCCTTCATGTGAGAGGCGCTACAAGAGGCCTTCCAAGCCTTCGTCAAAGCCACCTTTATGACCCCTCAGTTTGTCTTGGGAGAGCAGCCCTACCGAGAGCCATCTCTCCTCCTCACAGCAGTAACCTTGGCTCTTCACGTGCATGCCTGCTAAATCACTTCAGCCACGTCTGACTCCTAGTGATCCTAAGGACCGTAACTTGTCAGACTCCCCTGTCTGTGGGATTCTCTAGGCAAGAATACTGGAGTGGGTTGCCATGCCCTGCTTCACGGAATCTTCCCGACCCAGGGATCAAACCCACATCTCTTACATCTCCTGCATTGGCAGGTGGGTTCTTAAGCACTAGAGCCACCTGTGTAGTCTAGGCCCATCACACTGATAGTCTAACACTAACTTATGGAGACTTGCTTCTACTGCTAGATGTTCTGCAGACTTGACTGGAGCAACTGTGAGGGGGGCCTAACCACCTCCTGATAGTGTAGGGGAGATGCAAGCCTTGGTTGGGTTTTAGGGCTGTAGAGGACTTATAGTCTCCACTTGGTACAGAGCGCTAATACTGAGAGCAGCTGATGCAAAGAGCTGACTCACTGGAAAGAGTTGAGGGCAAGAAGAGGAGGCAACAACAGAGGATGAGAGGTTTGGATGGCATCACCAACTCAATGGACATGAGCCTAAACAAACTCAGGGAGATAGCAAAGGACAAGGAAATCTGTCCATTTGCAGTTCATGGGGTCGCAAAGCATTGGACATGGCTTAGCAGCCAAACAACAATAAGGAAAGGTCATACGTGAGCCTAAGGATCAGAGCAGCAAGCCACCATTGAGAAGGAAAGACACCAGGGAAAGAGATTCAAGCTCTGGTGTGTTCCCAGCAGGGCCACCCTTCAAGGCAGATGTGACTGGATGTGTGGGTCAGATGCTATGGTGGAGACAACTGCTATATTGGTTAACAATAAAGTTGTTTTTGAGCCTGCTTTATTTCTTTAAATTTGTAGTCTTCCTTTTTATGTTGTCTCTGTTCTTAACAATACTTACATTTTTATCTTTCAATTTACTGCGTCCATATTGTGCTAAGCATAAAGGAATTATGGAAAATCCTCTCTTTCATCTGTTTCAAGGTGGTGAATTAAGTATATCTATCCCTATTATTCTGAGGTTCAAATTACATTCAACGATGTATTTTCAAAACAAGAAGTGGACACTTAGAAATATTTCGATATTTGCAGCCAGAGAGATTGAATAAATGTCTAACAAAACTGAAAAAGAAAATGTCGAATTATCAATGTTTCTTTTTTTTTAAACAGACATCTGTATCCTTCATTCTTATGGAATATCTTTTCATGTTGTTTTATGTAAGTTGTATTTTTCTTTTCTACATATTTTTTCTATACTAGTTTTATATATTCAATGTAAAAATAAAGGAATAATGCATTTTGTTTTTTATAGCAAAGAACTTTATTGTCCTCTTTAATCCTACTTTCCT
Organism: Tragulus kanchil; assembly: GCA_022376925.1. Classification (NCBI taxonomy): domain Eukaryota; kingdom Metazoa; phylum Chordata; class Mammalia; order Artiodactyla; family Tragulidae; genus Tragulus; species Tragulus kanchil. The sequence goes on along the minus strand of JAIOJX010000003.1, from coordinate 164,962,188 downwards.
CTGTTCATAAAACTGTATTTATATGAAGAAAATCTTTCTTAATACATAGAAAATATTCCTAAAATAATTGATGCACTACTTTACAAAGAGAAAATGTTAATGCAACCTTCCACCCATAGCCAATCTTTAAACACCACTAAATCTCTGCCCCAGTCAAGCTTACCAGATTTAATTTGTACAAAGTACAACAAAAACAATTTGGAAGACATTGGGGGCCACTTACTTTTATTTTCTAAATGAATTTTCTCCTAACCAGAGCACAGTAAAAAGGAAAGTGAAGTGCACAGTAAAAATAAAACTGATTTTTAAAAGTATCTTTATAAAACCTTACCACTGCTCTCTGGAGTCCTCTTTAGGATTGCAGAGTATGGTTTTAAGGCAGGAACTTTCTTTTCATCAAAATTTTAATTTAAAAAGTTCAAGCAACCACCAACAGACAAATAAACACGTGGGCCCTAAGGGAAAGACTGAATAATTACAAGAGCTCATAGACTGAGCCACTGGTGTTGGGCAGATGCTATGGTGGAGACAACTGCTATATTGGTTAACAATAAAGTTGTTTTTGAGCCTGCTTTATTTCTTTAAATTTGTAGTCTTCCTTTTTATGTTGTCTCTGTTCTTAACAATACTTACATTTTTATCTTTCAATTTACTGCGTCCATATTGTGCTAAGCATAAAGGAATTATGGAAAATCCTCTCTTTCATCTGTTTCAAGGTGGTGAATTAAGTATATCTATCCCTATTATTCTGAGGTTCAAATTACATTCAACGATGTATTTTCAAAACAAGAAGTGGACACTTAGAAATATTTCGATATTTGCAGCCAGAGAGATTGAATAAATGTCTAACAAAACTGAAAAAGAAAATGTCGAATTATCAATGTTTCTTTTTTTTTTTTTAAACAGACATCTGTATCCTTCATTCTTATGGAATATCTTTTCATGTTGTTTTATGTAAGTTGTATTTTTCTTTTCTACATATTTTTTCTATACTAGTTTTATATATTCAATGTAAAAATAAAGGAATAATGCATTTTGTTTTTTATAGCAAAGAACTTTATTGTCCTCTTTAATCCTACTTTCCTCTGTTCATAAAACTGTATTTATATGAAGAAAATCTTTCTTAATACATAGAAAATATTCCTAAAATAATTGATGCACTACTTTACAAAGAGAAAATGTTAATGCAACCTTCCACCCATAGCCAATCTTTAAACACCACTAAATCTCTGCCCCAGTCAAGCTTACCAGATTTAATTTGTACAAAGTACAACAAAAACAATTTGGAAGACATTGGGGGCCACTTACTTTTATTTTCTAAATGAATTTTCTCCTAACCAGAGCACAGTAAAAAGGAAAGTGAAGTGCACAGTAAAAATAAAACTGATTTTTAAAAGTATCTTTATAAAACCTTACCACTGCTCTCTGGAGTCCTCTTTAGGATTGCAGAGTATGGTTTTAAGGCAGGAACTTTCTTTTCATCAAAATTTTAATTTAAAAAGTTCAAGCAACCACCAACAGACAAATAAACACGTGGGCCCTAAGGGAAAGACTGAATAATTACAAGAGCTCATAGACTGAGCCACTTGTGCATGTTGGCACTGTTCCCTAGAGTACCTTTTACACCTGCTAACCTGAGGAAATGCCCATTACATGTGAATCTCTCCATGCTGCTTCCACACTCAATCACGAGCCTTTTTGTTTAACAATGTCTTCCTTTTGACGTGATGTTCCTCTTAAATTCAGCATTTTGGCAGCACAGGCAAGAGTGATTTCATGATATGAAGTAATTTTATAGGTCCCTCTCCCAAGATTCTCACTGCTTTAACAGCAGTTATTTTTGTTTTATTTTTAAAATTTGTTCATTAATTTTAATTGGAGTATAGCTACAACTTTGTGATAGTTTTTGCCATACATCAGTATGAACTGCTCATAGATCTACGTGTCTCCTCCATCCTAGCCACCCTCACATCCCCCGCACCCCACCCTATCTCTCTAGGTTGTCATACGGCACTGGACTTGGGGGCCCTGATTTATGCATCAAACTCACGCTGGTTATCTATTTTATGTATGGTAATGTATACGCTTCACTACTGTTCTCTTAAATCATCCCACCTTCTCCTTCTCCCACTGGGTCTAAAGGTCTGTTCCTTATACCTGTGTCTCCTTTGCTCCCCAGTACATAGACTCATCAGTACCTTCTTTCTAGATTCCACATATATGTGTTAATATATAGTGTTTGTCTTTCGCTCTCTCTCTCTCTCTAAATATGATCAACCTGAAAACCTTTCATTTCCTCGACCTTTTCCCTCGACTCTCTTTCCTTTCCTTCTTCCCATTTTGTAACTACAAACTTCACTTCATGTACATTGTACATATGTAGGCCAAGATTATGGTTATGCAAATTAGGAAACTTTAAAATAAAACTGATATCACCTTTGAATGCTTCATTTCAAAGACAAAGCAACCTTTAAAGTGTTTGTTCGAAGTCACACTCTCCAATTGGAGACAATTTATCAATTCTTTCACCTGATACAACTGAAGTTTTATTTACTATAATTTTTTTTAGCAATCTTGAACTAAAAAAGTGTTTTTTGTTTCGAAGTCACACTCTCCAATTGGAGACAAATTTATGAATAATTACAAGAGCTCATAGACTGAGCCACTTGTGCATGTTGGCACTGTTCCCTAGAGTACCTTTTACACCTGCTAACCTGAGGAAATGCCCATTACATGTGAATCTCTCCATGCTGCTTCCACACTCAATCACGAGCCTTTTTGTTTAACAATGTCTTCCTTTTGACGTGATGTTCCTCTTAAATTCAGCATTTTGGCAGCACAGGCAAGAGTGATTTCATGATATGAAGTAATTTTATAGGTCCCTCTCCCAAGATTCTCACTGCTTTAACAGCAGTTATTTTTGTTTTATTTTTAAAATTTGTTCATTAATTTTAATTGGAGTATAGCTACAACTTTGTGATAGTTTTTGCCATACATCAGTATGAACTGCTCATAGATCTACGTGTCTCCTCCATCCTAGCCACCCCTCACATCCCCCCCACCCCACCCTATCTCTCTAGGTTGTCATACGGCACTGGACTTGGGGGCCCTGATTTATGCATCAAACTCACGCTGGTTATCTATTTTATGTATGGTAATGTATACGCTTCACTACTGTTCTCTTAAATCATCCCACCTTCTCCTTCTCCCACTGGGTCTAAAGGTCTGTTCCTTATACCTGTGTCTCCTTTGCTCCCCAGTACATAGACTCATCAGTACCTTCTTTCTAGATTCCACATATATGTGTTAATATATAGTGTTTGTCTTTCGCTCTCTCTCTCTCTCTAAATATGATCAACCTGAAAACCTTTCATTTCCTCGACCTTTTCCCTCGACTCTCTTTCCTTTCCTTCTTCCCATTTTGTAACTACAAACTTCACTTCATGTACATTGTACATATGTAGGCCAAGATTATGGTTATGCAAATTAGGAAACTTTAAAATAAAACTGATATCACCTTTGAATGCTTCATTTCAAAGACAAAGCAACCTTTAAAGTGTTTGTTCGAAGTCACACTCTCCAATTGGAGACAATTTATCAATTCTTTCACCTGATACAACTGAAGTTTTATTTACTATAATTTTTTTTTTTTTAGCAATCTTGAACTAAGAAAAATATCAGTAGTTAAACAAACATTTTATTGTTAAGTTTACAATTGCATTTTAGTCCTATGACGAATAACTATTTTCATCTTTACTGGAGAACCACAGTGGAGAGAGGCAGGAAACAAATATTCCATTGTAAGTTACTGACCCACAGACCATCAATTATTATGGTGCTATATTCAAGGGACAGGGTGACAAACTGAGGTCCAAGTTATAAATTTCAAGATAGTCTGATGGATATGAACAAAGATTATCCAGGCTATTACCAATACATCACGAAGTGAATATATTTAGAATCGCTTTAAAAAACTTTTGAGTACCACTTAATGGGGCAGTATTTTGAGAGCCAATTCCCTAGAAATAAGTATCCAGACATTGGCCATAATAGGTTTCTCATCCTAAATAAAAAAAGTGAAGCCAAAGTAAAGCAAAAATGGACGTCTTTTACCACTCAGGTGGTGAAGTTGGAAAGCTAAAGAGGAAGTTAGTAGGAAGGATGCATAGAAAAGACAAGATGCGCTAATATAAAAATAAGGTGTGAAGATAAATATGTCTATGGTTTTATTAGTATTTTGCATTAGGTTTGGAACTTTGGAAGGACAGGCTGTAATCATTTTTGTCTTTGAGCCTCTTTAGTAAAGCTTAACATTGAAATCTCTGATTTGACAATCTGATCATACATGTGTTCAGACACATATTTCTCTTCTTGGTTTCCTGCTCATCAGAATATTCATATAAATTCATACAGATATTATGGTACCTTGTTCTAAAAAGGTAAATCAATACTTTAAAATACTTTAAAATATTACTACAGTTATCAATCATCTTGAAGATTTCTTCTTGCTGAGTACATGACAGGATGTTACTTATCATCATTTTAGGAATATACACCTGGGTCACCAGCATTCCGTGTGTCTTTACTCACACAAAATTGATGTGATATAGTGGCTAATGATGCTCAACATCTTTTCATGTGTTTATCTGCTATCTGTATCTTCTATTTGGTGAAATGTCTTGTGTCTTTTGACTGTATGCTTTTTTACTGTTGAATTTTTGAGAATTCTTGATATTTTCTAGATACTAGTTCTTTGTTGGCTGTGTGGATTCAAATATCATCTCCTGTTCTGTTGCTTGTATTTTCACCTTCTTAGGAAGGTTTTTGTTGAGCATTTTTTAAAGAAAAAATTGCAATGAGGTCTAAGATACCAATTTTTCTTGTATGAATCATACTTTTGTGTCAAGTCTACAAAATTTTTCCTAGCTCTAGTTTCCAAGATATTCCCTTTTTTTTCTAAAAGTTTCAGTTTTATATTTAAATCCATGATCCATTTGTGTTAATCTTTGTATAAAATGTATCACTTAGGTTGAAGTTTATTATTTTGGCTTTGGATATCCAATTTTCCAGTACCATTTGTTGAAAAAGGCTATCTTTGCTCCATTAAATTGCCTTTGAAACTTTGTCAAAAATCAATTGGACATCTTTTTTGTGGTTCTATTTCTGAGCTCTCTATTCTGCTGCATTGATCCATGTGTCTATCCCTTCTGGAAATTCTTTTGATTACTCTGGCTATGCAATAAATCTTGAAATCAGGTAGACTAATTCCTCCCATTTAATTCTTTCTAAATCCAACATTCTTTCAGCTGTTCCAGGTACTTTGCCAGTAATTTAAATTTTTGAACAATCCTATACCTTTGTAAGAAATATTGCTAGGATGACTAGGTATTTTTGTTGTTGTTTACATTTTGTTTTAGAACATTCCTAGGTTTACCGAAAAACTGTACAGCTAATATAGAGAGTTCCCATACACACCACATCTAGTTTCCCTTTTTATTGACATTTTACAGTACTGAAGTGTCACAATTAATAAACGGAGTGATTCATCATTATTACCTAAGTTCCATGCTGTATTTGGGCTTCCTAAGTGATGCAGTGGTAAAGAATCTGCCTGGTGATCCAGAGGGTAAGGACACTGCCTTGCAGTGCAAGGGGCGCGGGTTGGATCCCTGGCCAGGGGAAGATCCCACATGCCCCGGAGCGGCTGCACGGATGTGTCCAACTATGGAGCTGGAGCGCTCCAAAGCTGGTGCTCTGCAGCGAGAGAGGCCACTGCGATGGGAGGCCCACACAGGCCAAAGAACAAAGATGGATGAAAATAAATAAATGAAAGACCAATAGAAGTGACCAAAAAAGAAGAATCTGCCTGCCAATACAGGAGATGTACTTGAGGCTGATTCAACTCCTGGGTGGGGACAGCCCTTCCAGCAGAAAATAGCAACCCACTCCAGTATCCTTGCCTGGAAAATACAGAAACAGAGGAGCCTGGAGACTACAGTCCACGGGGTCACAAACAATTTACCACGACTGAGTGAACAGACACACTGCTGCTGCATCATCACTTCAGTCGTGTCTGGCTCTGTGCGGCCCCATGGACAGCTGCCCATTGGGCTCCTCTGTCTGTGGGGATGCTTCAGGCAGGAACGCTGGAGCGGGTTGCTATACCCTCCTCCAGGGGGATCTTCCTAACCCAGGAAAGGAACCTGGGTGTCCTGCATTGCCGGCAGATTCATCACCAGTGAGACATCAGGGAAGCCCCAAATATATATTTGAGACCCCAGGGACTGCACCTTGCCAGGCTTCTCTGTCCATGAAATTTTCAGGCAAGAATACTTGGAGTGCGTAGCTATTCCCTTCATGCACACTCACAGGTCTATGTAGTTACTGGGGCTGCCATTCCCCTTATTCACCTGAAGGGGCGCGGTTTGTCCGGCATGCCTACTGTACAGCTGCTCTTCTCCCCTTTTCATTCTCCGCTCTCCTCAGGAAGTCGCCATTCACAGCTCCTACATCAGGAGGGTGATATTTTGAGCTCTGCCCGTTTCTTCCTCCTTGACCGTAGAATGTCTTCATACTTTCTCTGGCATTCGTCTACCCAGATTTCTCATTCTCCTCCACTTATTTATTTAGTCAGTCATTGTTTATGTCTGCTGAACTCGTGCATATCTATGTTGTACTTTGTTATGACCCAGAACTACGGTATTTACGTTGTTCCTCAAATTGATCCAGCTTTGATCACTGGGAGACCTTTCAATTGGGTTCTGTGTTCCTTGGACCTACCTTCTCATTACTTTTGTTTGATTCCTCTTTTCAGCATTGCCTTATATTCTGTCTCTACAAAAAGCTCCAGGTTCACCTCAAGTATTTGCTACGCTACTCTCATATTCGGCTCTTTCTCTAGTGACTCTGGGCCCTGGTTTCTTTTATTAAATAATGTTATTAGAAATTGATTAGTGTTTTTAATTAGTAAAACACCACCTATTATTTCATTTCAAAATGCAGCACAATAGTTATTGCTCAGTGGCCCTTAGCAGTTAGGACGAGGGCAGGAAGAATATTACAGTAGAAAAAACACATTACAAAAATAGATTATACTTACTGAAGTTAATCTTAATTTTAATGTAAAATTAAATCTTTATAATTTAAAATTTTAATTTTAGTCTTATATTTTAAACTACTGATTTGAGGCACTTTCAAGGAAATTTGTCATGTTTCTTAGACTTCATGAAGCATGTTAGGTTTTCCATCTGGCCTGCATACATTTGATTTCTGTATTGTGTACAGTATGTGAAAATCACATGATATATAAGTGAATGTCATTATAAATTTCCTTGCCCAGAGTTACAGGTCAAAACTCCTTTGTGTTGACAATATAACCACACCAAAAATTAAAAGGCTATCTCATCATATTTATACTTTTATATTAGTGCAGATTTTGGAAGATGAATTAACGTTGAATGTCAAACACACCATCCTCAATTTTTTTTCTCATGAGAGTGACCCATTTCTTTTTAAAACTCTCAATTTCATAGGATTTAATTTAATTGCATTATACAACTTAGGTTTAGGGTTATAAAAGTAATCTTCTAGACTTCCATTCTTAACTGAATTTAGTCTGAACACCCCAGAATTCAATTTTAGGAGAATACTCCCATATGATTTCAGAGCATTATCATAAATTCAATCTTAACTTATTTCTTAAAGTACTAACTCCAAGACAGTAAAATACATTTGACAGGAACACTCAAAATAAAAGTGATGCTCATTATCAAGCATGTACCCCCTTAGTGTGATGGTGGCAGGTACAATCTAGAGCATGGTTAGATGTGATCATAGGTCGATCATTTACATCTTAAAGAAGTAATTTTTTTTTTTTTTTGGCCACTTCTATTGGTCTTTCATCTATTTATCTTCATTCTTTGGCCTGTGTGGGCCTCCCATCGCAGTGGCCTCTCTCGCTGCCAAGCACCAGCTCTGGGCGCATGCACTGCAGGGCACCAGCTTGATCATTGGACACATTGGTCCAGCCACTCTGTGGCACATGGGATCTTCCCAGGCCAGGGATCGAACCGGCGCCCCTTGCACTGTAAGGCAGTGTCCTTACCCACTGGACCACCAGGGGAACTCCAGTACATTCTTAAAACTAAAACAAAATACGAGGTAAACCATAATTTGATCACACACATATATAAATTGATTCTGTGTATCTTTATGCATGAAAACATTTTTCTAGCCAGGTATCAATTTAGGTTATTTTGGTATTTGTTGGGCAACAATTCCTATGCCATGGAAACTGTACAAGACCATGACAAAAGGAGATAATGTGAAATGCTAAACTGTTCATGGAGTTCATAATGTTAGAACCAAGACTGTGTGCTGCACCATATCAGACTGTTTTGTGACCCCATAGATCACAGCCCACCAGGCTCCTCTGCCCATGGGATTTTCCAGGCAAGAATATTATGCAGTCGGTTCCCATTTCCTACTCCAGCAGATCTTCCCAACCAAGTGATAGGATCCACTTCTCTTACATAGGCACGCAGGTTCTTTACCAAATTTAGAAGTCTGTTTCTTTCCTTGGGGTAATAAAGATACAAAAGTGGGTCCCTAGTTCCAGTCTTTCGACACTGTGTAAACCAATGCTTCACAATTTACCAAGACCTAAATTTTGGCAGGCAGATCCCTTTGTATTTTCCTTGGGCTTCACATGTACCTACAGCTACCTAAACAGGACTCAGCAGACTTCAATACGCATACATGGGTTTGTTGCTACAAGAGAGGAGCTGCAATATGGATTCCTTTGCTTTTGTTGTTTGAAGTCATATTCACAACTCAAGCCAAATGTTTTTCAGAAAAAGGATCTGTGCAATCAAGCATGTACCCCTTAGTGTGATGGTGGCAGGTACAATCTAGAGCATGGTTAGATGTGATCATAGGTCGATCATTTACATCTTAAAGAAGTAATTTTTTTTTTTTTTTGGCCACTTCTATTGGTCTTTCATCTATTTATCTTCATTCTTTGGCCTGTGTGGGCCTCCCATCGCAGTGGCCTCTCTCGCTGCCAAGCACCAGCTCTGGGCGCATGCACTGCAGGGCACCAGCTTGATCATTGGACACATTGGTCCAGCCACTCTGTGGCACATGGGATCTTCCCAGGCCAGGGATCGAACCGGCGCCCCTTGCACTGTAAGGCAGTGTCCTTACCCACTGGACCACCAGGGGAACTCCAGTACATTCTTAAAACTAAAACAAAATACGAGGTAAACCATAATTTGATCACACACATATATAAATTGATTCTGTGTATCTTTATGCATGAAAACATTTTTCTAGCCAGGTATCAATTTAGGTTATTTTGGTATTTGTTGGGCAACAATTCCTATGCCATGGAAACTGTACAAGACCATGACAAAAGGAGATAATGTGAAATGCTAAACTGTTCATGGAGTTCATAATGTTAGAACCAAGACTGTGTGCTGCACCATATCAGACTGTTTTGTGACCCCATAGATCACAGCCCACCAGGCTCCTCTGCCCATGGGATTTTCCAGGCAAGAATATTATGCAGTCGGTTCCCATTTCCTACTCCAGCAGATCTTCCCAACCAAGTGATAGGATCCACTTCTCTTACATAGGCACGCAGGTTCTTTACCAAATTTAGAAGTCTGTTTCTTTCCTTGGGGTAATAAAGATACAAAAGTGGGTCCCTAGTTCCAGTCTTTCGACACTGTGTAAACCAATGCTTCACAATTTACCAAGACCTAAATTTTGGCAGGCAGATCCCTTTGTATTTTCCTTGGGCTTCACATGTACCTACAGCTACCTAAACAGGACTCAGCAGACTTCAATACGCATACATGGGTTTGTTGCTACAAGAGAGGAGCTGCAATATGGATTCCTTTGCTTTTGTTGTTTGAAGTCATATTCACAACTCAAGCCAAATGTTTTTCTTTTCATAGTTAATGCACTGAAGTGGATGCCAGAAAAAAGGATGCTGTGAAAGCCATCATAAATCTTAGAAGAGTCTATAAGATGTTTGGCAACGCATGCATTCAAATAAAGGGTTTTCGTTTTCTCTTAAAGGCTTTGTTTGTAGGGTGATAAACGGCGTGTATACCAAAACCCATTTTTGTATCATTCTTATGCAATATTAGCTTTTAGCAAATAAGTAGATGCCGGTATTGTCACAAAGTCTTAAATAAGAAGCAGAATTTATGCTTGTGGGCTTCTTTTTCCCCTTAGGAATGAGGTGGGACTCTCTCACAACCCTTAATACTTACAAGGGTAGCACAGCACCACATCTACCCTATAGGTTCAATAACTAGAGTGTGGACAATCACGTGAATAGTGATTAACTCTTCACCTATAAGTGATGATCTAAACATGATCTTGCTACCAATGCGGAGATACTCAAATCTTTGCTTGATTAACTATAACCTGTCATTTGAACACTGAATGTCAGGGTGTAAGATGTTTTATTTTTTTTCCACTAGAAACGAGTCTGGCATTCACCACCCACTGGGGAACCAGCCCATTTTCCAGATTTACTCACATCATCGCCTAAAGTCACACTCGACAGTGAGAAGCACTCCCATTTAAAAGTATTATCATTCTCTCACAGATCCCTTTTTCTGGTTTTAGGCAATACCTTGATCATGCAGGGCTTTTTTTTTTTTATTGACTAGATTCTTTCAGAGGTAATCACTTAAACTGGTCCTTAAGATATCCACATTACCCTCAAGGCAAATTTGAAGATTCATGACACTTAAAGTGAAGTTAGTCAACATAGCACTCATATTTTCTCCAGTGGAGTTCAGATGCAAAACAACAAAGGCATAAAGTCCAGTTTAATGCTGATTATTGTCAAACAAAGATTTAAACTTCTCTGCAAAGGAGTAAGTGAAAAATTGATGAAGACACCAGCATGCCAGGTGTCTAAGGAGGACACTTTCTTTCTTGGGCCCAAAGGAGAAGTGGTCTGCAATATGGATTCCTTTGCTTTTGTTGTTTGAAGTCATATTCACAACTCAAGCCAAATGTTTTTCTTTTCATAGTTAATGCACTGAAGTGGATGCCAGAAAAAAGGATGCTGTGAAAGCCATCATAAATCTTAGAAGAGTCTATAAGATGTTTGGCAACGCATGCATTCAAATAAAGGGTTTTCGTTTTCTCTTAAAGGCTTTGTTTGTAGGGTGATAAACGGCGTGTATACCAAAACCCATTTTTGTATCATTCTTATGCAATATTAGCTTTTAGCAAATAAGTAGATGCCGGTATTGTCACAAAGTCTTAAATAAGAAGCAGAATTTATGCTTGTGGGCTTCTTTTTCCCCTTAGGAATGAGGTGGGACTCTCTCACAACCCTTAATACTTACAAGGGTAGCACAGCACCACATCTACCCTATAGGTTCAATAACTAGAGTGTGGACAATCACGTGAATAGTGATTAACTCTTCACCTATAAGTGATGATCTAAACATGATCTTGCTACCAATGCGGAGATACTCAAATCTTTGCTTGATTAACTATAACCTGTCATTTGAACACTGAATGTCAGGGTGTAAGATGTTTTATTTTTTTTCCACTAGAAACGAGTCTGGCATTCACCACCCACTGGGGAACCAGCCCATTTTCCAGATTTACTCACATCATCGCCTAAAGTCACACTCGACAGTGAGAAGCACTCCCATTTAAAAGTATTATCATTCTCTCACAGATCCCTTTTTCTGGTTTTAGGCAATACCTTGATCATGCAGGGCTTTTTTTTTTTTTTTTTTTTTGACTAGATTCTTTCAGAGGTAATCACTTAAACTGGTCCTTAAGATATCCACATTACCCTCAAGGCAAATTTGAAGATTCATGACACTTAAAGTGAAGTTAGTCAACATAGCACTCATATTTTCTCCAGTGGAGTTCAGATGCAAAACAACAAAGGCATAAAGTCCAGTTTAATGCTGATTATTGTCAAACAAAGATTTAAACTTCTCTGCAAAGGAGTAAGTGAAAAATTGATGAAGACACCAGCATGCCAGGTGTCTAAGGAGGACATTTTTCTTGGGTCAAAGACAATGACTTTACCTTCACAGAGCAAAGCCACAGAGAGGATGAGAGGTGTGCTGGTGGTGGTTTGGTCGCTAAGTCATGTCCAACTCTTGCAACCTCATGGGCTGTAACCCATGTGCTCCCACGTCCATGTGGTTTCCCAGGCAAGAACACTGGACTGAGCTGCCATTTCCTCCCCCAGTGGGTTTTCCCTATGTGTGTCTGGGGAGGGTCATCCTCCTGGTTCACAGGCAATCACTCTATCTTCATGTGGCAGGGACAGAGAAGAAGAGAGAATGAGAAGGAAGGCAGGCAGGACGAGGGGAAGAAAAGCGGAAGAGAGCATTAGCTCTCTGGTATTTCTTTTTGTAAAGATACGAATCCTACTATAAGTGTGTAATTCTCAGGATTCAATTACCTCCCAAGGCCCCATCTCCAACTATTCATACCAGCACACTGATGATGAGAGTTTCAGCCCTCAGAATCTGGGGGAAACAAACACGTGGTCTATAGTCCAAGCCTCAATTCCCACGGAGCAATGTGTCATTCGACATGGGCTCACACGCATTAAGGACAGGAACCCAGAGTATAAGAAACTCAAACTGCTAGAGAACGGCTGCCATCAAAACTGCTCAAATTTGGTGACAGAGGGAGATACTGCTTTTATGTTAGTGGACAAGAGTCCTATAGAGTGGGACCATTATACCTCTCTTCTGTGTCTGTATTTATTTGCTATGTAGATGTGTTTGAAAAAAAATGGCATGGAACAAAAGCTGTTGATCTTTGCACAAAAAATAGGAAGAAAGGCAAGACACACAGGGAAGATCTTCTCTTATCAACCAACAACAACAAAATGTTGAGTTAATCAAGAGGAAGCAGAGAACAAATGGAACAAAGTAAAACAACTAGTGGAGTGGTGGATTTTAATACGATACCTGTAAGAAACAGGCTTCAAACCCAGAGACAGATTAAAGTAGGTAGAGAGATAAAGAGCAAACATGAATATTAACCACAAGAGAGCTGGAGTAGCTACATGAATATTTGACACAGTAGACTTCAGAACCAGCAACCTCATGATAAAAACAGATACTTCATAATGAGCAAACTAGACATTCTCGAAGAAGACATAACAGTCCTAACTAGGCATATGACAATAGAGACTTAAAGCTCATAAAACAAATACTGGTAGAAATGGAAGAAGAGACAAACCACAATACCAGTCACAGATCACAATACGTTGGTCTCGACAACTGATAAAGATATTAGGCCCCAAATTTGTACATATGTAATCACCTGAAAACACTATCAGGGAACTTGCTATCTTCCCAGTTTCCCAGCATCAGGGTCTATTCCAATGAGCTGGCTCTTTGCATCAGGTGGTCAAAGTGTTGGAGTTTCAGCTTCGGCAACAGTCCTTCCAATGAATATTCAGGGTTTATTTCCTTTCAGATTGACTGGTTTGATCTCCTTCCAGTCCAAGGGACCCTAACAAGTCTTCTTCAGGGCTTCCCTGGTGGTCCAGCAGGTAAGGACACCGCCTTGCAGTACAAGGGGCACCAGTTCGATCCCTGGCCTGGGAAGATCCCACGTGCCGCGGGGCAGCTGGACCGATGTGTCCAGCTACTGAGCCAGAGCTCTGGAGCGCATGTGCCCAGAGCTGGTACTCTGCGATGAGAGAGGTCACGGTGATGGGAGGCCCACACAGGCCAAAAGAACAAAGATAATTAGATGAAAGACCAATAGAAGTGGCCAAAAAAAAAAAGTCTTCTCCAGCCCCACAGTTCAAAAGCATCAGTTCTTTAGTGCTCAACTTTCCTTATGGTCCAACTATCACCTCTGTACATGACTACTGGAAAAATCATTGCTTCGACAATACAGAACTTTGTCGGCAAAGTGATGTCTGTTTTTAACACACTGTTTAGGCTTGTCATAGCTTTCCTTCCAAGACTCAAGCACCTCCTAATTTCATGGCTGCAGTCACCATCCACAGTGATTTTGGAGCCAAAGAAAATAAAATCTGTTACTGCTTCCACTTTTGACCCTTCTATTTGCCATGAAGTGATAGGACCAGATGCCATGATCTTGGGTTTTTGTTGACTTTTAGCCAGCTTTAGTATATAGTGAATAATAAATCTCTGTTAATTTAAAATTTCAGTGAGTAGCTACATGAATATTTGACACAGTAGACTTCAGAACCAGCAACCTCATGATAAAACAGATACTTCATAATGAGCAAACTAGACATTTCGAAGAAGACATAAAGTCCTAACTAGGCATATGACAATAGAGACTTAAAGCTCATAAAACAAATACTGGTAGAAATGGAAGAAGAGACAAACCACAATACCAGTCACAGATCACAATACGTTGGTCTCGACAACTGATAAAGATATTAGGCCCCAAATTTGTACATATGTAATCACCTGAAAACACTATCAGGGAACTTGCTATCTTCCCAGTTTCCCAGCATCAGGGTCTATTCCAATGAGCTGGCTCTTTGCATCAGGTGGTCAAAGTGTTGGAGTTTCAGCTTCGGCAACAGTCCTTCCAATGAATATTCAGGGTTTATTTCCTTTCAGATTGACTGGTTTGATCTCCTTCCAGTCCAAGGGACCCTAACAAGTCTTCTTCAGGGCTTCCCTGGTGGTCCAGCAGGTAAGGACACCGCCTTGCAGTACAAGGGGCACCAGTTCGATCCCTGGCCTGGGAAGATCCCACGTGCCGCGGGGCAGCTGGACCGATGTGTCCAGCTACTGAGCCAGAGCTCTGGAGCGCATGTGCCCAGAGCTGGTACTCTGCGATGAGAGAGGTCACGGTGATGGGAGGCCCACACAGGCCAAAAGAACAAAGATAATTAGATGAAAGACCAATAGAAGTGGCCAAAAAAAAAAAGTCTTCTCCAGCCCCACAGTTCAAAAGCATCAGTTCTTTAGTGCTCAACTTTCCTTATGGTCCAACTATCACCTCTGTACATGACTACTGGAAAAATCATTGCTTCGACAATACAGAACTTTGTCGGCAAAGTGATGTCTGTTTTTAACACACTGTTTAGGCTTGTCATAGCTTTCCTTCCAAGACTCAAGCACCTCCTAATTTCATGGCTGCAGTCACCATCCACAGTGATTTTGGAGCCAAAGAAAATAAAATCTGTTACTGCTTCCACTTTTGACCCTTCTATTTGCCATGAAGTGATAGGACCAGATGCCATGATCTTGGGTTTTTGAATGTTGACTTTTAAGCCAGCTTTAGTATATAGTGAATAATAAATCTCTGTTAATGTTGTATATTTTCATTCTAAATTGTCATCAAAAGTTAAAATACCAGCCATGAATTTCACAAAGCAAATGACTTTTTTTCTTCCTAGAGTGGCAGTGTCTGATACAAGCAATTTAAAATTACATGTAGGTTATGCTTTATCCAACATTAAGTGTTGCCTTTTCTAGTAAAACAATTCAAACACTGTCAAGCAAGGCATGGGCTATACCAAGGTCTGGGCTGGCACCGAATGGCTTCTTTGCAGGCAGCTCTGATTCCCTAATGGAGCTTGTTAATGGAACAGAATTCTGTTCAGGAGTGTTGCTTAATGTCACAACACTCTATATTATGCTAAATTATTGCCAAACATAAAATAGGAAACAGCTTCTGCTGAGTCTTAAATTAATCAAAATTACACTGCAAACTTTTTGATTTGTGATTCAATACAAATTGGAGAAAATAAAATTCAAAGTAACAACGCAATGTAAGGACATCCGTATATTTTGGCAAGTAAATTGATGAATTACAATACATAGGAAATTAAAATATGTAAATCTGAAAGCATCTTTATCTTGCAAAGCACTTTAAATACTTGAAAATAAAATTAAATAGCTGTTTGTTTTCTTTTCTGAAAGTGTCCTGAATCTAAGCTATTTAACAGAGCACAGTTATTCACATCTTTGCATATTCTCTTTTAAATTAATAATTATTTTAGTTTTATACTTAACAAAACAGTATCTCTGTTTTTCAGACAATGTGAAAAATAAAGAATTTACCGAACTCTGACAAAGAACTTATCTATGCATCTGTCATTTAGTTTAAACCATGATAGTTTTGAAGTGTGATTTACACCTAATAATTTATTATGCACATTATCAACAGAATATTATTTCAAAATAATGTGAAATTGACACATGTTATATTATCTTACAAAGGTGCTATAATTTGTGTATCCAAATTCATTTCATTGGACATGTACATTCTATTGCTCAACATGAGTTCTTCTATCCTAAAGTTTCCAAATATTGTATTTATTTATACTGATCATTTATAGATTAAGTATAAATACTGGAGGGTACTTTGGCTGTGTTTTTTTCCTTCAGGAGTGACAAGCAGGTGGTATGATCTCTCAGTTTTTGTATGCCTAAAGACGAACATGTGCTACGACAGGAGCACAACTGTATGCGATGAACACAACTCAGAAGCTTATGGAGGAGCCCAGGGCAGAACCACTGAGATGGTGCAGCTAAAGCGACAGCCATCCTGAAGGCCACGGCGACTGTGCAGCTGACCCGTGCTGTGTCCTCTGAGGAGAAGGACCTCTGGTTCTCTCATCTGGGCCTGGGTAAGGGGCAAGCTCATCCACGCTGAACTGAGAAAGCAGCCTCCAGCCTCCACACACAGATCGAATGCTATAGGTAGAAACCTCGCTGCTTCACAAGGCTTGAGCACCACCCAGGGCTGACCCCTCCTGGGTCCTAACCCAGGGGGCTCCAGGGGTGTGGCCTGTGCAGAGCATCCAAGTCCACACTGAACGACTCCAGCCAGACCACTAAACAAACAAACACAATCTTTAAGTCCAAAGACAAGAAGAGTGTGAAGATGAAATGATGGGGACAGAAAATACACCACGTAAACAGCAAGCAGAAGCAGTCATTGAGGAGATGAGAATTTCCAGTTGAAAAGAAAAGATACAGATACTGACCCAAATGGCCTTGCTGTTGCCTCAGTTTGACTAAACTTTGGACAGGTTTCCTCCTACCTCTAGTCCTGATTCCCCTCTCTTACAGCATTAAAAACAAGCAAAGAAAAAACCTTGCAATTATAATTCTTTCCTTGCCTTTTCAAGTGTAAATATTTTTCTAGCCTCTTGCAATCCATGAATGGCTTTCTCAGGATCTTGAACTCATGCCTTTGCAAAGTCATTATCAAGAAAAATAAGCTCCTACCTCCAAATCTAAGGGAGGCAGAGCCTGACTGTAGAAAATCATCAGTTAACACAGACTACTTAATAACAGTGACCGACTTCTGGTATTTTTCACCTCAATCCACTGTCACTTATAAAATCTCCTGCCTCTTGTCTTCTATCCTTATTGCTCAACATGTTTCCAAATTAATTGTATTTATTTATACTGATCATTTATAGATTAAGTATAAATACTGGAGGGTACTTTGGCTGTGTTTTTCCTTCAGGAGTGACAAGCAGGTGGTATGATCTCTCAGTTTTTGTATGCCTAAAGACGAACATGTGCTACGACAGGAGCACAACTGTATGCGATGAACACAACTCAGAAGCTTATGGAGGAGCCCAGGGCAGAACCACTGAGATGGTGCAGCTAAAGCGACAGCCATCCTGAAGGCCACGGCGACTGTGCAGCTGACCCGTGCTGTGTCCTCTGAGGAGAAGGACCTCTGGTTCTCTCATCTGGGCCTGGGTAAGGGGCAAGCTCATCCACGCTGAACTGAGAAAGCAGCCTCCAGCCTCCACACACAGATCGAATGCTATAGGTAGAAACCTCGCTGCTTCACAAGGCTTGAGCACCACCCAGGGCTGACCCCTCCTGGGTCCTAACCCAGGGGGCTCCAGGGGTGTGGCCTGTGCAGAGCATCCAAGTCCACACTGAACGACTCCAGCCAGACCACTAAACAAACAAACACAATCTTTAAGTCCAAAGACAAGAAGAGTGTGAAGATGAAATGATGGGGACAGAAAATACACCACGTAAACAGCAAGCAGAAGCAGTCATTGAGGAGATGAGAATTTCCAGTTGAAAAGAAAAGATACAGATACTGACCCAAATGGCCTTGCTGTTGCCTCAGTTTGACTAAACTTTGGACAGGTTTCCTCCTACCTCTAGTCCTGATTCCCCTCTCTTACAGCATTAAAAACAAGCAAAGAAAAAACCTTGCAATTATAATTCTTTCCTTGCCTTTTCAAGTGTAAATATTTTTCTAGCCTCTTGCAATCCATGAATGGCTTTCTCAGGATCTTGAACTCATGCCTTTGCAAAGTCATTATCAAGAAAAATAAGCTCCTACCTCCAAATCTAAGGGAGGCAGAGCCTGACTGTAGAAAATCATCAGTTAACACAGACTACTTAATAACAGTGACCAGCCCCTTCCTCACTTCTGGTATTTTTTCACTCCTCAATCCACTGTCACTTATAAAATCTCCTGCCTCTTGTTTCAGTGAAGTTCAGTCTGTCTCCTTTGTTGCCACAGTCTTAAATAACATGTTTTCTGTTGGTTTAAATTCCATTCAGTAACACTCTTTGTTGACAGCAGATATGTACATATATACAGGTGCATGTATATATACACGTGTGTGTGCAGGTGTGTCAGTTGCTCAGTCGTGTCTCACTCTTTGCAACCCCATGGACTGCAGCCCACCAGGCTCCTGGATTCTCCAGGCAAGATGACTGGAGTGGGCTGCCATCTTCCTTCTCCAGGGGATCTTCCTGACCCAGCGGTCGAATCGGAGTCTCCTGTAGCTCTCGCACTGGCAGGCGGATTCTTTACCACTGCACCGTAATACTTACGGTTAGATCAATAAAAATTTAAACTTCGGTGAATTCTGTCAAATATACCTGACATGTCACTGGAACATTTTCACTCAAGCCATGTGAAATATCTGCCCTTGCCACTTTGGCTAATCTTTCATCTTAGCTTTCAAACTCACTACAAGATAAGACTAGATGTGACTTATTTTAAACAATCTAATAATTGAATTCTTAAAACTGTACAAGTAATTTAAAAGTTTCAATAGGGAAAAACAAACAAAAACAAAGCAAGTGATCATATACTCCCTTCAGGGTATGCTCAACACAGGAGTCTTTATTTTGCTACTGTAACATTGCAACTTTGTATCTGTGACTTGATTGCTTATTTCTGCCTAGAGAGCTTTTGATTTTGTGTTCTGTGGTAATGTCTTTCCCAAAGGTAGAGTTCAATTGTATCTTATTATTGTCTGTGATTTTCTAACCCACCTCCAGACTGGTAATTACCATCGTTCCCTGCACAGCATTCACATAAAGAAAATATTTCCTATCAGGATTGCTGAATATACTGCTCTTTAACTGCCCCTTTGGGAAGGGAGAGATTGGCAAGTGTTGCTTTTTCTCTTTTCCTTTACTTAAAAGAGTAAATCTAAATCACAAACCAAAATAGCTTTCACTGGAAGTTTTACAGTATTAAAGGGCTCTGGGCATTTATTTCAATTAGTTCCAGAGCAAATAGTCTAATTTTTTTGTTCATACCATTCTTGATTTTATGTTTAACGTATTCTACTAAAAATAGCATAAATAGGAATATTTCAACCCAAGACCAATATTATGGGAACCAATTATTTTGTTTAATTAACTTTTTTAACTGCATAAAGGTTCATTGTTTCAATGTTTATGTCCCACCCCCTTTACATTAAAATTCAAAATATACTTATTAATCACAATTTTGTATTCCAGACTGGGATTTAGGTAAGAATTATAAACACTGATATTCTCTGAATCGTAAGCTTAAAGCCTAACAGAGGATTCAGACAGGCGGGAGTAATTTTATTGGGAGTGATACGTGCAGTTAATAGAGATAAATAAAGAGTACGGTCAGAACACTAAGCATCAGAAATTAATTACAGATTTCAAAATACCTAACAGCTACTGTGGATCTTGAAAAGAGGCATGGGAATTAATCAGGCAGAAAGGTGCTGAGCATTAAGGCAGGATCACCTCTAACATCTGCTCCAATCTTTCATCTTAGCTTTCAAACTCACTACAAGATAAGACTAGATGTGACTTATTTTAAACAATCTAATAATTGAATTCTTAAAACTGTACAAGTAATTTAAAAGTTTCAATAGGGAAAAACAAACAAAAACAAAGCAAGTGATCATATACTCCCTTCAGGGTATGCTCAACACAGGAGTCTTTATTTTGCTACTGTAACATTGCAACTTTGTATCTGTGACTTGATTGCTTATTTCTGCCTAGAGAGCTTTTGATTTTGTGTTCTGTGGTAATGTCTTTCCCAAAGGTAGAGTTCAATTGTATCTTATTATTGTCTGTGATT
This sequence comes from Tragulus kanchil, assembly GCA_022376925.1. NCBI lineage: Eukaryota > Metazoa > Chordata > Mammalia > Artiodactyla > Tragulidae > Tragulus > Tragulus kanchil. The sequence goes on along the minus strand of JAIOJX010000003.1, from coordinate 164,941,830 downwards.
TTCTAACCCACCTCCAGACTGGTAATTACCATCGTTCCCTGCACAGCATTCACATAAAGAAAATATTTCCTATCAGGATTGCTGAATATACTGCTCTTTAACTGCCCCTTTGGGAAGGGAGAGATTGGCAAGTGTTGCTTTTTCTCTTTTCCTTTACTTAAAAGAGTAAATCTAAATCACAAACCAAAATAGCTTTCACTGGAAGTTTTACAGTATTAAAGGGCTCTGGGCATTTATTTCAATTAGTTCCAGAGCAAATAGTCTAATTTTTATGTACCTACCATCCTTGATTTTATAATTAAAGTATTCTACTAAAAATAGCATAAATAGGAATATTTCAACCCAAGACCAATATTATGGGAACCAATTATTTTGTTTAATTAACTTTTTTAACTGCATAAAGGTTCATTGTTTCAATGTTTATGTCCCACCCCCTTTACATTAAAATTCAAAATATACTTATTAATCACAATTTTGTATTCCAGACTGGGATTTAGGTAAGAATTATAAACACTGATATTCTCTGAATCGTAAGCTTAAAGCCTAACAGAGGATTCAGACAGGCGGGAGTAATTTTATTGGGAGTGATACGTGCAGTTAATAGAGATAAATAAAGAGTACGGTCAGAACACTAAGCATCAGAAATTAATTACAGATTTCAAAATACCTAACAGCTACTGTGGATCTTGAAAAGAGGCATGGGAATTAATCAGGCAGAAAGGTGCTGAGCATTAAGGCAGGATCACCTCTAACATCTGCTCCAAACCTAGAGATGGTAAACAAACACATGTAACTATGTGTGGTCTGTCGAAATGAATGGGGAGCCTGCAGAAAACCAAAGCCAGTGGAATCCCTGGAGGATGGAAAGATGACAAGTCAGCTGAGAGCAGCGAGCTCCCCAGTGCGTGCAGGACCGCACTGCTCCTGAAAGTGACGCAGGAGGAGGTGCAGGGTAAGAAACAGTGGGTGCGGGCCAAAGAAAAGGACTCAGAGCCAAGGGCCAGGAAACTGACCCCCACACCCCACCAGTTCAGGAGAGGCAGCAGCCACTAAGGGCGCACACCCCCAGGTAGGAAAGGGGAGGAATACCCAATGTGGAGACACAGAGCTACATCCCCGAGGCTGGCAGTAAATGGCAGGGAACAAGACCCAACCTGGGGCATGAGCCACTCAGGCACAGAAAACGTCCCCTACCGCCCACCTCAGACTGTCTCCCACCCAAGATCCTCACTGAGGCAAGGAAGCTTCCAAATGCCAAGAGTTTTGTAAATGTCTTGGGGAAATCCCCAACAAAAATCCTGGGACGTTTCTGCTCCTGTCGTATGTCAGTTTTGTTCTCTCAGAATGAACAGACAATGCTCGGTATGTAGAAGGCTGAGTGCTGAAGAACGGATGGTTTTGAACTGCAGTGCGGGAAACGACTCTCGAGAATCCCCTCGGGGTAAATGTTAGAAAAGGGCTGAGTGGGTGAACCGCATAAAGGTTCATTGTTTCAATGTTTATGTCCCACCCCTTTACATTAAAATTCAAAATATACTTATTAATCACAATTTTGTATTCCAGACTGGGATTTAGGTAAGAATTATAAACACTGATATTCTCTGAATCGTAGCTTAAAGCCTAACAGAGGATTCAGACAGGCGGGAGTAATTTTATTGGGAGTGATACGTGCAGTTAATAGAGATAAATAAAGAGTACGGTCAGAACACTAAGCATCAGAAATTAATTACAGATTTCAAAATACCTAACAGCTACTGTGGATCTTGAAAAGAGGCATGGGAATTAATCAGGCAGAAAGGTGCTGAGCATTAAGGCAGGATCACCTCTAACATCTGCTCCAAACCTAGAGATGGTAAACAAACACATGTAACTATGTGTGGTCTGTCGAAATGAATGGGGAGCCTGCAGAAAACCAAAGCCAGTGGAATCCCTGGAGGATGGAAAGATGACAAGTCAGCTGAGAGCAGCGAGCTCCCCAGTGCGTGCAGGACCGCACTGCTCCTGAAAGTGACGCAGGAGGAGGTGCAGGGTAAGAAACAGTGGGTGCGGGCCAAAGAAAAGGACTCAGAGCCAAGGGCCAGGAAACTGACCCCCACACCCCACCAGTTCAGGAGAGGCAGCAGCCACTAAGGGCGCACACCCCCAGGTAGGAAAGGGGAGGAATACCCAATGTGGAGACACAGAGCTACATCCCCGAGGCTGGCAGTAAATGGCAGGGAACAAGACCCAACCTGGGGCATGAGCCACTCAGGCACAGAAAACGTCCCCTACCGCCCACCTCAGACTGTCTCCCACCCAAGATCCTCACTGAGGCAAGGAAGCTTCCAAATGCCAAGAGTTTTGTAAATGTCTTGGGGAAATCCCCAACAAAAATCCTGGGACATTTCTGCTCCTGTCGTATGTCAGTTTTGTTCTCTCTCAGAATGAACAGACAATGCTCGGTATGTAGAAGGCTGAGTGCTGAAGAACGGATGGTTTTGAACTGCAGTGCGGGAAACGACTCTCGAGAATCCCCTGGACTGGAAGGAAATCAACCAGTCAACCCTGAATATTCATCGAAAGGACTGATGCTGGAGCTGAACCTCCAATACTCTGGCCACCTGATGCAAAAAGCCAACTCATTGGAAAAGACTCTGATGCTGGGAAAGGTTGAAGGCAAAAGGAGAAGAGTCTAACAGAGGATGAGACGGTTAGATAGCACCATCAGTGCAATGGACACGAATGTGAGCAAACTCTAGGAGATAGTGAAGGACAGAGGAGCCTGGCAGGCTACAGTCTGTGAAGGCACAAACAGTCAGACACAAATTAGTGACTGAACAACAGCAACAACTCAGTATGTACTGTTTTTCCAATTTTTCCCTCCCAAAGTCAATATAACACACTGTTTGACAACATGAACTTGGAGTTCGACATACTTAGACGTACAGTTTCACATTGTGTGTTCCCCAGCTAAACGGCTTTGGGGGACTCACCTAGTCTGTTTTACCACCTCTGAAAGGAGAATAGTGATAATCATCTTGCCAATCTTCGAGACATCTACCTAGGACAGTGAACTCACGTATGACTCCTGTGTCATCAACGTACAATAAAGGAGAGACATTGCTCTTACCAGAATCCATTCTGCAGTAACAATTTTTGAAGACCAACCTGTTAGACGTTGTCTGCTTCCATGCTTTTAAGATCTATTTTAAGTAGATAATGGTGGTAACATGTAAACTGCTTTAACTTACTATTCCCAAACTGATAAAAAAAAAAGAGTCAGGAGATTTCATTAGCATTGCATAGCATGATACAGAATCACCATCAGAAGAAAAGCCATGAGATTATGAGCCACAGGAAGGGAAAGCTATGGAGTTTGTGGTGGACGGTTACACACTGCTGTACTTAAAATGAATAACCAACAAGAGTAAAAAAATAAAATAAAAAAGAAAACCCAGGGGTTATGACTCCATACCAAGCACATAAGAAACTTCCAAGAAAATAATGGAAACATTTAATATGCAAAATAATCCCCCAGTATCCAACGTTTTCATTTAACAATTTTTAGGAACTTCCATATTTATATTTTCCATAGAGATGTTACTTATAAATTTTTCAAGTAAAGTTGCTTTTAATTAGTACATAATGAAGATTTGCAGTCGTGTGTATGGGTGTATATGTGTATGCCGGCTTTTTCTCTGAATAGAATTAGCATTCCCTGAGGATACAGATATTGTCACAATGATTTATGTATAAGCCACATTTGCCTCACCCTGAGTTAGCCAAACATCGTGCTTTACACAAAGTAGACATTTGATAAGTAATTGTTACAAAGTGTTTTTTAGCCCAGCCAGCCAAAGACCTATGCTCTGTATTTGTTGTTTTAAACAATTTATAGCCGAATGTTTGAGAGACACGTGTTCTTGACATAGGCTGGCTTGTAGTTTTGATTTTCCTTTATTCAGAAAACAGAGTGCAAACTCTACTGACCAACTTTGCTGGAAAGTGCACATTGATGCACTTTCAAGATGTTTTCATCCTTTTATACCAAAAACTGCTATCTGAACCAAAAAATTATCTACCCATAGAATGATTTTATGTGTACCCAGGGCTTAAATGACTGCCTATCAGCTGACAGTTTTTAAAATATTAGGATATATATGTACAATACACACACATATACCTCATATTCTATCTACCTACCTATCTACTCCTTAAGCTTATATTAAATCCCTAAAGTCTTCAACCATAAATATATGTAGCAACCTCAATCTGCAAACAATTCTCTGTCTTTCCACGGTAACCGCAGGCTGCACTGGAGGGTCATCTTTCCAAGACAGTCTTTCTCGGTTCGCCCACACCAAACCCGAAGCTCCTCTGCCACCACCACTCATCGCACAGCACCGCACAACTGCAGTCACTGCCCTGCACTGCTGCCCATCACACCATTTCTGAGAGTGACACCATTAGACAGAAGAATTAAATTATTTTCATGTAAACGTGGACGCTGTTTGCAATTTTTCATTATCTTTCTATTCTCCCATTTTCATACCCTTTACTCCATTATCAATAAACCGTAAAGTTGAGGCTCACTGCCCCTGAGAAAACCAAAGAATTCAGGGAAAACAGATTATAACATTGGTTTCAAGCTGAAAAGCAGCTTTACAAGTCAGATTCCTACAGCTCCACATGTGAAAAGTTTCAAGGTCATCATTCCTGTAATTACCATAAGCAACAGCCACAGACACTAAAAATCGATAGCTTTCTTGGACTCATCAAGAGAATTGAGATTGTAGGACAAATTGCCGAGAGTCTCTGCCAAGATCTGCTTACCTGCAGAGAAGCTGGGGAAACAAAAGGAAGGGGCAGTCTGGGGCTGTCCTGATGAACTGCTGGAGGCCATGAGGACTGGCGTGTGAGGAAGAAACTCCACAATCACAGTCCGAGGGGCTCTCACACATCCGCGGGCTTGGCCTCCAGCCACCACCGCATGTCCTCACAGTGTGGACCCAAAAGAGACCCTTCAATCTGTGAAATATGCTCAAAGCCTCCTCCACAGAACCAAGTCTGTTTCACCAGGAAAGCGCATTGCCAGAGTATGAGTCCAGCCCTGCTCGCGTTCCTTTTTTGCCTAAGAGTGGAAGGGATCATCAACAAGCGAGGCTAAGAAATCCAAGTGGTTAGGATGGGAATGCAAAGGAGGACAGAGAAGGAAATAAGGACAGACAGCTACACTCCAGAGAGATGCAGTTAAAAGTCCCATCCCCAAGATGCGTGAGTGTGTGCTCAGTCACTGAGTCACGTCTGCCTCTCTTCAACGCCACACACGATAGCCGCGCAGACTCCTCTGTGCACGGGATGCTCCAGGCAAGAGAGCTGGAGCGGGTGGCCATGCCCTCCTCCAGGGGATCTTCCCAGCCCAGGGATGAACCTACATCTCTTCTGTCTCCTGTACTGGCAGGCGGTTCTTCACCACGAGTGCCACCTAGGCTATTTTAAATCAGAATGGATGCTGTGATTTCTAAGAGTGTGTAAAGCTCTGTGCTCAGGAAGGTATATATTATATAAGAGGCAAAACAAAGCAGAGAGGTCACTGCCGGTTTGTACCTTGAATACTAAGGTTTTCAGCAGTCTGGCATTTTTCTTTTACCTTTCAGAATCTTTTGATAGATGTTTTCTGTGTTTTGACTGGTGTAATTCACAGAAGAGAATAGAATGCAGTGACTTTGCTCCATTTTGCCCATAATGAATGTTATTTTAACATATTAAAAATATTATAATCTATTATTTTGTACTGTATTATTATTATTTTTAAAAGATTTATTTATTTACTTATTTTGGGCGGGGTGGGGAGGGAGGGGAGCAGGCGGGCCACTTCTATTGGTCTTTCATTTCTCTATTTTCATCCGTCTTTGTTCTTTGGCTCCTGTGGGCCTCCCATCGCAGTGGCCTCTGTTGTTGCAGAGCACCGGCTCTGGGTGCATGCGCTCCAGAGCTCCGACTCGGTATTTGGACACATCGGTCCAGCCGCTCCGCAGCACGTGGGGTCTTCCCAGGCCAGGGATCGAACCGGCGCCCCTTGCACTGCAAGGCGGTGTCCCACTGGACCACCAGGGAATTCCCCTTTATTTTTACTGCTTCATCAACAACACAGGGTTCTCAAGGCATATCAATGCTATTTTTCATGAAAGTTTTCCAATGCATTTCTATTATTATTTACATAAGGCATTTAGTTAGATTTCCTCACATTTTTATCTTTTTTGACGTGTCTCATTACTATATGCATTTTTAACATCATACAGCTGATGTCTGTTCTGTTTTAACAAGCCTCTATTATATTCCTCTTACTATGGCTTTATGAGAAATACACTTGGGTTTGTTTCTCTGAATATTAACTTTTGCTTTCATCTTTGTAAGGTAGGTTTGCTGCATTTTAGGTTACCATTGATTTACTTTCAACAACTTGAAAATGTTATTCCATTGTATGGCAGCTCCTACAGTTTTGGGTATAACTTTATCTTTTATTCTTATTGTCTCTCCTTTAATGACACTGTGTTTCTTTTTCCCCTTTTGTTGGTCACTAATTTTAAGAGTTACTAGATGTGTCTGTGTGTACTTTTTCTTTGTATGTATCCTGAGGACCCCATAACACTTTTGAATATATGGATTAAAATCTTTCATTAGTTCTAGAAATTTTCAGTAATTAACTCTTCAAATACTGTTCCTTCTCCACTCTCTAGTTTTCTCCTGAGACTACAGTCACATACACGCTTCATGTTGACTCTTGCTGTACATTCTTATGTTTCTCTCTCCCTTCTCTAGCCTTCTATCAGGATAATTTCTATAGATAGGTTTTCAAGTTCACTAATTTTCTCTTCAGCTATGTCTAAGATTCTTTTAAACCTTTTAATTGGGTTTTTACTTTTACTTACTCTCTTTTTTTGGTTTGAACACTTCCATTTGACTTTCATTCCTAAATTGTCATGAAATATTAGACAGCCTTCTCCGTTTCCCTGAACATGTTTACCATGTTTTATTTAAAATCTACACATAGTAACTAGGAACTGGAATGTCCAGAGACTGTATGTCTGAGCTGCTTTTCAGAAACAGTCCATCTTCACTCCTCCCTCTTGCTGTATAACATCACGGGTAGTTTTCTTTAACTCCACGTTACATGATGTGCATGAAAGAATACAGGCATGGATGAAAGTCTAGGCCATGAAACATGTTCTCCTGCAAACCAGATTTTGTTTGTTTTTGTCAAGGGTCAGGCTAATTATAGATCACTTAAATTCAATCCTGGATGGGACTGACTAGTTTGCAAACTCTTGAAGTCTGGTCTATTTCTGACATTCTAGGTCAAAATCACTGCCTGCATATAACTGTGCGTCGCTTCCATCTGCTAAGACCACATCTGGTTTCTTGGAATAATGCGACTTCAGTTTGTACACAGAATTTACATAGCATTTTCTTGGCTGCTAGCCATAGTTTTTCCAGAACTTAAAGCAGCTTACTGAAACGTGACAGCAAGAGCTACAAGCAAAAGCATGAAGTTTATTTTATGTACTCATGCACATTTTAATGAAACATTTTATGTAGTATACCTGTTCTAAGCAAACAAACTGAAAATATTTATTTGAAAAAAATTACATATAGCATTCTCTGCAGCATTTTTGGGTTAGTTTTTAGACTCCAGAGACTACACCAGAAAAGAATGTATTGATTTCGAATTTGAGTGACATCCTTAAGTTTGTATTCCACATGATTTAGATAAAAATAACCTAGTGAGTTTTAAATGATCTGACTAATCTTAGGGACAACCCAAGGAAGCAGGATGGACTCCCTGGTGAAGATGCGGATTGATGAAGGCACCCACAGGTCAAGAGATACAAAGTTTCAATCCTCACATAGTGAAGTTTCTGGGGAGAACAGGGCAAGTCTCCCAAGCCTGTCTGAAAAGAGCTTGAAAAGGAAGACAAGAAGGAGTTTGGGATTTTTACTCTGGTGAGGTGATGGGGCTTGACACGTGCCTCCACCCAGGGGAAAAGGTTTACAAGTTGAATCTTCCACTGAAGCCCGAGGACCCAGGACTGAAGCTCTCTTGTGTTTGCCCAGACCATACGTCAACAGAAGGAAGATGGGGCGGAGGGGAGAGTGAAGTTTAATCCATCAAGCTGCAAACAAGTGAGACCTTTGCCACACTGAGATACAATAAAAAAAACTCTACCCTTAAGAAAACTGTAAAACAAAGAAAAAAGGAATTAAGTTACTACCTAAAATAATCTACTTCTTCCTCCCCTTCCTTTCTTCTTTTTCTCTCACTCACACAGCCTTTAGTTTCAGCCGTAGCTCTCCAGTCTCTTGCAAATAAAAAATGATGTTCTGAGCAATGAATCATCTTTGAGTAGCTTTGAGTTTCTTGCCAGCTTAGGGGGGATCTTCAGGTTTACTTAGTGCAGCCTTTCATCATAAGCCGCGAGGTGAATGTGCAGAGGCAGGGGTTGGAGGAAGAATCTATGGGTGAATGACAGTTACTATAGCTGGTGCACTAAAGCCCATAAGCCGGGAAGGCGGTATTGCCACTACCTGGCAAGAGACTCAAAACATTGCTTTTTATATAGCTGAACCTAGCGCCCTTTGGGTAATGTCTTACTTAGATAAAAGGAAATGCTTTGAGCTATGCAACTGCAAAACAATTCATCAATCATGTTTTAATAGATCTCCTATGGTATTTTAAAATGCATGCATTTTGATAAACACATTCTGAGGAAATGCAAAACATCTGTAACAGATGGAAACTGCTTTCTTTTAACCTTTGCATGAAGGCATCTTGTTAGATTACATTAAAATTTTCATTTCTTGTGTGTCTGTTGAGAATCAGGCTCATTTAACGCTTGTGAATATGTATACAGAGAGGTAAAGCGAGACAGGATTTTTAAAATCATATACAGAAGGGAATATTTACATAGATTTTTATGAACAGGCCTCTGTCCCAAAGGGAAGGCTGAGAATGGGTGGACAGGTAGGTTTATGGTCCTTTCAAGGAGACTAACAGCACATTACTTCCTTATCCATTCTGCGAGGCCAGAGGTGGCTGTTTTACTTATTTATTCACCTGTGGTCATTTAGGAGGAGATGCAGAGCAGAGCCATAATTGAATCAAGTTTTGGTTGGTTGTTTCTGTTGCTTGAATCCAGAGTCTCATTTTGTCTGATATTTCAGCATGGTGAAACAGAAACTGGGCATTTCTGTTCCACGTGAGATGAGTAACTTAATTGTTTTATATGCTGATCAGGGAGAAAGAATGGATTTGGGGCAAGTGCGACGCATTGCATGTGCTGGAGACATTTTCCCTTCTTAAGGAATCTACTGAAATCACTTCTTATCCCCAGATAAGTTTCTGAACTTTGAACCTTATTTTTTTCTAATTCTATGGTTATAAATAACCTCAGACCACTTTTTTTTCCCATTTCTGTTGCACATACTGCAAAGTGTCCAAAAGTAAAAGGGAAATGAGAAAAGACAAAGAAGTCTCAAACGTAGATAGTTTAAAATGTATTTACTTATGATGTAGTATGTGCTTTGGTTAGGTGAAAGGTTATGAAAAGAAAGGGGCTAGTGAAATAAGATTAGCATTCTTCCTCAATTTGGAGGAAAAGTACTCAAAATGTTTTTCAATTATCATTCAATAATTTCCAAGTAACTATCTCTATAAATTTTAACGAGGTTAAAATTTAAAGATAATCCAGTAGAAAGGTCACAAAAGGACAAATCTTTGCATTTTAGAAGACAACTCGACCCTCTTCCTAGAATCGGTTCTGGTAGACTAACTTTTCACTCTCATGCAATTTGCAACTGGCTTTCTATGACCGAAATGGCTGTAGTATGTTCTCGATGCATTTGTAGCAAAAACTTCTATGAACTTGTGTGCTCCATATACTTTACATAATAATACAATCCAACTATTTCATAGTATTTTATCTTGACTGTTAGAGATGCTTGTGTGAAGCCTAAGTGATGCGTATTATGCTTATTAAAATGGAGCAGTGATTAAATACTGTAACAATGCATTAAGATAAAGACGATAGTCTAATGGATCCAATTAAGCAGACAGATTCAGACTATCAGCCTGTTTTAAACTTCCTTCAGCCTACCACATATTTGTATTATCTGTTTATAAAATACTGGATTTCAACATATACCCTACACATAAATTGAGATATATTACTTTCCTACATAGTAACAGTAGTTTTTTTTTTTGTTTTTTTTTTTATGTTATAAACCTGATTCATAGGTTCCATGAAACAGGGAATTAAGTATTGGAGCTCTGCGAGGGATAAGGAATGAGAAAGACATTTCAAACCACTATAATTTCAAAGACTTGAGGCAAGGTTTCCAGCTTCTTCAAATATTTAACGTGTTTCAAGCACAAATCCTCCCATCTAGTCAATTCTTTCTTATCATCCTCTTATTCAACCAGCACTGCTAAAGCATCCACTGTGGCCACAGTGCTTTGAGAAGGACCAGGCGTATAACATGATTCAAAATTCAAAGGCAGCCTTCCTAGAGACAGCAATCTAGGGAGATGATAGGAAAGCGTACAAGGGTGACTGTAAGACAGATGGGGGATGTCACAGATGGGGGAGAGGGAGAGTCCAGAGGCGTGAGTGGCCGGCCCTGGCTGGCGCACTCCTGCACGAGGCTGGCTTACGGACAATGCCAGAGCTGTGTGCAGTACGGAGCCCCTCTGGGGGGCGGGCTTGTCCTCCTCGCCTGGGAGAGGGCAGAGCGGACGCTGTGGGCAGTCCTGTTCTTCCGTCCGTGTCTTGCTTGCTTTTACGTTTTTCTCTGCTCACACAGGTACACCTACAACTCCATTCCCTATTTCATTCCTGCCTCGTGTATATTTTTCTCATGGATTTGCATCATTTATATTAATAGTGCCTTTTTCTTAAGATGCCTATGAGAGAAAATGTCTTACTAAAGTGATTTTGCTACTAATAATCATAAAGTTACCCAAGCACTGATTTTTAAATACATGTGGGCAAATATCCCTTTAATTTTAACTAACTAGGTTCAAAATCTAGGATTTGAATGTTCAATCAGCATGTGGTAGTTTAAGATAAACTTGACCCCCCCCCAAAAAAAACACATTCAAAATTTTACATTTCTCTACATATAGGGCTTCAGCCTTTATGTTTATGTACTTTGCTATAGAAAATGAAAATAATATTTTCCAAGCAAACTAAAACCTTTAATAATCCCCTGCTGCTGTTATTTTCTTTAGAAAATGTTTTTTATGTTTAGATATTTTACATGGTCACAATGTGATCCTCCTTGGCTCTTCTCTCTGCAAGATTTCATGAAAAACTCACTCTTTTTTCCCAGATGTTGGAGGAACTAAAAAAGCAAGTCAGCTGCCCCCTCCTTTCCAAAGCTCCTTTCAATCAATCAGAATAGTAGCAAACTCCAAGGGGCAGGAGAAAAATAAACAAAAGCCTTCCCTGTGTCCTCAGAGGCCTCTGCCTCTGGAATTGCCTGCCTGGGTCCCCAGGTGCTCAGCCACGTCTGAGTCTCTGTGACCCCAAGGACGGCAGCCCCCCAGGCTCCCCTGTCCATGGAATTTTCCAGGCAAGAACATTGGACTGGGTTTCCATTTCCTCCTGGGGATCTTCTTAACCCAGGGATCTATCCACATGATTCAAAATTCAAAGGCAGCCTTCCTAGAGACAGCAATCTAGGGAGATGATAGGAAAGCGAGGGTGACTGTAAGACAGATGGGATGTCACAGATGGGGAGAGGGAGAGTCCAGAGGCGTGAGTGGCGGCCCTGGCTGGCGCACTCCTGCACGAGGCTGGCTTACGGACAATGCCAGAGCTGTGTGCAGTACGGAGCCCCTCTGGGGGGCGGGCTTGTCCTCCTCGCCTGGGAGAGGGCAGAGCGGACGCTGTGGGCAGTCCTGTTCTTCCGTCCGTGTCTTGCTTGCTTTTACGTTTTTCTCTGCTCACACAGGTACACCTACAACTCCATTCCCTATTTCATTCCTGCCTCGTGTATATTTTTCTCATGGATTTGCATCATTTATATTAATAGTGCCTTTTTCTTAAGATGCCTATGAGAGAAAATGTCTTACTAAAGTGATTTTGCTACTAATAATCATAAAGTTACCCAAGCACTGATTTTTAAATACATGTGGGCAAATATCCCTTTAATTTTAACTAACTAGGTTCAAAATCTAGGATTTGAATGTTCAATCAGCATGTGGTAGTTTAAGATAAACTTGACCCCCCCCCAAAAAAAACACATTCAAAATTTTACATTTCTCTACATATAGGGCTTCAGCCTTTATGTTTATGTACTTTGCTATAGAAAATGAAAATAATATTTTCCAAGCAAACTAAAACCTTTAATAATCCCCTGCTGCTGTTATTTTCTTTAGAAAATGTTTTTTATGTTTAGATATTTTACATGGTCACAATGTGATCCTCCTTGGCTCTTCTCTCTGCAAGATTTCATGAAAAACTCACTCTTTTTTCCCAGATGTTGGAGGAACTAAAAAAGCAAGTCAGCTGCCCCCTCCTTTCCAAAGCTCCTTTCAATCAATCAGAATAGTAGCAAACTCCAAGGGGCAGGAGAAAAATAAACAAAAGCCTTCCCTGTGTCCTCAGAGGCCTCTGCCTCTGGAATTGCCTGCCTGGGTCCCCAGGTGCTCAGCCACGTCTGAGTCTCTGTGACCCCAAGGACGGCAGCCCCCCAGGCTCCCCTGTCCATGGAATTTTCCAGGCAAGAACATTGGACTGGGTTTCCATTTCCTCCTGGGGATCTTCTTAACCCAGGGATCTATCCGTCGACTCCTGCGTCTCCTCCACAGGCAAGCAGATTCCTATACCCCTGCCCCACCGAGGAAGCCAATCACAATTGAGAGAGTTCATTACTTGTAGCAATGTTTGAAGAACTCTCTCCTGAAAACTACTGTCACCTCAACATCCATTAAATCCTGCAGACTCTCCGCTTAGGCCCGCCGGCATCACCGGTAATGGGAGCAGCATCTCAAAGGGAAATGCCTGTTTCCTTCATCATCAAGAACTGAAAGGTTCCCCCTAGTTCTTGGTGCAGAACAGTTTCCTCCAAACTTTAGAGGAACTTTCTGAACAATAAAGCGAGAGAGATAAATCTGCCAAGTACAATGTACAACATTATCACTGCCCTGCCTCATTTTGGCAAATTAAAAAATAATAAGGGCTTCCCTGGTGGTCCAGTGGGTAAAGAGTCCACCTTGCAGTGCAAGGGGCACCAGTTCCATCCCTGGCCTGGGAAAATCCCCTGTGCTGTGGAGCGGCTGGACCAATGTGTCCAATAAGGAGACAGCACTCTGGAGTGCATGCACCCAGAACCAGTGCTCTGCAGTAAGAGAGGCCACTGCAATGGGAGGCCACACAGGCCAAAGAATAAAGACAGATTAAAAATAAATTAATTAGGGCTTCCCTGGTGGTCCAGTGGGTAAGGACACTGCCTTGCAGTGCAAGGGGCGCCGGTTCGATCCCTGGCCTGGGAAGATCCCACGTGCTGCGGAACGGCTGGACTGATGTGTCCAGTTATCGAGCCGGAGCTCTGGAGCACATGTGCCCAGAGTTAGTGCTCTGTGACAACAGAGGCCACCGCGATGGGAGGCCCACATGGGCCAAAGAACAAAGATGGATGAAAATAGACAAATGAAAGACCAATAGAAGTGGCCTGCCCACCCCCTCCCTCCCCACCCCCCAAAAATAAATAATTTAAAAAATAATAAATCAATTAATTAATCAATTAAAAAATGAGGGAAAAAAAATCACAAAAACGGTGACATAGTCCATGACTTCTGATTCACTGATCAAACCATCAAGAACCTGAAATGGTATTAGTCTAAATGGAATTGCAACCTGTGAGTTAGAATGAATAGTGACATGTACTTTAACGATATTTTAGTGGTTTTATACCAACAATTTAAATACATTATTTTTTCTCAGAAACACTATTCCTCAGAAGTTATTCTTCAAAAATGCATACATGTACACATAAAGTACCTATGAAACTAGGAATTAAGAACTGTAGAAACAAGCAGAGACTCAAGCAGAAAATACTAGATAGTTTAAAGGTTGCTGGGGCTTTGATTTGCCTGGACTGAGTAGTTTGTCATCATTTTACGGTATGTTATTGTATGATCCAACCCTATGCATACGCTAGACTTCATCCCACCCCACATCACCTCAGGTGCTGCTTTCAGTCTTTATCTACAGTGAAATGTGATTTTACTCTACTATATTAAAATACTACTTGTTCAATTTTCAGTTTTGTTCTACCTTCATATTCTACCACTTATGTCTCCATAAATAATAAAAGCCAAAAATGGTCTTCACAACATTGTATGACTGGTTCCACTCCATCTTTTATACACACAGACACACACATACTAGGATATCGTAAATTGATACTACCACTATGGAGGACAATATGGCGATTCCTTTAAAAGAAAAGAAAAGGCCAGGAAGAAAACCACCACGTGGCCCAGCGATCCCCTGTGGCTGTGCTGCCAGGGCCCAGAGGGTTAGGCCTGGGAAGATCCCACGTGCTGGAACGGCTGGACTGATGTGTCCAGTTATCGAGCCGGAGCTCTGGAGCACATGTGCCCAGAGTTAGTGCTCTGTGACAACAGAGGCCACCGCGATGGGAGGCCCACATGGGCCAAAGAACAAAGATGGATGAAAATAGACAAATGAAAGACCAATAGAAGTGGCCTGCCCACCCCCTCCCTCCCCACCCCCCAAAAATAAATAATTTAAAAAATAATAAATCAATTAATTAATCAATTAAAAAATGAGGGAAAAAAAATCACAAAAACGGTGACATAGTCCATGACTTCTGATTCACTGATCAAACCATCAAGAACCTGAAATGGTATTAGTCTAAATGGAATTGCAACCTGTGAGTTAGAATGAATAGTGACATGTACTTTAACGATATTTTAGTGGTTTTATACCAACAATTTAAATACATTATTTTTTCTCAGAAACACTATTCCTCAGAAGTTATTCTTCAAAAATGCATACATGTACACATAAAGTACCTATGAAACTAGGAATTAAGAACTGTAGAAACAAGCAGAGACTCAAGCAGAAAATACTAGATAGTTTAAAGGTTGCTGGGGCTTTGATTTGCCTGGACTGAGTAGTTTGTCATCATTTTACGGTATGTTATTGTATGATCCAACCCTATGCATACGCTAGACTTCATCCCACCCCACATCACCTCAGGTGCTGCTTTCAGTCTTTATCTACAGTGAAATGTGATTTTACTCTACTATATTAAAATACTACTTGTTCAATTTTCAGTTTTGTTCTACCTTCATATTCTACCACTTATGTCTCCATAAATAATAAAAGCCAAAAATGGTCTTCACAACATTGTATGACTGGTTCCACTCCATCTTTTATACACACAGACACACACATACTAGGATATCGTAAATTGATACTACCACTATGGAGGACAATATGGCGATTCCTTTAAAAGAAAAGAAAAGGCCAGGAAGAAAACCACCACGTGGCCCAGCGATCCCCCTGCTGGCTGTGCTGCCGCTCAGCGGCTCCAGTCAGGTCTGCCTCTGCGTGAGCCCACAGGCTGCAGGTGGCTGGGCTCCTTCATCCCTGGAGCTCTTCAGGCTAGAATACTAGAGTGGGCTTCCATGCCATCCTCCAGGGGATCTTCCAAACCCAGGGATGGAACCTAGGTCTCCTGCAATGCAGGCAGATTTCTCATCACTGAGTCATGGAAGCCCCATTTATATTTATTTTGGGATCCCATGGACTGTAGCCCACCAGGCTCCCTTATCCATGGAATTCTTCAGGCAAGAATACTGGAGTGGGACGCCATTTCCATCTCCAACTACACTGTGAGAAAACCATAATTCAAAAAAAAAACCCACATGGACCCCAAAGTTCACTGCAACACTACTTACAATAGGCGGGAGATGGAAGCAACCTAGGTTTCCACAGACAGATGCATGGGTAAAGACGTGGTATGCATATAAAATGGAATGAATCTGTTGAACTGAGGTGGATGGGCCTAGAATCTCTTATACAGGGAGAAATAAGTTAGGAAAAGATGAAAAAATGTTGTATATTGGCACACAGTATATGTAGATGCATATATATGAAATCTAGAAAAATGATACCGATGAAGCTACTTGCAAGGCCGGAATAGAAAGGCAGAACCAGAACAGACCTGTGGACACGGCTGTGGAAGGGGAGGGAGGGACGAACGGAGAGAACAGCATTGATCGATAAATACATACACCAGCATATGCAAGCCAGGCAGGCAGCAGGAAGCTGCAGTGGTGCACAGGGAGCCCAGCCCCGCGCCCCTGAAGCATCTACAGGAAGTCTTCTCGACCACAGCACGTCAGGCGCACTGGGTCTCAGACGTCTTCACCGTTTCGGGACGTCCCCCGTGGGGTCGCCTCTAGCATCACCCCTGGCTGGCACCCACTAAACGTCAGAACCCCAAGTGACTTTGATAGTCAAATGTGTGTCCATTTTCTATATGCTCCCCGGAGGTCAAACCATGCCCAGATGAAAATCACTGGCCTACAGAGTTTACTTAATTACACATTCCACTGTCCCTTATTTGATACACAGGACTGAGCATACAGATATTATTCAATTTTCTTAAACTTAAAAATGTGAACACTGACCTTGCTACCTTCTATGGGAATGTGATTAACATGAATATTATTTTAATCATGTTTGCCAAAGTAAAGTTTCTGAAAAAGAGGAGAAACAATATAAAACAAAAACATTAGCTCTGTTCTACTGTTGTACTCATTTTTACCCTTCTAATTCCAGTACTATTTTAAAATTACCAAACCAAACAATAACCCCAATTAACAGGAAGTAATAAATACATTCTGCCTTTTAAATTTAAAAATTAGTTAAATTATTACATGTACCTAATTGATTTGTTAATCACTTATTCTGATCTGTAGTCTTTCTTTCATCTGCTTTGAAACTGCAACATTTATATATGCGACACTTTTTTTAAGTTTTCTGTTTAATTTAGCTAGACAAGTTAATTGGAAATGGAGACATTCAAACATAAATTATGAGAACTTTATTAAAGGGAAAAGCCATTCAGTTATTTAAATGAATAAACAGAGCTCATTTGGCGTCAGTTACACTGCGTTATCTGTGACATCAGACGGGACTGTTCAGAATTTCATCTCCCTAAACAGAAAGGAGTACAAGAGTTCTAATTCAAGACATCAATCACTGAAAATGAGCATAACCTAATGTCAGTCCTGAATCAGGCCATCAATTTATTGCTTTGTAAAAGCAATCAGCAAGCTATCAAGCAATAAAGCGTCTGAGATAAGTGCTTCTTTTGAGACAGCCCTCCATTGACCATGATGTACTGATCGACGGAGAGAGACTCTTTCGGCACGGTATCCCTCTTCCTTGTTAAAAGCCCGGTGCTGCACAGGAGACGTGAAATATGTTTCTTATTATTACGGACCAATCTAGTTTGTTTAATAGCTTTGGATGCCACTTAGACTTGCTGTCTTATTTAATGAGGTTATATGTGAACTCTTTCGCTTTCTCCAAGTCTTTATGTGGAGAAATGCAGCTGTGAACTGCTTTTCATTCAATTTCCCAAAGACAGAGTGTGGACTCACGGCCGTCTTTTACGATGTCTTATTATAGAAAGACCAGCATGTCTGGAGCAAATTGTGATGCTATTAAAACAGTGTCACTTCTGACTAAAAGGCCCAATCTTCTACATTATGTTAACAAGATGTGATTGGTTGTTCATAGATACCTAATAGGTGGTAGACGCCTTTCTTCTGGTCTGTTTGCTTGTGATAAAAGGTGAGGGATGGGGGGAAAGCACACTGTCTGCCACCTGGTCTTCACATCTAGAAGATGGATCTGATTCAATGGCACAAGGAACTCTCTAACCTTTATCAGCAATTTTCAGGAGGTCTAAAACTAACAATCTTTTCATCTCTCTTTTTTTTCCTGGAGGCAGGAGCCTTAGGGAAATGGGCACCAGTCAACCCCAATTAACAGGAAGTAATAAATACATTCTGCCTTTTAAATTATTTTCTGCAAACATTATTCTGATCTGTAGTCTTTCTTTCATCTGCTTTGAAACTGCAACATTTATATATGACACTTTTTTAAGTTTTCTGTTTAATTTAGCTAGACAAGTTAATTGGAAATGGAGACATTCAAACATAAATTATGAGAACTTTATTAAAGGGAAAAGCCATTCAGTTATTTAAATGAATAAACAGAGCTCATTTGGCGTCAGTTACACTGCGTTATCTGTGACATCAGACGGGACTGTTCAGAATTTCATCTCCCTAAACAGAAAGGAGTACAAGAGTTCTAATTCAAGACATCAATCACTGAAAATGAGCATAACCTAATGTCAGTCCTGAATCAGGCCATCAATTTATTGCTTTGTAAAAGCAATCAGCAAGCTATCAAGCAATAAAGCGTCTGAGATAAGTGCTTCTTTTGAGACAGCCCTCCATTGACCATGATGTACTGATCGACGGAGAGAGACTCTTTCGGCACGGTATCCCTCTTCCTTGTTAAAAGCCCGGTGCTGCACAGGAGACGTGAAATATGTTTCTTATTATTACGGACCAATCTAGTTTGTTTAATAGCTTTGGATGCCACTTAGACTTGCTGTCTTATTTAATGAGGTTATATGTGAACTCTTTCGCTTTCTCCAAGTCTTTATGTGGAGAAATGCAGCTGTGAACTGCTTTTCATTCAATTTCCCAAAGACAGAGTGTGGACTCACGGCCGTCTTTTACGATGTCTTATTATAGAAAGACCAGCATGTCTGGAGCAAATTGTGATGCTATTAAAACAGTGTCACTTCTGACTAAAAGGCCCAATCTTCTACATTATGTTAACAAGATGTGATTGGTTGTTCATAGATACCTAATAGGTGGTAGACGCCTTTCTTCTGGTCTGTTTGCTTGTGATAAAAGGTGAGGGATGGGGGGAAAGCACACTGTCTGCCACCTGGTCTTCACATCTAGAAGATGGATCTGATTCAATGGCACAAGGAACTCTCTAACCTTTATCAGCAATTTTCAGGAGGTCTAAAACTAACAATCTTTTCATCTCTCTTTTTTTTTTTTTCCTGGAGAGGCAGGAGCCTTAGGGAATGATAAGTGGGCACCAGTAAAGCATCACACAAAAAAATGCTGTTTCTTTTTTAATAGAACCAAGAGTATCTTTTAAAAAGTGGGTGCTTCTTTCTTTCTGAAGATGCTAATCTTTCTGAAGATGAACCTAATTAATCTGAAGATGCTTTCTTTCTGAAGATTCTAATCCATAACCTTGAAAACGGGTAGGATCAATACAATCTATTTTTACTACCTTATGTCATCAATAGATTTGATGACTTTTATGCATTTAAATTTGACTTTTATAGTTTTAAACTCCATAGAATGATATTTTAATGATGAATACTTTTTACTGGCAGAGAAGAACTTAACTCTGTTTATGAATATCTGGAGAAATTATTTCTTGGCAGATTTAACCCAAGTAGACAGACCAAATGTTTTATGTTAGCACATTTCAGGTCATTTATAATTGTTTTTATTATAATTGTTACAAATAGGAGGAGGAGGAGAAAATTTTTCCTCAGCTTTACAAAAAGTGGAAGTTGCGAATTTAGGAAAGTCAAGGAGAACAAACAGTATGGACAAGATGGCCTCATGTGTAAGCTTAATGGACAGGCATAGGAGAAGACCTGCCTGCTGGTGAGGGAGACACAGGTTGATTAATGAGTTGTTTATTTCTCTGTTCCTCTATTTGAATACAGGGGGGCTCCCGGGTATATCAGTGGTCAAGAATCCATCTGCCAAGACAGAAGACACAGGCTTGGTTCCTCAGTCAGGAAAATCCCATAAAGAGTGAGATGGCAACCCGCTCCAGTGTTTGTGCTGGAAAATCCCATGGGCAGAGGAGCCTGGCCAGCTACAGTCCACGGGTTTGCAAGAAGTGGGATACAACTTAGCAACTGAGAAAACAACACACGAATACAGGAGCTGATTGTGTGTTTTGCTTGTTCATTGCTTTCTCTCTTTTCAGGGCTCAAGCAGCTTCTGGATCTCCATCTCTGGTACACCTCTGCAGCCTGGACCCTAGAGAGGGACTGCTGCTGAGAACAGCCTCTGAAGCTGGCCCTCGCTCTGCCCTTGCAGGCAATGTGCTCCTCTCTCTGGCCAAGCGAGGACATCTTGAAATCAACTCCCCTATCACTCACCACGGCTGCATGTCTTCTTGTCATCTTTATAATTGCATTTTAGCTTATAGTCTATCTGCTGAGTGACATTCCTGGCTATTTGAGACTTTTACATAGAAAACATCACATCTGTGATTTCCATTCAGCCCTACGGGAACGACCCAGATCCATGCAAAGCTGGAGGGTAACTCCCCTGGGAATTGTGAACGGCAGTAGAGAGGGTGATGTGGCAACACTTTTAGGGCAGTGCCCTTAATTTCTTCATCATTTATTGCAAACAGCATGATTCCCTTCAACGACTGTACCTATCAATATCAATTGTGCTTCCAATTTTGGTCTGTACGTCTGTCAGTGATGAACAACTACCAGAAGCTCATGCTGCCAACCCAGCTCTGATAGATACAAATGTCTCGAGCTTACTTTCTTTTTCTTTTTTTTTTTTTTTCCCTCTTCTTTTTGATGTCTGAGTACCCTGGCAATAAATTGCCGGCTATCATTTATTTTTATTTTTTTAAAACTAAGTCTCAATTGGAGTTGAGGCTATATATTGAATTTGGTGTTGAAGAACTTCCAGAGAGTGTACATTACTTGTTCCCAATCTTCCACTCGGGTCATGATGACAGCAACATTAACTCTAGACTCTTTTTAAAGGTATGAATTCAGAAGTCTGTGATACGGTCTCAGCTATGAAATTACCTGTCAGAAAGGCTTCAGAATAAATGCAAAGTTTTAACCACAAAATGGTCAGTGTGCTTCTATGACACTTAACATAATATGGGGCACACTCTATACCATGTCTGTGAAATCTATACATCATGCCTGAACTTATATCCCTGATGGGTTTGAGTGTCTGAAAATGGGCTTTTGCATTGAATCAGAAAAAATAAAACCCTCTCAATATATTTGACCCAGCCATTCAAAAAGTATTCATTTTATTAAATACCCAAGTTTTTTGGCTTGTCATTGCTTTCTCTCTTTTCAGGGCTCAAGCAGCTTCTGGATCTCCATCTCTGGTACACCTCTGCAGCCTGGACCCTAGAGAGGGACTGCTGCTGAGAACAGCCTCTGAAGCTGGCCCTCGCTCTGCCCTTGCAGGCAAGGTGCTCCTCTCTGGCCAAGCGAGGACATCTTGAAATCAACTCCCCTATCACTCACCACGGCTGCATGTCTTCTTGTCATCTTTATAATTGCATTTTAGCTTATAGTCTATCTGCTGAGTGACATTCCTGGCTATTTGAGACTTTTACATAGAAAACATCACATCTGTGATTTCCATTCAGCCCTACGGGAACGACCCAGATCCATGCAAAGCTGGAGGGTAACTCCCCTGGGAATTGTGAACGGCAGTAGAGAGGGTGATGTGGCAACACTTTTAGGGCAGTGCCCTTAATTTCTTCATCATTTATTGCAAACAGCATGATTCCCTTCAACGACTGTACCTATCAATATCAATTGTGCTTCCAATTTTGGTCTGTACGTCTGTCAGTGATGAACAACTACCAGAAGCTCATGCTGCCAACCCAGCTCTGATAGATACAAATGTCTCGAGCTTACTTTCTTTTTTTTTTTTTTTTCCCTCTTCTTTTTGATGTCTGAGTACCCTGGCAATAAATTGCCGGCTATCATTTATTTTTATTTTTTTAAAACTAAGTCTCAATTGGAGTTGAGGCTATATATTGAATTTGGTGTTGAAGAACTTCCAGAGAGTGTACATTACTTGTTCCCAATCTTCCACTCGGGTCATGATGACAGCAACATTAACTCTAGACTCTTTTTAAAGGTATGAATTCAGAAGTCTGTGATACGGTCTCAGCTATGAAATTACCTGTCAGAAAGGCTTCAGAATAAATGCAAAGTTTTAACCACAAAATGGTCAGTGTGCTTCTATGACACTTAACATAATATGGGGCACACTCTATACCATGTCTGTGAAATCTATACATCATGCCTGAACTTATATCCCTGATGGGTTTGAGTGTCTGAAAATGGGCTTTTGCATTAAATCAGAAAAAAAAAAAACCTCTCAATATATATGACCCAGCCATTCAAAAAGTATTCATTTTTATTAAATACCCAAGATTGAATTTAAGGTCTTCACCAACTCAATGGACATGAAGTTGGACAAACTCCGGGACATAGAAAAGGACAAGGAAGCCTGGCATGCTGCAGTCCACGGGGCTGCAGAGCCGGACATGACGTGGACAACACCAGCTGCAACTGTATGAAAACATGTAGTCTTTGTATCTAGAATTTAAGGATTCTAGAACTGACAAATACAGTGCTCCTAACTTTTCCCAGAGTCATTGGGTTAAGCTCATAAATGTCTCAATTTTATATCTCTTGACATGGTGAAATTATAAATATGCCTCAATTTTGTTCTCTACAGTATCCTTGTTTAGAAGCTACATTATAAGATCACCCTGGTTCCCGTTTCTTTATTTATCCATTCCTGTATCCATTTATTTTTCCATCCCATCAGTGAATTTTTGCTGAGTCAGATGAAGAGCACACACTCTTCAGTCTATGATCAGACAGGTGACTTTGAAAGAAACAGACACAACTTCTCCCTCTTTCAAGGAGCTTGCATTTTCGCGTGTAGAGTTCCAGACATTAAACACACGAGCAGAAAATAACAGCGGGATGATGTGCTGAATATCAGAACAAAGGGATGTGCAGGAAAGGGGATTTTAAGTATGGAAAGACAAGGAAAAGCCTCCACTGAAAAGGTAACATTGAGGAAAGATTACTTCTAGTAGAAAGAATAAAACCTAGGGCAGGTGCTCTTGTGGTGGAAACAAATTTGAAGAGTTGCTAGGAATAACTTTAGTGTGGATGGAAGCATGATGGGTAATTTTAGGAAAGGGGCACAAAATTAAGTTCAGGAATATTCAGATGGACAAGATAATATTTGTAAAGATAAAAAAAACCTACCATCATTATTTTAGAAACCAACAAAAGAGAGCAAATAAAGACCACAAAAATGGGTCTCTGAGTGGCAACAATTAGTAAGAAAAGATCTGAGACAAACTTCCTCTTTTAAAGGTAACAGAACTGGTTCAGAACTACCTAGACTGTACCTCCCATAACACAGATGAGCTAATGCTCTTTGCTTTAACCTCAGTGGTTTCAAATAGCACTTGATCATCTATGTGACGGGAGATCCATTGCAATTAGTAACTGTCCTGCCATACAAAGGATCCCCCAAACTTGCTAAAATTGTCACAATTTTATTTCTTCCTTCTCCATCTTTATGCCTTCCATTACCTTTTCTTTCCATCATGCAATAACTAGGACTTTTAGAACAATGCTGAAAAGGAGGTGTGAAAAGGAACATCCTTGTCTTGTTCCTGATCTTAGTAGAACTCCTCACACTTAAGTATGATGTTAACTCTTGCTTTTTAGATATGTTCTTTATCAAGTTCAAGAAGTTCACCTCTAGGATTTCCCTAGGGGTCCACTGGTTAAGAATCTGCCTTGCAATGCAAGGGGACACTGGTTCAATCTCTGGTCCAAGAAGATCCCACAAGTCATGGAGCAACGAAGTCCATGCTCACTACAGCCTGCACCCATGTGCCACAACTGCTAAAGCCCACGGGTTTGGAGCCCACACTTCACAAGAGAAGCCACCACAATGAGAAGCCCACACACCACAACTAGAGAGTAGCGCCTCCTCTCTACAACTAGACAAAGGCTGTGCACGGCAACCAAGGCCCAGAGCAGCCAGAAATACACAAATCTTTAACAACATAAAAGAAGTTCCTGTCTAGGACAAGTCTGGGATTTTGAAGTAGTGTACCAGTTAGCACACTGATTGGTATGCTCATAATGCCTTCATTTTCTTTTCATTTTTTTCTCGTTCCCCTTCTTTTATCATTTTTGAAAATAGGAAACATTTAATATGGGAAATAATGAATTTAATAAAATATACAGCTGATGAAATCTATCTTTAAGTGAATCTTTAAGATACATACAATGATTAAAATTGTGTTCTTATCTTTGTAGCTTATTACCTATAAAGCTAACCTCTGTCTAGGTTTTAATCATTTGCTTAAATTTTTGTCTTTAGCAATATTAATATGCTTATTCAGGGCTTTACATCAGAAAATAATTCTCCTTTCACTTAGCTTTATGGAGCTTTCTATATCAGGATATATTTACTGTATTATACACTACTCTCGATAGCTATTAATTCCTATCAGCTTTCAACTTTTTCGTGGTTTCATTCCTTCTCATGACTTGATTATATCATCAAAGTTTATTTCTAAATTGGCCTATTCAGTTTCTTGATTAGCTATGTAGTCTTATTTCTGTGTTCCTACAGTGAATTATCATTGCAAGTCTCCCGTATTACCTCCCTTGTTTTACACTGTTGATCCCCTGGTCTTTGATGCCTCTTTCACTGACATTTTGTTGTTGTTAATTAATTATTTTTAGCAAATCATTCAATATGAGACATTTTATTCTGCAACAAAAGATGTCTTCTGTACATTATATCACTTTTGCTCTCATATTTCTAGTAGAATTTTTACAGGTGTGCAACATTTCCCTATTCACTGATTACATATTGAACATAAACATATTTGTCAAGGTTTTTCTATGATTACATAACAGTTACGGGGTCACAAATAATCAGATAAGACTGAGCAGAGACACACAAATGCACACACACATACATTACAGGTGAGTCTAGAACAACATGAGTGTTAACTGTGCTGACCCTCATGCACTCAAAAATCTGCACACAAATTGATTCTCCCAAAACTTAACTACCAAGAGCCTACTGGAGACTGGGAACCATACCAATAACCTTGCAAACAAACAGCCAATGGACACATATAAGGTATGTTTTAATACATATGATATACCATAAGTATATATTATATAAACAATGCATATATTTTATGCGTTAAGGAAAGTACCTAGCTTTTTTACTTTTTTCAACATTTCTAGGTGATATGATTCATCGGTAAATATTTTTCAAATTCTCCTAAATCTCCAACATTTTCCAGTACATTTATTGAGAAAAATCAATGTATCAATGGACCCACACACTTCCAACCAACACTGGGAAAGCGTCAGCTCTTGCCTTGACTTTGAGCCCTATGTATCTGAAAACTATTTTCAACCTTTCATTTAATGTTTTCTTTCTTTTATTTTTTTTAATGGGAAGAAAACTGCTTTACAATAATGTGTTGGCTTCTGTTGTACAAAAATTAAAGTCAGCCATAATTATTATACAAATATCTCTTCCTCTTGAGCCTCCCTTTCCTCCCCCCATTGAATTCCTCTAGATCACCACAGAGCCCGTTGCTGGGCTCTCTGTGTTATACAGCAAGGTCTCACCAGCTCTCTACCTAACACATGGTAGAGGAGAGGTGTCCAAGCTGCTTTTTTCTTTTGTCTCCCTCTCTTTCTCCCCACTGGGTCCACAAATCCATTCTATACTGTGCATCTCCATTCCTTTCCTGGAAGAAGACTCATCAATACCATTTTTTCTGGATTCCACATATGTGATAACATACAATATTTGTTTTTCTTTTTATGCTTTAGTTTGATTCACAGATGATGCATCTGATATTCTCATGACCATGACAGGAAGGGAGTGAGGGGTAAGAGAAGACTTCTCGGAGTTGTATAATTGCTGAACTCCCTTCTACCCATTAAAAAGAAATGCCATATTAAATTGTCAGTCCATCTATTTGAGTAAATATTTGTTGTTTGCTTTATTGTTTTGTGGGCATTCCATTCAGGCTGCAATTTTGTCCCCAAACACTGTTTTTATAGACACAGTAATCCCCTTGATTTGGCCACATTGTAGGAGCAATTACATCCCCTAGACCATCTGTCACAGGAGGGAAAAAGGTAAATTACACAAATATTTAGCCAAGTCCTTACTAGTTCTATACGGAGAAGAGCAAAAATACAACTGGAATATGAGGAAAAGTGTCCCCCATGGAGAGGCAGTTCATGCAGAGTGTTTTATTTTTATCTCTTTATCTGTCATCTAGCTAATCTCTATTTAAGTCTGAAGATAATTAATTCTTGGTGATTATGTTTATCTGCTCTTCCCTTTCATGCTTTCCTTTCAGCTGAGAAAAAAAACGAAACAAGAACAAAATACTGAATTTTGTGGAATTGCCCTGAGTGACTTCATTATAGAATCAACATCTTGTCCTAAGTGGGCTTCTGAGCCTTAGTCTTCCATTGTTATGGGAATGAAAACCCATTATTAGTTGGATTTTTTTTTTGTATACTTTACTCCTTTCCCCAATAATAATTGATAGTTCTCCAAATTAAACTATCTTGTTTCCTCCTGTTGATTCCACATTATTTCTCAGAGTCTTGAGTTTGGTTCTGTGCTTCATCTTCGTTTGATGAATTGTGGTACTGTTTTTGATACCTTTTTTTTTTTTTTCAGTTGCATCATTAAGCATGAGAAGAGAAAAAGCTGGGACCTAGGTCAATACTGCCATCTTACAATAGAAGTCTCTTTAAATTGATTTTATAAATTACATTCTTGGCAAATATCTCCACATGCAGTAATTTTGAAGTCAATTTGTATCAGAAAAGTGCTAAAAATCCTAAAGTTAGACATTTGGGAGCTGTATTAATTCTATTAAGCCACTAACGTATAATGATTAAATAGTTAATGAAAAGCCTGAGGAATTATGAAGGTTTAAATTAAACTCTAAATTTTCATAACTCAAAGTACTGTCAGAGGTGTTTGGAAAGCTTTATATATGTATATATATATATATAAACATATATATATATATATATGCACACACACACTATGAATTACAGATTTTGAAAGTTTTCTTATGCAAACTACACAAATACATAAATTCTATGTAAATTAGTGATTTTTTAATAGATCATTTACTGCATTACAAACTATTTAACTCTGCTGATCACTTATCAAACCTGAGTTTTTGAGCAGTTGTTATTTTCACTTTTGTAAACAGCACTATATGAGAGTAGAAAAAGCATTATATGTGAGTATATTTACTTTGATTGAGGAGAAAAAAATTAGTCATCACCTCATGACAATTTCAATGACTGAGAAACAGTTTGGCACATATGAATACTATACTTTCAAGGTGGGAATTCAGTAAAATTTGTATTTATTTCTTTTAGTTTTACATACATGGGCTCCCCTAAAGAGACTTGGAATGAGTGTTCAGTGTGAATACCAATGACGCGTAAGGGCAGTGAGCTGGCGTGCAGGCTAAGCCACAAGGTTGTCATTAACGCCATTCATGCAGGATAAGAGCCACAGCGCTCTCGAGGACCGCGCCGGACGACGCAGGCACTCAGGTCTCCACAAGCTCCTTTTCCTCCCCTCCTTTACTCCTTAGAGAAGCACTTAAGCATTTGTACTAAGCTATGTCTCTAACATGGGACATGAGAAAGAGGAATGAGGCACTGGACCGGCACAGGCAGGTCTTCCAGATTAATCCAGAGAGCAGGAGGATGAAGATCAGTGAGAGTATTCTACGGCCTTTTCCACCCGAGCCGCGTGGACACAGTCACCTTGGCTGATGCTCTCTGCTTTTTCACAAGCAGGCAAGCCACTGTCTGGTTCCCTTTCTTTCAGCTTGAAGACCGTCTGTTACTATTTTTTATAAGGTTGTCTGCCAGCAATGATTTTTCTCATGTTTTTTCAATCTCAGAATGTCTCTACTTTACCTTCAAATGTGAAAGTTCCCTTTTACGTGGCATGTAATTTTTTTCTTTTGTTGCTTTTGATATTTTCTCTCTCTTCAGTCTGACGTGTCCAGATGTGAACGATGATCATACTTGGAGTTGGCTGAGCTGCCTAGAGAGATAGGTTAATATATTTCATCCAGTGTGAGGCTCTCTGAGGCATAAGAAGCAGAGTCCTGACAGACCTGATGGGAAGGAGCAATCTTAGGATCTGCTTGAGAGCACCCGGGCAAACAGTTGTATTAATAATTGGAGCTAATGGCTAGATCCCTGAATTCAAGAAGTAGTCGGCACACAGCGACTGAAAAGGCCAAAAGGAAGCAATGGAGCAACAGTGAAAGTCTGGAAACTAGATCAACCCACTTAGTGGAAACCAACCAGAGTCCAGAAGACACCAGACACAGGCGTGGCTCCCTCTCCTGGCCGACCTCACTGCCCAGCTGGTGACACCACCACCTGTCCTCTGACGCCATCGAGATCACAAGGAGAGGGAAATAGTTACAGGCTAAAGATTCTAGAAAGAGGGAGTTATGCTAAAGCATGCAAAATAGATGGATACAGATATAGATATTTCATATACATGAAGAATATAAGACAATCCCACATGCCAAATGGTGTGGCCAAAATAGCACCAAACAAGAGAAATTTTAAAATAAAAATAAAATATTACACAATATTAGTTATCTTAAGGTAAAAGACAAAGTTGTTTACTGTTTTTAATTCCTATTGTTTTGTTAGAAGACTACCTTAGGAAATATGGTTTCAAGAAAACTTCCTATTTATGTGTTAGAAATCACTATAAATACAAAATCTAACTCTCTATATAGAACGCATTAGGGTTTCTATAATATACCTGTTTTGACCACAGTCATGAAATGTAGTGAAGTATTCATTTTTAAAGTGGTAATTTGGCTGATGCCTCTGCTTTTTCAAGCAGGCAAGCCACTGTCTGGTTCCCTTTCTTTCAGCTTGAAGACCGTCTGTTACTATTTTTTATAAGGTTGTCTGCCAGCAATGATTTTTCTCATGTTTTTTCAATCTCAGAATGTCTCTACTTTACCTTCAAATGTGAAAGTTCCCTTTTACGTGGCATGTAATTTTTTTCTTTTGTTGCTTTTGATATTTTCTCTCTCTTCAGTCTGACGTGTCCAGATGTGAACGATGATCATACTTGGAGTTGGCTGAGCTGCCTAGAGAGATAGGTTAATATATTTCATCCAGTGTGAGGCTCTCTGAGGCATAAGAAGCAGAGTCCTGACAGACCTGATGGGAAGGAGCAATCTTAGGATCTGCTTGAGAGCACCCGGGCAAACAGTTGTATTAATAATTGGAGCTAATGGCTAGATCCCTGAATTCAAGAAGTAGTCGGCACACAGCGACTGAAAAGGCCAAAAGGAAGCAATGGAGCAACAGTGAAAGTCTGGAAACTAGATCAACCCACTTAGTGGAAACCAACCAGAGTCCAGAAGACACCAGACACAGGCGTGGCTCCCTCTCCTGGCCGACCTCACTGCCCAGCTGGTGACACCACCACCTGTCCTCTGACGCCATCGAGATCACAAGGAGAGGGAAATAGTTACAGGCTAAAGATTCTAGAAAGAGGGAGTTATGCTAAAGCATGCAAAATAGATGGATACAGATATAGATATTTCATATACATGAAGAATATAAGACAATCCCACATGCCAAATGGTGTGGCCAAAATAGCACCAAACAAGAGAAATTTTAAAATAAAAATAAAATATTACACAATATTAGTTATCTTAAGGTAAAAGACAAAGTTGTTTACTGTTTTTAATTCCTATTGTTTTGTTAGAAGACTACCTTAGGAAATATGGTTTCAAGAAAACTTCCTATTTATGTGTTAGAAATCACTATAAATACAAAATCTAACTCTCTATATAGAACGCATTAGGGTTTCTATAATATACCTGTTTTGACCACTGTCATGAAATGTAGTGAAGTATTCATTTTTAAAGTGTAGTAACGTATTCCTTTTTTAAAAATTTTTACCTGATCATTATTAAACATTTATTCATTAAATGAATTAGAATTTCTCCTCTATATGGAAAATAGTATTTCAACCATACTGTTTTTTTATTAACACTGAAAAATTTTTATATGGAAATATAAAAAAACTTACAGAATGTTGAATTATAGACATGTTTCGTGTTTCCAGAAAGAAACAGAAATTAACACATTTGCCTCTATTTATAGCTTTCTAAAGTAAAATTATTTAATACATTCATCTAATTGTTGAGAAATAATGGTATACATTTCTACACATAGACACATATATGTCACATGTATACACACATGTATACTTTATCCATATCTACATACATATGTAGACATAGTGATAGATACATCTATAGATGAAGACAGAGAATTTTAGAGAAGGTAATTTGAAAGCAAATTTTTTTAGAGAGCAAATTTTTTATGAGACTGGAAAGAAAGAGTAGGGTCTCTTTCTTCCCCTTGGGTTAGTAAATTTGCTTCCCACACAGAATCAAACATTTTTTAATATTGACTCAATTGGTTTCCTTCATGCAAAGTGATTTCAATATTACTTTAATTTTATTGTTATTGGGATACATCCTAAGAGCTTATTTCAAATAGTCAACTAATCTAGGAATGACTAATAACTGAAAACATTATTCTAATTTAAGATGTTCTCAAGAAATACCATTTAATCTTCCAAGAACTGACTCAACGGTACTTGAAAATTGTCATTTATTGGCCATATACATGAAGAATATAAGACAATCCCACATGCCAAATGGTGTGGCCAAAATAGCACCAAACAAGAGAAATTTTAAAATAAAAATAAAATATTACACAATATTAGTTATCTTAAGGTAAAAGACAAAGTTGTTTACTGTTTTTAATTCCTATTGTTTTGTTAGAAGACTACCTTAGGAAATATGGTTTCAAGAAAACTTCCTATTTATGTGTTAGAAATCACTATAAATACAAAATCTAACTCTCTATATAGAACGCATTAGGGTTTCTATAATATACCTGTTTTGACCACTGTCATGAAATGTAGTGAAGTATTCATTTTTAAAGTGTAGTAACGTATTCCTTTTTAAAATTTTCACCTGATCATTATTAAACATTTATTCATTAAATGAATTAGAATTTCTCCCTCTATATGGAAAATAGTATTTCAACCATACTGTTTTTTTATTAACACTGAAAAATTTTTATATGGAAATATAAAAAAACTTACAGAATGTTGAATTATAGACATGTTTCGTGTTTCCAGAAAGAAACAGAAATTAACACATTTGCCTCTATTTATAGCTTTCTAAAGTAAAATTATTTAATACATTCATCTAATTGTTGAGAAATAATGGTATACATTTCTACACATAGACACATATATGTCACATGTATACACACATGTATACTTTATCCATATCTACATACATATGTAGACATAGTGATAGATACATCTATAGATGAAGACAGAGAATTTTAGAGAAGGTAATTTGAAAGCAAATTTTTTTAGAGAGCAAATTTTTTATGAGACTGGAAAGAAAGAGTAGGGTTTTTTTCTTCCCCTTGGGTTAGTAAATTTGCTTCCCACACAGAATCAAACATTTTTTAATATTGACTCAATTGGTTTCCTTCATGCAAAGTGATTTCAATATTACTTTAATTTTATTGTTATTGGGATACATCCTAAGAGCTTATTTCAAATAGTCAACTAATCTAGGAATGACTAATAACTGAAAACATTATTCTAATTTAAGATGTTCTCAAGAAATACCATTTAATCTTCCAAGAACTGACTCAACGGTACTTGAAAATTGTCATTTATTGGCCATAACTCTTCAAATATTTTAAATTAGTTTTGTTACCCTTGGAAAAATCCTAGAATATAACAAGTGGGTCACAGCTGATATAGGACAGGGCATGAGGACAAAAATGAAGTAAATTAAAAATGAAGAAAAGAAAGGTGCTTCCATTGTCTGAGATTATT
Source organism: Tragulus kanchil (assembly GCA_022376925.1). Classification (NCBI taxonomy): domain Eukaryota; kingdom Metazoa; phylum Chordata; class Mammalia; order Artiodactyla; family Tragulidae; genus Tragulus; species Tragulus kanchil. Next base: position 164,909,852 of record JAIOJX010000003.1, on the reverse strand, counting down.
AAAAAATACAAGACCCTTTACAATTATTTCATTCTATAAAGTAAATTTTCTTAGCAAATGGACAGGCTAAAGTCACTCTAGAAAGGCAGATGAAGAAAGCCACACTAAACCACTCTAAAACAATTAGTCTAAGCATGAAGGGAGACAAACTTATCTGTGAGACAGTGAAAGATGTTAATGACATTAATCTATTCCCTACAAAACTGGTCAATCTTGGAATGCTGTTGTAAATCTCTCTACACATTAAATTTTAATTCTGGCTTTACATAATCAGACATTAGTTTGCTTTTTCCTGAGCCTTTTGAATAGTATACATTTAGAGCTGCATGTGTTTGTGTGTTTGGGGTGGGGGTGGGGGGGTGGGGTTAGAAATAGGAGACAAACAGAAAAGAAAGCCAGTTTTTCCTGAAATCAAAAATACCTAAGTGATTAGCTGACATTTAAGTATTTTGTATCATCGTGGAAAGCACATCTAAATTCTGTTTTCTATATAAACAAATCAGTCTTTCCAGGACCTAAATTTTCAAATAGAGTCATGTTTTTGACCAAATGTATTGTCCCTGTCCCACAACATACCTTCTCAAAGTCTCTCCTCTCACAATTCCTTCTACACTTCCTATTGTTCTGGAATGATCCATAGCAATCCTTCTTTACTAACACTTCAACACTTTCCAAGTATCTAATTCTTTTTAATTCTCCAAAAACGATCCTTTACTGTGTGGCTATTTATTTACCATAAATTCATTTGACAAATCTGACTTTCTGATCATAACCTTTACAACAGTGATTATATTACATACTTATTTTCATGCTATTTTTAGATATATTTCTGTATTCTAAGTTCTCATCAGAACATTTCCTATTATTTATTTTGCTAGCCCCTTTACTCCTTAATATAAACTCTTAAATCTCCACATCGCAACATTACCTCTTAAAAACAACTCAGCACCCACTGCTGATTCCTTCCTCCTCTCAAATCTGAAATTCCTACATCAATCTTTTCTCCCAGTGAATCTGTCCATTATTAGTCTAGTTTTTCCCTCTAGGTCCTACTGTCTAAGCTTTCCCACCTCTCTAGCTTTTTAGCGAAGACTTTTATCAACTGCTCGTCAACCTACTACAGCACTGACTCCTATCTTCCACAGGCTCTGCCGCTAATGATTCTTTCTTGCTTTGGTATAAGATGTAAACTAAGTAAATAACACTATACATCTTCTCTATGTGTTTTACGGGGAGTGGTCTGTGGAGTTTAAGGTCAGAAGCCATCTGAACTTTTAGCCCCTTCCTCAAGAAGAGGAACTCATCATGGACTTATCGGTTCAAGCATGAGAATGTCAAGACTTCAGCTCTGATGGCCATGGCTGAGGACGCTCTCCACCGTGGCTGGAATTTGCTCTCCAGGAACTGTTCCTACAAGGGGTGCATCCTGCATGCAACTTGAACAAGTTGCTCGTAACATAGTCACTGTTGTTAATAACAATAACTCATAGCATGATGTTCTATATCAGTAGCCTCCTCGAATTTACATCACACAACCTTGAAATCCCAGCAGATTTCAAACTCCTTATGAAACCTTTCCTAACACTCTCCGCCCACAGAAACACACCATGGCCCTTTTATAGCCCTTTAAGACCTCCTTATTTTTCATACCAATATGTCATCAAAGGTCATCTTAGGTTTACACATTTCACATGTTTTTAGGGACTTTGTCCTTAAGTAGCATTTTTTTTTTATATTTCACCACTTTTCACAGCCCACTTAACATTAGGCACTCCCAAAAGAATTTAGTTATTACTCCATTATATGACTTATACAACACTATTAAACCAGTAGGCAATGTCTTAAAGATAATGCAGAGAAATCTTAATATTATACAAGGGGCAGAAAAGTGAATGAGGACTGTCCTGCTACATCAGAGTTCTTTCACCATAAAAATATTTATTGCTAATTAGAAGATAGCTTTATCTTTTCCTCTTACACTAATGCATGACGCTGTACCTGGTGCCCTGAAAAGTCAATGTGCCATTTTAAGATCCTGAATTAGCCATAGAGATAATTTAGACATGTTAAAACTTGATCATCTTAAGTTGTTGCTGTTGTTCACTAATTCATGTTTGAATCTTCGCAGCCCCATGGACTGAAGCACTCTAGGCTTCCCTGTCTTTTACTACCTCCCAGAGTCTGCTCAAACACATGTCCATCAAGTCAATAATGCCCATCGCCCATAATCAATCTTAAGCTGAACTAAGCAAAGATGGGGATGTTTAAGCCATCATTTTTACAGAAAATTTTATAGAGGCCTTCAGTAGAAGATGTTGTCAGTAACTAACTTATCAAAACCACACCTTCAGCTAAAATAGCAAAAGAAACAAGAAATCCCAGTCTAATTTTCTCCTTAATTGCTCAGAAACCAACTGCATAATTGAGTCCATCCTAACAATGCAATTTAACATTTTTAAAATTTTTAATTGATTTTAATATCATTGACTTCAGCACTGATGGCCATGGCTGAGGACGCTCTCCACCGTGGCTGGAATTTGCTCTCCAGGAACTGTTCCTACAAGGGGTGCATCCTGCATGCAACTTGAACAAGTTGCTCGTAACATAGTCACTGTTGTTAATAACAATAACTCATAGCATGATGTTCTATATCAGTAGCCTCCTCGAATTTACATCACACAACCTTGAAATCCCAGCAGATTTCAAACTCCTTATGAAACCTTTCCTAACACTCTCCGCCCACAGAAACACACCATGGCCCTTTTATAGCCCTTTAAGACCTCCTTATTTTTCATACCAATATGTCATCAAAGGTCATCTTAGGTTTACACATTTCACATGTTTTTAGGGACTTTGTCCTTAAGTAGCATTTTTTTTTTATATTTCACCACTTTTCACAGCCCACTTAACATTAGGCACTCCCAAAAGAATTTAGTTATTACTCCATTATATGACTTATACAACACTATTAAACCAGTAGGCAATGTCTTAAAGATAATGCAGAGAAATCTTAATATTATACAAGGGGCAGAAAAGTGAATGAGGACTGTCCTGCTACATCAGAGTTCTTTCACCATAAAAATATTTATTGCTAATTAGAAGATAGCTTTATCTTTTCCTCTTACACTAATGCATGACGCTGTACCTGGTGCCCTGAAAAGTCAATGTGCCATTTTAAGATCCTGAATTAGCCATAGAGATAATTTAGACATGTTAAAACTTGATCATCTTAAGTTGTTGCTGTTGTTCACTAATTCATGTTTGAATCTTCGCAGCCCCATGGACTGAAGCACTCTAGGCTTCCCTGTCTTTTACTACCTCCCAGAGTCTGCTCAAACACATGTCCATCAAGTCAATAATGCCCATCGCCCATAATCAATCTTAAGCTGAACTAAGCAAAGATGGGGATGTTTAAGCCATCATTTTTACAGAAAATTTTATAGAGGCCTTCAGTAGAAGATGTTGTCAGTAACTAACTTATCAAAACCACACCTTCAGCTAAAATAGCAAAAGAAACAAGAAATCCCAGTCTAATTTTCTCCCTTAATTGCTCAGAAACCAACTGCATAATTGAGTCCATCCTAACAATGCAATTTAACATTTTTTAAAATTTTTAATTGATTTTAATATCATAAGTGTTTTATCTGGTTCACTGCTCCTGATGGCATTGGAGAGGTATATATCAATGCTGTTACTGTATTAAATCAGTATATCAATACACCCTGCATTAAGAAGCAAGGGCCTTAGAGAGTCTGTGAATCAAAGAGGCAAGAAAAATGGTTGCCGAACTCCAGCTTTCCTTAAACACATTAATGGAAAAACATCCTAATAGCCTTCCTTTGTGCTGAGGGATACATAAAACAAACAAAAAAAAGCACAGCATGGTAAATATTTCCCCTCTATATATTGATATCTAGCACTAAAATGCTTTCTCTGGGGCAGAAAATTCAAATGGTTACATCAAAATAATGCATAAGCTGTATGGATTTTAAAAAGCAATGACCTTGTTTATGACAATCATTTCCTCTAAAATGAAGAAAGTAATGGAGGTGTCTAACTTTTTCACAGGACTACAAACAGCTCCAGTTTGCACCTTACTTATATACCAAATTGATACATTTTGACCTTTGAGTACATTTACACACACAAGTTCAAAATGGGTGAATGAGATGATCCCTGAATACAGTTTACTCTTGATAAAGTAAAAGTAGAACCATAGTTACACTACCTTGTCTTTTTTGTTGTTGTTTAGTTATTTGGGGCCAGGCTGGGTCTTTGTTGCTGTCCACATGGACTTTCTGGAGTTGAGGAGAATGGGGGCTACTCTCTAGCTGCAGTGTGTGGGTTCTCATTGTCATGGATTATTTTGTTGTGGAACACAGGCTCTAGGGCACACATTCTTCAGCAGTTGTGGCTCCTGGGCTCCAGAGTATAGGCTCAACAGTTGTGGTGCACGGGCTTAGCTGCCCTGTGGCATGTGAGATCTTCCAGGACCAGGGATCAAACCAGGGTCTCCTGCATTGCAAGCCAGATTCTTAACCATTGGACCACTTGGTAAGCCCTACAGTGGCTTCCCTTTTTCTTTACTGGAAAATTCTTACCAAAAAAAAAAATGGGGGAGAACAATTTTTTAATAGGAAACAGCAGGGGGGTATATGTATCCCTATGGCTGATTCATGTTGATATTTGACAGAAAACAACAAAATTCTTTTTTTTTTTTAAAGATTTATTTATTTACTTTGGGCGGGGGTCGGGTTGGGGAGGGAGGGAAGTGGGCAGGTCACTTCTATTGGTCTTTCATTTCTCTATTTTCATTCGTCTTCGTTCTTTGGCTCCTGTGGGCCTCCCATTGCGGTGGCGTCTGTCGTTGCAGAGTGCCGGCTCTGGGCGCATGCGCTCCAGAGCTCCGGCTCGGTGATTGGACACATCAGTCCAGCCGCTCCGCAGCACGTGGGATCTTCCCAGGCCAGGGCTTGAACCGGCGCCCCTTGCACTGCAAGGCGGTGTCCTTATCCACTGGACCACCAGGGGAAGCCCAAAAAACAACAAAATTCTATAAAGCAATGGTCCTTCAAATAAAAAAAAAAATGTGTCAAAAAAAAAAAAAAAAAGAAAAGAAAATAGCATAAGAAGCTGTTCTTTTACCTGCCGTGACTATGATAACGGAGGTGATGATGACAGCATCTGTATTCAAACACTGTCACGCTTCCGGTGTGCATTTCCTTGCAATGCCCATGTGTGTAATTTTTATTCATAGCTGAAAAAATTACCACAAAAATTACCACAAAATGACTGTATTAGAAAGCTTCACTATGACAGATGGAGCTGTGTTTCCAAGGTCACATGTTTAAAGAGATTCTTCCTTCATGACTCAGGGACTGGCCTCTCTCCAGGGGTTAACTCTGTTGATGGAAAATAAGGTTAAGGTGAAACTGAGACAGTCTTTCCATGGAAAAGAGGTACTTCAAGGCTGTCCATGTATCATGTCTTATATGGATGCATCAAGGAGGAGAGAAGGCGGCATGTGAATATGAGCATAACTTTCCCAACGTATTTCTCCAAGTGGCCCCAGAGTCTGAGCCAAAGGCTGAGTTTTCTCTGCTAAAACTAAGCAAAAATCCCCCAAGAAATAATTGAAAGGGGGTGTACTGATGAATGGCTCTGTTTTGGAAATAGAAGAATGGCAGTAACAGACCGTGGAGACTGAGGTGAGAGCACTTGGATAGTTGAGTGGGACAGAGGAGTCCGTACTCCAAATGGACTAGTCACAGCCAAATTGATGCTCTGAGATCATCAGAATTGTGGGTTTTTCCTCTGTACCCTGAATGGACAAAGGGTGGGCAAAAAGGAGCTGTCATTCACTTACATTTTTATTCACTGTTCATGTCATCAAGTTCATTTTATACTATATGTGTAAGTGCTAAACAATGATGAGGCACACTTGACGAGAGGAACAATGAATAATCCACAAATGTCTATTTAATGATTTTGTTCAGATTGAGAAAGTCGTAGCCTATGACTCAATGTAAAACAAGAGAAAAATATTCTCCTCTGTGACTTCTCAGAATAATGCTGGGAAATTTTTCACCTTGAAAACAAACAGAAAACCTTTTATTCATTTATACTCGTGTGTAGTGTTAAGAGGTAGGAAGCAGCTGTCCCCCAAAAGATAGTGCTGAATTTGAACAGCGGCAGTTTCTAGGGGTTAGTATCACTATGTTGCTACTCAGTTGAATAGGAAACTTCTTCCTCTCTGTCTGTATATCTTTCCGGGAACCCCAGGGTATTTCCACTGCAGGTCTGTGAAACCCCTCTCCCCTTCTCTTCATAACTAGTGTAAACAGGCTTGCTTGTTGTACTCATTTAAATCAATCAACAAAACAAGACAAAGTCACTCACTGAAATTAGAATGGCACATTACTGTTGGATCAGGACTGCTTTATTTTTAGGGTGGTCACGAGGGAAATGTTGGCAGAAGTGAAGCATATTAGATCGATGGGCTCTAAAGAGCATTTAGCCTCCCCAGGGGTTAACTCTGTTGATGGAAAATAAGGTTAAGGTGAAACTGAGACAGTCTTTCCATGGAAAAGAGGTACTTCAAGGCTGTCCATGTATCATGTCTTATATGGATGCATCAAGGAGGAGAGAAGGCGGCATGTGAATATGAGCATAACTTTCCCAACGTATTTCTCCAAGTGGCCCCAGAGTCTGAGCCAAAGGCTGAGTTTTCTCTGCTAAAACTAAGCAAAAATCCCCCAAGAAATAATTGAAAGGGGGTGTACTGATGAATGGCTCTGTTTTGGAAATAGAAGAATGGCAGTAACAGACCGTGGAGACTGAGGTGAGAGCACTTGGATAGTTGAGTGGGACAGAGGAGTCCGTACTCCAAATGGACTAGTCACAGCCAAATTGATGCTCTGAGATCATCAGAATTGTGGGTTTTTCCTCTGTACCCTGAATGGACAAAGGGTGGGCAAAAAGGAGCTGTCATTCACTTACATTTTTATTCACTGTTCATGTCATCAAGTTCATTTTATACTATATGTGTAAGTGCTAAACAATGATGAGGCACACTTGACGAGAGGAACAATGAATAATCCACAAATGTCTATTTAATGATTTTGTTCAGATTGAGAAAGTCGTAGCCTATGACTCAATGTAAAACAAGAGAAAAATATTCTCCTCTGTGACTTCTCAGAATAATGCTGGGAAATTTTTCACCTTGAAAACAAACAGAAAACCTTTTATTCATTTATACTCGTGTGTAGTGTTAAGAGGTAGGAAGCAGCTGTCCCCCAAAAGATAGTGCTGAATTTGAACAGCGGCAGTTTCTAGGGGTTAGTATCACTATGTTGCTACTCAGTTGAATAGGAAACTTCTTCCTCTCTGTCTGTATATCTTTCCGGGAACCCCAGGGTATTTCCACTGCAGGTCTGTGAAACCCCTCTCCCCTTCTCTTCATAACTAGTGTAAACAGGCTTGCTTGTTGTACTCATTTAAATCAATCAACAAAACAAGACAAAGTCACTCACTGAAATTAGAATGGCACATTACTGTTGGATCAGGACTGCTTTATTTTTAGGGTGGTCACGAGGGAAATGTTGGCAGAAGTGAAGCATATTAGATCGATGGGCTCTAAAGAGCGGCAACCACCTCAGTGTCCACATGTGCAGTTAACCGGGCGTCGCTGGGAAGAAACTCTTATTAAACATTAAAACAGTACAACTGAAGACAAGTGTGGAGGAGTATGGGTCACTGGGAAATTAAAAGCATGACATGCTGGAAGTCTGTGATGGGTATCACAGCTTATCACGAAGCTCCGCTGATGCTGTAGCGAGTTCATGCTGAGGTATGGCAGAAATCAACACAACCCTGTAAGGCAACTGCCCCCCAACCAAAAGCAACAAGGCCTTCCGGAGGAAGTTTTACACCACACACAAGGCTTTCTATAAATAGAAAATTGAAACTTGCATTGTGTTCACATTATATTTACAATTAAGGTCAAAGATCAGTTGTTGATTATGCAACCTCTCAGCTGTTATAAATAGGTCAAGAATAATGTGTCTGTAAAGCAAGGAACTTCATACGTTTAGAGAAATAAACCTCGGTTATTTTTTAACATCTTAGGAGAGATGTTTTCCTAACTCTTTCTTATAAAACCAGTAATATATTTTAGCAAAGGATCTCTGTATGGAATGATCTGGAATCAAAAGTTAAAAAATGAAACAAAAAGCTGGACTCACATTAGTCATAACTATATGTGACTCCCCCTCTCTCTCCCCTCCCTCCCTCCAGCCCAGGGCTCCAGGTCCTCCCAGAGCGCCACACTGGGCTCCCCGACCTGCACAGCGGCTCCGTGCAGCTCTCCATCGCATGCTCAGTAGTGCACACGTGCAGATTCTACCTCCTCCCTTCCTCCCGCGCTCTCTCCCCTCACAGGGTCCACAAGCCCATCCTCTGTATCCACATCTCCAGTGCTTCCTTGCCAATAGGTTCATCAATACAATTTTCCTAGGTTTCCTATATATGCATTAATATACTGCATTTTTCTCTTTTTGAGTTACTTCACTATGTGTAACAGACTCTAGGTTCATCCACTCCACTAGAACAGACTCAAAGCTATTCATTTTTATGGCTAAGTAATATTAGAGTGTATTACATGTACCACATCCTCTCAGCAGAAACCAACACAACATTGTAGAGCTATTATACTCCAATTAAAAACATATCAACAAAAAATGCTTAAAATAAAATAAAAAATATTTTTTAAAAACTGGGCTAAAGGGCTTCTCTGGTGTTCCAGTGGGTAAAGTGTCCGCCTTGCAGTGCAAGGGGCACTGGTTCAATCCCTGGCCTGGGAAGATGCTACATTCCGCAAAGCGGCTGGACCGGTGTGTCCAAATACAAGCCAGTGCTCTGCAGTGTATGAGCCCAGAGCCAGTGCTCTGCAACAAGAGAGGCCACTGCAATGGGAAGGCCACGGAGGCCAAAGAATAAAGATGGATGAAAAACAAACAATAACTTAGAAGCTATATGTGTGTGTGTGTGTATAGATAGATAGATAGATAGATAGATAGATAGATAGATAGATAGATAGATATAAACCCAGGTTAAAATTTTATTTTCAAACTGAGTTGTCTACACACCCAAAAAACAAAGCATATATTCTTTATAAGTCCCACTTGCTTGACCCGTAATGGAGGAATAACAATAATAAAGCTTTACAGTACTGTTTTGAAGCTCAAAAATGTTAACACATGCAAAATTTTTATCAGTAAGTTTCAACACAAACATTACTATGATCCTTAATTTGTTGTATTGACTATAAATTTTAGAAGTATTACTGGAGCTTATTTGTAGCATTATATATGCTTACTGACATCCACTATTTTTGTGTTTGTAGAGTAGTTACAGCTTCTTTTTTTTAAAGATTTATTTATTTATTTATTTTGGTGGGGGGTAGGGTGGGGAGGGAGGGGAGCAGGCGGGCCACTTCTATTGGTCTTTTATTTGTCCATTTTCATCCATCTTTTTTCTTTGGCCCGTGTGGGCCTCCCACCGTGGTGGCCTCTGTTGTCGCAGAGCACTGGCTCTGGGTGCATGCACTCCAGAGCTCCAGCTCGGTAATTGGACACATCAGTCCAGCTGCTCCGCGGCACGTGGGATCTTCCCAGGCCAAGGCTCGAACCTGCGCCCCTTGCACTGCAAGGCGGTGTCCTTGCCCACTGGACCACCAGGGAAGCCCAGTTGCAGCTTTCTTATTCAATGTTTCTAATTTTTATTTTTTTGGGGCTCCAACATTATTATGGGTGGTGACTGCAGCCACGATATTAAAAAACCCTTGCTCCTTGGAAGAAAAGCTGTGACAAACCTAGATGGTGTATTAAAAAGCATAAACACTACTTTGCCAACAAATGCCCCTATAGCCAAAGCTATGCTTTTCCCATCATCATGTACAGATGTGACCATAAAGACCATAAAGAAGGCTGAGTGCCCAAGAACTGATGCTTTCAAATTCTGGTGCTGGAAAAGACTCTTGTGAGTCGCTTGGACTCAAGAAGATCAAACCAGTCAATTCTTAAGGAAATCAATCCTGAATATTCATTGGAAGGACTGATGCTGAAGCTGAAGCTCCAATATTTTAGCCACCTAAGGCGAAGAGCCAACTCATTGGAAAAAAGCCTGATGCTGGGAAAGACTGAGGGCAAGAGAAGCAGGGGGCAAGGGAAGATGAGATGGTTGGATGGCATCACTTACTCAATGGACATGAGTTTCAGCAAACTCCAGGAGATAGTGGCGGGCAGGGGAACCTGGTATGTGCCAATCCAAGGGGTACCAGAGTCAGACATAACTTAGTTACTAAACAACAACTTTTCATATTTCCTCCAGACACAAATACATTATAGTGTGTGGGGGGGGGGGGAGGCTTTTATTTGACCAAGGAAAAGGACATTTGAGGACAGTGCCTCTCTTTTCTAGTTTAATTTTTGGTGACATGAGAGTAAGACACTCCAGGTTAATTTTCTGGCAAAAAGAAGAACTAGCAGTGCTTGATTTCGTGAGAGGAAAGGAATGTTATTCACAGAGAACAACGATAGGAACAGCTGGCTTCCAGTTGTGTGGGGAAAGAACGCAGAAGTTGCCCCTTCATCCAAACAAGCAGAAAGCTGAACAGACTGAAAAATGAACCATCCTTCTTGAATCGATGTGAAAGGGGAGATCACAGGACAGATTTCTCCGCCAAGAGTAGAGAGAGAGGCACACAGAGGGAGTTGAGGAAAGACTATGAATGTTGAACCTGGTTAAAGTTAAAAGTTTATCTTACTCTGTTGACTAGTCTTTAGCTGCTAAGTTGTGTCTGACTCTGTGACCCCATCAACTGGAGCCCGCCAGGTTCCTCTGTCCATGGGATTCTCCAGGCAGGAGTACTGGAGTGGGCTGCCATGCCTTGTACAGTGGATCTTCCGACCCAGGGATCGAACCTGCTTCTTCTGCACTGGCAGGATTCATTACACTGAGCCATCAGGAGGCTATTTAATTGTGAAATCAAAAGGTTCCAATCTGTCCAATGGGATTCTTTTCATGCAGGAGTACAGCTGGTTTGCAATGCCCCTATAGCCAAAGCTATGCTTTTCCCATCATCATGTACAGATGTGACCATAAAGACCATAAAGAAGGCTGAGTGCCCAAGAACTGATGCTTTCAAATTCTGGTGCTGGAAAAGACTCTTGTGAGTCGCTTGGACTCAAGAAGATCAAACCAGTCAATTCTTAAGGAAATCAATCCTGAATATTCATTGGAAGGACTGATGCTGAAGCTGAAGCTCCAATATTTTAGCCACCTAAGGCGAAGAGCCAACTCATTGGAAAAAAGCCTGATGCTGGGAAAGACTGAGGGCAAGAGAAGCAGGGGGCAAGGGAAGATGAGATGGTTGGATGGCATCACTTACTCAATGGACATGAGTTTCAGCAAACTCCAGGAGATAGTGGCGGGCAGGGGAACCTGGTATGTGCCAATCCAAGGGGTACCAGAGTCAGACATAACTTAGTTACTAAACAACAACTTTTCATATTTCCTCCAGACACAAATACATTATAGTGTGTGGGGAGGTTTTTATTTGACCAAGGAAAAGGACATTTGAGGACAGTGCCTCTCTTTTCTATTTTAAATTTTTTGGTGACATGAGAGTAAGACACTCCAGGTTAATTTTCTGGCAAAAAGAAGAACTAGCAGTGCTTGATTTCGTGAGAGGAAAGGAATGTTATTCACAGAGAACAACGATAGGAACAGCTGGCTTCCAGTTGTGTGGGGAAAGAACGCAGAAGTTGCCCCTTCATCCAAACAAGCAGAAAGCTGAACAGACTGAAAAATGAACCATCCTTCTTGAATCGATGTGAAAGGGGAGATCACAGGACAGATTTCTCCGCCAAGAGTAGAGAGAGAGGCACACAGAGGGAGTTGAGGAAAGACTATGAATGTTGAACCTGGTTAAAGTTAAAAGTTTATCTTACTCTGTTGACTAGTCTTTAGCTGCTAAGTTGTGTCTGACTCTGTGACCCCATCAACTGGAGCCCGCCAGGTTCCTCTGTCCATGGGATTCTCCAGGCAGGAGTACTGGAGTGGGCTGCCATGCCTTGTACAGGGGATCTTCCCGACCCAGGGATCGAACCTGCTTCTTCTGCACTGGCAGGATTCATTACACTGAGCCATCAGGGAGGCTATTTTTAATTGTGAAATCAGAATTATGTTCATTGCTAGGAGCACATGCTTTTATCAATGAAAGCAGCTTGCATTTTCACAGTAATTGTGCCTCAATTTTCTTGCACTGATTCTTTTAAGCTAATTGCTATTGGAGTACAGCTGGTTTGCAACACTAAATTCATTTCTACTGTGCAGTGTGGGGACTTTGCTGGCAGTCCAGGGGTCAAGATTCTGCACATTCCAACGCAGGGGGCAGGGATTCCATCCCTGGTAAGGGAATTACGATTCCACATGCTGTGGGGCACAGCCAAAAAATGACAAAGATTAGTAACTAAAATGAGCTGTTTTTTTAAAAAAAAGTTTGAAGATCTTTCAAATCATATCCAAAAATTTGCACTTTCTTATAATTCATAAAAGTTTAGTTTACCTGACAAAAAACTCTCTGAGCTTCCCTGGCGGTTCACTGGGTAAAGAGTCTGCCTTGTAGTGCAAGGGGCACTGGATTGATCCCTGGCCTGGGAAGATCCCACATGCCATGGAGCAGCCGGACTGGAGTGTCTGATTATGAACCAGCGCTCTGGAGTGCATGCGTCCAGAGCCAGTGCTCTGCGACCAGAGAGGCCACTGAGATGGGAGGCCCACACAGGCCAAAGAACTAAGATGGATGAAAAGAAATAAATGAAGGACCAATAAAAGAGGTCAAAATTTTTTAAAAAAAGTGAAACCTAGGGGCTTCCCTGGTGATCCAGTGCGTAAGGACACCACCTTGCAGTGCAAGGGGTGCCAGTTCGAGCCCTGGCCTGGGAAGATCCCACGTGCCGTGGAGCAGCTGGACCCATGTGTCCAATGACCGAGCTGGAGCTCTGGAGCGCATGCGCCCAGAGCCGGCGCTCTGCGACAACACAGGCCACCGTGATGGGAGGCCCACATGGGCCAAAGAACAAAGATGGATGAAAATAGAGAAATGAAAGACCAGTAGAAGTGGTCCGCCCACCCCCTCCCTCCCCAACCTGCCCCCCAAAAAATAAATAAATAGATAAATGTTAGGAAAAAAGTGAGACCTGCTAAAAAAAAAAGAAAAAGAAATATCTTACTTGTGATAAAATGATGATACATCATCTCCAGTTTAAGCATATTAACTTTTAGGTTAAAATATTGAAAATGGCTAATATTATACACACACACACTCAAAATTCCCTACTATTTGGAAATTGTAATTTCTTCTAATTTGTATTTTGCTACATGTAATTAATCTACTTAAAACAGCAATTTCACAAATACATTCATATGTCACCTAAGAAACTTACAATTCTGCTCATAAGGCTTAGCAGTAGCACTTATTTAAATAATTTATTTTAACCAGAACATGGAGAATATAT